>CM051236.1:188671103-189319436 GCA_027917425.1 Gastrophryne carolinensis
ACTCTCAAATAAGGTATAGAGATCCAGCGTCTGTAAAAGGTAAAATGTACTACAGATTGACTTTATACAGCAAATTAAATACATTGGCCTTGATTCAGAAAACTTGCTAGCTCATGAAAATGAAAATGAGTTTCATGCTTTATTTCAAACTAAGGCATTAGATGAAATAAGGCGTGATTCATAAAATAGTGGATGTTAGTAAAGCAATGTTACATTTTTTTCTTTATAAAGCAAGGCGTGATTCATTAAATAGTGGATGTTAGTAAAGCAATGTTACATTTTTTTCTTTATAAAGTAAAACTTTAGTAAATCTTTCAGAGTTTAAAAGTTTCACAGTAAGAATATCCTTTTTACTGCCTAACCTGAAACTTTGTAACTGTTTATACCAAACATATATGCAATAATACCCTGTAATGTTCTATTTTATTTGACTCACTTCTTACTTTATCCTATCTCAACCGAGATATTCTTGATCATGCCATCGACAAGGATCATGAAAATAAAACGAGTTTGAACATTTTAGCAAAACAACGGGGTTCATTCTGTACGAGTTGAAAAAAATTCTGTTGGTAGTAAAAAATCTACTTTTGGTGAAAGAATTTGAATCTAGTGAAAGTTGTTGCAACAAAGCAATTCAGCAGTGGCTGCGTGGCATTACTATCTTTCTTCGCTATGGGATTCCTCAGGCCCACTGGTGATGAGATTCTGTTGTCCTTCCACATTGACCATTTATGTACTGGGAAAGGTAGAGCATGCTTAATTGAGTTTATGGATATGCGCATTTATTGAGCTTTTATTGTGAGTGCATTACTTTTACTGCACTAAAAGGTTGGATTGTATACAGTATTGCACTGTGTGCTGTCTTTCATCTTTTATTCTTGCTACTCTGGATTTATTGAGACCTGAAGCTACACAATGTCCCACCAAATCATTGCTTATACAAAAAGGTCATCCTTTGAGAAGTTTGCTGACATTGGAGATATGGTGAGCTGTACCTAAGCCAGTGTTGGGTACCCGTTCTCTGCATTTGAAGCACAGCAGTCAATAAACCTCCTGAGTGTCATCATCATTTAGACTTTTCAATATTGCTCTGTGAACTTTGGAACATCTTTTATGCTTTTGGACTGTGATTTGCATGTTGGAGCTATGACACAAGTGTTTCAGTATAGCCTTTTATTGTCTCAACAACAGTGAGACTCTCAGGCTTAGTTCACCTAAGGGTTTTTTTTTACTATCAAAATAGTCTTTTTGATTGTAAAATGGCCCTGATTTTCATGGTTAACTCAATCAAGGCCATTATCACATTACTTTAGTGAAAGTTTTAGGTGCAGGTTATGCTCTACCCTTTTCCCTTTACTGAATCATATCTTATTTGTAATCTTCCTTTTTTTTTAACCCTTTAAGTGCCAGCCTACCTGGAGTTTTTGTCACACTCTGTTGCCAGACCATTTTGCACTATTTTGCGCTCCCCATGTTCAAATGTGATTTTTGAAGGGATTTCCAGGGATTTCCCAGGAAAATGATATATTGTTTTTTTCAGCAGAGTCTGGGCTTTAACATGAAATGTCTTGTTTGTCATTTTGTAGGTGTATTCTCAATATTTTTGATTAAATATGTGCAAAAAAAAAAAAAAAAAATTTTTACATATTGTAGTTTTTTTTGTAATAAAAAATGTAAGTTTGTCAATGAAATCTTATTGCGTGTGAAATCCCAATTTCTCCCGGTTACAGCGGTACCACATATGTATAGGTAGACACCCTTTCCTGCCCAGGAGACTCCCCCAAACTGAAACAACGCTTTAGGGGATTTTCAGATAAAATACAACTGTGCTACGCAATATGCGCACCTTGCAGTTTTTCCAGAAAAACAACCCTTTACATTTGAAATACCCCCAACAAACTATATATTCTCTGGAAGTACACACCTCAGGCTTTCTAGGCGTACCAGGCTTGTTGATGTGGCCATAGTTTTCTGGAAGTAATCCCTCAATGGATTCTTTGGTTGCAAAGAGTTTCCCTAAAAAAAGGATAAAAAAGCAGAATCAAAGCCACATTTTCCTAAAAAAACTATATACAAACAAGAAAAAACAAGTTTAATCTGGAAACGCAACATCCCCCGAACAGAACAATACCCAACATGCATAGGTTCTGTCAAGGGAAGAGTTGCCAAACACCCCAAAGTAAAGGATGTGCGTAACGGTAATTTTACTTGAAAATTTCAGCTCTGCAGACAAAGTGCGCACCTTGCGATTTTTCAACCAAAACAACCCTTGACATTTGGAATATCCCCCATAAACCATATATTCCCTGAAAGTACACACGTTAAGCTTTCTAAGGGTACCCAGCTTGTTGTAGTGGGCTCATCTTTCTGGAAGTAATCCCTCAAAGAATTCTTTGTTTGCGCAGGGTTTCCTTATAAAATTTATAAAAAAGCTGAATAAAAAACACCTTTTCCTAAAATATAAATATGCAAACCAGAAAAAACAAGCTAAGTCTGAAAGCGCAAGGTCCCCCGAACAGAACAATACCCAACATGCATAGGTACTATTAACCCTTTTAATTGCCAGCCTACTTGAGATTTTGTCACCCTCTGTTGACAGGCCATTTTTCCCCATTTTGCGTCATGTTTTGCGCCATTTTTGCTGGAACTTTCAGGAAAATTATATATATATTTTTTTGCAGCAGAGTTTAGGCTTTAACATGAAATGTCTTGTTTGTAAATTTTTTTTTTTTTTTTACAATATTATTAAGTAAAAATAATAAATAAATAAATAAAAAATGTTTTAAAAAAATTGACTCCTTTATTTTAAATAAAAAATGTATTTTATTAAGGAAAATCATATTGCATGTGAAAGCCCCATTTCTACCGATTAGAGCGGTACCACATATTTATCGGTAGCCCCCCCATTCTTGCCCAGGAGACCCCCCTAACTGAAACAAGTATTTTATAACATTCACAAAAAAAATACAACTACCATCCACACTACAAAGGGTTAAATCGAGAAAAAAAATGACATAGGGTCCCCCCTCCCAGGGGAGGGAGACCCCATTTTTTTTTTGATTTTTAAGGGTTAAAAACCCTTAAAAATCAAAAAAAAAATTGACGTGGGGTCCCCCTTACCCAAAGTAACCAGCCCGGGACCAGCTATGGGGGCTTGTAGGCACAGAGTGGGGGGGCCAGCTTTTGTGGCCCCCCCACCCTGCAGCCTACGAGCCCACATAGCCCATGTGGGCCCGGGCTCTTCTGCCCCCCCCTGGCCTTTGGGGAGGCAGGTAATGGGGGTGCCGGGGGTTAATGGCAAGCCACCCGCTAGCGCAGGTGGCTTGCCATCCCCCCAGCCTTGTGAACTGGTATAGGGGTCATGGACCCCTTACCAGTTCACAAGGGGTTAAATGTAAATAATCACACAGACACAAGCATAGAAAAAATATTTTATTATTTTTTTTTTTTTTTTTTTTTACACTGTACTCACCTCCCATCCATCCTGGAGCCCTCTGTCCCTCGGCGATCACTGGCTTCTGCTCACTTGCTAGAAGCCTTTTATAGCTGCTGGATGACAGAACACAAAGGGTTAATCAAAAAAAAAAATGACATAGGGTCCCCCCTCCCAGGGGGGGGGACCCCATTTTTTTTTTGATTTTTAAGGGTTAAAAACCCTTAAAAATCAAAAAAAAAATTGACGTGGGGTCCCCCTTACCCACAGTAACCAGCCCGGGACCAGCTATGGGGGCTTGTAGGCACAGAGTGGGGGGGCCAGCTTATGTGGCCCCCCCACCCTGCAGCCTACGAGCCCACATAGCCCATGTGGGCCCGGGCTCTTCTGCCCCCCCCTGGCCTTTGGGGAGGCAGGTAATGGGGGTGCCAGGGGTTAATGGCAAGCCACCCGCTAGCGCAGGTGGCTTGCCATCTCCCCAGCCTTGTGAACTGGTATAGGGGTCATGGACCCCTTACCAGTTCACAAGGGGTTAATAGTAAAAAATCACACAGACACAGAGAAAAAAAAACTTTATTTTTCTTTTTTTTACACCATACTCACCTCCGATCCGACGTCCCTCGCCGCTGTCTGTCCCGCGCCGCTGTCACTGACAGATGCCGGTGGTGATCGGCGCAGGGCGGGTGACAGGTGAGGGGGCTCCGATCGGAGCCTCCTCACCTGACATCCGCCCTTCTCCGATCACCACCGGCATCTGACAGATGCCGGAGCTCGGAGGGGGTATAGGAGGAGCGGGATGACGTCATCCCGCTCCTCCCACAATGGGCGGAGCTAAGCGGCGGCGGCCATCGCCGCCATTACAAGAGGTGAGGACCCGGAAGAGGGTCCTCACCTGAAGACTGCGCAGCCCAGGGGGGGGGATCGGACCCCCCCCTGGTGAAGAGGAGACCCGGACAGAAGGCTCGGGCGCGGAGGTGAGTAAATGACAGTTTGTTTTTTTTTTTTTTTTACAGCGCCGATGTCAGCGCTGGAAACGGGGGGGGGGGCGGCTGGTTTCGGGCCCCCCCCTGAAGACGGAGGACGACGGGGGGGCGATCGGATGCCCCCCGCGGGAAGAGGGGACCCCAAGCTTCACGGGGATACCGGAGGTAAGTGTTTTTTTTTTCTATCTTTTTAACTGTTTGTGGGAAATGCCAGGCACGTAGTTTCTACGTGCTTGGCACTTAACGGTAGGAGAGGCAACCACGTAGAAACTACGTGCTTGGCATTTAAAGGGTTAAATAAAGCAAGATACCAAGTCCTTATTTTCATGAGATATTCAATGGCACATTTACTGAATCGAGGCCCAAGCCTGCCAGAAGCAGGTGTAAAAAGTCACATTCCCAAATTGTCTTTTTCTAGCCATGCCAAAAATACCACCAGGATTTGTTTCAGTTTTCAGTTTACTTTATTTTTTTTTAAACATATGCCCCATCCCACCTGGGACAACCAGCCCTGTGCACCAGGCATAGGGGATGACAACCCAGTGCTCAAAGGCTGAACAGCTGGCCTCTTTGCTCTGCCGGCTTACCTGCATACCAGGGTCACTCACACTGGGCACTGTAACAGCTGAGGGAGAGGGTGGCTTTAAGGCCACATTTGAAGCCTGGACTATTTAGAAGATTTGTTTCTAGATTTTAGAAGATACAACACTATTTCTATCTCTATGTCTATTTCTACATCTATTTTGGGAAATATTCTTGCCAAGAAATAAAATAAAAACTGCTGAAGATGTACTTCCTGGGGCAGATCAAGAAGCTCAACCTGCTACAGTGATGGCTAACTTGTAATCTGCCATTATAAAATCTATTCTTTTTTTTTGTAGACTGTGGGATAACCCACTTGCCCCTCACTATGTTACCTAGCTACCAGCTTACTAGAGACATTGTGTATCATACATACAAATCATTACATAGACATTTATGTCATACAGTTTTAAAGACTTGTAAAACATATATTATTTAGCGAATGTTTTGTGAACCGTGTTAGAATCCTCCAACACGTTCCGTTTAGATAAGCTTCCTCAGGGAAGGATGAATCCAGCTAGATTTTTCTTTACTTTTGGAAGTCAACTTAAATGTTTTTTTCTTGTTGTCATCATCATTTCCCATATATAAGTTAATAATTGCCAGTCACGAAGGGCGCAGGCTTTATAGTGGTCACCTTTTGACCTTTTTTTTTTGTTTATCCTGTTCATATATTCTTAAAATGCTGGCGTCCCATCCTCAGTTTTCTCTTATGTCCACTATAAAATCTATTCTGAGCTGCTTCACCACCAAATGCAAGAATAGAGCACTGATTATCAGTTGCTCTGCTGAGAAAGTTCTTGACTGCAGTCTGCCATCACTCGAAGACCTGCATGACAACAGGACCTTGAGGTAAGCAAGAAATTGTAGCAACCCAACCCACCCAAATCACAAACTATTTATATATAAAATGACCCTCTTGGAACAACCCTCAAAAACAGAACCACCTCACCAATAATGCAGCATGCCTCTGGACCATGCCATGAGAGATCTTTATTCCACTCCATGCATATACCTTGTTAACTTGAGCATTTATGCATGTTATTTGTTATGTAGTTCACATGCCTATATTAAACATATTCCATGAGTCTGAAACATATTACCTGTTACAAAGGAATTAATGTATTCATAACTGGAATGTTTTATCAAAGGTCCTCATAAACTCTCATGGGGTATTTTTTATTCAAGAGCAACCTATTTGTTAGGACTCACGGGAGATATTTATTAACTTACAGGATATCTTTGTAGCTCACTTGTGAGCAGGAATTAGCTTGATATTTTACTTACTCCTGGTCAGTCCACAACTTCACTGCTAAGCAAATCCTAAGTTAAGCACTGCTAAGCATTGTGCACCCAGCTGAGGTTACTTGGAGAGGGTGGATATGGTCTTTCTTAATATGTTGGTACTGAAGGTTGGAGGCAGATAATTGGACATAGGTGCCCCCACTTACCACATGCATGATGCTAAGGCTGCAACATTGCAGAGGCAACGTATGAGCTGTCTTAACTGTCTTAACTAGGGGGATCTGTGGAGAAAGGTATGATCAGGAGGGACACGGTGGATGAAGGTGTCAAAAGAAGCAATCAATCTAAATTTCCAGCACAGGCTTCAGGTGAGTTGGGCTACATGCTGGGGGCTACACTCAGCCCTTCCTTCCCCAAAGAAGTGTAACCCATCAGGTTCTCGAGAACCCAACTCACAGTCAATGCCATCTGTTTGATATTCTCAAGGACAGGAAAATGGTAAATCTCTGCCATCCATTTTCAACAAAAAGATTATTACATACATTTTTTACAGATTTTGTATATTGACTGCAGAATATATATATGTCCTATAAATAACTCAGATGCCAAATGCTTTTACTTTCCATCATAATGCTGACAGCTATTGAAAAACACTGACATATTTAGAAAGCAGTTTTGTAATTAGTTGCAGAGTACAGCTCAATATTCACCAGATGTACTGAAGTCTAACTAATGAATTGTAACTATTATAAATAATTTATATAATGGCATCATATTCCATGGGTCTCTAAAACATGTCAATGCAATTTAATGGTAGTAAATGAGGGGTGCTGATAACCTCGTGACTTTAGCTAAAATAACTATAGAATGTCAAATGGTAAAGCTTTTAATGTGAAAATACTTAGGGACAGGTACGCGATCTGCCATCAATCAGACTGTCACAATCATCAATCAACTGGCAGAACACAGTTTCAATCATTAACAAAAAAATGCCGGCTATTACCGGCATGTGTTTAATGAATGAAACAAGCATGTGAGTTAGTATAGTCTGCATTTCCTTCTTTTTGCTGGAGGAAAATGCTGCATGAAAAAAAAAAACACATCCCTCAAACAATCCCTAAATCGCACGCAAAATTTACTCTTTGAGTTTTGAATTTCATGTGAAAAATTTGTCCTCAATCCAAATAAGCAACTCAAGCTATAAAGATACGACAAAGACAGCAGTTAGAAAAACAATTAGTATTTTTATAAGAAGTGTATTCTTTACTTCATTATCTGCTTCATAAAACATTGTTTGCCTACAAAATGAATTTTCATTGCCGCTGACAAGTCTGCGGACAGAACTTTATTTCATTATATTTTTCAGGAAATCAATAGTCAGATAAAGTTTACAGAGCAGTGAAATATGTTAAGTTGAAGGTAGTGAGTTTGTGCAAACAGAGATTAATGCATTATGTTTTAATTACAAATCCAAAGTCCAAATGGTCATAAAAGAAGATTATTTACTAAGTTTCCATAGCTGCAATCAGCCCAGAAACATTCAGTGAAGCAGCTTGAGCAGATTTCATATAGCCTCATCACTGTGTCCACACAAGCATGCCTGGGAAGCCTTGGAGACACGGAAACCTTGATAGCTGAATATCTGGCACTCTAAGGGAACTCCTATGGGAAATGATGGTAATAGATAGGGGGTGGAATATGATCATGCTAACACCTACCAAGTACTAAAAGAATGTCAAGCTCCTCAGTTTTATATTGGTGGCCATTGAGGAGAAGGCAATTTCCTTAGATCAACCACTTTGCCCTCCTCTATCTTGAATTGCTGCTTATAAGCTCCTCTCTTCACTTTGCGATTGAAAACACCATCCTTCTCCAATGGGTTTTAAATCACTTCCTCGAAAACGTTTTACTTTTAAAACAATTAGCTACAGTTAATCACCTGTAGATAATAGCAGAGGTACACTTTAGACAACGTATGTCGTTTTTGAGAAGTTCAAGAAATCTAACCTACTTTGGTGATTTCTTTCACTACTTAATCTAGTGCTCTTATGAAATGCCTCCTTGATTTGGAATAGCTGCCTGGGTAGGAGACTCCTAGAGAGAACCCCTTTACTTCATTTCGTCTTTGTCACTTCGTTTGTCTCCCCTTTCATTGCCCTTGAATTGCCTGCCTGGACAGTGACTCCAAGGACTTGAACATACCAGGGATACACTTGTGCTTTGAAGTGGTACTATGGCTTTTCATGTATTTGCTAATGAATGTATCTAAGTTTTCTATTTGTATGTAGTACGTAATAGAGTAATAGCAGGTTAACCTTTTCTGTCAGAGAAGTACTGGGGGACCCTTTTGCATGTAAACAAAATTTAACTACAGATTTGCCAGTTAAAGTGATCCTATACCCAGAAAGTAAGTTTATGTCCTCACCCTATGCCCAACCCAGTGTTCCAAAACAGCCTGTTTCTTTGTTTTACTAAAGCCTTTATATGCATAACAACATGAACCTGATGCAGTATGATGTCCCAATCGCAGCCATATGCTGATTAATTCAGTTACAACTAAACTGTCACATAATGGAAGTTGGGTTAAAGTGCTTCCCAAAGCTGAGCTGTGTGTACTGTAACTGAATGCATCATCACTGGAGGTGGGGCTGCTTGGCCAGGGAGCAATATGGCCAACTGCATCCAATTTGTATTGTTATGAATATTAGGAAAAGGCTTTAGTAAAAAAAAAAAAAAAAAACACAGGCTGCTTTGGGGCGCTAGGCTGGGGATAGAAGGTGACAACATAAACCTACTTTATGGGTAAAGAACCTCTTTAAGCCACTATTGTGGATCTGAACCAAAATGAAATGCTTTTTTACCAGCGTTAAATAAAGAATCTGAGGAGGGGTGGCAGCCGCTCAGACCATTTTATAACTAACCTGGGAGGTGCACGTTAGCAGGGCAATTAGGATACAAAAGTCTTAAAGGAGCCACAGCACTCAACCCTGTTAGCTTGCAGGCCAGCCCATAATCTTGGTTAAAAACAGAGGGCTCGGTCACACACATCTGCAGAAGTATGCTTAAGCTGCACCACCAGCGCCAAGGTGCCTCTGTGGGGTACAGTCTTAACTCTAATCTCTGAGAGCCCCATTTGGGACATACAATGCAATAGATAAATTGGGAGCAGGCTTACCTGAGGTTGCCCTAAACATCAAGTGCAAGCCATTGGGTGGAAGGGTCAAAGACCTTGCAATACAGCCTAGACCCCACACCCCATGTGCTTGCACAAATTCAAACGAAACAAAGGAGGGGTGGCAGCCGGTGGGGTCTAGACTGTATTGCAAGGCCTTCCACCCCATGGCTTGCACTTGAGGTTTAGGGCAACCTCAGGTAAGCCTGCTCCCAATTTATCTATTGCACTGTATGTCCCAAATGGGGCTCTCAGAGATTAGAGTTAACACTGTACCCCACAGAGGCACCTTGGCGCTGGTGGTGCAGCTTAAGCATACTTCTGCAGATGTGTGTGACCGAGCCCTCTGTTTTTAACCAAGTTTAGAGACAGATTATGGGCTGGCCTGCAAGCTAACAGGGTTGAGTGCTGTGGCTCCTTTTAGACTTTAATAAATAATCTGAGTAAGTTGCTTACAGCAGACATGCACAATTTTTGGATCTGGGACACATATAACCCTTATAGCCATCTGATGTGGCTCCCAACCTGATATGGCGATAGTGGTAGGGGTACATAGAACCTTGTGGAGGGGAGTTAAATAGAGGCTCAGTAAGGATGGGAGGTAGCAAGAGCCCTATATAGGAGGGGTCACATTTGCAAACAGCAGTGACAGTAGCTGCTTGGAGTAACATGGTGATATTAATTGGGAGAGGCCTCCCAAATAGGCCAGATAGCAATAAAGGAAATCTCTTGTACCAACCACCAGAGCCCCTGTGTAAAATACAATGGAGCGATAACTTTTGGGTATTGGAGAAATTGTTAGGATATGGGACTGATAGGGAAAGGGCTACAACTATAGGGCCCATTACATAAAAGGACTCAGGTAATCAGCTTGTGTACTGCTAGCATGTTATATATTAATGTGTTAATAGGGTGGTATAGTGCAGGGGTACCCAAACCTCCTGCTTGAGGGCTGAAATGGGCCAGGTTTACTTCTCACTCCTGATGCAAAAAGTATTGCTTAGACAGTGTTATAGCCCTAATTGTTGGGCTAATGCTGGCGCCCCCGCACATAACCCCCCCTGAGCATCCGTAATCCAGCCACTCAGCAGTGCATCAAGTGCCGCAACTGAATGCCAGGTGAGAATTGAGCACCGCGATTGGCCGTCCGGCAGACATATGGGCATAACTTTGGTGGCCGGAAGGTGACTGCTAGGCGACCAATCGCGCCTTCTGATCCTCATTGCTGGAGCGAGATAAAGGTGAGGATTACGGGTGTTCGGGGGGTTATCTTTTGGGGGGGGGGCTCCAGCATTCTGGATGCCTCCCAAGCCTGCAATTTTGCTTTAATTAATTAACCCCCCGACATTGCAGTTTGGGCCTTTCACAGAAAGGCTAGAAAAGCAGTACAATGTTCTGTTGAGAACCAGACATCTTTGCAGAAAATCAGCGGTGCTGGCAATTATGTCAATCAGCTAATAACAGGAAAAAGCCTTATCCTCACCTAGACAAAATGGGTTTTCTTCACAGTGATTTTAGTTTGAAGCACCACGCAAAAATTTACTGAATTCTATTATTTTGTCATTAAACTGTGACAGTTAATCAATAACACAGCTTCAGAACATTGCAGAAATGTAACTTTTTAACACTTGAACCGATAGCAGGCTCCAGAGAGAGAACATTTTACATCATGCTGTTGATGGCTTGCTGTTTGTTATGGAAACTACCCTTGCTTTTCCTAGCTTTTACTTTTCCTCAAATATGAATGGCGTTGTTGCCTTTGCATTATTTAATTTGCATATTATACCTAATACTTGTATGTCACAGCTTCATTTTTGTTTCATTTTGTACATTTTATGTATATATTTTTATGGTAAATTGTGTTTTTATAAAGTATATTAATGTACAGTGCTATAATAGCTTCATACTCCATACATACAGTGCAGTATAGCACATGCAATATGTATGGCTGCCTCATCAAGGAGGTAACGACCCAGGCGCAACCTCTGCCCTGCCCAGGATCTCCTCCTGTCCTCAACCCTGATCACCTCCTCCTGTCCTCAACCCTGATCACCTCCTCCTGTCCTCAACCCTGATCACCTCCTCCTGTCCTCAACCCTGATCACCTCCTCCTGTCCTCAACCCTGATCACCTCCACCCATCCTCATCTTCAAGACTTCACATGTGATTCAGGAATGCCCTCCCGCAGGGCTGGCTCCAGGTTTATGTGGGCCCATGGGCAGCATGGTCTCAATGGGCCCTTTTGTGGTGAAGAGTTGCGTCACATCACCGAGGGACGTCCCAAATCTGGATGCCCCCTGGATGCACCGCCACCTTGGTCATTGCTGGTGTGCCGCGAGATGTGAGCACCAGCTGTGGCGGTGCCCTTCCAGTCCGCCGGTCAAGCGCCGTTGCATACTCCAAAGGCCAGCCCTATCAGTGGGCCCCCCTGAATGCCGGGGCCCCAGGCAGCTGCCCCGCCTTGCCAGGTGCTGACGCCGGCCCTGCCCTCCCGCATACAATTCACCACTCTCCATCCCTTCAATTCTTCAAAAGCGCCCTTAAAACTCACCTATTAAACTTAGTTAAATGTTTTTAACTGGACAATCACCACTGATAACCAATATATTGTTATTTAAAAGGAACCCTATTGGCTCAATTGTCTATTATTTATATATTAATGAATAATAAAAATAGTCCCACCAGGGTTATGATTTTCTGCAGCTGGTAGGAAAAATACCTAGAGGTGACAGGTTCTATTTCACCATTATAATATCTGCCCAAATCATTGCATGATGGGTAAAAGCATCTACACACATCAGGAGAATTGCAATAGCAAAAAGAAGGAGATAAGCCATTAGAGTTGAGCAGTTCTACCTCCATACAAGTAGAATGGTAGAATAAAATGTGTAACCTTAATTTTTTTCTCCTAGAAATGGAAACACATTGGAATTTTCATGTAAAGGTGCCCCCTCCATTTGCCATTTAGCATATTTATATATATTTTTATTCTTGGACTGTTTTTTAGTTTAATAGTTCTCATTTAAAGCAGACCTTCATCCTGAATAAGAGCATATCTTATATGTTTTCCACGCCCTGTATATACAAATTGCTCACATTAAAAATCATCCTATCTGAATCTACTGCATGTTATGAGCCTTTAAACATCCAAGATGGTGACTTATGGAGTATCAGGCAGCCTGCAAACAGGAAGTGTCCTCTGTTTTCTGGGATTGCTGACCTTTTTCTGACCCGAGCTCTGCTCTGTCTGTGCAAAGCACAGTTATAACACCACCCCTTGTACTTTATCCCGCTCTCCTCTTCTCAGTATGTGATGCTTCTGAGTCAAGATGGCGGCGCCCATATCCTAGAGTCCTGAACAGAGTTGCAGCCCATTGGGGGAAAGAATAATAAGTAAGTGACTAAAAACTTAAAATATATTAATTTTAGATGCTGGGGAATAGTTTCTTAAGGGTTTGGGCTTTTCATGAAATCATGCTGAAGGTCCAGTTTAAGCGTTTTAAGCGGCAGTCCATTCACAGCTAATCTTCCCCTGCCCTGCCACCCTCCCCTGGCGCTGTTCTCCCAGGCCCATGCAGCTGCCACACAGACAGTGCACAAAGCAGCATCCCTTGCTATGCCCACTTGTGCCTGCCAATTCATGTGCATAGGTGCAAAGGTGGGCGACAGCAATCGCAGCGTGTGGGAAGCCGCTTCCTGGCCAAGATGGCAGGGTCCAGGAGCCAGAGTACTGGGAGAACGGTGCTAGACCGCACCTATCCACCTTTGCACCTATGCACATGAATTGGCCGGCACAAGCTTGCATAGCGAGGGATGCTGCTTTGTGCACTGTCTGTGTGGCAGCTGCATGGAGAGGTATGGTTTTTCTTTTCTTGGTAACCCCCTCCCCCCTTGTCTCTGCGCCAGCGGAGGATGGCAGGGTGTTGGGCTCGGGGGGCGACTGGACTTCCGCTTTAAGACACTACAACTGTCAGTATGACTGTCAGTGAACCAATCTATACTGTGCATTACAATGTATAGAGCTCTGATTTCAACAACTGTTAGCTTGCCTTCTGGAAGGAAAAGCATAGAGAAAAAAACAGTATGAGTCGCAAAAGGTGCTATGTCCAGGACTGCACCAGATTTTATTCTATGACAGCATGAGACACAAATCACACATTTCTAAGAAATTGCACACAAAAGCTCATTTGGTACATGCAAATAACAATACATTTCAAGTATAGGTGATAGCATATTATAAATATACTATACATATAATAAAACAAGTTCAAGATACAATATAATGGCTTTGGCCATGACCTGATTCTCCTGACTAGATGTAAAACCTCAATTGCTTCTTAAAATAGAACAAAGGCATATTTGCTATATATACATAATTATCATCTATCAAACATGCTAAAGTAGTAAAGTCCCCCTGTTGAAAAATGTACAAAGTATTATTTGTGCTCCATTTCCTATATCTGTAAGAATACAGTATGGGGCTCTGTGTAGTTAGGATGATGCTACTATACTATTTATGCTAGATATTTACATTCCTTATAGGGACCTATGCTATAGGGGCTATTGGCAGTCTCATGACATTTAAAATGATTGCACTTAAAAGTACGTGAAATGTGCACAATCCTCCATGAACATAATTCGGTCTGTATTTCCTTGAAACTAAACTTAAAGTCTAAATCGTTACAGTAGGCTTGCTCTCTAGGGAGGCATTCCGATTTAGGATGTCCCAAAGATAAAAGCACATAAAAATGTTAACATGTTTTTACCTTTTTCTTTCTCACAAAGCAGACCACATATTGAGAGTGACTGGTGGTGCCCCCCCACAACATCCAAAGCAGGCCCACTACATTAACTGCAATGAAGATGGCGTCCAATGTCACTGTGACTGTGGGCAGGCGGCTGCTCGCTGTCATGAAGGAGGATGTGAACATCGTGTAGGCCCAGTGTAAAAGCCGAGTATATTTAATGCCTGGCCAATCAACTTAAGGGTGAAAAAAGGAGTAAGAGGCCCCTACTCATTGTTAAACTTGAGTAACTTAGGCCAACCACCACTGTTAGTTTTGGGCCTACTGTAATGTTCTGATGGTGCCACTGTCAGTGCCTGGGGCCGACCAGAGGATGCCTTTAAAATTCTTAGTGGGCCAGTCCAACATTGCCAGCATTTGATGTGTTGCTGCAGTAAACAATGAGTTAGAATTTGTATTTCATTTTCCTGCCCTATACATAACAGCTCACCCAGTATATGACAAAGTCCTGTTGCACGGCAAGGCGTTCCACCTGTATAATGTATGCATGATTAGGGAGCTGTGGGCTCCGAAACGCGTAGCGAATTTGCACATTTATTGGATTATCTGCACTTTCCTGTGAGCCTTTTAACATGTTTTGGAATAAAGGAAGAATTTTTAACTGGATGCTGGCTGAATGATCAACATGGCAGTTAGTATCTGACTGGCTACACTGTGCCAAACCAAACATGTTTAATTCCTAATGGCAATTTCTTAAAACTTTTCTTCTTAGAAAATAGATAACGCTAGAATCTATGATATAAATGTGAGTTTTGAACAATTCCAAAGTAATGTATATACAAGCGCACACCAATGTGCAATTCTCCGCGGGACAGTTCAAATAATTTCAATCCAATTCACCACGTGAGTTTCCAGACTTTTTAATTACATGTGTATCCACCACCTGACACACCACACACGTACCAGATACAAGTTGGCAATGCGCTTCTCAATGTATCATCAATTGTTTCCTTGTCAGTTTGTATCCACACGACCAGAGGGATAATCTTTCTTTATATCATTAAAATATTCTTTGTTTCCATGCAATCACCAATAACTTTGTTTAAAAGCAATATGTTCCTCGTTTATTTAGATTAAGCTAGAGGCTGGTATCCCTGAGAAAACGGCCCACCGAAAGGATTCCTACTTCCAAATCCGGTTCCATCCACAGAGCCATACGACATGTTGGGTGAACCAGATTCACTGAGTGGAGACGATTTTGGGCTCTCGCTAGAAGAAACTTCACCAGGAAACAGCAGGCGGTGGCCACTGGCCACTCTTCTGACGGTAGGGAGAAGTTCCTCCGGAATCTGGCGGCCAGAGCGCGGGATGAGCGGGCTGCAAGGCGAGGAGGATGCTCTTTCGGTGGGCCGTCTTCTCAGGGATACCAGCCTCTAGCTTAATCTAAATAAACGAGGAACATATTGCTTTTAAACAAAGTTATTGGTGATTGCATGGAAACAAAGAATATTTTAATGATATAAAGAAAGATTATCCCTCTGGTCGTGTGGATATAAACTGACAAGGAAACAATTGATGATACATTGAGAAGCGCATTGCCAACTTGTATCTGGTACTTGTGTGGTGTGTCAGGTGGTGGATACACATGTAATTAAAAAGTCTGGAAACTCACGTGGTGAATTGGATTGAAATTATTTGAACTGTCCCGCGGAGAATTGCACATTGGTGTGCGCTTGTATATACGTTACTGAGAGTGTTGGTGACAAACTCCCTGCGTTGAGGACTATGCTATTTTAGTTAATTATTTTATTCAGTTATACGAAGCCTAAATTATAAAGAATATATTTGAGCGCGGTTCTTTACTATTTTACAATTCCAAAGTAATACTGATTTTCATAGAAAGAGACTGCCCAACACTGAAAGACAGTGCTTTCCATATAGTCACGGGTTATAATTAATAAAAGTATAATTTTCCAAGAGGATGCTCTAACCTTATACCGCCCATAGTATTATCTGTATCTAAGAAATGTACAACCCATTACATAGTCTAGACACACACATACAAACATTCTATAGCTATGATTTATGTGCAGCATTACATGTTATAAAAGAATGCATTGCTTTGTCACTATATTATGACAGGATATTTTTCTAAATAATAGAGCAGTTGTGGCAATATTCTATTATACTCTATGCACTGGATGTTTAAATTCACTGGCTGCGTTATGGGAATAGTGCTTCAAGCCAGCCCGCAAGAGGATCAAGGAGCCTGGAGGGATAACATTTCAGTAAGCTAAGTCAGATTGTCATCTCTCAAAGCAGGTTTTAGCAAGTTATTTGTCAGAATGGAAAAAAATGCCCACTCCTAAAATACACTGTACTGTAAAACGAGTGTAATAACGACAGCTATTACAAGATAAAGTGGACGGTGCTTTATAAGAACATCTGTAGGCTATTCTAAAAATGTGACCATAATCCATAATCAGTTTATTCCGCCAAGTATATTTGCACATTTTTGCAAGTTAGGAATACAAGGATTTATGATTAACAATATACAACACAGCTATTCATATTTTTAAAAACAAAGCTTGTTCAATCGCGACATATCTGGGGAGAAGCACTTTTTTGAGTCTATTGGTTCTTGCCAGAGGAACGCTATATATGCCCTAGACAGCAATGGACTGAAAAGTCTGTCCAGAGTGTAGGTGGTTGTCAATGATTTTGGCTGCTCTAGATTTAAGTCTGCATGTGAATATTCTGTCAATAAATGGGAGGGCGTGCCAGTGATCTTCCCTGCAGTTTTGCTAACTCAATACAGGCTCTTTCCATCCTATAGGATGGGGAGGAGGGGTAGAAGGGAAAATTGCTTGTGGTATGGATAATTTGAGCCAGAGTGTTGAGGTGTATTTGGCCTGTATAGGGCACAAATTACTAATGGGAAGGGGGGGGGTTATCCCTTTTGGGGGTTCCACAAATTACCCCAAAAGTGCCCCGGATGGTAGGATATGTCCAAGCGGGGATCCCTCTGGGGATCTGTGGAATCCAGGGACAAATAGTCACACCTCTATACTTTTCTCTGACTTATTTTATTTAAAACACAATCATTTTTTGTCGCCGGTACATGAAGTGATAATGTTTGTTCAAATAATCTTGCATAATTTATTTTAGATATTTACAACAGAGTAATGTTTCCGCCTAATTAGTTCAATGTCCTATGGTCAGTCTCTGTGTGCAACTGAAATGAGTAGGAGGGGCGTGGTTACTTGCCCGTCCATATACTGTCTTTTCCAGTTGATGTGCTCCGTTTGTAGCAATAGGTGAGTGATGTCTCCTCAGTTTGTAGCAAACTGTTTTTCCTCAGGTTTGTAGCAAAAATGTTGGGGCTCTGCTACAAACCACACAGGGGACGCGATCCCCCCAGAGACAAATACGCTAACCGGGGGCATACACCCCACACACCCCAACCAAGCGCAACGCAGCCGGCAGCACTACCCTCCACCATCCACAGGACACGGAGGGGACTGATCTCCAAGACTCAGCATACATCTCTATATACATCTCTATATGAGAAAAACCAGACTCCACAACTTAAAACTACCCAGGAAGCCAGGACTCCAGACATCGAGGTACTCTCATAAGGAAACAAAAAATTACGGACTCTCACACTGAGGATGCCATAGGCGAAACGCGTCTGTGAAGGAGCCCCAACATTTTTGCTACAAACCTGAGGAAAAACAGTTTGCTACAAACTGAGGAGACATCACTCATCACTGACCATAGGACATTGAACTAATTAGGTGGAAACATTACTCTGTTGTAAATATCTAAAATAAATTATGCAAGATTATTTGAACAAACATTATCACTTTATGTACCGGCGACAAAAAATGATTGTGTTTTAAATACAATAAGTCAGAGAAAAGTATAGAGGTGTGACTTTTTGTCCCTGGATTCCACAGATCCCCAGAGGGATCCCCGCTTGGACATATCCTACCACCCGGGGCACTTTTGGGGTAATTTGTGGAACCCCCAAAAGGGATAAAAACCCCCCCTCTTTCCATCCTGGTAGCATTCTCATACCAGACTATGAGCAAAGTACAAATGACAGACTCAATGATAGCCACGTAGAATGTCCCCAGTAATTTGTAAGGTAGATTAGGTTTCTTTAGCTGTTTGAGAATATAAATTCTTTGGGGGCTTTTTTAAGGACAGCGTCAGTTTGCTTGTCCTGTTTTGGATCTTGACAAATGATTGTGGCCAGAATTTTTTTTCCACTGTTTCCACCTCCAGCCCTTCAAGCTTACGGGAAGAATTGTGATGTCAAACACCATCTCCACAGTTGTTGTTGAGTTGTGCATTAGGTTTCTGTTTTATACAAAAGATCCCCTAGGCTGACTTCCTCACAAGATGCTAGCGCTAGATCGTTGTCATTACTGATTATACCCACCCCAGTAAAATAGTCAGGGGGTCAATACACCCTTGCAGGGCACCTACACTGCCAGTTTTTGCACTGGTCAAAAATGTTTCTAACCTGACACATTAGACATCTCTCTCAATTTGTTATAAAGCATGTTTAGGCCAATAGTGTTGAATGCTGAGCTGAAGCCTGACAAACAATGCTCTGACATATGACCCAGGATAGATCAGTGGTTCTCAACTTACGAAACGTGTATAACGGGGGTAAGTGGCACAAGTTGGGGAGGAAAGCCTTGTTCTCCTTTGGATCACTGGTGCAGAGTATGAGGGCCCTTCTTGTCCACCCCCTCCATCTCCCTGCACTGTGCAACAAGGCATATGTCTCTCCAGCCATGTGAATCCCAGGTCAGCAGTGGCAGCTTATCTTCCTCCTCCTCACAGCACACAGAACAGCTTTCCATCCCAGCAAGATAAAGGTCACAAATCCAGTGCCAAAAAAAGAGTTTTAGTACTTACCGTAAGGGTCTTTTCTTCTGGAACTGTGGAAGACAAGGCCTGATAATATTCTGAACATCTGTGATGGCCCTATGCAGTATTACTAAGGGTGGGAGAGCAGGCCGCCTTACAAACTTGTTCCACTGAGGCCTGATGACAAAATGTCAAAGATGAACCAACTGATCTGCTGGAATGAGCTGTCACCGTCGTTTACCTTTGGTCTTGTAAGAGTTGACAATTGTCAATCTGATCCACTTGCTAATGCTTTTAGGGGAAACCGATTCCCCTCTTATAGGACCTAACCATTGTTTGTTGGTTTGTTGGTTACCATATATTGATGTCTTAAGAAGGACTCAATTCTTCTGTTGGCTAGATCTTTAACAGCACCAGGATCACCCATAGGTAAGGAAGAACCCTTAGAAAAGACTGCCATCCGATGATCTACTTAATTCCTCGAGAAAGTGATATCATAAATCCCAGGATTTTGGTACCTTCGACATTCTGCCAGGTTTGGACCATTCATGTTCATAAATGGCTTTATATTCAGAATGATTAAGAAAAGTTAGTTCTTGCTGCACCTTTTTAGACAGTTCCAGTTTGTCAGAAGGAGAATCCTCCTTTGGCTTGGGCTGCGGTAGTTTAAGACACTTCTAACCCATAAAATTGCATTTTTCATATCAGTGCTATAGATTTGAGAGGGATTTTGATCTTCTGGGTCAGAAAAAAATTCAGTATCAGAATGATCAACCAGTCTGATGAAGGAAGGCTGTTTTGTGTCTTTTAAACTGGACCTCCTCCGCATCAGATCTGTCAGAGGAAGATGAACCTTACCTTACCATGACATTACCATGACATGTAAAAGGCTACTGGAAATTTGGCCTGATCAGCACCACTTATAGACGAAGCATGAGAATGCATCTGTAGAGTAGGAAAATTGAGTAAGTGATTTTTCTGAAGGTCATAGGACAGAAAAATTGTTGCCAGGAATTATCCGGCATAGGTAAGGGAACATTGGTTGCTGCACTCATGGACGGTCTGTTAGTTTCATCCTGGCTGCAACATGGATCACAAAGTACCTCTTTTGAGTTGCGTAGTAATAGTAGTTTACAACGTAAACATGGAGTCTGAGTTTCAAAAGTAGAGTTATCTTTTTGTGACATTTTATTACAGACACAAAATTCCCCCGTTTTCACAGTTTAATAACGAAATAAAAAGTGCTGGAGAAATATGGGAATATGTAAATGCACGTATATACAAGGTAGGCAAGCAGCATACCAGTTCAAGAGAGAAAAAAAAGATCAAGACAATGATGGCTAGAATGCAAAGAACTTTGGATCTAGTAATAAAACAGTAATTTGCAGGGCACTAAATCCAACAAGAAGCACCATAATAACAATTGTAATCAAATTAAAAAAAAAAAAAAAAAAAAAAGACATACCACAGTACAGACAGCGCTCAGGTACACCGCTCTGAACAGACTGCTGAGGGAAGAGATGAGACAAATTAAAAGTCTCCTTACCTTATGCGCTGTGACCAATCTCCGCAGTGCAGACTAGACAGCGCTGAGCAACTATATAGGGGAAAGGAGGAGGAGTAGATCAATCAGCAGAGTCTTCTCCTCACACATTGTCACCAGTCATAGAGGAACAGAATAAAGGTGCCAGCAACAAAGCACTTTAAAAAAACATCACAGTCTCCTGAAAGAAGCTGTTCCTCAGCACCATTCAGAGTATAGAAGCTAAAACATACACGGTCTCCTGAAAAGTAGCTGTCCATCAGCAATAGTAAACAATATACTGAAGTAGTAACACGGCCCTACAGATAACAACGAATCCCAAGTACTGACAATGTGAAGTCGCTTTCTATGATATGGCAGTCTGCTAGAAATAAGGTTCCACTTAAAGGTGAAAGCACCAGACTAGTAGTGCTAGAGGTTGATGGGATAGGATGGCTTTAATCAGCTTTATTGACAAGAGTGTCCATCTCCTGCGGATACCCCAACAACCCAGTTGTTCAGAATATTATCAGTCCCTCACATGTTACATGAGCCATGCTGAAAGAGAACGAAACCAATTTTGACCAACCCCGGAGTCTAAAAGACTTCAGGGCACAGTTGATTCCATAACGCCGAGGCATCCCTGTTTGGGATGCCCCACTTTGTGAAGTCAGTTGGGATCATTGCTTAGTATACTCACCTTGCTGGCAACCCTATGTCTCATGAATGGGCCCTAGCTGCATCTCAGGCTTTCCCGGGCTGATGAGAGCTCCAGCTCCCAGCCATTAAGATAGGATGGTCGCGAGCAGCTACCCGGTCTCTGTTGACAAACATGCACAGCATAGAGTCTATGCATGCACCATGGGATTACAGGCAAGACGAGTATACCAGCGATCCCAGAGGTTTCACACAACTGTTCAAGCCAAATTAGACATGGACCAAAACCTTCGATGGTCAAAGGTCAGTGCATGGTGGCACTAGGCCAAGTGTGAGATCAGATGTTCAAGAATGCTGCCTTATGCTAATTGGTAAACTTCACAGCAGTCTTTAAAGTGGATCTCCAGTATAAATTCGCACAGCGGGGCCGCTGTATACCCTCTTCCCCCTGTCTGCATATATTACTCTACTCAAATTCCACAGCAGGTGCAGAAACTGGCTTGTGTTTTGTTTCTTGAAAACAGATATTTTTTTTTAATATTTACTTATCTGCTACTACAGTATGTACACTGCAATGTATCTCATTTTGCTTCAAAATTGCTACAGGGCCTGTGATCATTAGAGCCCACTAGTATAGCTAGTGAGATTCAAGTTCTTTTTATAGGGTAGGACAGTGCCCATCTCTAGCCAAAACCCTTTAGTAAATTCTGGATGAGAACTCCTAATCAAAAACTGTTTCTCATTGCGGACAATTTAGCAAAAATATGTGAAGTGGTGGCCTCACACTTATATAAGATATTGCTAGATGCTGACATGAAAGGCAAGTGGCATCCGCAATTGTATCCAGTGTCTACAGAACCCACAAGCACTCCATAACTTGCATGGAACCTATATACTATTGTCAGATGGCCCCAAAACATTGCCATTGCATTTATAATACATTCTCTTTTTTCTGTAAATTATGTTGTGGCAGCATATGCAATGTGTACCTCTGGGGTGCTGTTAGAAAATATGGAGTGTTTTCCACTTTAAGACTAAATCAACAGTAATGTGCCCCATGAATATATTTTAAGATGAGCTTTCGAGGATGCCTACACAAGTTCTCTAGCTGCCCATTCTCTAAGGCCATACAATTTGTTTCTCTTGATATGTAACATAAACAATCAAGATTTAATGGGGCCTCTTCACACCTGAGAAAGTTACATTCTTGGTCCTGGCTAACTGATCTCATTGCCTCCTGAAGCATTTTTAAGGTTTTTAATGTCTTTTGATGTGTGCTTATTTGTTCACATTTTTTCATGTCTGATGAAGAGAACTGGGCATTCTTGAAAGCTCATCTAAAAATGTACTCAATCTACAAATTGTATCTCAATCTATAAAATGTATCACTTTATTTCAGTTTTCTATTAATAATCTTCTACTGTAACTGCTTTTATTTCAGCAGCAGTTTGATTTGTTGTGTTATCCTGAGGGATCGCCTCAATGGCACAAGTTACTTAGAAGTAAAATGCAAACTGTAAATTGAACTGCATTATGCTAATTTAATACAGTATGTAAAGGTGTGCAAACTTAAAACATTATATATATATATATATATATATATATATATATATATATATATAGAGAGAGAGAGAGAGAGAGAGAGAGAGAGAGAGAGAGAGATGGAAACTTTATGGGAAACACAGTTTGGAATTTTGCACCATACCCATTTCCATAGCCATGTCGGGTGGACTCGTATAGCAAAGCAGAATTGCCAGATAAAAAATGATAATAAAAAAACACAGCATTTAATCAAGACAATGCTGGCAAACGACAGATACAGCCGTGGACCTGCACAGAGGCAAGTTACAAAAAAAACCCTTACCACACCTGTGGTCCTGCTCCCCCTTTTAGCTGGTCCATTCTAGCAGCCGCCACACAGAAAGACAAAAAGCGACATGGAATGGGGGGGCTGATACTGTGCTTTCTCCTAGGATGGTGGCATCCAGAACCCGGACGGCCAGGAGACCTGCAATGGACCATGGGCGAGGTAAGGTTTTTTTGTGGTGGCGGCAGCAGTGGTGTTCTAAACTGGCCCCAACAGGGGCTTCAAAAAGATGGCTGCCGGCTCCCATGAGTGAGAACAATCTTAGTGCTGGCACTAGAAGTGTCCTCAATCTTGGGAGCCAGGGACATCTTTTTCTAGCCCTGACTGGGGCCAATTTAGAATGCCGCTGCCACCACTGCCACTGCTGCTGACAGAAGGATCGGGGTTCAGGTAAGTTACAGCAGCGCTTCCGTTGCACACTCTGCTTTCTGAGCCCTATATTGTTTCCAGGGCCGCTCTATTTTGCAGGTCATCAGTCTGCTGCTAAAGTGTCATTTTTACAGATAAAATAGAGTTCCTCCTGTCTGACCTTATTACATCTTTAGAGCCCCTGCATATGGCCATAGTAAAATCATGTATCATGGATACTGTATGTCCTGTTTCCAGGGTATAGAATATACAGTGGCTAATATGTCATCTTCGAAGTCTAATAGGCAAGACAAGACACATATTCAACAATTAATTCAGAAACACACCAATTTTCTTGGAAAAAGGGAATTACCTTCAATTTCGCAGCTTGAGATAACATCTTGTCATTTGTCATCGCTGTGGAAATCATAGGCTCTGCATTCCAAATCGTATTTGGGTAATTAAGCTGAGCTGCTAGTAAATGTCAAGCAGTAAACATACATATGTTTTGCAGAAATGAATTGCCACCTCAATGTAAAGATATATATTTGTGTTCTGTGAGTGCTTTATGTCTCAAGGTTGAAAAAACTTGCAGCTTAGCCTTAGCTGGGGTGATAACAAATGAATCACTTTCTTCTCTCTTTCGCAGAAGAAATAGCCCTTTCCATCTATTATCTATTATGAGCTTTCCCTTCACAGCATAACACATACAGCCATCGCATGCTGGCTTTTGCTGGCGTTGGCCACTAGCTCGAAACACGTGTCTATAAAAGAGATGGCTATGTAAATATTAATGATCGGGTTTGTGTCAGGGTTCGGCATTCGGCCCTGCACTAAAGCTAATTGATGGGCTGAATGACCCAGCAATCAGCATCTAGCCCTTCCTGCAGCAAATCAGGTCAGACAGCAGCCCGACCATATAGCTGTCCCTGACTCCACCCCATCTGTGCCCTGCCCCCCAACCAATCAGGAAAGGGAGTATGCAAAGCCCAACCAGAAAGCAGACGAGCACTCAAAGTGCTCTGCCTGCAAAAGAAGATGGGGGCTGTGTCACACAGTCTGCAATGGGATGATGGGGGGATTCTGTATGTATGTATTAATTTATTTTTTGGGTTTTGTGTGAGTTTTGGATTAGAGGGACAATGTACCTTCGAATGAAAAACAGTTGCATTTCACAACCACTCTATTAATACCAGGATGCTTAGCATTCCTACATGCCAGATAAGTTACACTCAATAATGGGTTGGAAATATCTCATGAAAGGAAAACTTATTGAATTACGTGGGGAATCATGGGAGGGGGTGTTTGTCTGGGCATTGAGCCACAAGGTAGGCACATCTTTTCCTTTCTATTATTTAAGTAAAGTGATCTGGTTTCCAGCTTTGTAATTAACACACTTGAGAATCTGCCCACCCAACATAGTAGTATCACTTACATGCATTACAGTTCTGCCTCCCATATAAATATATATATATATATATATATATATATATATATATATATATATATATTTCTTCCACATTTTTTTTGCAGAGTGGATGGTAAACGTAATCAATGGGGGTTAAGCTTTAGGCTAACTGCAAAAGTAATCTTGGACAGTCTGGGGCCTGCTAGTTTTTGGTGGAAAGTTTACCACCAGCTAATGCCTGGGCTAAATATTTTGTCACAAATAGGATAACTAATTACCAGAGCTTATCTATACATAGAAAATGTAAATATTACAGCAATTTCAACTTCAGCTAATTAATATAGGAATTTGAAATAGATCTTGGCAAATGTAACTGTACTGTACATCTTGGCTTGACATTTGACAGCCAGCTCTAGAGGCAATATTCAGAATTGAATTAATAAGACTGGATGCTACCAGGAAATTTCATCCTAAAAATATCCTTTAGTTATGTTAGCGCTACTGCTTCATATACAAACTGTCTTGACTTGATGGCAGGAAAGAGAAAATATTGATGATGAAAAAAGTGTAATTGCTAAATTACATCCTGGATATGACACAGTACACACATAAGATATATACATAATTTGTTTTTATTTTTTTCAAAGGGGCATGTTAAGTCTCTCACACACCCCTTTCAATTGCAGTGAGTGGAGGGAGGCGTGCCAGCCAACAGTGACTGATGGGGGGGGTGTCTCTACATCGAACACGCAAAGAGGAGTGTGATAGGGCATGCAGAGTGGGACGTGGATTCAGCTATCAGGTATCAGGCATCAGACTATGAGTGAGAGCCTGTATGGGACACATGGTGAATACAGCGGTTTTTATTTTCGGCTGGAAATTTTCTTTTAGGTTACTTTTTATGTCCAACATGCACTACGTGGCCTCCAATTGCCCAACTCTTCTCTAGCAGCACTAGGGTCTGCAATATTAGTGCACCACCTTCTTTGGGCTCAATGTATTCAACCAGATTCTCTGATTTCCAAATGTCTGTTAATTGTTTGTAAGACAAAGACATTATATTTAACATCATAAAGACTATGAGCAGCACTTAAAAACATTTACTGACTACATTGTTTTAAAGTGATATCCAAGGGAATACTGAACAGCTGTATACCATACAGCAACTAAAGCCGAGTTATCCAGAACTACAAACGCTCAAGAACACTTTCTTAAAACAGAAAGTATTTACACATACTAAAGTATTGGCACATGCTATCCAGTAATCAAAGAATTGCCTATAACTCTTAGGTGAAACCATGCAAATCATCTCCTTTTCCTTCTGAGATGTGCAATGAATGGAGTGGGCTTCTAATGTTTGTACAGCTTTCACTTATGTTTCAGGCTTTTGAACCTTGTCAGCATAAGACCAAATGTTTATGGCTGTATGGGGGCGGGGGAGCTCACCCTAGGGAGATAAAGCCGGATATAAGAAGGCGAGATTAAGCCTGACATGGGGTATCTCCCAATGGAGGCTTGCTACTCTGACATAAATATTACAAGCTAGAGTAGCAAGAGAAAAGTCCAGCACTCATGGATGAAAGGACATTCCTCTACCATTCACTTCATATATACCGTATTTTTCGCCCTATAAGACGCACTGCAAAAGTGGGGGGAAAATGTCCGTGCGCCCTATCAGGCGAATGTAAAAAAAAATAAATAAAAAAAAAAATGAAAAAAAAAATGAAAAAAAAAAAACTCACCCGCTCCCGGCGCTCCAGAGGAGCGGCGGGGGCTCTGTCCCGGTCCCGCCGCTGTGATCGCTGTCTTTTCAGGCAGCGATGACAGCGGCGGGGCCAGAGACAGAGCCCCTGCCGCTCCTCCATCTGCTGCCTCTTCCGGGCTCAGAGCACACGCGAGCACGAAGGTCTGGGCAGTGGGTGGGCGTGGCCTGCACCGGTGTCAGCGGAGAGGTGAGTTTAACTTTTTGTTTCTATATACATGGCGCCTGCCTATACTAATGGGGGGAGGGGGGTGGGAATGGGGGGAGAGGGGCCACACAGCCTATTCTAATGGAGGGAGAGGGGCCACACAGCCTATACTAATGGGGGGAGGGGGATGCCACACAGCCTATACTAATGGGGGGAGGGGGATGCCACACTGCCTATGGGAATGGGGAGAGAGGGATGCCACACAGCCTATACTAATGGGGGCAGGGGGGATGCCACACAGCCAATGGGAATGGGGGGAGAGGTGGATGTCACACAGCCTATGGGAATGGGGAGAGGGGGATGCCACACAGCCTATGGGAATGGGGAGAGAGGGATGCCACACAGCCTATACTAATGGGGGGAGGGGGATGTCACACAGCCTATGGGAATGGGGAGAGGGGGATGCCACACAGCCTATGGGAATGGGGAGAGAGGGATGCCACACAGCCTATACTAATGGGGAGAGAGGGATGCCACACAGCCTATACTAATGGGGGGAGAGGGGGATGCCACACAGCCAATGGGTATATGGGGAATGGGAGGGGGGGATGTCACACTGGGTATATGGGGAATGGGATGGGGGCATGCTACACTGTCTATGGAATGGGGGCATCCCACACGGCCTATGGGAATGGGATAGGGGAATGCCACACTGTCTGTAATGGTGCGTTTTTGGTTTAAAATATTTTTTTTCTTATTTTCTTCCCCCAAATCCTAGGTGCGTCTTATGGGCAGGTGCGTCTTATATGGCGAAAAATACGGTACATCCAGGTGGAGGCAGATCCTTTCTGAACATAGCACTTTCTCCAATCCAAAGCATAACAACTTTGTAAAGTAATCAGTAAATAGATGTCCTTTTAGTCATGGGTGCAGAACAATTTACTTTACAAATAGAAGCAAGAACAGCAATATTTACATTGATCATAAATCATGCTGTATCTCTATATGTTTGACAATCTAACAGTATAACCTAAGCCTAGCTGGCCATTGGGGTGTGCGATTAAACATGGTGCCATCCCAAACCCTCTGCAAAAGGCCTCAGCCACCATTCAGTTACCTTTTGGACAATAATCTTAGCTGTCTCATGTCTGCCTTTTCTCGGTGGCACTGCTGGAGAACACACATTTTCATCCCTATACCTTTTCTTCTGTTTTCTTTTTTTCCCACGTTGCATCAGCTCCTCCTTTTTTACCTTCCTTTCTTTTCTACATTCCTTTCTTTTCTACATCCCCTCCTTTTTTGTTTTCCTGTTTTTTACATTTCCCTTAATCCCCATCACTTTTCACATTAACTCCTCCCTTTTCTCTTTTCTATACACCCCTCCTCCCTCAATTTTCAACATTATTATTTTTCACATTATCGTCATCTTTCTCTCTTTTTCCCATTCTCCCCATCTTGTTTTCCTTTTCACATTCCCTCTGCTTCTTTTTTTTCCTCATCCAGTCCATCACGCTTTTTCTAGTGTTCCCTTAATCTTGTTAACATCTCTCTCTCTTTCACATTATGTCAATCTCTCCTTTTCTTTTCTTCCACCTCTAATTTTATCTGTCCCTATCCTTGTCTTAGTATAAATGGGTGTATGGTGGGTTTGGGAGCACTATCTTTGCACAGTGCGTCTCTTAATCTTTGGTCATTGATGAAACTAAGGGTCGAAGCTGACATCACTAAACTTATCAAAACTTATGTCATGTCATTTTTCGGGGCAATTTAGAAATTATTTTTGTGCTTTAGTTTGCAGACTCCTGGCTTCACCAGAATGGTATGCAGCCTCCTAGAAATAGCACATAGCCTATCTTACTAGACTGAAACATGACGATTAGAGATGAGCGAACTTCTTGAAAGTTCGATTCGGGCGATTCGCCGAATTTCCCCAAGAAATTCGGGTTCGCCCGAATCGAACTTTCACGAATCGCTCATCTGAAAAAAAAAATGCCGGCATGGTGGGAGCGGGCAGGCCGGCTACGCTGTCAGCGGGCGGCGGAAGCCGGCCCGCTGACAGCGCAGCCGGCCTGCCCGCTCCCACCATGCCGGCATTTGTTTAAAAAGCAAACACTTGGGCGTGTCCTGGACATGGTGCTGTGAGGCTGTCTTTTACCGAGCTCCCGCACCTGTGCCCGATTTGATTGGGATTTCGCAGCGATCCACCACCACTAGCTAGCCCAGACACTATGGGCAGAAGAAAGGCCACCCTGAGGAAGGGCAAAGGTGGCAGACCGGGCTCCCGCTGCCGCTGGATCAAAGAATTTATGGACTTACCACAGGCGGCTTGCGGCGACAAAATGGCGGCGAATGGCAGGTCGTCCTCGGAGGAGAAGAGGCCAGCTGAGGGGGTGTCGGCCCCCGGGCGGCTAGAGGAGAGGTGCCGTGAAGCCGGAGGCGCTGTCACAAATGCCGGAGGAGCGGCGCAGGCAGGCAGCGGAGAGCCGCACGCCGCAGAAGAGAGGACACGTGCCAGGCTGTCAGCGTGTCAGCGGCCGGGAGACGAGAGGCGGTGCGCTACCCGCCCGTCACAAACCGGGGACCCGGAGGAGAACAGCCGGCTGCCGGACTTGGCACACGGCGCCCAGACATCCAGGCTGCCCGAGCAAGATCACGTGGTGCGGCCTGTGGGCCCAGAGACCGTGAAGAGGAGCAACCCAGAGGGAGGCAAGATGGCGGCCAGAGGTGAGCGTGGTGCGCAAATGGAGGGAAACGATGTGGGGTCTGACCTACTCTCCCCAGAAGTGCTCAGGGGGACGAGGGAGGCCTGGGCTGGACGGCAGGTGGCTGCGGGGACCCACTCAGGGGACAGATCATTGGCCACACCAGATCCCACGCCAGCACAGCGTTTGCCCCCGGCTGAGCCCCAAAATGAGCCCCCCCCACGGAGGCGACAGGTCGTTTCCCCCCACACCTGGGATGCCCACATGGCCGGGTCACAAATGAACACCTAGCCCGAGGCCCCCAGATTCCCGCCAGAGAGCAAGGACAGCACCCGGAACCCACAGGGCAGACTCCCGACAGATGAGAGGCCCAGAGCTGGGCTAGATCGATTTGCTTACCTACCCAGGCAGGAGGAGGGGCAGAGCAATACACTCTCCATGGATGCCCCAAGCCAAAGGGAGTTATGCCCCCAGGAGTGGCTCCCGAGACCCCGCCAACCGGTCCCCCTGGAACCGAGGGTGATCATTAGCTCTCTAGGTACTGGCCCACATAGCCCACCAACGTCCTCGCTGTTGCCCTCGCCGACGATCCCATGGTCGGGGAATGGCCCAAGCCCCACTGCGATGTCGCCGCCGCAGCCGTGTTTCTCGCCAGAACCGGAGGAGGTCCCACTGGTCCCTTGGGTGCCACTTCCAGAGACGAGAACTCTGAGCTCGCCCCCAGAACCGCTCAGCTCATTAAGTGTCTGTGGTCCTGCGCCCTCCTGCCAGACGAACATCCACATGGAAACAATCTCATTGTTGCGGGGCCTCCCATCCAAGGCGGACATTGAGGCCTTAATAGCGAAATATGAAGAGGCCCATAAACGGGAGTTGGGCGAGGTCAAGAATCACGTACAGGCAGTAGAAGAAAGAGTGGCTGGTCTTGAGGCAGAGGCGCCCTCTGTGTCGAGTCGTCTGCAAATGCTGGAAGCGAGATGCAACATGCAAGACACACTGTTGCGATCTCAGATGCTACATATAGACGACATTGAAAATAGAAGTCGCAGAAACAACTTGCGTCTGAGGGGCATCCCGGAGGCATCCACGGGGGAAGACCTCACCCGTATCACGACGATCATCCTGAACACCGTGCTGGAAAGAGACCTGGCTACCCCGATAGAATTGGACAGGGTGCATAGAGCCTTGGGTCCGCCTAGCACGGATCCCGCGAGACCTCAAGATGTGGTTTGCAGAATCCACAGATACACCTTGAAGGAGGAGATCACTCGGAAGGCCTGGAGACGAGGCAATGTGGACTTTGATGGCGCAAATGTTCAGATCCTTCAGGACCTCTCTAAACGCACTCTCCTGATGAGAAGAGCCCTCCAGCCGCTTCTAGAAGTCACTGCAAACAGAGGGGGGTCTTATAGGCGGGGATACCCCTTTCACCTAATCATTCGCAAAGACCGAGACACTTTCCTGCTCAGAACGCCAAGGGACCTCCCTGAAGTGTTCTCTTTCCTTGGCTGCGAACCGATTGAAGTGCCGGACTGGCTGGCGGTGAGATTGCTGCCCTCTCCAATGCCCCGGTCTGCTGCCCGAGGGGGCCCTGTTGGCTCGAGAGGCCGAGGACGACAGCGTCGCGGTCGGCGACAAACCAGACCGTACGATGTGGAGATCTGACCCGGAGTGCCCCCCGCCGTCTTCACCCTACTGGGTTGACTAACTATGTCCCCCCCGCCTGGGGGAGCATCCTCGGCACTTTCTGAATGCCCACTGATGGGCCCTGTAAGACGCTTGGCGAGCACTGCATTGCCTATACCTCGCCCCTTGACGGCCGGGGATGCTCTCCACGGGTCCTCCCTGAGACAGGTGACTGTTTACTTGTTGTAATTAAATGCCACACTGTTTTTTGACGTTTTGGGCTACATTGCTTTCTCAAGCTGGATTCGCTGCTTTTCAATAGCGGGGCTGGTTGTTTTGGCAATCTAGCCTATTTACAAGGCCTGGTGCGGGAGGGAGAGACTCTAGTCGCATCTCCGTGTCGACAGACACTCTTCCCCCCGATAGGGCCAACTCGTGATTCCTTAGGATCCGACGAGTGTTGTCTTCATTCCATGTAGGATTGTTAGGAAATTTTGGGTTGTTTTTTTTTCTTTTTCTCATAACTTGGTTACAATCTGGTTTTCCCCTCTTGTTTTTGTTCTCTTGATTTAGTGTTTGATATTTTCTGTGTTTTCCCTCCCCTTTTTTCCTTTTCCTCTCCCCCTTTCCCAATCCCTAAGGGCAGGGTAAGACCTCTACCAGTGAAAGGGCCATATAACCCCCGAAGGGGCTGCTGCTGGGCTTTCTGGTGGGCGCTCTGACATGGCAGGAACTACATTTGTTTCCCTTAATACCAAAGGTATGAATACCCCTGAAAAGCGGTCACTGGTGCTTAGAAACTTGAAAGGCCTTAAAGCCCAGATAGGCTTCCTGCAGGAGACACATTTTAAAGCTTCCAACCCGCCTTCCCTGGGTGACAAACACTTCCCTAGGGCCTATCATAGTTATTCACCGGACTCTAGATCCCGCAGCGTCAGCATAGTGATCTCAAGGTCTCTGGTCTGGGAGCTCGTAGACTACAAAGCAGATGAGGAGGGTAGGTGGCTGCTGGTGAAGGGGAAAATTAAGTCTGAAGTCTACACCCTGGCCAATATATACGCACCAAACACGGGACAAATCCCCTTTATAACCGGGGTCCTAGAGACTCTTGCAGATTTTCGGGCTGGGGAACTGATAATGGGCAGGGATTTTAATCTCACCTTGGACCCGCTGCTAGATACTTCCAAGGGGGGACCCCACCTTGTTTATGCCAAACTAAAACACCTTAAGAAGACCCTGACTTTATTGCAGCTGGTAGACCCCTGGCGAGTCCAACATCCGAACACAAGGGACTACACTTTTTTCTCACACCCGCACACCTCTTACTCCAGGATAGACTTGTTCCTAGTCCCACACTCTCAACTAGCCAGGGTCATTGACACCACGATAGGGAGCATCACGTTATCTGACCATGCTCCTATCTCAATCACGGTGTCAGATCCCACCCCTGCTCCCAGGTCCTGGTCTTGGAAGCTAAATGGGTCACTGCTGGAAGACCAAAGTGTCTTGGAGGTGATTCAAAGGGATCTTAAACACTACTTTGAAACAAATTCTGGTCCAGAGATCTCTCCTGGAACGCTTTGGGAGGCACACAAGTGCGTTATTAGGGGATCGTTCATCAGCCAGGGGGCCCGGGTCAAAAAAGAGAAAATGGAATGCATGATGAAACTCCTTGCAGAGATAGGAAAGCTTGAAAGGTCACATAAAAAGTCCCTGTCGGCTGCGCTCCTGCCGAAACTCACGGCCCTACGAGAACAGCTAAAGACAGTATGCTGTGACAAGTTAAAGGCCCAGGCGGTTAGATGCCGGCAGGCCTTTTATGAATCTGGGGACAAATGTGGCAAGATGTTGGCGAGGGCCTTGAGAAAGGAAAGGGCGAAAACCTTCGTTCCCAAGGTGGTTGATTCCGGAGGGAGAGTGGTGCAGCGGGTGGAGGAGATTGCAGAGGTGTTTCGCAAATACTATGGAGACCTATATAACTTGCCGAATTCCCGAGAAGGGGCCCTAGATCAGAAATGTGCTCAATATGTCGCAAACTCGGGCATGCCCAGGCTCCCTGGGGAGGCTGTTCTGGAAATGGAAAACCCAATATCGTTATTGGAGCTGCAGACAGCTGTGACCGGGGCGGCTCCGGGAAAGGCGCCTGGTCCGGATGGGCTGCATATACAATATTACAAAAAATTGTTTCCCCTCCTGGCTCCCAAGCTCCTCTCTATGATGAACTCCATCTTGAAGGGGTCCCCCCTCCCAGGCGACACATTGCGGGAACACATAGCGGTGATTCCTAAGACAAGGATCCCACCCTATGTGCAAGCTACAGGCCGATCTCTTTACTTAATACGGATATTAAGTTATTTGCTAAAATCCTGGCATCACGGATTGCTCCGCACCTGCACTCGATGGTCTCCCCGGACCAGGTGGGCTTCATGCCTCTCAGAGAGGCTAGAGACAACACCACCAAGGTCCTGAATCTGATCCATCTGGCACAGAGCCGGCGAACGCCCACCCTGTTGCTCTCCACCGACGCCGAGAAAGCCTTTGACAGAGTCAATTGGCAGTTTATGAAGACGGTGCTTAGACATATTGGTTTGGGCCCACACATGCTGCAGTGGATCGAGAGTTTGTATGGCTCCCCCTCGGCGTCGGTGAGAGTCAATGGCTGCTCGTCGAGTTCCTTCGGGATCTCGAATGGGACAAGGCAGGGCTGTCCTTTGTCACCGCTGATATTTATACTGGTGTTGGAGCCCTTCTTGTGTACGGTGCACAGCAATCCGGACATTAAGGGACTAGGCGACAGGTCGGGACAGTATAAGGTGGCGGCATATGCCGATGACCTGATTTTTTTTCTTACCGGTCCGGAAGTTTCAGTGCCCAATTTAATGAAGGAACTCAGGGAGTATGGGACTCTTTCCGGCTACAAGATCAATCTCCAGAAATCTGAGGCCCTCAACGTAAGTATCCCGGAACACAGATTTAAGACGATTAAAAATACCTTCCCATTCTGCTGGGCCAAAGAGAGCGTTAAATATTTGGGAACCAACATCAGTGGAGACCTCTCTAAGATATACACGCTCAACTTTCCCCCGTTATTGAGAGATTTTGAGACGGAGACAGCCGGGTGGAGTAAGGGGAAGCTTTCCTGGTTTGGGCGATGTAATGCAGTCAAAATGACCTTGCTCCCCCGGCTGCTCTATCTATTGCAAGTCCTTCCGGTGGCCATCCCACGCTCCTATTTTCAGAGGGTCCGTGCGATTTTCACCAACTTTATCTGGGCAGGGAAGAAACCGAGACTTAGAAACGGGATCTTAACCAGGCCAAAGGAGCGGGAAGGGATGGGCTTACCAGACCCCTCGCTCTACCAGTCTGCGGCTCACCTCTGCAGAGTGGTGGATTGGTGTATCCACGGGGACCATAAGCAATGGGTGGGCCTAGAGCAAAGTTTCCTGGAGGTCCCGATTCAGGCAGCTCCATGGTTGGCAGGTGAGGGCGATAGACTGGGAAGACAGCATCCCACCATTGGTCCTACGCTTGGGACGTGCAGGTCCATGTTTCAGCGTCAGGAGATATCTCCATCCCCCTCCCCAATGTATCCGGTCCTGGGCAATCCACGGTTCGCCCCAGGGTGTGGGGGACACAAGGTGAGGACATGGATTAGCTCTAAAGTATTCAGGGTTGGTCATTTTCTTGTGGAAGGGAACTGGGTGAACCCCAACGACGTGGCGCAGAGGTTGGGAATACCTAGCTGGTCGGTCTGGCAATGTATGCAACTCAGACACTTCTTGGCCTCCCTACAGGAGCACAGAGCGAGTAGGCCGGCACTTACCACTTTTGAAGAGTTGTGCCAGAGTGCTGTGACAGAAAGGCATACGCTCTCAAGGATCTACAAACTGTTAATTGCCCCTCCAGATGCGTAAGATCCAAAGTTCCTCGAAAAATGGGAAAGGGATTTAGGTACATCATGGTCCCCCAAGCAGCGCCAAGCAGTCTTGATGCTCCCGCACAAGACCTCGATTTGTACTCGGTACCAAGAGTGCGGGTATAAAATACTTACAAGATGGTACAGAGTTCCTACAGAGCTGCATAGATGGTTCCCAGCTGTCTCGCCAAACTGCTGGAGATGTGGTGAGGGAGGGGGAGACCTGCTGCACGTGTTTTGGTCCTGTAATAAGCTTAAACACTATTGGAGCTTGGTCAGACAGATTACGGAAAAGGTGTCTGGGATCCCAATCCCGGACGACCCGGCTCTCTGCCTTCTCCACGTGTCGGCAATGCCTGTGAAACGGTACCGCAAATTGGTGATCCGTCACCTGCTCAATGCAGCCAAAGCCGGCATTCCCCAGATGTGGAAAAAGGAGGAGCCCCCATCGATTGAAGGCTGGTATCAGAGGGTAAATGACATTATGCGATTTGAGAATGTAGTGTCTTCAAGAGATGGTACTTACGAGAAATTTATGTCTACCTGGTATAGTTGGATGGCCTTCACTGAGTCCCCAGAGGGCAGGGGTGTGTTGTCGTTGTGATGAGCCCGCCCCCCCCCTCTATGCCCTTGCCCCCCCCTTTTCTTTCCTCCCCTGCCTTTCCATCCCCCCCTCCTTTTCCGTTCGTGTTTCTGTTTCATTGGTTCGAGTCCTCTGTTAGTGCTTTCATATTGGCTGTCACTTGTCGTACATTAGTATAAGAAGAAATTGGAATATATATGCTTTTGCCATTCTCAACGGTCAAGAGACAAAGAACAATAACGAGTAGTATTCCTAATTCTTCACTTTATTGTAACATTTACATAGAGATGACTGACATGCACTTTATTGTACCAGTTGATGTATAGACTTGTGTGAAAATTTCTTCTTCACTCTTTTGTTTATTGAAAAGCTGAATAAATAAAGAGTTTATAAAAAAAAAAGCAAACAGTTACCTGCATGGTCGGAGCGTGGAGGCCGGCGCCGCTCTCAGTCGCCCTCTGATGACGTGTCCTCTGATGACAGCTGAGAGCGGCGCCGGCCTCCACGCTCCAGCGCCGCTCCCAGGTAAGTGTTTGATTTTTAAACAAATGCCTTCCGCCGCCCGCTGACAGCGTAGCCGCCCTGCCCGCTCCCACCATGCCGGCATTTTTTTTTTTTACTTCAGGGAAAATTCGATCGGCACGAACCAAAAAAAATTAGGGTTCGTGCCGAATCGAATTTTCCCTGAAATTCGGAGCGAACCGGTTCGCTCATCCCTAATGACGATCACGGGAGTTAATTATAAAAAGTGACAGTCTAGTCTAATAACTCTTGTGGTTCATGGGAGCAGCCATGTTGGGATTACCTGTGGTTGCTGCCCTATTTTCTTTTATTGAGATGCATGAGAAAAAAGGACTCCCCTCTTCCTTCTCCTCTATATATGGGGCATCAGATGCAGTTCTATGAACCACGATGGTTATTTAGACTGCACTGTCTCTTTGAAGTAAGAAAATGTACTTTACTTGTACAAAAGCCTCAGTTACTAAAAGAGTTCTTCATCTCAATGTGCAGAGTCAGTGTGGGGATAAGTATAAAAAAAACCCTCATGTTACATCGTTTTTGGCATGTACCAACATCTTAACTTCTTTCAACAAAATGAATGTTGATACGCATATACGCCCTGCTGTCCTCCATACCTGCAAGGTGCTGCCTCAGCAATTTGCCTACAGTTGACACCTGGTCTGTACTTTCTGTGCAGGTAAGAGAACAGGGTGTATGTGTGTGTGTGGGGCAACACTGATACCGACACCTATTTAATTGAAAATGGGTGTTCGTAAACTTCAAATTGAAAATGGGAAATGCTAACCCTTTGAACCAGCAACACATAAATAAACTTCCTACTGCTCCTTTAATTATATTTTTTTATAAGACACTGCTTTTTTTCTGACAAATTCATATTAGTCTTTCTACAAGGGTTGATGGTGCATAAACAGAATCCTGTAACTGTCATTTATCAACGTTAACATTAAAATATCAATTAGAATTTCCATTGGAATCATGAAGCAGATGCTTCTGGTTTGATTTTTTTTCTCATTTGTGATTGCCAAGCAATTCTCTCTATAATCAAATGCCTAGGAGCTGATCTTTTCTCTAGCAGCAGGCAGTCCAAGGGCTCCAATAGCTCACCTGCAGCTTTGCAACCTGAGACCTATAAATATTGCAATGTAACTTCATCATTACACTATGGTATTGCTGTTCAGACTTCTGTGTCAAGTTACATTCAACCTGAATTTTGCTGAATCAGTTGAGTTCTAACAGAATAGAATTTTGGTAATATTTGTGTGATAATAGTCAGCAGCTACTCATGTCAGTCCATGTAGAGGGATTAAAGGGACCAAATGAAGAATGCTTTCCTAGAACAGAAAGTATTTACATGGTACATACAAACTAAGGATAACAGAATTCGTCCCATGATCCTTTGCAGTAGGCAGAGCAATGCAAAATAGCTATTTTCAAAGTCCTGAAGTCTACAAATCTTGATTATAGCTAATAATCACACTCCACTTGTAGACACGTTTCAGGGTTTTGCCCCTCATCAGTCCAAGGCCAGAGATAAATGCCTGTAAAAAAAGTGAGGTTTGGTAGCATTTCTGTAAAGGGATTACCTTCCGATCAGCCCACATCGTCTCTCCACAGCCACGGCTTCCCCCACACTATTAAAAAAACAGCAGGGGCGCACAACAGGAGTGCTCCAAGGATGCTGAACACCCAGCTTTCTCTGCAATGCGGCCCACCAAAGCTGGGGGGGGCAGGCTACCCCCTGTTATTTTGCATCCTCTGCACTGACTTACAACTGGGGGCAACCATATCAAGTGAGGCATTACCAGTGTCCCACTGAACAGGCAATTGTCTATAGGCGGAAGCAGCGGCAGAGATTAGCGGTTGCAAACTGACAATAAGGCAGTTGACCTACCGGGCATTACAACTGCACAACCCAAAGGTTACTGGGAGCTTTGGGAATAGCCTGAGATGTAAAGAAATCATTTGCATGGCTCCACCTACTGCAATGGATCCTGGGAAAAAAGGTACCCCTCTGCCAGTCAAGGTAAGTATGTATTTGGAATAGTGTGTGGTGCATTTTCCACATTGCCCACCATAGCTATTCTTAATTGTACCAACCACCTCTAGTTCTATAAGAGTGTCGCTCATAGCGTTATATTGTTTTTTTACTATTTTCCCACTATTGGCTGTTTGTAACCCTCTTTAACTCCTTTTATTTGGCTGTTTCATACCTTTTTCCCTGGGCAGCAAGTATGTGCTAGCCAATAGTAAAAGTGCATCCAGCCCATTGCAGTGGCATAAATGGCTCATCTCCATTCTGCTGCCTGGTGAAAACTGTGCCCAGTCTACAGTATAACTGTGTGTTCCAAAATCCCAAACTGACAGACAATCACAATGTATATACATTTATCAACAGTCCGTTCTTTTAGAAGGATCACTAGATACACAAATTGTAATCCACAACTCAATGTAACTCAGCCCCCTGATCTTCCAATGAAGTCATGATACCCTAAACTGGCATTAACTTTTAATAGCAATGATAAATATGCAAAGAGCATCCTTTACTGAACGAAGTCCACAGTGTTTTTATTCCTATATCACCATACAAATGACAAAAAGGAGTTTTCCGTGTGGTTAACTGCCTGCAGCCTTTTTTCCTTGCTGCAGTATATTTATGACTGGCGTCTTCAATATTTTAGTGCAGAAGTTGAGGCAGTGAACTGGAAATCAAGTACAGTGCAGCTATGGAGATCATCACTCAGACAGGAAAATGTATAATAATCTAAATGAATAATTTATCCTTATTCTCAAGGATCTCAGAATAGGAAATACGTTGCCTTATTAAAAATTTGGCATGCTTTAATTTAGGCCTTCTACATCAGTATATAGTATGATATTTGCAATAATATTTTAAAAATGTGATTGGAAATATGTAGATCAGTATCGTATGGGATCGCTGTAGGTTTCTTTGGCAATTTTTGTTATATTACAGTAGCAGAATAATAATACTTAGCTTACTGTGTAATAGACATGACACAATATCAAGCAATTATTAAACTGCTGTATACTCCTAGGAAAGTGGATTTAAATGACAATGGGCACCTATGCATACACAGAAAAACATACATTAGACCAATAATAAATATTAGCATAGTAAACTGCATTATTATCCTGCAAACAAGAATGTAGAATGGTGTCATATAGATAATTAATTATAGGTGCTCCACAATAGTATTTCCATTTTAGGCAATGCAGTCAAGATAAATGATCTACCATTTGACTTTTACATGACATGACACTTACAACGCTTAGGCCTTTATTTAAGAAGGGATAGCGTCAGGTAGTGGCTGGTTAATGAGAGGTAGCGACTGGTGAACGCCGGACACAACACGCAATCTATCAAGCAGAATCTGTTTAGCGACTGGGATAGCGGCATGTAACGTCTGATTCATCATTTTCACTGCCTCAGCGAACAGCGCCGGCGTTCAGCCTTGCACAGCGCCAGGTATGACCTCTTGCTACCTGTCGCACTACCATACATTTCAATGGACGAACCTTTTCTTCTCTTTCAACAGGGTATTTGTTTTTTTTTATTTTTTCCTAAAAATCACAAATAATTCTGTGACCTCTTCTGGCATTGAAAAAGCAGTTTTTTCACACTTTTTTCATTTTTTTGTATATTTCTTCAGAAATGACATTACAGGTAGGGATGAGCAATTCGGTTCTAACGAACCTGAATTCGCTCCGAATTTCAGGGAAAATTAGATTCAGCACGAACCCGAATTTTTAGTGGTTCGTGCTGACCGAATTTTCCCTGAAATTAAAAAAAAAAATACCGGCATGGTGGGCTTCCGCCGCCTGCTGACAGCGGCATTTTATTTTTTCAGCAAACACTTACCGGCATGGTGGGAGCGGGGAGGCCGGCTGCGCTGTCAGCTGTCATCAGAGGAAGCCGTCTAACAGCCATTTTGTCCCTTAGTGCTCTCAGCGTGAGCGAGCAAGGCATGCCACAGTGGTCTCACAGCTGTCTCTGACCACAGCAGAGCATACACATGACCTAAATATCTGCGCCATTACACACCCTTGCCAGCTCAACCACACTCATAAAATGAAGCAAAGTATACATAAATGTAATAAATATTTGAATATGCCTCCAAACAGCTAATATTTACGCAGTGGCCATAGGAGATAAGGGAGATGAAAGTCAGCATGTGCCTGGACAGGGAGTATAAGGTTATTACAAATGGCTGGGTATCTATAATGTCATTATTACTTACAACAACAACACAATGAGAAAACTGCTATTATTCCCTGTATTCTCATATTTGTTTTCCACATTACTGTAAGGTAAACCTTGCACAAATAGAGTTTGTAACACAGACATAATACTTAGTTGAGCAAGAAAAGTAATTTTCTATTCTCTGTTTATTTGCTGCTATCTAATTATCCAGACAAATGACACCACAATTCCAGTAGTGAAAGGAAAAATCTATTGCTCACTCTCTATCTTTTTTATAAATATTTGTTTTACATTCCGTCTGTCAAAGGTTGCGTTGCCATTTTGCGTGATCTGTAAGTAATCATTTCCTCTTATATTACAGTTGTTATGTACTTAAGTCGCGATAGTCCTTACTATGGTGCAGGGGTCTGCTAGAGACTGTTGCCATGTATCACATTATTTCAATGTACAACAACACTGGCTATAATGCCCCTTCTAATCCGATTCAAGTGGATTGCAACTGTGATTCCCCCATTAAAAGGCAGGGAGCTGTTCACCAGGGGGGCCCTACAATATGCGGCAGAATGCAGTAGGAAACAGGATGCTTCTAAGAGTACTCAATCTCTCACGAGAGCCACAATGTTCAACAGCCACGTTAGCTATGTTCTTTTTCTCATTACCCCTCTCGTTGCTGGCGATCGACAGTCTAAGCTCTCCAATAGAGATGCAAGTGGTTTACAGAAAAGAAGTCACTAAGATGCAGCAAAGATGAAGGTAATTGGCAGGGGGTGGGCATGGAGAGGTCAAGAAAGAGAAGATCAATGGGCAAATACTGACTAGAAAGAGTTATGGAGTTAAGGTTACAAACACTTCTGATGTTGATCTTTCTCTCAAACTAAAATACATACTTGACCAGATCCCTTACCAAAGCCGGGCAACACCCCTAGTATAACAAATTCCCCAAAAAATTCCCACAAATTCCCCCCAAAAAAACTGACGGCATTCATGTGAGGAACAGCAGAAAGATATAGCTCTGCTTTAGTTTAATCAAATTATATTGAGGTTTGTAAAGAGAATAAAAGTAAAGCAATAGAAAAAAATAACAAACCCATGCGACATGAAATTTACTGCATAAAATAAAGCTTTGAAAAGAGCACGTGTTGTCGCGAATCATTTATCATGTGGACTACAAGTATAATTACTAACCACAACCTAGTGCATCCCATATTTCCTAATGCAGAGAAAAAGGTCCGGATCTTTAAAGACTACAGTTCTTACATGGATTAACCTGAGAAAAAGATACCCTGGTGATTTTCTCTTTAACCCTTTAAATGCCAGCCTGCCTAGAGTTTTTGTCACCCTCTGTTGCCAGAGCATTTTTCACTAGTTTGCGTTATACACGAAAGCCCAATTTCTCCTGATAACAACAGTACCACATATGTATCGGTACCATTCCTGCCCAGGAGACCCCCCAAACTGAAAAGCGCCCTTTATAACTTTTGCAAAAAAAAAAATACAACTACTATCCACACTATAAAGAGTTAAAAAAAAAAAAATGACATAAGGTTCACCCTCCTGGGGGGGGACCCCATGTTGGGAGTGTTTTTAAAGGGTTAAAAAAAACCTTAAATAACCCCCCAAAATGCTGTGGGGTCCCCCCTACCCAGGATAACCAACCCAGGGACCAGCAATGGGCGCTTGTAAAACAGGGAGCAGAGGCCAGCTTTGGTGGCCCCCGCTCCGTAGCCTTCAGGTTCCTGGGCTGTGTGTAGTCAGCTTTGTGACTGCAGGAGCATCTGGACCTACGTTGGGAAGGTGAGTAAGACCTCTGGGCTTTTATAAAGAAATTGCCTTATTTCAGGATAATGCAGGGCAAACTACACCACTGGCTTAAGCTCTTGGGAAACAGGGGGCAATGGTAGTAGTGGGAAAGCATGGTTATTGTTCTTTCAACAAATATAGGACATTTTTAGCCATGTGACATGTTGCATTGTCTTGCTTGAAGACGCCAACATTCTTCCTTTTGATGAAGTAGAAAATGTGACTCATCGTAGAAATCAAACCATTTGCCAAGGAAAAGTTCCTCAGACATGATCTGCTATCTCTTCACACGGCAGGTGACGATCTAAATTAGAGCTTGCTAACACCCTTACAATGTACAGTGCTGCTCAAAATAATTCACCTCAATACACTGAAAGTGCTGATATATGCATATAAATCAATTTCAATACCATATCAATCGATGTTAAACATTCCCTTATGATTTTATTCATTTTATCTACCTACAGGTAGAGAAATAATTAAACATATTTTTTATTAGAAAATGTATCTCACCAGAACAAGCTTTTATATTGTAAATACAGCTGTGATAACATACCTCAGGTACTGTTTTATTGATCTGTTCATACAGATATAATGTACACTGTCCCTTGAGCATCCCCTTTATGTTCTCTCTATGTTATCAATTGAAGAATATTGATTAACTAACTTCTTTACAGAAAACCCAGGCACTCTGAAGCTGATGCTTTAAAGGAAATCTGTGCTGAGAGAGATAGAAAGGACAGCCAGCATTGACCTCCTTCTGTAAATTCTGCTTTGTTCAAAGACATGTCGCTCCACCTGCTTTAAAACTTAATGAGCCACAGATATGGAGTTTAGCTTGATGTCAGGAAACTTTTAATGTGGCTGAAGCAACTCGTCAACCAGATAGCTAGTATATTAGACTTGACTTCAATAGAAATAGACCATGGAATTAACCATCATTCTATTGTTTCATTATGTATTTATCTTACCCTAAGAGATTAAGGCCCTTATTTATGAAGGAATAGCGACAGGTAGCGACTGGTGAGCGACCGGTAATGACGGGCCCCGCCACGAGAATGCCGGCTCCCCACCACAATCACACATTTATCAAGCCGATCCTGCTTAGCGACTGAGATAGCGCCAGATAGCCACTCATTCATCATTATTCCAGCCTCACCCCACAGCGCCAGCGTCCGACCTTGAACAGCGACAGGTATGACCTCTCGCCACCTGGCGCTCTCCAATGCATTTCAATGGAACAATCTTTAAATATTAATAATTAATTGTTATTAATGTATTTTTTTTTTCAATGTGAAACATTCTGTGACCACTTCTGCCATGTTTTTAAGGGAAAAAAAAAAAATTGTGCAGAATTGATATTGTGCAGAATCTGATAATATTGTATTCATATTACTAAATTCTTTAAAAATTGTTTTTTTTTTATTCCAAAAATATGGTGGTTTGGGGGTTAAAAAACTACTTTTAACACATCGCCGCCAACGCTCTGGGGTTTAAACATGCATTTCACAGCGCGTGATTTTTTGATGAATCTGGTGGGAGCTGGTCGCTCTGACCAGTCGCTATCATGCGCTCCCATACAGCGCGGAACCTGTGAAATAGCGACTCCTAACCCCGTATTCAACATTACTGCACACCGACTGAGTCGCTGTCAACAACCGAACAGCGGCCAAGCACAGCGACTACTAGCGGGCTCTGTGAAAATACCGCTACAGTCGCTCAACTGTCGCTACCTGCCGCTATTAATGAATCGGCCTCTAAGTCTGTTCACTGTTCTGTGGCCCAGGTACCATGTTGTCTGTGCTTGGCTTAGGCCTTCCGCTATCCTCCTGGCTAGTTCCTGTTTTTTTTTTTTTCCTCCGATTTTCCTTTCTTACTGGGTCACACTCAATCCCAGTGTTGCTCTTTCGGACCAACACTATCCCGATTTTCTTGTAATAGTTAATGTCCTATAGTTGCTGCAAAGCTGTCTGCTGTGCTGTGTACTGTCTGCCCTTTGGGAGCTTGACCGAAGACTTTAGTTAATTACAGACTCTTTAGTTGGTGGCTTGCCTCCCTGGTGGCGTATATGTGTGTATGCCTGGTGTGTATATGTTTCTAGTCCATGCTCATCTGTTCAGAACTTGTGACTCTGCTCACCCGTTTCCAGCCTGCAACTCTGCCCACTCGTTTCCATCCTGTGACTCTGCCCACCTGTTTCCAGCTTGTGACTCTGCCCACTCGTTTCCAGCCTGTTACTCTGCCCACTCGTTTCCATCCTGTAAATCTGCCCACCTGTTTCCAGCCTGTTACTCTGCCCACTCGTTTCCATCCTGTGACTCTGCCCACCTGTTTCCAGCCTGCGACTCTGCCCACTCATTTCCATCCTGTTAATCTGCCCACTCGTTTCCATCCTGTGACTCTGCCCACCTGTTTCCAGCCTGTTACTCTGCCCACTCGTTTCCATCCTGTTACTCTGCCCAACTGTTTCCAGCCTGTTACTCTGCCCACTCGTTTCCATACTGTGACTCTGCCCACCTGTTTCCAGCCTGCGACTCTGCCCACTCGTTTCCATCCTGTGACTCTGCCCACCTGTTTCCAGCCTGTTACTCTGCCCACTCGTTTCCATCCTGTGACTCTGCCCACCTGTTTCCAGCCTGTTACTCTGCCCACTCGTTTCCATCCTGTTACTCTGTCCACCTGTTTCCAGCCTGCGACTCTGCCCACTTGTTTCCATCCTGTTACTCTGTCCACCTGTTTCCAGCCTGTTACTCTGCCCACTTGTTTCCATCCTGTTACTCTGTCCACCTGTTTCCAGCCTGTTACTCTGCCCACCTGTTTCCAGCCTGTTACTCTGCCCACTCGTTTCCATCCTGTGACTCTGCCCACCTGTTTCCAGCCTGTTACTCTGCCCACTCGTTTCCATCCTGTGACTCTGCCCACCTGTTTCCAGCCTGTTACTCTGCCCACTCGTTTCCATCCTGTGACTCTGCCCACCTGTTTCCAGCCTGTTACTCTGCCCACTCGCTTCCATCCTGTGACTCTGCCCACTCGTTTCCATCCTGTGACTCTGCCCACCTGTTTCCAGCCTGTTACTCTGCCCACTCGCTTCCATCCTGTGACTCTGCCCTCCTGTTTCCAGCCTGTTACTCTGCCCACTCGTTTCCATCCTGTGACTCTGCCCACCTGTTTCCAGCCTGTTACTCTGCCCACTCTTTTCCATCCTGTGACTCTGCCCACCTGTTTCCAGCCTGTTACTCTGCCCACTCGCTTCCATCCTGTGACTCTGCCCACCTGTTTCCAGCCTGTTACTCTGCCCACTCGTTTCCATCCTGTGACTCTGCCCACCTGTTTCCAGCCTGTTACTCTGCCCACTCGCTTCCATCCTGTGACTCTGCCCACCTGTTTCCAGCCTGTTACTCTGCCCACTCGTTTCCATCCTGTGACTCTGCCCACCTGTTTCCAGCCTGCGACTCTGCCCACTCGTTTCCATCCTGTTACTCTGCCCACCTGTTTCCAGCCTGTTACTCTGCCCACTCGCTTCCATCCTGTGACTCTGCCCACCTGTTTCCAGCCTGTTACTCTGCCCACTCGTTTCCATCTTGTGACTCTGCCCACCTGTTTCCAGCCTGTTACTCTGCCCACTTGTTTCCATCCTGTGACTCTGCCCACCTGTTTCCAGCCTGTTACTCTGCCCACTCGTTTCCATCCTGTGACTCTGCCCACCTGTTTCCAGCCTGTTACTCTGCCCACCCTTTTCTAGCCTGTGACTCTGCCCACCCGTTCCCAGCCTGTAGCTATGCTCACTCATTCTCAGCCATTGAGTCTGCTTGTAAGTGACTCTGCCCACCTGTTTCCAGCCTGTTACTCTGCCCACTTGTTTCCATCCTGTGACTCTGCCCACCTGTTTCCAGCCTGTTACTCTGCCCACTCGTTTCCATCCTGTGACTCTGCCCACCTATTTCCAGCCTGTTACTCTGCCCACCCTTTTCTAGCCTGTGACTCTGCCCACTCGTTTCCATCCTGTGACTCTGCCCACCTGTTTCCAGCCTGTTACTCTGCCCACTCGTTTCCATCCTGTGACTCTGCCCACCTGTTTCCAGCCTGTTACTCTGCCCACCTGTTTCCAGCCTGTTACTCTGCCCACCCTTTTCTAGCCTGTGACTCTGCCCACTCGTTTCCATCCTGTGACTCTGCCCACCTGTTTCCAGCCTGTTACTCTGCCCACTCGTTTCCATCCTGTGACTCTGCCCACCTGTTTCCAGCCTGTTACTCTGCCCACCTGTTTCCAGCCTGTTACTCTGCCCACCTGTTTCCAGCCTGTTACTCTGCCCACTCGTTTCCATCCTGTGACTCTGCCCACCTGTTTCCAGCCTGTTACTCTGCCCACTCGTTTCCATCCTGTGACTCTGCCTACCTGTTTCCAGCCTGTTACTCTGCCCACTCGTTTCCATCCTGTGACTCTGCCCAAGCTCGAAAGGGTCTTTTGATGTAAATAAACACAGGGAACTATAATTATAACAGTTATATATAACTTTATTTTCTGTTTCCTATTATACAACATACCTTAAATGCCAGCTACTCACATTTTAATTTGTCAGTGAGGGCCTTGGTCACTGCACTGCTTTGGTCCCAGCTGACGTCCTGTCTACCATCCACAGGTACATATGAGTTGATGGGTCCCTAGAGCATACCGGAAGCTGTCAACCTCTGTCAGCACCTCTGCTTTAGGGGAAGGCAGACAGATTGCCAAAAATGGCCACGACTTTAACTGTTTATTTCACCGTCTTTTACTTTTGAGTACTGGCACCCTAAATACTGGTTAGCGGTTGCCAGTATCTATTCTTTATCTATCCTTTTTTTATGCTTGAGTTTCGAAATTCAGCTTCAACGTTTAGCATTTTTCCAATCCATTTCCGTTTTCCAATGAACAGCAAAGTTAGCAATTCATTTTTTGTGCACAAAAAACTAAAAATGATAATGAACCACCATTCTGCAGGATCTTTGTAAAAATGTAATTTAGAGGGGAATCTTGTTGTTCTAATGCCCCCTCACTCTGAAGTTGGGTGTTTTTTAAGGTAAAAGGAAAGATGTACAGTAACAACCAAGAAGTATGAAATAGATTACTATCCTATTTCATGAAAAAAAAACTGATCTGAGGAAGTTAAAACAAATATGTAACAGGATAGTAAATATAAATGCTGTAAAACATTTTTTTTTAATTGTTCACAATAAATATTAGAAAAAGTTGAGATAGCTGCTAACAATAGGTACTAACAAAAGAATTTAAGGATACTAAAAATGAATGTTAAAAATCTAGCATAATGGATCTAAAATCATTTGCACAGCTAAAATGTTGCTGAACTGCACACAAAGGAAAAAATCATTATAAATAAAAAGAATTCTCACAATGCCCTTAAGTTTTGAAACCCTCTAGGAAATTGATCAGGCTGCATGAGCTATCTACTCTATCTAACAGCATTTTCCCGGTTTTGTTCTGTGCCCCTGGGGCATCCCGAAGCAGCATGCCCCACTGTGTGAACCCCCCCCCCCCCAGTAAGCCAAAAAAGCCCTCACCTGTCCAGGCTTCAAAGGCGCATGCGCAAGCTCTTGTTCAATGAACACCATCTGCTGTGGCTATGTCATTCAGCAGGCGGCTCTCATTTACTAGAATGGAAAGCATCCCCGGCCGTGCGCGTGCCCCTGCCCCAGAAAGGGAGCTTCCTGCCGAATGACGTAATCATAGCGGGCAGCTCTCCTTGAACAAAAGCCCGCACATGCATCATTGAAGTGTGGACAGGTGGGTTTTTATGGGTGTCCTAGGGGGTTTCACAAAGCGAGGCATCCCAATTCGGAGAAGAGCCAGAACCCTGGCCCTGAAATCTTTTAGGTTCCAGGCCAGCCACTGCTGAGTTTTAGACCACCTTAAGTATGTCAGCTGCAAAAACAGTATACATAGCAGTCCACAAATATACAATAAAAATGGCCAAACAGTGCCCATCCACTTGTAGATGTAATGCATATGGGTGCGACATTTTTTAAATGTGTGCCTGCTGTTTAATGATCTCCTTGCCTTGCTGAGTAAACTACACTAGTGTTATATGACACCTAGCTTTAAAACTTCATACAATATCGCAAAACATTACTGTATAATGTAGTACAAAAGACGTTTAAAACAATGGCTATTCAGCTAAAGTCGACTATGTTCTAATGAAAGACAAAATGATTTGTAACATTCTAAATGATAAAACCACACAAATACCGTGCTAAAAAATAAATTAGATCCTACAGCAAGTCCTTAGAGACGGGCGCTCAACGTGTGAAAACCCCTCTGTCCTCAGAGTTCAATCAAATATTCAGATAAATACACAGAGCTCCCATAGATTTCAAAAATTCTTCACTGTCCCACAGCACATGCACCAGCACCCAGGATTTATCCTAAAATGCACGCACACCGAAACAAGGTGCTGAGCACAATCCTCCACCACAGTGTGAATCTTCTTACCAGATTGCTTCAGTTGGTCACGCTTTGATAAATCCACATAAGTAATTCTCAATCCATCCAACAATCAGATTGATTCCACTGCTAACAATTTAATTGATCCAGATATATAATTTTCAGTATATCCAAAGTATTCAAGTAGATCCCAGTGGCATGAAGAAATTGCTCCGCAAATAGGCAGATGGTCCTCATCAGTATAAATCCTGGGTGCTGGTGCATGTGCTGTGGGACAGTGAAGAATTTTTGAAAACTAAGGGAGCTCTGTGTATTTGTCTGAACATTCTAAATGAATTCAAATAAAAAAGCTACACATGCAATAATTAGATTGCATATTAACAATTTAAAGCTTTCTCAAATCACATTTTTCTTTAAAACTATTAAAGTAAAGCTGGAATATACCTTCAAACTCCCAGAATATATTACAAGTAAATGCATTTTAATGGCAGGACAACGTGTTCCCATGAACTTATTATCTGCAGATGCTACAAAGTCAACACCTATCCCAGCTGCCACCAAACCAAAGCTGTACTAGATAAGAAATAAAATCTTCTTCTGTCCTTCTAAGCCCGACTATGCTTTGATATTCCCCCGATCTTGTTTTCAGAATTACATTGTTTGCTTTTTCACTACTTTAACAATTGCATAATACTATATTAAGCATCACAGGGTATAGTGGTGTTACCTAAAATATGTAAGTTAGTGGAAGAAAAGTCCACAGACCACTGGCGGTAAGATGGTGGTACAAAGTGAGGCTGCAGACTGGCCTGTACCCCATTCTAATATTCTGCCATCTATACATTGCTCCATAAATGCACAACTGCTCCAAAAGATGATGACAATTATGTGCTTCTATATGTTCCACCCAGATAATTAGAAATTAGAATGTGCTACTTGATGGTTGGTCATTAATTTAATGTTGCATCCCAAATAAAACACCAGGCACTTGTTGAGTGTAAAAATGCTGGTGCTCACCATAGCTCCACCGGCTGGCAATCAGTGTGTGTATGTCCAACTCAAACCGGTGACAAGGAGCCTGCTGGATGAGTATTGAGCCTTGAGCCTTTTTGCCCTCAAGTTGGGTCAAAATGCAATTTCTGGCTTAGGAATAAAAAATGAGCTGAAAATATCTAATACTGGGCCTGCTACAACAGAACCTCTTACATTAAAGAGGAGCCTTCCTTGGCCTAGAGTTGATAAAACTTTAATGCCAGTGTTCCCCCTCTTTGTGGAGCTTTTTGGGATGCCCTGATGCATGAAACCCCTAGGATCGCTGGAAAAATTCACCTTTTTGGATAATCCTAAGGCGTGCCATACCAACATCGTGCTCACCTCTTTCTGGGCATACCCACAATAGCCACTCAGAAAAGCCTAGGACTGACCCCCTTAATTGCAATAGCTATGAAAGCACATAAAGATGCTATAAATCCTGATACTAATACATTGTGTTTTGAATACTTTGTAGTGCTCTGTATAATATTTAAAGAATATCGGTAAGAAAAACAAAAAGAAAACAAAAAGAAATAGAGTTCCAGTTCATATTATTGAACTGAAACTCCGTTTGGCAGACTTTAGAAATGGCTTGGGGATACGTTGATGAAATCATTTTGAATTGGCAAATAATAGATAGCTTCACTGATGGCTCTTTTATAGCTTTGTGCATCTGGAACGAAAATCAACCACAAAGGGATCTCATATGTATTTATCATTATTTTGACTGTGTGTAGCAGATGTTGTGGTTGCTATGGCAGCCTGAATCCACTGAACTTTTTAAGAACCAAAAATAATTTAATAACTGGTCTTTTTATTTTGGGTTCATTACATTTATCTTAGAAGTAAAGTTAGTCCTATAAATATACAGCAATCAGACATTAGAGGTCAAAGGCATGATTATTAAGCAAACAAAATCAGTTAGGTGCAAATGCCTTAGACCTGATCTAGAATCACAAGGCAGTCAAAAAGGTCAGCTGGAAACCATGAGTGGCTGCAAGGTAAGTACCTGTGTATACTGCACTTAAAGTGGACCAAAACACAGGATTTTGACTATCCTGGGTTTTGGTCCTATCCCTGGGGGTACCCCGATAATTTGTCAATGGCCAGCGCGGGCATGCTCCCTGTTACAGGGAGGCAGAGGATGCAGCCGCCAGAGAGGTGAGTCCATTTGGGCGTCCTGGGGGGTTTCACACAGCAGGGGCACCTCGATCAGGTGGGGGGGAAAGGACCAAAACCCTCATACTTAAGACTTAAAATAATTGATGTAAGCGAACTTGGTTATGAGAGTATGTGCAAGCAGAGAGAAAGGATATAAATATGATATATAGTAGCCAAAAAATTACACCCATCCCAGTAGCCAAAAAATAACACCCATCCCAGCTCATTAAAATGTATGGGATTAGGTCACACAGTTCAGGGTGAGTGTCAGGTCTTATGTGACTGTAGGGAACTCAGCACTGGTACTCATCACATCACTGTCACTAGATGGGACACTACCTGGCACTGTCAGAGGCACTCTGGATTTTTGACTTGATAACTACACCTTTTGCACTGGGACCTTACATTTACCTGACCCCTTAAAGTGGACTAAAAGCTACTGAATTTTTGAACTACATTTGGCCTAAGCTTCTGTTGATACTTCCTTCTTAGCGTGTAGAACTAGAAATGGATATTTTAGCTTTTTAAATCGTCCTCAAACACTTTATTTTTTGCTGTCCCTCACTGTAAGATGGCAGCGATAAGTCATTGCATAGGTGGGGCAAGGACATAATTGCCACACACACAATAGTGGCAATGAAAGGAGGGGGTGGAGATTTACAGCTAAACAGGCGCCATTTTCTGGGATTAGAGTGAAGCAGGAGCAGTGAAAACTGGCAAAAGGTAATCCTCATGGGAGGAGCAATTCAGGGGATGCTAGTTAAAAATGTTGGTTTTGGTCCGTTTGAATTGCTTTCATTTTACACCTAGCCTGGATATTTTTTCCTTGTCTATTCACTTTAAAAGATCAAGGTCTGGACATTTTGCACAGACTCAGGGCAGGTATGCAATAGAGCAGTAGTTCTCAACCTTTTATGCCAAGTACCTCCTAGAAACAATAATCAGCATGTACCACAGGTTGAGGTAAGGTGCAGTCACAGGTAGTAGACCCAAAGTTTGGTCCCACTGCTATATTAAATAGAAGAACTGAAGATACCATATTTTTAGGTTACAGCTGGCCATGGACATTTTAGGGTCGTTCAAATAAAGACATTCAGTATCAACCACAGGTCAGTTTGGTATACAACTTTTCCATATAGAAATTAGCTGTCACATATTTTGCAATTGTATTATTTCAGCTGTTACTTATTTAGAGACATATAAGTGAGGATCAATGCTCATTTTGCATGCCCTTGTCTGGTAAATTAGAACGTTTCTCCCAACTCTCCAAATTCAGGTAAAGGTTGGAGAGCCCCTTTAAAAAAACAAACTGGATTACCCCCATCATTCTGCTAATTAATATTAACAATATTTACAAAATATTAACAAAATAAAATTCACTATTATTCGTTTCCTAAAGACAATTAAAAATAAGAAAGTTTATTACGGGGAATGTTTTTATTGGGGCACTATTCCATATTCCCATATTGAACATCTGTTCCACCATATCATGGTCCACCACTTGATTATATCACATACTAAAAAGATGCAAATATATATATATACTTGTGTACTGTCAAAAGAAAACTTTAAACTTCTCATTATATTCCCTGAAGCTTATTTTTCTTTTCAGTAAATGCAATAGGATGTGACATTTGTCAAAGGGTGGCACAACCTTGAGATTACCCTTCTAAACAAACGTGTGGAAATTCCCAAGTTAATTTGATGCTAGAAGATAAGCTTACTATATTAGTGCCTTATTTATGATGTGCGCTTTTTTAGCACCGGCATTCCCGTCTTACATTGTGCTGTGCTATGTACTAAATTGGTGCGAGCAGTCGCTGCACCAAATGCTAACGGATTAGCTTTGATTGTTGCTCTTAGGTATTGGCCCGGCCTATATGTCAGCACCTGCTGGACCCACTGGCCGATTATCCCAGCTCCAGTGAGCGCTACTTTGTACTGCCGTTATTCTGACTCTGGTCAGCATTTTTCATTAATGGGACAAATTTTACAGTGCGTTTTATCTGTGTGTTTTGAGTTAATAACTCAAAACAAAAAAACACATTTTGACCCATCTAAGACCTGGTTTAAATTATTGAAGTGTTATAAATAATATTTTTCATAAGCATTAAACACTTCAATCCAGTTCTGCCCATTGCGCTCTATGAGATCTTGACCTACGGCCCCAGTTTTCATCTGGTGCTGCTTCAACCACAGCCTCCAGCGCTGCTTCAACCACAGCCCCCGGTGCTGCATCAGAGTCAGCTCCAATGTTTTGCCTCAGCAGGACTCAGCGTGCCGCATATAGCAGGTGCTGTAGGTTAGTATCCCATAGAGCACAATGGGAAGACCTGTATTAAAGTGTTTTATGCTTATAAATATTATACACAATTATTTGTACAGAACTTGCATTGTGACTTGTCAATAGTGTAAATTCAGGACTTGTGATGCCGCCAAATGTCTTTTTTCTGTAAAATAAGTTCTGTGCTTATCTATCCTTTTTTTGCCTTACCAATGTGTAATTTGGAACTCAACAACTAAAATGCAACCTAAATACATTGTAAAGTTTGTTCCCTTTGTCTCCAGTAATGATATTCTATAAGTGTAATGAAAAAACAGTGTTCACCGCCTAAAAGTTGGTTGTACACAGTAGCGTTCACCGGCGCTGTCATAGTCGGTATTAGGGTCCAACAGGCCGGACAATATCTAGTGCACTAATCAGAGCCAATTATTTAGCATTGTGGCTTGCAGCACAAATAGCAACGCCAAAATAGAAATAGATGCCAGTGCTCTAAAATGGGCCATATGCCAAAATGACGCTAAACAATGCACTTCTTAAAGTGGAACAAAACTCCACCACTTTGCTGACATCAGGAAGACTGTACCATCAAATGCATGTATGTCTGGGTGGTTTACAACTGCTCTGACTCTTTGGTTGAATGGTGGTAATGGTATGGATGGACTTCTGAGCATGGACTCAATCACCAATATCTTTTATGGACCAAGTATTTTTAAAGCATGTGACCTGTAATTAATGCACATGCAAAACCACACCCATCACCCACAAATTCAAATAATTCATTAATCAAAGCATCAAATCAGTCCAATGCTTCAATGTCAGCAATATCCATTATCTCATTGCATATTCCTATGCGTTTTACTCTTTAAAACATTTTCTCAAGGAAGCAAAAAATTACCAAAATATTTCACATGTATGCAGCTATGTTGCTGCTGGAAAAATGGAAAGGGTAAAAATTGGTGAGGGGAAATGGACATGGAGAAATGGAGAATGGAAGGCTAAAAAAGGAAGGGGGAGATTAGTTACCTTATTATAGTATTGTAAAAAAAATGACTGGGGTATGTTATCTGGGGTCCTTTTTGATTGTTGTAATATCAAGATACCCCCCTAAATAATCTTCCTCTAAGCATATTGTCCTGTAGATTGTAAAAATTAGGAGTTAACATACTAATCTCATAAAGTAATCCATCTGGGCAGGAAATCCCCACCCTCTGGATTCCCCTCTGGGGCCCACCATGATCCTCCCCTGGACCCCAACAGCCCTACCCCCCTCTCAAGTTACCTGCATTTCTTCTTTAGGTTTACTTTATATAGTTCTAGTATTGATGCATACAATAGATGTCCAGCAGATATGTAGTTTGACAATGTTCTCCACTGTAATATAAAGTACAATCCTTTTAAGTATCCCCCCTATTCAGAGCACCCTCCAATTCCCATTTCTTATTCATCCCTATATGTGGAACGTGTAGTACCGACTGCACTGTGAGGGTGGGAGGAGTGCACCTATCTGCCGGAGATCCCACCATATCAGGCCGCCTCAGCTCCCGCACGTGGTGACAGTGTCCTATGTCATATGTCACTTCCATCATGACGGTCAGTAAGCTCCCGCCTTACCGCCTGTCTGCGTCTCAGATCGGCCCAGCAATACATTGCCAGGCGCATCCTCCTCCACTATGACTGGCTCCCATCACTAGCCTGGAAAACATGCTAGTTTGTTATTAGTCCCCAGCTCACGGTGGCCACCCAGACCTCTCCCTTCCTCTTTTTCCTCCTAGCTTCCAGCCCCTCATCCACATCTCCCAATGCCGATGCCATGCCGATGCCCTGAAGCTGGCGCTATAGCCATAAAAATGATGCTAAAAGGTACACATCATAAATAAGGCCCATAGCGTTTATTTACTGGTGTGTTCATAGAGGAGAAGTCCACAGATGGGAAAAATGTGGATGTAAAATCCCATGTGTTTGTAAGCACACAATGGCCACTATTAGCACTAGCACTGTTACTATTACTATTGAAATGAGGCCTTCATGTAAACTGGGTTTTCATGTAACCCGACTATTGTAGAAACAGACATTCATATTAACGAAAGAAGCAGTCATTGGTAAAAAAAACATTTGAAAAATATTAGACCTGCAGGATTAAAACAGTTGCCCAGCATCTGAGATAGGCTGGGATCAGTGGCCAATGACTGGGTAGGAGAGAGTAGGACCCATGGTGATCGGGTAACTATTTTGAGGTGGACATGGAAAATAACTGGCATCACACAAAATTTAGTCCAATGTACTTGTGCCTAAAGCAGCTCTAGAGCAACTTATGGCCATGTTACATGTTGCCAGTTGTAAAATAAAATGGGCTCTTTCACATATATGGGCTGCATTGTGCTGCATTTTGGAAAATTGTGCATTTTGCCTGTAGCACAAGTGCAACACAGCCTATAGAGGTTTATGGGCAGCACAGCCCTCCCCTCTACTTGGTCCTGCCCCTAGAACCCAGACCTCCTCCAGTCACTGCATCCTGACACTGTTGATGCCTCCTCTTAAAGTGGACCAACACCCAGGATTTTGACTATCCTGGGTCTTGGTCCACTTCGGTGGGGCACCCCCGATCGGGGTGCCCCGCTGTGTGAAACCCCCCCGATCACCCGGAAAACTCACCTCTCCCCGCTCCCAGCGTGGACGGACAAGCGATTTGACAGCAACGGACAAGCCGCCTCCCGCGCGTCATTCTTGACGCGCGCGCGCCCGCGCCGGCCTTTCACAGACGGCCGGCGCGGGCGCGCGCACGTCTAGAGGGGCGCGAAGGAGGCGGCAGCGCCCGGCCACAGCTGAAGACAAGGTAAGGGGATTTGGGTTGTTTGGGGGGGGTTTCACCCCGCGGGACATCCCGATCTCAGATGTCCCGCTGGAAGGGAGGTGATCGGCCCGGGAATCTTATAGATTCCCGGGCCGATCACGGGAGGGTGATGGTCCACTTTAACACCGTTGGCCTGCTTGGGACTCACCACTTCTTCAGGTGACATGAAAATTACAGATGCTACAGGGCAATATTAGGGGCCACCACTACATCATTTCTGCTAATGGAGGCACAATCAAGTATTATTATAGTTTATTTGTATAGCACTATCTTTTTCCATAGAGCTGTTCGAGGTATAATTACAGATAGGGTAACACATACAGTGCAGAAACCATTACAATAGTAGATGCTACAAAGTTCAGACAAAATGTTATAAGAACACCATAGGCAATAGGTAAGAGAGCCCTGCATGTGTGCGCACACAGTCTAAATGAAAGGGGGTGGAGATAACGGGGGAGGAATCACAAGTGGTAGAGCTTGAGTTTGGCGGCATCTGTCCTGTGAAGTTTATGCTTATGACAGGTTGTGTGCTTGTCTGAAGAGGTGAGTTTTGAGGGCACTTGGAGCACTGGAGAGTGACAAATTGAGGTAGGGGGGGAATTCCATAGAAGCAGAGAGGCACGGGAAAAGTCTTGAAGGAGGGAACGCGAGGAGGTGACCAAGGAGGCAGAAAGGAGGTTATATAATACAAATCACAGAGCAAAACAAATATAAAAAACACAAATAGTCCCAAAAGAATTAATCATGTGACAAAACAAAATCCAAGATATCCCACGGTGCATGTGCTTCACATCAAAATGTGCTTGAAAAATCCTCCACCAACAATACAGACTCTTACCAGCTGTAAATCAGCAAAGCGCTTTAAACTGATGTCAGACAGCGGGGCTGCTGATTCCACCTCCAAATAAAAATGATCCTCCACCAAATCAAATGATGCTTAGATATAAAAATGGTGCTGATTCAATCAAAACATCTCCTCCGGATCATATCCCCAAATGGGCAAAATTGAATTGATAACATGAATGGAAAAAGCTAAAGAAAAGCCAAATAGTGTAATTCTGTAAAAACTTATGGCTTTAATAGATTAATCAAAATACACTCACAAAAGTAGATAAAAAGACAGCTCTGAAATACAATCGATCTCAACGATCCAGGAATCAGACGGTCGCCTCGGGTAATTCAATGAAAGAAAAAAAAGGCATTCCTGTTGATGGTAAGTTAAAAGTCAAATGGATCCAAAGAACTTCCACCGCTCGCCACCGCCGACGCGTTTCGTCGCCGTAAGGCAACTTTAACTAGGCTGGTGGCACGGCAGAGCGGTGGGAAATATGTACAGAAAGAATCCGGTCACATGGTATAAGGTCCTTCAGCTATAAACTATACACCAAATAGGTCACATCTTCTGTTGCGCTATTTAGGGGAAAGGCGAGCCACTTAAATCAACAAAGATTCACAAGCCCTCCCGAGATGTATCTCCAAATGTTTACTGACAGCGTAGCAGCCCAGAATATCCACATTATGGGGTATAAGACCCCAGATGCGCAGTTGAAGGACCTGTAATGTGATGAGCAGCACACGTGGGCCGCGACGGCCAATAGAAACACTGTCTCTGCGGTCGCTTAGCAACAGCAGGAAGCTAGCTTTAACCCTCCAAAGAGACAGCCTTTCAAAACTTTAGAAAGGCACATGGCGTCACTTGAGCATACCGCCAGCCCAGCACTCAGCCGGTCGGCAGCACAAATGACCGTCCAGCGCCACACAGCACATAAACATCACCAGGCTCCACTATCACAGACGCCGCCAATGCGCCCCAGAGAAGCGAAAGGGCAAGGTGCCAACCCATATTAAAAACATCGCTGCCCCTATGGCAAGATTATAAAACGCCTGGATAGTAAATGAGGTTTTACTAACAGAAAACCAAGGGGCATTTATTCAAAGTATATAAAAAAAGGTCAAAAAACTGTTGCACACCAACCCATTAAGGATACAGTGTCATATTAAATATAGTTAAGTGGGGATAAACCAACTAAAAACTACTCACACCAAACATAATAATTGTAAACACAAATGGGGTAGAATTAAAGCGGATCTAAACGGACTAAGCATTAGTCCATAACAGCATACTAATAAAGACTACAGTATCAAATGGGGTATAGTGGATACAAAAATAAACTAGAAAATCTCGATGGACACTAAGGATCCTTTAAAGTGGACCGAAATCAATCCTATAGCAATATTCACATCAAAAAACCCCAAAAGCAAATAGGAAAAATGAGTTAAAAATGAGAAAAAAAAAAAAAAAACTATATATTACAGAGGACCGTCTGATTCCAGCATCCAGTTACAACAATAATTAAAAATACAGACATTGATGAATAAAAATTCATATAAATCCAACTTAAGATGAAATAAAACAATTTAGATCAAAATCTATATTAAGACCTGCAGGGTGTAAAGTACCCAAAGTATAAATCCACCAACCCTCCTTTCTTGAAATGTCCTTCACTAAATCTGACCCTCGCCAATTGGGCTCTACAAGGTCTATTCCAGCGAAGGACATACAGCTGGGGTCGCAATTGTGGTGCTCTTTAAAATGTGCAGATAGGCTATGGGATTCATAGCCGCGTTTGATATTATATAAATGCTCGCGGATACGAATCCTGAGCTCACGAGTTGTACGTCCCACATACAACATATGACAAGAGCACCAAATCAAATAAATCACTCCTTTTGACCAGCAGGAAATAAATTTAGAGATTTTAAAATTTTTACCTGTCCTAAAATTCTGAAAAGAAACTTTAGGTTTTTCTACCGGGATGCAGGACCTGCACCCCGCGCATGAACCACATCTATAAAACCCAACTGGTAAGTTCTTACCCACTGGCCTTGTCTGAGGCGGGTCAACCCCGGTTATGTCTGGCTTAGTATCAAGGATCAAGGTTCTTTTATTGGTTTTATTGATCGCGTACATAAACCATACATTAGCAGTATAGATATGCAGTGAAATGCTCTTTTTACAGCTTCCAGGAAAGAGAAAGCACAAGCGTTAACTCAAACACAGAAAATACAGCAATGAATGTACAATGTACATATACAGTGACATGCTTTGCCACTACACTGGAAGTGGCAGGTGGTCTTACTGTAATACTGGTGCTAAAGGGGAGCAGAGCAGAGATGGGGGTGCATTGGGGAGCAGCAAGGAACAGGGAAAAGATGGGGAGCAGGGTGGAGATGTGGGTGTATTTGGGAACTGAGCAGAGATGTTAAAACCTAGGCAACCCAGGCACAGATTTGCACGGGCCCCAGAAATGATAAGCCTGCCCCTGTATATATACAAGGGTCAAGGGTAGAACTGGAAGAGGAGACTAGACTTAATTTCATTTCCATGGCATTTGGTTACAATCGCTGGACTAGATATGAACTGTAGAGAGGGTCCTGGCTGGAGACAGCTTTGTTAATGGTCAATGTTCGAAGTTTGGACTAAATTAGCTGAGAAACAAGTAACCAGTGAAGAGACTTACAAAGGCAAGTGGAACTGGAAAAGGGAGAGAAGAGGTGGAGTCGGGCAAAAGCGTGCAGAATAGATTAGAGGGGTGTCACCACTGTTGTAGCAATGGTCACGTGAAGAGCTGGTGGCCGTGCATAAGGGTGGGCATGTGTAGGTCTTTGTAGGATTTGAGCTAAATGTTATTTAGCATTGCACTTTTTAATTGTTTTTATGCTTCTATCAACCTCAACATCTTAATCTCAAATTGGAACCCAAATTCCATAACTATTGTTTTTCGCATGGATGTCAGTAGTAATAAATCATTTTAACAAATACTTTCTCCACTGGCGGCATCTGAATCAGTCTGCATTTTCCTTGAAATCACTTTTCTCCGTTCCTATCACAAGAGCTTAAAAATACAGTTTGAGGTAGGATAACTTTTGAATGAGGCATTTTGCAGAAAGGAGAATACAGATCATTAATTTAGCAGGAAAGTACTATGTAATACATATTTTATTAGCACCATTTCCATCTGAGGCTCTCTTCTGCACCAAAGTACAAAATAAAACATGTGATGCCGCACACGGAAGATGAAAGGAATAATAAACTGAACCACAAAGGAACATGAGAGGAATATTTTCGTCTTGCACTAAAATAAGAAACATTACAATAGAAAGCAATTGTTTTGTTCTCTGAACTTTTCTCCTTGTCCCAAAACTGTTTGCTTGTGAAATGGAAGTTGCCAGTTTTACTACGCATGCCATTCAAGTGACTCAGATTACCTACTTCAAAAAGCCACCACATAAGGATATAGGTTTCCTAGATAAAGCATAGTCAAAATATCATATACTTTGGTTCAGCTAAGATCCCCCTCACTCCTGGGCATGGGGATGCCCCACTACTTAATGTACCTTGTGAAGCCCAGGATCCCTATTTTATGCTCTACTTGACCATCAGCAGCCACTGGGCTATGCCATGCACGAACACATGTAGGGAAAACAGGATTGGTTACCAGCAGAGGACGTGCAGGGCTGTAGCTGTCACAGGGCAGGAACTCATAAGGTAGTTATCGGGGTCAGCTTAAATTGTAATTCAACATGTATTGCTGTGTCAACTTATCTCAGGCAATGACACAGCACACAGGTATGGTAGCAGAGGGTAAGGGTTAATGGGACCGCAGCATGGGGGGGATGAGAGGATGGCATCTCAGCAGACAGACACTAAAAGGCAAACAGAATAGGTGAAAGCATCAGCTTGCTTAATTTTTGCAGTGACATGAAAAGAAAGGTTTAATGCTTTAATCCACATCATGGTCAAGAAAAGCAAACACAGGTACACTTGCTTTATATGGATGTTTCAGTGGGACGGCTAAATGCCCTTGTACCCTTCAGGAAAAAGGACACAGGTACACTTGCTTATCTGAATGAATTAACATAGGGTTAAACTGGCTTGTGTCTGTCAGGAATAGAACACAGGTACACTTACATATAAGAACGTTTCAGCATAGCACCCAGGCAGTATTGTATTTCTTAATTAAATTTATTCTTTTTTCCAGAGGTGGTTTTGGGTGGCCACCACTCCACTTTGAACTTGTAGTGGAGACCTTCTATAGGGTATCTCAGCCTGGGACGAGGAACTGCTCAGTGTCAGCAGAGGGGGTGCTGGGCTGCAAGTGAGTAAAACATGGTGTTAACTTCTCTTCCTCAGGTGTATGGACTCTACTATTCCCCAACACAAGGGTTTCTACCTCACTTAACAGTCACTACAGAGCAGCCACACATTACTGATATACCAGGCACAGCGGCTTCTCAATCATAGCCTGTCGGTCCCATTGGATCCTCTCCCCTCCTAAGGGGCGCCTCCTCTGTCACTTACACCCCTGGGCTTCTTCCCGACAGGGTCCTTTCCTCTCACCTCACACCTCAGCTCAACTTTACACTTATAAAAGAAAACAGTTTTCTCTAGCAACATTGTGTTTACCTTAGCAATGTACACCAAATGGTGTGTTTTGTGTACAAAGCACAGACCATACTCTGACTTGCGAATCATCTGATTGGCTGAGACAGAGATGATGCTCCACAGATCACATATTTAACCCTCTCCTGCGCTAATTCAGCAGCGTTCTTACCTGGGGAGGTCATTATTGCTGCTTGATTTAGCCAAAGCTGATAATTAAGCTCACCTGTTACAGTGGAAGCTTTCTGGGACCTGTCAGTAATGTTTACTAAAGACAAGGAATTTCTATCCCACTTGATGATATAGTAAACTTTGGAAGCAGCATGTAAATCACAGGAATGGGGGACACACTCCTAATACAGATGATTATATTACATTTCAAATGAGGAAAACAATAAGACACAACACCAAAAACCTGACAAAAAGGAAGTTTAAATTAGCCCTGCAACCAGTCTACAGTGCCTGGAAACTGCTGTGAAGGCTATTCCACTTCTTTCCATGTATCTTGCTCCTGCACCTACCTCCCTGTTCCTGTGCCTGCCCGACCCCACAGCTCACAATTCAATCATGTCTACTGTATGGTGTGCAATATTTTATCTGCTCTCTCCTATAACTGACACCAATGCACATCACAGAGTGAGGCAGCAAAGCACTGCATTTGCACCTCACAAAACTTTGGGTTATTCCAACAAGATTCTAAGAGCTTGCACATATTTAATTATAATAATGTAATACCTGTGTTCTTTCAACTCAAGCACATAAGCTCAGGTTTAAATTAAAAAAAAATCTCCTGAATTGAGTTGCAGTGGGGCAGTTCGACAGGTTAAACTGGACCAACAGCTTTCTCCAGTGTCAGCATTGTCAGCACTTACATGTGATCCTGCATCCACTCAAAGCTGAAACACCACCTCACAGATTTTCTCCTGGCATCTTGTGCCATGTGGCCCTTTAGGTGAAAGGAAGAGAGGGATAGACAGAGACACAGCAATGGCAGATATATCATGAGATCCTGAAGCCTTGCAACATTGGAGCTCCAAGCCTGCAAAGCAAAATCTCTCAACAATTTGTACACTTTGTCCAAACAGTTACACAGCTGATCCATAAAGCGTTTACATCTCCACCGGACAGCAGGTGATAATTATGGCTCTCCCTGGTAATTAGAAAAACTCTCCCTTCAGTAAACAATTACCTTCTTGATCATTTGCGGGTATCTCTAAAGGAATTTTTGGGGATATTCAGAACGGTATCCCCTTTGTTTAAAAAAAGATCACTATGTATAGATATTTTTAACTGTATTGTAAAAATCTGATAATATTGTCATTAAGTAAATGTAAGTAAATGTAAATGTTTTTGAAAAAAAAGCAGATGATAGGAGTGAAGACAAATCTCTATTTAAAGCGGACCAAAAGCCACATTTTAAGCTACTATCCCCTGAATTGCTCCCCCCATGAAGATCACCTTTTGCTAATTTTCACTGCTCCTGCTCCACTCTAATCTCAAATAATGAGCCTTGTTTTAGCTGTAAAGCTCTGTCTCCTCCATTCATTTCCATTGTTGTGTGTGGCAATGATGTCATTGCCCCACCAATGCAATGACTGGTTGTCTGACATCTTATAGAGGGACAGCAAAAAAAAAAAACAGTGTTCCAGGACGATTCGAAAAACAAAATGATCCATTTCTAGTTCTACACTCTAAGAATTGAATAAGGTTCAGGAGGGAAGTGTTTTTAAGAAGAAGCTTAATGATAGAACAAGGGGGCACAACCTGAAGCTAGTCGGGGGGGAAGATCAGGAGCAATGTTAGAAAATATTATTTTACAGAAAGAGTAGTAGATGCTTGGAACAAACTTCCAGCAGAGGTAGTTGAAAAATCAACAGTCACTGAATTTAAACATGCCTGGGATAAGCACACATCTATCCTAAGATAAAGAGTACATACAGTATAGGTATGGGGGGGGGAGAGATTTCCCTGCCGCCTTCCGTCCTATCTTCCTATATCAAATGGGAAGTGGATGGAAGGAGCCTGGAAAGGTCCCTATAGCAGGTCCTTTTAGGTTAGCTTCAATATTCTATACATTCAAAGCCAGTGACAACTTATATACTTAATATGACTGTATTTATACTTTCTGAGAAAAATTGGCATCAACAGAGAAATTTTCATTTTAAGTACATAGTACAAATGTCTGTTAGTGGGTTGATTTGTTGCAAGTATTTTTGTTAGTAGCAAGCGTTCCTCAGTATTGCAGCAAGGGGTTTAATACCCATGGTCTGGTGTAGACGCGTTTCGCAGGTTGCTTCCTCAGTACACCTTTGGGTACTACAATATAAATATAATATCATATGCCCATTCTGTAACCATTTGTCTTTTACATAATTTCTTATTAATTATAAATGCACTTACTTTCACTAAATTACAGCATACTTGTGCGGTGTTTGAGTTTTCCAATCTTTTATATCTAGATATGATATTTGTATAAATATTAATTTTAGAGCTATCAAATTAACGTTATTTTTAAAATTGTAATGATACTCACATGTCCTGAAATTGTGTCAATTAAAATTGGACCTATGAGAGAACCATATACAGCTTATAAATGATCATTCTTTCTTGCTTTGGATAAGGCATAGCTTATATAATAAATTGTTAGTACTTACATGGCCTAATTGCCTGGTATGAGTTATCTGAGGTATGGTATGAAACTGCAGGTTTCATTAAGGCCCGGGGATCTGGTTGCTCGCAGCATGGTGATCCACTTTGTCTCCTTTTGGAGTGTCATTTTTGTGGGATCCCCTCCTCTTGGGTGCTGATGGATTATATCTAAAATCTGGAAGGAAAGGCCTTCTGGTGAACCCTTGTGGTATCTAGCAAAATGTCTACCCACTGGTGTGAGCGTGTTCTTATTATTTATATCTCTAAGATGTTCATAAATTCTCATTCTGAATTTCCTATTTGTTTTGCCTATATAAAACCGTGGGCATGTACAGATGAGTATATAGACTAGGTCAGTTGTGTTGCAATTCCCGAAATGCCATTGTTTAATAGTGATACCTGGGGGTACTAAAATTTCTTGTCCTTGTTTTATATACTTGTAGGCGGTTGCCACCTACAACTAATAATAAGAATCCCCACGTCTCCAACAGCACACCCTGATCGTCCTAGGACGACTCAGGAGACCCGGTTAAGGTGTCATACCAGGCAATTAGGCCATGTAAGTACTAACAATTTATTATATAAGCCATGCCTTATCCAAAGCAAGAAAGAATGATCATTTATAAGCTGTATATGGTTCTCTCATAGGTCCAATTTTAATTGACACAATTTCAGGACATGTGAGTATCATTACAATTTTAAAAATAACGTTAATTTGATAGCTCTAAAATTAATATTTATACAAATATCATATCTAGATATAAAAGATTGGAAAACTCAAACACCGCACAAGTATGCTGTAATTTAGTGAAAGTAAGTGCATTTATAATTAATAAGAAATTATGTAAAAGACAAATGGTTACAGAATGAGCATATGATATTATGTTTATATTGTAGTACCCAAAGGTGTACTGAGGAAGCAACCTGCGAAACGCGTCTACACCAGACCATGGGTATTAAACCCCTTGCTGCAATACTGAGGAACGCTTGCTACTAACAAAAATACTTGCTACAAATCAACCCACTAACAGACATTTGCACTATGTACTTAAAATGAAAATTTCTCTGTTGATGCCAATTTTTCTCAGAAAGTATAAATACAGTCATATTAAGTATATAAATTGTCACTGGCTTTGAATGTATAGAATATTGAAGCTAAGGACCTGCTATAGGGGACTCTCCAGGCTCCTTCCATCCACTTCCCATCTGATATAGGAAGATAGGACGGAAGGCGGCAGGGAAATCTCTCTCTCCCCCCCATACTTATTTCTATTTCAAAGGTGCATATTAGGGAGGTAGGATTGGCATGGAACACACCACTTTCTAGTGAAGATGTTTCCACACTGGTCCATATATCCCCCTCCCCCCCCCCCACATACATACAGTATACACATAAGGGCAGACTAGATGGATCGTATGGTCTCCTTCTGCCGTCAACCTTCTATGTTTCTATGTTTCTAAGAAGGGATTATCAGCAGGGGCTATGGCCAAATGTATTTCACAAGTTGGGTGGGTTTTTGTCTGCTTAAATTATTTGGAACCTGGTGGTGGACACAATAAAAATTGAATTTTTTCATTTGGAATAGCATAAAAAAGATTTTCTACAACAATCAGGATACGCACTGCCTTCACAAACGCCACTCCTTCCCCCACACCTCTACATTTATATGTAGAAACCCCACATATTAGCAATACACATGCCAATTTGCTTTCGTTTATGAATATATTGTTTTTTTATTTTGGCCCTCCCCCTTCAGTCCTAACATCTTAACTATGTTCCCAATACTCAACTGACCTAAGCTCCCTCCAATGCTAAGAATACAACTATTATAGAACATATTTTTACCAATGTATTGTGTCAAAGATGTTACCCAGGACTTTGTGTTGCACAAATTCCACCAAGCCACTGCTCTCACCTATTTTTGCCAATGCATCTAGCCTACATCTCTCCCTGCAATCTCCCATCCTTTAACTAATTTTTATTTAACTACCTTTACATGTCAGTTCTATTTACCCCTCCACATTAGGTGACTTTGAGAGCCACATGTGTGATTTAAAGTATACTGTAGACACCCTTCTTCTGGTCAAGTTACATTATTAATAGTAGCTGGTAATCAGGAGAAGTTAATAGATTCATAAATGTCTTTGAAACCATCTTTAACAATTTTCAGCATTTCACATAATATTCTGCTTTGCATGGTAAGAACATAGTTCATGCCACACTGCAACAAGACACAATTGTAGTAAATAAGATTTATGGCATGTGAGATGTTTACCATAGCAAATGCAATATCCGTGACGTGTATTGTGATTTAACTTAGATGCACTTTGGTGCAACTGTAACAGAATTATAAAGTGATGAAACGAATGCCATAAATTAAACTAAGGCAGAAGATATATTATAGAGATCTGTTTGGTTGAAGAGGTCTTCATGCTTCATAAGCCAATGCATAAAGACTTTGTACTGGCCATCTTGTTTAAACAGAAATGAAATGACCCGCTGGGTAAAAATAAATCACCCAGTCATCCAGCAAGGCTCTTACACAAGCAACACGCTTACACGCTTAATATGTTAGAGCTGCTTAATATTCAGAATGTTCTGTATCGGCAAAAATGAGTAAATGCTGAATTTAAACACAGCACTGTAGTAGTGTTGGCTACATAGATTTTATTTAAATGTATATTTCTTTCTGGAATCCATCTAATCCAAATGACAATGTTAACAAACCAGGCACTGACCTATTTCACTTCACTTCTGGTAAATGACACCAAGGATGGGATAACCATCTCTAAAGATCACAATTAGACGGGGAGGCTGATTCATTAATAGCGACAGATAGCGACTGTATTTTGACAGCGACCGCTAGTAGTCGCTGTGCTTGGCCATTGTTCGGTGGATGATAGCGACTCAGTCGGTGTGCCGTAATGTTAAATACAAGATGCTGAGTCGCTATTTGACAGGTTCGCGCAGGTGGGAGCACATGATAGCGACTGGACATAGCGACCGGCACCCACCATATTCATTAAAAAATCAGCCTTAAAAATTCCTAGCGCTGTGAAATGCATGCTTAAATCCCAGAGCGCAGTAGGCGATGTGTTAAAAGTAGTTTTTTAACCCCCTAACCACCCAAAAAAAAATGGAATGATTTTGAAATAATATTCAAACCTGAATAGTTTAAAATCAGACCTGTAATATCAATTCTGCAAAAAAAAAAAAATAATTTTTTAAATCCCCAAAAAATACATTTTCAAAGGAAGAAGTGTTCACAGATTTTTTTTGGGAAATTTATAAAAAAAATATATATATATATTAAAAAATAATTATTAAAGTGGACCAACACCCAGGATTTTGACTATCCTGGGTCTTGGTCCACTTCGGTGGGGCACCCCCGATCGGGGTGCCCCGCTGTGTGAAACCCCCCCGATCACCCTAAAAACTCACCTCTCCCCGCTCCCAGCGCCGACGGACAAGCGTTTTGACAGCCGCGGACAAGCGGCTCCTCCGCCGCCGCCTCCCGCCCGCGCCGGCCATTCACAGACGGCCGGCGCGGGCGGGCGCGCGCACGTCTAGAGGGGCGCGAGGGAGGCGCGGTGAGGGGATTTGGGGTGTTTGGGGGGGTTTCACCCCGCAGGACATCCCGATCTCGGATGTCCCGCGGGGAGGGAGGTGATCGGCCCGGGAATCTTATAGATTCCCGGGCCAATCACGGGAGGGTGATGGTCCACTTTAATTAAAATACATTCCGCCATTGAAATGCATTGGAGAGCGCCAGGTAGCGAGAGGTCATACCTGTCGCTGTTCAAGGATGTTCGCTGGCGCTGTGGGATGAGGCTGGGATAATGATGAATGAGTTGCTAGGTGGCGCTGTCTCAGTCGCTAAGCAGTATCGGCTTGATAAATGTAAGATTGTGGAGGGGAGCCAGCGTTTTAGTTGCGGTACCTGGCTTTACTGGCCGGCTCCCCAGTCGCTATCTGTTGCTATCTGTCGCTATCTGTCGCTATTCCTTGATAAATAAGGCCCTAAGATCAGGCTGAAGGTAGGCAAACAGCAATGACAGTGGTCCATTCCTGTAGTAAGGATAGCACTTCTTATACCACACATGTGTAATAAAGAAACAGACTTGGTAGACAAAGGCATACGCACCCTCAAATAATACCCTTATACATCAAGGGACAAATGAATTACATACAAAGTGCAACAATGTTCTTGTTATAATTATCAGTACTATCCCAACATCATGTAGGTCATTCACCAGTACTAGGGAAATAATTGTAAGATAGATAACAATCACTATAACAGGTCTGAACATAATACAAAGATCAATATTTGTCAGGTTTTTGGTATTCTGCCTTATTGTTTTCTGAAATGTAAAATAAACATGTGAGTTAAGATTTTCTCATCAGCATGCTGTTTGCAAGTTTCTTGTATTCCCATGGCTTTATGTTGCTCTACTTAAAAATCTCAGAATCCTACTGCTGACAGGGCTGAGCTCCCATCCCCCAACATCGAAGTGCTTGGAAAAATCAGGTAGCAGTAAGCAGTAGGTGAGAATGCTGCCAGTAACCAGGAACACAAGATTGTGACCCCCCCATCTAAAGAGGCTGAATTAGAGCAGGAGGGGTTAAACCTGTGAGCTCAGGAATGTGCAGCGTAATCTCTGCCTTAGCCAATCAGAAGATTGTCAGGAAGTCTCTGCTCCATTACTCAAACATGACAGTTTGTGTAAATACATTGTTGCTAGAGAAAATTATTTTCTTTTATAACACAGAGTTGAAAACAAATCAAAAAGAAAAGATAAGCTCAACACCTTGAAGACAATAATAGACACTTTTGTAAAATGCCACTGAAAGTAGAATTACCCTTTAACACTTATGTATAGGTTGGCGTGAATTTATACTCTATGATAATATGCGTGGGTATTTTTATTTGAATGAAAACAAAGTGATGCTGTGATGCCTAGGACAACACAAAGATTTACTATGTAGTACACAATGATGTGGGGGTTGATTATTACTTTATAAGTAATTATAAGAATTTCATACATGTGCGATACATATCTGCTAATGTTACATGGAGTACAGCCATTTTTTGGACCCACATGGAAAACTAGATTATTAAGGGAGCTACAGGTATATCACAAATACGTATATTTGGGCACCTGCTGCAGTGAGAAAAAAGAGGAAATATGTTTTTCATCCTACACAAGTCTTTTAAGCCTTAAAGAGGAACATTACAGGTCTTGGAGAGTTGATAAACACTCCCCAAACCTGGCTTGCCCAGCCCCCCTGCCCCTCCTGTTTGGCACTTAACAATTAAAAACTTACCTCTCCAGTCACATCGTGCTCGGCAACCCCCTGATTCCTTCATAGGGAAGCACCATCTTGGAAGCTGAAAGGCTTCCGAACAGACATTGTGTCGCCCCTCAGATATTGCGCATGTGTCATGTCATTGCATAGGCTGCAATGACACTGGGCACAGACAAACGCGAGAATTGAGGAGCAGCGCCTGGCGAGGAGGTGAGTATCCTGCCATCATTTAATGACGGCTAAGGGGCGGCTAAGGGTGGGGAAGGGGTGGAAGTCAGCAGGATGTTAGCATTTAAGATAAAGCTGACATCCAAAATGCAGGGAGGGATTATCTGAGGGGACCATCCTGGGTAGAAAAGTTGTTTGATTTATTTATACAGAAATGGTGTCATTGATCCCTGCAATCTGCACTGACGACTATTTTCTCCTTTGGGCATAGACATGCCTCTGTAGTCATCAAAGGGATTGATAAGCTTATTATAAAGTAATGGCAATAATTAATTTCAGAAAAATAAAATCAATACAAACTGAGAGCAGGAAAATAGAAAATGTTTGCCTCTGCACCTTTGGAACCCTAACGCTTTAGCTGACCATAATCAATACATTTTGGGGAACATATCTTAACACGCAGTTGAGTACACTGATGTTTTTCAGGCCCTTTGTTAGGGGCAGGCAAGCAGGGTGATTGCCCCGGGCTTCAAAGCCATTTTTTTTGCAGGGAGCACATCTAATCCTAAGCATATTGTTTTATGCAGATAGGTTAGAGACACTGACAGCCATAAGCCAGACCCATCATCCTCCATATTAGGAGCAGTTTACCTGAGGTTGACCTATACCTCCAGTAAAGAAAATGGGGGGGGGGGGTGTTTGCACATGTGTGTCAACTGAGAACTTCAAGACTGATTATAGGACTTATAGGACTTTTTGCTGGATTACATTTGTTTATATCAAATTGCCCTGCACCACCCAGATTAGTTATACAGTGATTTGAGCAGCTGTTACCTTCCTCATGTGTATCTGAATAAAGGAACAGCTTTTGCAGTGGTTAAAGCCAAAGTTTAGTCAAAAGGTGACCTCCCCAGCCTGCCACCCTACCCTGGCGCTGAGGCAGGATAGGGGGTTAGAAAGAAAAAAAAACCTTACCTTCTCCTCGGGCCAACATTGTTCCCCCGGTTTCTGTGTAGCCGCCGCAGAGAAAGCACAAAGGCCCTTATTTATGAAGGAATAGCGACAGGTAGCGACTGGTGAGCGGCCGGTAATGACAGGCCCCGCCACGAGAACGCCGGCTCCCCACCACAATCACACATTTATCAAGGCAATCCTGCTTAGCGACTGAGATAGCGCCATATAGCGACTCATTCATCATTATTCCAGCCTCAGCCCACAGCGCCAGCGTCCGACCTTGAACAGCGACAGGTATGACCTCTCGCTACCTGGCGCTCTCCAATGCATTTCAATGGAACAATCTTTAAATATTCATAATTAATTGTTATTATTTATTTTTTTTTTATGTGAAAAATTCTGTGACCACTTCTGCCATTTTAAATAATTTTTTTAAGGTAAATAAAATAAAAAAAAATGTACAGAATTGATATTACAGGTCTGATATTAATGTATTCATATTACAAAATTATTTTATAAACTTGTTTTTTTGGGTTTCCAAAAATATGGTTGTTTGGGGGTTAAAAAACTAATTTTAAGCCATCGCCGCCAGCGCTCTGGGGTTTAAACATGCATGTTACAGCGCGAGAATTTTTTGTGCGTGATTTGTTAATGAATATGGTGGAAGCCGGTCGCTCTGACCAGTCGCTATCATGCGCTCCCATACAGCGCTGGACCTGTCAAATAGCGACTCCTCACCCAATATTCAACATTACGGCAAACCGACTGAGTCGTTATCAACTACAGAACAATGGCCAAGCACAGCGACTACTAGCGGGCGCTCTGAAAATGCCGCTACAGTCGCCCAACTGTCGCTACCTGCCGCTGTTAATGAATCGGCCTCAAAGTCGCATCTCCCGGGTCCACTTGAATGGGTGGACACACAGAGCCGGGAATGCGGCTTTCAAACAATATGCTGGTGCACAGGATCCCGGGAGTGCCCGGAGAGTGGCGTGGGCCCCTAGATAAGGTAAGGGGTCGTTTTCTTTCTAACCTCCCTATCCTGCTTCAGCATCATGGTAGGATGGCAGAGCGGGGGTCACATTTTGACTAACGTTCCGCTTTAAACCAGATCTTTTCTAGGCCAAGGCGGTGTGGCTTTCACAAACTTTTGCTAATGGGTGCAGAGTTTGGGTTTTATGGCTCTATTCAGAACACTGAGAGAGAGCATTTAGAACAAATTAGTAACAAAAATGAAAAAAAACAAACACCATATGGGTTATTCTAGGCGTGGGCAGGTTCTCCTTGGTTCTGTGAAACCAGTTGTTAAAACTGTAGCAGTACTCTGGCACAAATAGGTCATACAATCCCTTAAAGTGGACCAACACCCAGGGGGGATCGGCCCGGGAATCTATAAGATTCCTGGACCGATCAGATCCCTCCCCGCGGGGCATCCGAAATCGGGATGTCCCGCGGGGAGGAACCCCCCAGGAGGCCCACAATCCTTACCTTACCGGCGATCCAACAGTGCATGCGCGAGACGCGGCCGCGTCTCTCGCTTCCCTCTAGCAGGGCGCGCTCCCGCGCCGGCCGTTTTGTGAATGGCCGGCGCAGGCGCGCTCCCTGTTAGAGGGAAGCGAGAGACGCAGCCAATGACAGCGCTCTGGTATGCGTGTCCAAGCAGCTTTGGACGCGCATACCAGAGCGGCTCTGAGCGCTGTCATTGGCCGGACGAGGTCACGTGGGAGCGGGGAGAGGTGAGTTTTTGCGGCGATCGGGGGGGTTTCACACAGCGGGGCACCCCCGTTAGGGGTGCCCCACCTAAGTGGACCAACACCCAGGATAGTCAAAATCCTGGGTGTTGGTCCACTTTAATATTGCTTAGACACATTTTAATAGTATTACACAGCTTGCAGTTTATTAGATTGTATGAAAATATCTATTATAAAAATATAAATGTGTGCAGCACTTGACAACTTTATATATAGGGAACTGGTAGTTAAAAACTTGAATCCCACTTCTGGGCAAGGGAGTCTCTCCACGTTTTAATGAATGACCCCTTATTGTAAACTAGTGATGTGATCTGTGTGACTCTAAGGTAGTAAAGGGAGAATGTCATAGTGGTATTATCAATGGCTGGGGATTGGTAAGAGAAAGATGATAAAAAGCTTTTCAGAGCTAATATCACAGGCATGTTTACGTACCTCACTCTATAGATTTCCAAGTCAAGCTAGATATGTATCAGAGGAGAGCAAATATTTTCTCTCTGCATTTCCATGCAACCAAACATATGTTAAATGTGACATCAACATTCCCATTAGCCATAGCTAATGAATTCTTGTTTCCAGTCATGTCACACATTAGTACTGTGTAGTAAAATTCTCCTCACGCAACAACGTATACAGCAAGGAATAGGGCTGCACATAGTCTATTTGCTTTGTGTAATTTTGCAGAAAAAATATATTGAAAGGGAATCAGTTCCTATTCAAAAGCATATTTCTATAGCAACTACAGAATCCACCTGAATCTAATTATCTCCTGCGACTCCGCCGCTACCAACAAGAAAAATGAATAAGCATTTCACTGGGGTATATGCTAAGTAAAATTAAACTTTGCAAAGTGAGCCAACTCAAATAAAATGGAAAAAAAAGCATCTGAATAAGAAAAGCATTCTATGCAGGTATATAGAGCTAGAGACTCCCTGCTCATACTTTTATTTCATTTACTCAGCATGCAGCAGAGAAAATTGATACACTGCAAGCCTAGAGTACATACGAGTATCATCAAGGTCAAGCCTGACCACTGGCGTACAAGGAACTCCTCCTATTCCCTTTCTTTGTTGTTTCCTGCCACATGGAAGCAACTGTAGAGGAGAATTTAAAGCACAGCCGTATATATATATATATATATATATATTTATTTCAAAGAAAGAGAAAAAAGATCACAATGCAGATGCTACAGTAGGAAAACAAGAGAAGGCAACAGTTGGCCATACCTAAAGTAAAATACCTTGTTCCAGGATATCTGTCCGACCCTATCTGAGCTTCTCTCAGGGGGTCACCCCAGGAATAGCAGAATGTCTATGACATCTAGTAAAGATATTTATGTAATAGTCAGTGTTGCTACTTGCAGGGCTGCCACCAGGGCAGTGTATGCAGGATTCCTGCGGGGGGACCAGCCATGTAAATTTGCACAGGCTCCAATGCTATTAGGGAATCAGGGCACTTCCCGCCTACTGCAGTCCACCGCTGATCAGACTCTCTCTCTTTCTAGGGGCAGACATTTTGCCTGGGGCTAGGTAAATATGTATAATGCCCATAAAGCAGAGGTCTTCTGAAATCAATTTGGTAGACATCTTTCCTATTGGCATCAATGCAGTGGCAGATATTAGCTTTCCTGGCTGTGGCAGCCCCTGATTGTTACATATATGAAAATCCATGTAGGAATAAGCAGGGGCCCCTGACATTGTATTGGGTACAACAGGTGGTCTGACTACATGAATAGACTTTTTATTAGATTATAATTTTTCATGCTCACCAAGCAACTCAACTTATAAATGTATGGAAAGCCTAATGTGGGCGAGAATTTTGGCTTATGTAGCAAGCTCTTGACTTTGGTTAGCTGGCGTTTAGTAAACTTTGGAGTGTTTTTTTTTTCTCAGCACACTATCAAATTCAGTAGCTAAATATATTTTTAAATCACTTGTACCCAGGCTCAGACAGGCCCACAGGGGTACCAGGGAAGCCTTGGTGAGCCCTTGAGTCTTGGTGCCCTGGTTTTCATGGTGTCAATCTCCCCAAAGCTATATATTGAGCATCTAGTTAGTTTCACAGATGAAGCCCTATGTCTGTGTTTACGAGCTGCCCATTTTTCTGTGAGAGGAGCAGCAGGTATTCAGCCAGAAAGTATGGTGTATACACTCCACTCCACAGGAGTACTGTCAGTGAGGGTCAACTGCTGTTATCATTTATACAGCAACCCTGCACTATGTATAGCTGTTCAGTGGCATCTCAAATGTACACACACAATACAGTTGAGAATAATGTCTGTGTGTATGAGCCATTCAATCAGTTCTACTGGTGGGACACCCCACTTCAAGTGAAGTTAAGACATTTTCCACAAAGCATTGACTGTCAACCCACTTTTAGCCATTTAATGTGGAATGGTCCAAACATGTCCTTCTGTATGAGATAGAAAGCTCTCCCATGAGACAGAGAGCTCTTGGAATAAAATAAGCCCCTCACATGACAAAAAAACTCCCTGTTCTTTACTGATTAAAGTAGCCAAGTTTCCAGGTTTGGCCCACTGTACCCTGCCCTCAAGGGCATGTCAATTTGATATTCCTGTACATTCTGTATTAAAAAGAAATGCAGATGAGCTAAACTACTCATTCATTGGAAAATGCTGTGCATTAACAACTGTAGCTGCCACTGACCGGGGGACGAATGGAGGCAACTTTTTAGCAGACAGAAAATCAGGATGCCTTTAACATTTTGGCTTTAGGTCTGCATTAATAAGTGGATTACATTCTCGATAAAACTGAACCAGGATCCTTTAACATTGGGACATCATTTAAAAATTATAGCATTTAAAGCTGCTATATTTTTGAATATCACAACTAGAGATGAGCGAACTTCTTGAATGTTCGATTCGGGGCGATTCGCCGAATTTCCCCAAGAAATTCGGGTTTCGCTCATCTGAAAAAAAAATGCCGGCATGGTGGGAGTGGGCAGGCCGGCTACGCTGTCAGCGGGCGCCGGCCTCCACGCTCCAACCATGCAGGTAAGTGTTTGCTTTTTAAACAAATGCCGGCATGTTGGGAGCGGGCAGGCCGGCTGCGCTGTCAGCGGGCCAGCTTCCGCCGCCCGCTGACAGCGTAGCCGGCCTGCCCGCTCCCACCATGCCGGCATTTTTTTTTTTTTATTTCAGGGAAAATTCGATCGGCACGAACCAAAAAAAATTCGGGTTCGTGCCGAACCGAATTTTCCCTGAAATTCGGAGCGAATTCCGGTTCGTCCGAACCGGTTCGCTCATCCCTAATCACAACCTTTAGGGAAAGCTTGGTCCTTTCATTGCTAATCAAAAAGCTTTTTTTTGAAGTGAATAGGTTACAGTTCAGCTGACGTTATCCTGATAAGGGCAAAATCTACCTTCAAAATCAGTGTTTATTTAATTACTCCACCACAATGAAGATACACTTTAATGTTTTTTAGTATGGGTCGGCAGTACATATCACTAATCACTATAATAGTAGCAGAGGCCAAAAGGTGAAGAGACATTAGACCTTGGGATAAGCACCTGTGGAAATTCAGGTTCACCAGGTTTGGCCGAACTTTAGTGAAAAGTATGTGTTTGGGAAGCTAACTTGACCCCAAAGCCTATAGAAGTGAATGGGGACCAAACTTTGGTGCTGTAAAATGGTTGTATTTATTTATGGGGCCATTCTTCCAAGGCACTAACCAGCCCTGCACAGCAAGCATATGGGGTTGCTAAGCCCAGAGCAAAGAGGCCCAGTGAACCAGTGCATTACCAGCCCCTATGCTCTTTGGCAGGGCTTCAGCAACTCCCTGGCCAATGGGGATGCAGATTATTGGGGTGAGGGTACCTGCTAAGCCACTCACCAGCATGTCAGAGAGGTGGATTGCAGCTCCCCTACCCTGCAAACTAGTTCATCAGGCTCCTTACTAGTTCACAAACAGTTAAAGCAATACATAAAAGTCACACCAAAAAAATCATTAATATTAATCTACAGTTACTCATACCTGCAGCAGCAGGTTCCTTCATTGCCTTATCTGCCAATCCGGCTTTTCAGACAATGGAGTTGTGGATGACGGCCGAGCTGTTTAGTGTCCTAACTCTGAACATAAAGTCCAGGTTCATGTACGGAGACCCCGCTATTCGGTATATATCCCAAACTTTACGGTTTGGTTTCGCATATCCCTATTCCCCACTAGATCTCCTAAGGGAATTGGTTTACTATGATATTGATTTGCTATTTTTTTTGGATAACATATTTTTGTGTGTGTTTTCTTTTTCTACTACACCTCTGCTTCATTCTTTAGGATTAAAATAATATCCCCAGAGACTTCTACTGGGAACATATATAGAGTGGTGTGTTAAATTACATCTCACACAGCAAAGTGTATTTTTCCCAGCACACAGCCAATGATATAGCCGTTTAGTGAGGCTGCTGCCACCATTGTGCTAATGATTATGGGGATGGTTACTTCTGTGGTTGTCCACTTTCCTATGATGAACTCATCAAGGGCACCTTCCAAGCCCAGGAAGTGACAGATTTTCATCTCTGTTCTGTTTATGCTATGTGCTTACTATGGCACTATGTATTCAAAGCAGAAACTCATGTCTGAACAGCTCACTAAATTGTTTTTTGGTTAACATAATGAAAAGTGAAATGGAGCAGAGCAAATGCTGAGCGTAAATGATAGGTGGGTAAAGGAAGATTCCATTTAAGTGTCCTCCAAAAAACAATTTATATATATATATATATATATATATATATATATTCCACTGACTTTCACGTGTCATATAGGCATGTTGCCTACTATTATAAATACCAAGCCACATCCCCATTACAATGATCTCTGGGGGGGTTCTACTGTCAAATGACTGCAAGGTACTCTATATTAGGGGCCAACAACAATTTAATGCAGCACATAAAAACGTATGGACCAGGCTTTTCGTGCTATTTATGTCATTTATTAGCTCTCCATCTCATGTGGTTTATTGCTGAAATAAGGTGTAAACTACTACCACCACTAAATAAAAAAAAATACAATGTTTTATTTAAATGATTAAATGATTAAGCAATACATATTTATCCTGTTAAGCCACTAACTGAAGCAATATACTCAAAAGCAATAGAATTAATCACAGATTTTAAATTTAGGATCATCTTCACCCTGCTGTAACAGCCAGATGAAAAGTAACCCTTGTATCATACATCACCAAAAAGGGACAATGGCTACTCTGAATCAGTTGACCACAGGTGGACTACAACCTAACTATTAAAGAAATAAATGGGGGCATTCCAAGGTCGCTGGCCAGACGGGTCTGAGATTTTTCTAGAAATATTCACAATACTGTAATAAAACAATCAAACCTTTACACTGCCACAACTTATTTTACTGAAAAAAGGATGTGGGTCCACGCGGGGGCATCCCCATTGCTGTCTCTCCCTCAATTAACCCCCTGAAAGCCTTGCAGATCCTACTATTATCAACAATTCCGCAGTAAAATGGCCATGTGTCCTGTCCTCTCTGGATGTGTGCCAGCAACCGTGTAACCGCGGCAGCCAATCACAGCACTGGATATTTGTTGGGGGGCAGAGGAGAAATGTAAGGATGCCTCTTTGTTTAGCTTTATATAAAGCTCTTCAAAACAAAAGCTTTGTGCTGGCATCACCAAAGTCCTTTGAACTGTCTGCCTGAATGTTGTCCTAGCCTCACTAATACTTAGAGGCCGATTCATTAATAGCGGCAGGTAGCAACAGTTGAGCGACTGTAGCGGCATTTTCAGAGCGCCCGCTAGTAGTCGCTGTGCTTGGCCATTGTTGGGTAGTTGATAGCGACTCGGTTTGCCGTAATGTTGAATATTGGGTGAGGAGTTGCTATTTGACAGGTTCCGCGCTGTATGGGAGCGCATGATAGCGACTAGCCCTAGCGACCGGCTCCCACCATATTCATTAAAAAATCACCCTCAAAAAATGATCGCGCTGTAAAATGCATGTTTAAACCCCAGAGCACTGGCGGCAATGGGTTAAAAGTAATTTTTTAACCCCCAAACAACCATATTTTTGGAAACCAAAAAAAAACAAGTTTTTAAAATAATTTTGTAATATGAATACATTAATGTCAGACCTGTAATATGAATTCTGTACAATTTTTTTTTTTTTTAACCTTAAAAAAATTATCTAAAATGGCAGAAGTGGTCACAGAATTTTTCACATTTAAAAAAAAATAAATAATAACAATTAATTATGAATATTTAAAGATTGTTCCATTGAAATGCATTGGAGCGCTCCAGGTAGCGAGAGGTCATACCTGTCTCTGTTCAAGGTCGGACGCTGGCGCTGTGGGCTGAGGCTGGAATAATGATGAATGAGTGGCTATCTGGCGCTCTCTCAGTCGCTAAGCAGGATCGGCTTGATAAATGTGATTGTGGTGGGGAGCCGCCGTCATTACCAGCCGCTCACCAGTCGCTACCTGTCGCTATTCCTTCATAAATAAGGGCCATAGTAAGTTACTAAATCAGGATCTCAGACCTATAAAGAGAAAGACCAGTCAGAAACAAATAGACATCCTCTCAATTATGCAGTGGAGAAGCCTCCCGAATCAGTGTGTCACTAATACTCACTTCTTCTGAGATGCTTCCACAGCATGTCGTAAACAGGTAGGCCACCAGGCCAGTGCTCACACAGTAATGTGCCATGGAACGTACACGTGGTAAGTATCTGTGGCTCCATTTCCTGGCTTATGGATCGCTCATTCACAGTGCCCAGCTCCCAATTCATTCCCATGCGGCATAATAACAGGAAGCCCAGACGTTTTTTGATTGGATTTCCTCTTTAAACTTCAAGGTTTATTTCAGTTATACGACCATGTTGGTTATTTGCTACAATGTATTAGGCTCTCCACTGCATGTGGGTTAAGTTGTGCCCCATGTTGGGGGCACACCTTCTCATGTGGTGTGTCTGTCTACGTTAACACACAATAAATGCAATATATTTATATATAAATATATTTTTAAATCCCATGAACCTAGTTAGGTTTGAGGTGGAGAAATAACCAAGGATTTCAATCACTAAAGTGTGAGCCCCACACAAGATACTGTAAGCCTGCCGCATAATGAAGCCACGTCCCCCTCAGAAAGTAGCTCATATAATTGAATTTCCTCCCCAGAGATGTTCGTGTTATTTACATTAAAGAAAACCTAAACCCTCCCTAATAATTCTGTTCCTCAGCTCTGCTTTATACTATACATACCAGTCAGGTTTCCATAGACTGAGAGACAAGAAGCTGCAGACGGCTATGGACGGCAACTGAGGGGACAGGCTTTCCCTTGAAACCACATGGGTGTAGGTCTGCACAGAGGCCGCCTGTTTTTCATAATAGAAAGGCTGATTTTTTTAGATTGAAGCAGCATTCTCACTAAATAGAATACTCGAAATAATATAAAACATCCACCTGCCCTTTATATAGGATGATCAGTCTTCCTTATAGGATGATTCAGTCAGGAAGCCATGTCATAAGCAACAAGCACCACATAATACATAATATAGGTCAGCTGCTGCTGCAGGAATAGGTTCTGATCACATTGCCTAGCAGAGAGGGGAGACGCTGTTTATAATGTATTGCGTTTATAATGTATAATGTATGGCATAGTCTTATTATACCCACATTAAAATGTTCACTATAGAATAAATACATACGGATGTTTTCAATGTTGTTTTATGTTCTTCTCTCGGTCTAGTTAAGTAGACAGTTTTCACGCTGCTTGTCCCTTCAGGCTTGAACGTTTCATATTTACCAACATCAGAATAGGCCTCATTTTTTTAAGTTGAGGAAGCTGGTTTCTCAGGCACAAAGATTCTAATTTATTCAGGGCTTTTGATCTGTCATTTAGCCTTCGCTTTAAAATTGCATGTATTTTTTTTTTTTTGCGCAAATAAATATCTCTGGAGACTTATTTCAACTAATATATTCCATGTGGCCTGTAATCTGTGAATAATAATTTTCAAATGTACGTCACCAGTCATGGCAGACCTTTAAAGCAATCTAGCTGGGCCTGAAACAAACTTAGTGAGCACAAACAGCCAGGGGCTAATACAAATAATGGGTGCTCAATTCTTACTGCTTACTTCTTAATGACACTTATCTGACGCCTCAATAAAGCATACATATTGATGCTATGCATATTTATCCTATGCAGCTTACATCGCCTTACCCAGGGCCAAATAAGCCCAGGGCACCCAGGGCACAATAACCACTGTTAAATCCCCCAGTCACCTACATATTTTACCATTACCCTCATATAAAACCATGCAACACAGTTAATCCATAGATAAGTGTGCTCCATACAATTTTCTTTTAATGGCTACTACTATAGCCAGCCTTTGGGGTGCAAAGTGTGCAGTCACACAGGACGACACCCCAACCTCTCTGTAAACGGGCACAAAAAGATCAACTGGAGCCGGCCTCTCTATTCCAAAATACCCCCATCTCTCCCCTTTATTTTTTTGCGCATTTCTTTATAATTTTCTATTACCTTTTTCCTTCTTCTTGAATTTGCCTTCTCTTTTATTTTATGATCCCACCATCTTCCCCTCTTCTGGATTTCCCACCAATTTTTCTTTGTTGTTTCCATATTCCCTCCATCTTTCCATTGTCACCTTCTTCTTGTCTGCCTCTTATTTTCAGCTTCTTTACATCTTCCTACTTTTTACCATTTTTTATCTTTCTTTCTCTTGCTCACCCTTTCTCTCTCTTCTTTCCTTATTACTGTCTCTCTCTCTCGCTCTCTCTGCATAAGGGAAATACAATAGGCTCTGCCATAAATATAAATATATATATATATATATATATATACCTTAATAAAGTAGATGGAATCTTCTTTAAGAGACCTGTCTGTGAATGTGTTTGTACTCCTGCAAGAATTTAGGCTTGGCTGCACCCAGATCCCAAACTTCCACAAGGGACACCTCAGGGCCCAAGGAGTATCTACTACCCTCGACGGTTGTCACTACCCTAGGGTTGCAACATCTTTTTTCCTGAAACTATCCACAGTCTCTTAATGCTGTTTTACCAATTGGTACATTTGAACACTTTGCCAGGGATTCTAAATGTGATAAAATGTCTTTCTAACTTTACTTTCTTTAATTATTTTTTAATTTACAACATAAGCTCTCTCTAATTTCTCACTTCCTCTTTCTTTCTTGCTTGCTCTCTTTTGTCTCTTTAAATATTCTCAATTTTTCTTTGTTGTTTCCACATTCCCTCCATCTTTCCATTGTCACCTTCTTCTTGTCTGCCTCTTTTTTCAGCTTCTTTACATCTTCTTACTTTTTACATTTTTTTTAGCTTTCTTTCTCTTGCTCACCCTTTCTCTCTCTTCTTTCCTTATTACTGTCTCTCTCTCTCTCTCTATTTCTCACTTCCCCTTTCTTTCTTTCTTGCTTGCTCTCTTTTGCCTCTTTAAATATTCTCTCTTTTTCTCTCTCTCCTTTTTTTTCATCTTTTATGCCCTATTAAACCCTTGTTTTTCTTACATTCCTCCCATCTCAATTTCATTCCCTCATTCATATCTCATTCATTCTCTCACTCTTGCTTTCCCACATTATTTCCATCTTACAATCTCCTTTTTCACTCTCACTTTCTGTGTCATCCTTGTGTATCTTTTCTCTTCTTTTCTCTTTTCCTTCCCTCATCCTCTCTCTTTTTACCTTCTTTCTTCCTTTTTTGCACATTTACTCTTAGTTCTCGCTTTTCCAACTTACTTTAGTCTTTGTTTTTTGTGTTCCCTCTGTTTTGTGCCTTATCTTTATGTCTCCCTGTTTCTTATGTTTCCCCTGTGGCTCACTTTCCATTTGAGTGTGTGTCAGTGGAGGGGTGTCATCCTGAAATCTTGCACCAGAAAATAATTACCATAAGGAAAGCCCTTCTACTGAAAATTGTAAGCAGACAGCAGATTTATTCTACTAGGGTGCTGAAGGAGCCTTTCCCGCCTGGTCTTCCATCCGCCTCTCCGACAGTTCGAGCTTATGTTGTAAATTAAACATTAATTAAAGAAAGTAAAGTTAGAAAGACATTTTATCACATTTAGAATCCCTGGCAAAGTGTTCAAATGTACCAATTGGTAAAACAGCATTAAGAGACAGTGGATAGTTTCAGGAAAAAAGATGTTGCAACCCTAGGGTAGTGACAGCCGTTGAGGGTAGTAGATACTGCTTGGGCCCTGAGGTGTCCCTTGTGGAAGTTTGGGATCTGGGTGCAGCCAAGCCTAAATTCTTGCAGGAGTACAAACACATTCACAGACAGGTCTCTTAAAGAAGATTCCATCTACTTTATCAAGGTATATATATATATATTTATGGCAGAGCCTATTGTATTTCCCTTATGCAGGTATTTAAATTCTTCTTAAAGTCACAAAAGCACAAATAACACCATCCACTTGCACACTTTCTTACAAAAGATGTATGGCCACTGATACGAGATAACCCATATACTCTTTTTTAGACTACTTGGTTGAACCTGGACCTGGCTTTGCCAAGTTACAGGAGGAGTATCTAATCTTCAATTAATATCTCAGACATCATAAAAAATGTGGTGTGGCATATTAGTATTTTTTATAGATACCGCAACCAAACAGTAGGGTACTCAGAAGTGTAGTGAGATAGAGGGCCTTAGTAACGACTGTATAACAGCTTCACACCCTCTGTTCGGAGAGGGGAGTCCTAATGGACAATGCATCTGCGTGTGCCAAAGCCATCGTGCAGGCCGGTTTGGACCCTCGTCTGAGCCCTCGCGAGAGCGACATGTCACCACTGACTTTTCACCTCTGTGTTCCATGTGTGCGTTTCGTCCTTCCAGGACCTTCTCAAGGGTATTGCCAGCATACAGGGTGCTTTACCATATACATATATAAATATATTAGGACGTGCAGATCTTGAAGGTGCATGTTTGCATGCTGAGCATTATTTTTTCTAAAATGAATAATTTTTTAATCCAAAAGTGATTATATGTTTTAATGTGTTGTTCCTGGTGGACGGGCTCTCTCTTATACTTTACTTATACTTTAATATGGACAAATCTAACAGCACAGAAAACTGTCCCAGCAGAACAATTTCTTTACCAGTAGTTCTAACAGCACAGTCCAAGTACATTTTTCATTATGCAGACACAGGCTTTGGCTCTCCTTTAGCAGCTCCAGCTGGCACAGCACAGCCCAACTCACACATAGGTACCAGGGCCTTCACATGTTTCTGGTGGATGCTGTTTGGCTTAGTTCTGGCCTAGGGTCCCCTTCTGCTCCTACCTGCTGCCTCCTGCACATACATCCTTCTGGTTCCACTCCTAGAACCATTAGAAAGCTCATTCTAACCCATTACTCACTTATATTAACTCTGATCCCACAAAGCTACAACATTATAGCAATATTAGCATAACAAGGAACATGCCTATGCCATGTTTGGAACTTTTCAGACTCTTAATTATTCTATACCTAGCTCTAATACTACAGTAAGTGATTCCCTTTGTCTGTTTGGGGAAGTATTGCCCTCTAGACTAGCTATCCCCCTAATGGCACTGCAAAACTAGGGATATGTCCACTAGTCATAGTTATAGTCACATAAATATTTTTTCTTTATAAAGCTTCACGTCAGCATGATTAAGGGCTGGTGACAGTCTGAAACGCGTTACCTGGTCCCAATGGTGGAGGGGAGCACTTTTTGACTTACAAGACGTTGGATAGCTGTGTGATTACAATTTGAATTACCCTAATTTTAAGCTATGAAGTAAAAGCTAAGTTTTAACCCTTTCTAAGTTGGACATTGCAACCGGAAACTATGTGGGGAGTTTTTTCAGGAGATCCCGAGGTCCGTGCTTTCTAGGTCTGAGGGTGAGCTGGTTATTGTTTGCTTATGTTTACTTCACGCCAGCATAGCTTATCTTTTTTGGGGGGTTAAAAACACCTTATCCTGGGCACCCATGTACCATTCATTCTAAAGCCCGCAGGACTGGAGAGGAGCATCAGCAGGGTTGTCTGCCATCTCTTTCTGCATAGTGATGTCTGGTGACCCCATTTGTGAAGCGTATGATTCATGTAAGGAGAGGCAATGTTGTGTGACACCGCTAGATGAGATTACAAACCTCCTGCATTTACTATATTTACTGTAAAACTTGGATGAGCTAAGTGTAGTCTTTGAGGAAGACGGCTAAATAACAAAAAAAAAACAGCATAGCCAGCATAGATACTGACTTATTTATTAAAATGTATTTATTTTTAGGTGAAACCATATAATCAGTAATAAATACGACATTGCCTTATAGGCCATGGGGTCGATTCAGAGCCAGGTGAGAATTCTTACTCCATTTTTAGGAGAGAAAACTGCCTTTTTGTCTATTAGGTGTACATTTTCAACTGGCTCTGAATCAGCCCCAAGGTAGACAATGAAGGTCAATGACAGTTTTCTCTCCTAAAAAGGAGCGAGAATCATCACCTGGCTTTGAATCGATCCCCATGTCAGGAAAAAAAAATGTTACCCTCCCCCCTACTGCTGCCCAGAAATAGAGTGACACTTTATACAGTTCAGCTTGTGCTAAGAATGTCTACATACATTACCTGGCTGTAAAACTTTTATACAACCAAATCAAACAATATATATATATATATATATATATATATATATATATATATATATATATATATATATATATATATTAATTAATATATATATTTTGTTTATATAGGGGAACACTTTAAACATGGTAGAATTTTTCCAAACAAATTGTACTGTACAATACATTGCCAACTTCAACTGGACCTTCACCATGATTTAATGAAAAGCCCAAACCCTTGAAAAACTATTCCCCAGCATCTAAATTAAGATATTTAGTTAAGTTAAGTTTTTAGTCAGTTACTTATTATTATTTCCCCCACTGGGCTGCAACTCTGTTCAGTGCCGCCATCTTGACTCAGAAGCATCACACATACTGAGGAGAGGAGAGCGGGATAAAGTACAGGGGGAGGGGTTATAGACAGAGCAGTCAGGGGTCAGGGAAAGGACAGCAATCCCAGAATGCAGAGCAGCACAGTCAGAAGACACTTCCTGTTTGCAGGCTGCCTGACGTTCCATGAGCCGCCATCTTGGATGTTTAAAGGCTCATAACATGCAGTAGATGCAGGTAGGATGATTTTTAATGTGGGCAATCTGTATGTACAGGGTGTGGGAAACATATATTCGGGGTGAAGGTCTGGTTTAAATATCACCCAAACCCTAATTTGCAACTCAGCTTTTGTTGCAGCACATGGAGCGCACTACTCCTTTTTTTCAGCAGGGACAGTTCAACTCTATGCGCTATGGAACCTTACCACACAAGATTGCTTTTGCCAGCCAGAAGGTCACATGGTGATTTGCAAGCCTTTCTTGAAAATGTGACCAGCTACTGGTGTTCCTGTGGGGTCAGGTCCTAAAGCAGGAGTCGAAAAGAGGAACATTTGAGGTTTAGAATGCCTCCAGATTTGATTTAGAATGACTCCATGTTGCCACTCCCTGTAACCGGCCAGTAAGATTAGACTGCTGTTCCAGTTTAAGGCTTTTTAATAGGATAGACTATTTTACAACTAAACTATTGGGGAATTGCAAGCTTTAGTATGCTGTGTTATGGCACGCTAGGCCTTCCATGAACTGTTTGACCTATAGACATAGTAAAGGGGATAACTTCTTTACACACACACACACACACACACACACGCGCACACACGCACACACACACACACACGCACACGCACGCACGCGCACACACGCACACACACGCATGCACACACACACACGCACACACACACACACGCACACACACACGCACGCACGCGCACACACACGCATGCACACACACACACGCACACACGCACACACACACACGCACACACACGCACGCACGCGCACACACGCACACACGCATGCACACACACACGCACACACACACGCACACACGCACACACGCACGCACACACACACACGCATGCACACACACGCAGACGCACGCACACACACACACGCAGACGCACGCACGCACACACACACACACATGCACGCACGCCCACACACACACGCACGCGCACACACACACGCACGCACACACACACGCACGCACACACACAGACACGCACGCCCACACACACACGCGCACACACACGCACACACACACGCACGCACACACACATGCACGCACACACACAGACACGCACGCCCACACACACACACGCCCACACACGCCCACACACGCGCACACACACACATGCACGCACACACACACACAGACACGCACGCCCACACACGCACGCACGCACGCCCACACACACACACAGACACGCACGCACGCCCACACACACGCACACACACACACGCGCACGCCCACACACACGCACACACACACACGCGCGCACACACACACGCACGCACGCGCACGCACACACACACACACACACACGCACACTGAGGGCACTTGAATGTAGCTACAATATGTGTAGTTTACAGATTCTTCCTACATAAGTTTCTTTACCCCACCTCCAGGATGAATTGAAATGCAAAATTACAGAATAGAACACTTTTGGGAATGCGATGGAAGCATAGTTGCTCTAAATTTATTTAGTAAGTGTGCAAAACAGTAGTTGTTTATGCTGATAAAAGTCAGGCAGTGGAATTTCATATAGTGATTAGTGAAATGTATACAAAGTTAAATGCACATGAACCACCTTCATCTTCTGCTTCTATGAAAACCCAAAGGCTTCTGTTACTATTACTTTTACTACCACAACATTAATTTTAAAAAATATATATGCAAGCATAAAGTAATTCATGTTATATCTACATAGCCTGGCTGTAAAGTCATAGGGGGTTATTTTAGGCACTTATTTATGAAGGGATAGTGACAGGTAGCGCCTGGTAAGCGACCGGTAATGACGGTCACCGCCACGAGAACGCCGGCTCCCCACCACAATCACACATTTATCAAGCCAATCCTGCTTAGCGACTGAGATAGCGCCAGATAGCCACTCATTCATCATTATTCCAGCCTCAGCCCACAGCGCCAGCGTCCGACCTTGAACAGCGACAGGTATGACCTCTCGCTACCTGGCGCTCTCCAATGCATTTCAATGGAACAATCTTTAAATATTCATAATTAATTGTTATTAATTGTTTTTTTTTTTTTTAATGTGAAAAATTCTGTGACCACTTCTGCCATTTTAAATAATTTTTTTAAGGTAAAAAAAAAAAAAAAAATGTACAGAATTGATATTACAGGTCTGATATTAATGTATTCATATTACAAAATTATTTTAAAAACTTGTTTTTTTTGGTTTCCAAAATGATGGTTGTTTGGGGGTTAAAAAACTACTTTTAACCCATCGCCGCCAGCGCTCTGAGGTTTAAACATGCATTTTACAGCGCAAGAATTTTTTGAGCGTGATTTGTTAATGCTCTGAAAATGCCGCTACAGTCGCTCAACTGTCGCTACCTGCCGCTGTTAATGAATCGGCCTCTTCAAATGGATAGCGTCAGGTAGCGCCTGGCAGTGGGCGACTGTAGTCCCACTCCACAATCCAGCATGCCACCACCACTGACGCGTTGCGTGGCGACTGCGATCTACCACTTCCTCAGACACACTCTGAGGAAGTGGCAGATCGCAGTCGCCACGCAACGCGTCAGTGGTGGTGGCATGCTGGATTGTGGAGTGGGACTACAGTATTGACTATGTGGTAATGTAGATTGATCTTTGTCACTTCTAATATTTACTAAGGATTGTGATTTTGATTATTTGCCTTGATAGTAATATAGGACATATGCCCTGGAGCTTCATTTCTCTTTAGCACTTGCACTTTCAGCACTGGCACCTTCTATGCACTTGACACTTTTTTTCTTACTGACTATTATTGAGTACTGATACTCATCCAACTCCCTTGTTGTATCTATATCTGTTGTTCAGATCCATATCTGAATGGTATGCACTTTGCTTTGAATTTGTATGCACTATAAATCATCACTTGCACAGCTCCTATGAAACTCCCGGGCATAAATAGATTTGGATACCCATTTTGTGGGCTATGATATGGCCTTCATCTAATATCTAATAAATTTGTCCTTAACTTGCATTTGATTATACATTTATTCTTGTACCATCTAATTAGTCCATAAACACTGCCTATTCCAGCAATCATGTTTTTAATTGTTTTTATATATGTTTAGGCCAATAGTGAATAAAATTGCGTTATAAATTCAATATTCTTTTTTGATGGTTCTGTTGAGCGGCTAAGGGGGTGGACCTTGGGTCTGAGCTGGTAGGCCCGTCCTTTATATATATAGATTCGCCTCATTGTGGGTGTTTAGGTCCACTATAGCCAGCATCCAGTTTAGATATATGATACTCAACTTATGCTGTGCAGGTTAACTCTTTTTCTAATGTATTCAACATTACTGAACAGCGACTGAGTCGCTATAAAGCAGCGACTCACGGCCGAGCACTGCGACTACTAGCGGGCGCTCTGAAAATGCCTGCTACAGACGCTTATCTGTCGCTACCTGCCGCTAATGATGAATCAGCCTCCCCGTATTTAATGAATCAAGTAATTTAATGCAGACTATTCCACAACAAAAGCCTAATTAAATGTCATTTGTTAGGAGGTAATCCAGAGAAAATAGGTTAGTGATATTTGCATGTTTGAGGCTGCTACTATTAAAAGCTAAACTCTCTCTCTCTTCCTAAAGACTGAACAATGTTACATGGAAAAATAAACCAAATGAATACCTACTTTACAAGAATTAAATGTCTAGTAGAAAACAGACAGTTAGCAAAAGCACATTTTCAGAATTGCTAATATGTGCTTTTAAGCAGATGTATTAGATAGATGTAATTTATTGCATCCATGGTGCGGATCCTTCATGATAAGGGTCCTTGGAGAATCAAAATGTTGGCATGCAAAGCATGGATAAAACAAATTATTTTCATCTAATTGCCTTTTTCTTGAGTGACGGGAACCCCTTGCCTCCTTGTTCCGGCATTGAGAAGGGTGAACTATAAATTATATTGGGGGCCCCTGCCTTTCTTTTTCACTTCCACCTCATATTATTTTATATGATGTGCATAAGGAAGATTGGTTTGAAAGATCCTTCAGTTGTTATTAGTAACAGCTCTACTGTGATTTCATTGTGGCATACCTCCTTTTTGCTGCTAGAAACTTATGTTACTGAGCTAAAGAAATAAGTGGAATTAGAAAAGTGAATGCATGTGACCTAACAGGACACCTAGTGCAGATATATTATTACAGGAATTATGTGTATGCCAAGGGGTGACTTTCACAACATGTACCAAAAATTATGCAAGCTTACAATGTAAGAGGCTGGGGGAACCCTAAATACAGGTACGGCAAAGTATCAGCTTAGGGCAGAGCACCAATAGGATTTGGAAATTAGGATAGTTTTAAGGTGTTAAGTAAAGATGGGTTAGTAGGAGGCCAAAAGGACGTTGTCCTTTGTTGTGTTGATGTAGTCAATGTGAAAAAGGACTAGTTTTCGCTTAAATTAGAAAGACAGGTATTTTTAAATTACCTGTCTAGGTAAAAATAAAAAATAATATATACCTCTTCTACCCCACAGCTGTTACACTGACGTCTGACAGTCTAGTACTTGTCTGCTCCCAAATTTGTCTGTTCCCAAGAGGTCCCGCAGCATGTACGTGTCTGAAAACTCTTTAAGTGCTCTTACATTTGCAAGCAAACTGTTGACTAAGGCCTGTGCGCCATTAACTGCAACAGAGGGTATCTGTCTCATCTATACTCAAACACCAAGGAAACAAGATCTCAGGATCGCGTGAGTATTAGACTACTCAGGAAAAAGCGGTAAGAATTTATTGTTTTTATATTTGGCTGTTCATGGCCTTAAACATATTTGAAAAGGAAACCAGTAGGATTTAGAGAGGATCTAAAGCTGAACAAAAGGGAAGATAAAGATGAAACCAAGCCAGTAAACTTGTATAGCAGCTTAAGTTAAAGAAGACCCAAACCCTGATATCCAAGGAAGGGCAGGCTTTCCCTCTCCCCTAGCCCCACATTTGGCTTACACACTCCCATCTCATTGACTAGTTTCCTCTTTGCTGGAAGACCAGAAAGCAAACCACAAACTTCTACATCTGGTGTTTACTATTGGAGGATAGGATCTGAGAGTGAACCTAAAGCCAAATGGCCAATAGAGCATTTTTCCCCATGCCCTAGGCATGTCAATTCATTGGGAAGCCCCTAGAAATGTCCATAAATCAGACATACAGATATAATACTGCTCTAGGTAACCTGGGACTTTTTGGTCACACTGGCCCTTCTGCAGTGTGTCTGGCCTCACAAAATAACCCCCCCCCCCCATGATAGACAGTGTGTTAAATCCCCCTAATCACTCTATAACTAACAGTGCTGCAGAGCATCCCCCCAAATCACCCCTTAACAAGCAGTACAGCAGAGGATCACCCCATAACAAGCAGTGGGGCACAGCATCCCCCCAAATAACAAGCAGTGGTTTAGAGTATCCCACCAAATCACCCAATAACAAGCAGTGGTTTAGAGTATCCCATCAAATCACCCAATAGCAAGCAGTGGGGGAGAGCATCCCACCAAATCACCCCATAACAAAAAGTGGGGCAGATAATCCCCCCAAATCCACCCAATAACAATTAGTGGAGCAGAGCATCCTCCCAAATCACCCCATAACAAGCAGTGTGGCAGAACTTGGTGACTTGGATCACAATGAGGCGGGAGGCCAGAACAAATATGAGAGGCCATGGCAAGGGTACTGAGCAATGCCGTTTCACTGGCTGCCAGTTGAGGACCCCCCTCACTTTAGCCTGGCCACCACTCCTCTGTGTGTTCACCCCACCCTGTTCTTCAAGCTGATGCCACCTTCACCCAAGTCCCTGGCCACCCAACACTGTGCCCGTACCAACCTGCACTGCTGACCCCTGCATCACCTGCACCTCGGGATCATAGCTGCTGTTACAGAGAGTAAGTATCCGGACCCCCATGTAGTCGCCTGACTGCTGGTCCCCATGTAGTTGACAGACCTCTGGCCCCATGGCAGGCAGCCAGTGCAGAGGAGGTGCAGCCAACCAGGCATTTACCCCTGCCTGCCGTTGCACATGTTTAACCAGGGAACCCCACTGACTAACAGTAGTCACATGGGACATGCACCTGCTACTGGAATGTGGGCCTCATTTTTCTGTATCTAACCTAAATTATTAGAGGACATGTATCCCAATTTGAAATGTTCAGAGCATAGGGGAAGCAGCAGCTCTGAGGCTTTGCCTTTTTAAATGTTATAAATAACTTTCAACACGTGTTTAGTACTGCACTTAAAAAATAAAAGACACTACTATGTCAAATATTGTCAGTAGGCTTAAATGAAAGATACAGTAGTATTTCAGTTATGCTGTTTTGATAAAAGCATGAAAGTAAATGGTCCACTGTGATGGCCTGAGAAAAATAGCACATGGACATGCTTCATTACTCACCTCTATCAGGCTTGACCTGCAAGCACTACAGATGGCAACTGAAGCCAGTTGATTTAAATTCAGAAAGCTGTTAGAGGACATTTATCCACTTAAAACTCTATACTCTCCATAAACAAGTAATTCAGTAGATGGCCTACATTTTCTGTACACAATATTTCTAAAGCTATTACTTTAAAAGTATGTAGTCAAACTAGATTGCTTCCTGCTTCTGCTAAACAACGAGGAGTTAAGTTTCATTCTAACTGAAGGATGAAATATTGTGTAGTCATGAATAGAGTTACATTTGTTTCCTGTGGAGTAATATATTATCTTAATTAATAAATCACTTAATTCAATTTTACATATTTGTTTTTATTCCATTTTATGTAATGGTCCTCTTAACATAGGCAGGTCCGAAAGACTCATGACACAAACGTTGTGAACGTAGCCAACAGTAATTCGAGTAACATAGGCTCATCACAGGGATAAACAAAAAAGATGAACACTTACACACACCCAATTTTTCTGTTCCTGATTTGTAGTTTATTTTCCAGTTCGACATGGTTGACTATTTAGTGTAAGCCAGTGACATGAAATCCTAATTGGATCAATTTAATTTCCAGGTTATGTAGCTACAAAGTGTGGAGTCCTAGGAGGAAACAGAGTTCTCAGCACTGAAAGTTCCTTTAGTTTAAAGCATTTTGGTACACACCATCATTAATGAAAAAAGCATGTACATGCCTTCAAGCTCTGCCTGACCCTCGCTGCTAAAAAAGCAGTTGTCCTGCAGATCACAGGAAGGTAAATGCATTCATCTTATCAAAGGCACACCTTTAATAACTCCATCGTAACATGGAAGACAAGTAGGATTCATCTTCATTGGATTGTTAATAAGCAAGAACAAACCCAACAACACAGATGGAGATCAAGGGGTTTGTTTAGTAAAAAGTTCCCTTTAATGCTTTCAAAAATGCTTTCATAAAAATGCATTTTTCATAAAAATAGGAAATTTACAGCATAAAAAGCTGAAACATTGGATTCTGTGGGCCAAAATAGATATTTCACATATTCAGTATTGCTACCTGGAAACTGCAGAAAATCTGGTTGCGTTTGTCCTCTATGAAGGCCTTGTGTCGTACGAGTGCTCAGCTTCTTGTAGGAGAGCGAGCTCTTTTGGGCAGAAAGCTTTTCACAAATGGTGAAAAGTTGACCTTAACCCCTGAGTAGATAACTGAGCACTAAACAGGTTTTCTCTTTGCAACCCGAATCTAACCACCCACATACTGACTTATATTCAGACCAATAAAATATATCAATGGTGGGTGACATTTGCCTTTAACAGGTGGAAAATGCATCTAAAACACTTGGAAGAGGTTACCTGGGTAAATGGGGGAAAATGTCAGTTTGAGTTAGAGGTTAGCAGGAGATTGCGATGGCCCGATATGTGAAACCCTCCGATCACCCTGTACAGACTCACTTTTCCCCTGGTCCTGCCGCTCTCATCCAATCAGAGCCAATTGCAGTGCATGTTAAACTGGACCAACACTTCTTCCATTTCTTTGGTTGCTGGTCCCGCAGACAGCTAATAAAAACAAGCTTGGGGGGCATCCAAAATGCTGTAGCCCCCCGCACATAACCCCCCAGAACACCTAATATTCTTACCTGCACTACGAGTCAGCACTGGAAAAGGAGTCCCGCAATTGGCCGCCAGCACGCAGATGGGCCGGACATGCTGGAGGCCGGTGCCGAGGACACCACCATGGCCCACGTGACCGCCCTGTGGCCAATTATGGGGCCCACACTTTTTTTGTCCAGAAGCCAAAAAGCTTACCAAGGTTGCAATCCACACCGCAATGCACACTGGAAGTCACACTGGCTTCCCCAAATTTTACCAATTTTGCATGACCCCTCAATAATTGCCAATACTGCTCTGTTAAGACGCAAAGCTTGGCAAGCAGCAGCAATTCTAGTTCCCTTTAGATGTGAGCATGCTCCTGCTCATTTGAATGGCTGGGTGGGGGAGTTTGCCCCAGCCCAGAGTTGCTGGGGATGCCGCCACGATTTGTTTACTTTGCCATGGGAGCCAGGGAGTTATGCAGCAATTTCCCATTCCTGATGAATGTTCCTCTCCAGCAGTGCATCCCAATTTGGGATGCTCGGCTATGTGAAACCCCCGGAAAGCTGATCATTTTAATCGTATTCAGCATGTGTAGATCTACTCTGTCTCTCTACCCCTGTACTCAGCGCCCCCCTGCCAACCAGCCAAAGAAACGTCTTTTTTTTTCTTTAGAAGAGACACAAGCAATGAAGAATTGGGAATAGAGTCGTACAGAAACAAGGTTAGTGTAAGCGCAAGGGAGTTCCCAACCTAAGAGCCACTGCCCTGGCCTCAAATTCTGAGGAGCTACATGTAGCAGGGTCCTGGTCCAGAGAATAGACAAAAAGCGTAGAGGAGAGAAAGAGGGAACTCTCTGCCCTAGTAGTAGATAAGTAGCAGGAGAGAAAGTTAATGTGAAGAGTAAGCCAATGCCTGAGATTTCGTTTTGGGATATCAAAGTTGATGGCAGGGACTTTAATAAAGTCAGTAAAGTAATTTCCGCTGGGCATTCAGATATAAAGCTATATCTTGTTTCTGTAAAAACAGAGCACTGAACCAGTGGGCCATAGTAATATATTTTGTAAGGTTGAAAAATTATATTACTCCATTCAGTTCAGTCCGTTTAAAAAAAAAAATGGTTTATATAATATACATATAAAAATGGATACTTCATTCCCCCAAGTACAAGGTACAGACAATGAGTGCTATTTGGCAAGAAGATACATCAAGAGAGCTTAAAGGGCCAGTCCAGACAGCAAAGTTATTTTTAAATATACTGTATTTTTCGCCCTATAAGATGCACTTATCTTTCCACAAAAAGTGAGGGGGAAATGTCAGTGCGTCTTATGGGGCGAATGTGGGAAAAAATAAAAAGGAAAAAGCTCTCCATTGTTCCCACTCACGCCGTTCCTGCAGAGAGGATGCGCAGAGAGAAAGCTTGCTGCCTTCTCCGTGGCACCTGCATATACAGACATCCGCTTCGTACAGCAGGTGAACGCCAACCGCTATTTGAAGCTGGCTGTCCTTATGTGCAGGCGCCGCGGAGAAGGCAGCACATACAGCTCATCTCCGCTACTTCCTCTCTGTGGCACAGCACACACAGAGTAAACACCCGCCTTATACAACGGTGGGAGTGGCCGATGCTCAAGCATCAGTCCTGCCCACCACTATACCAAGCCGGGTGTCTGTGGATAGAAAGGTGACTTTACTGGTTTTATTTTGAGGGGGGAATGCCACACTGCCTATATAAGAATGGGAGGGGGGGGAATGCAACACTGCCTATGGGGATGGGATGGGAGGATGCCACACTGCCTATGGGAATGGGAGGAATGCCACGTTGCCTATATGAGAATGGGATGGGGGAATGCCACACTGCCTGTGGGGAATAGGATTAGGGGAATGCCACACTGTCTATATGGGAATGGGAGGGAGAATTGCAACACTGCCTATATGGGAGTAGGAGGGTGGGTGCCACACTGCCTATATAGGGAACGGGAGGGGAAATGTCACACTGCCTTTATGAGAATGGGAGGGGGTAAATGCCACACTGCCTATATGGGGAATGGGGGGATGCCACACTGCCGATATGGGAGGGGGGGATTCCACACTGCCTATATGGGGAATGGGAGAGGGAAATGCCACACTGCCTATATGGGGAATGGGAGGGGGGAATGCCACACTGCCTATATGGGGAATGGGGGGATGCCACACTGCCGATATGGGGAATGGGTGGGGGAATTCCACACTGCCTATATGGGAATGGAAGGGGGAAATGCCACACTGCCTATATGGGGAATGGGAGAGGGAAATGCCACACTGCCTATATGGGGAATGGGAGAGGGAAATGCCACACTGCCTATATGGGGAATGGGAGGGAGAATGCCACCTATTATTTGGTTCTTGGGGGCATGAAGCTTTAGAACAACATTTGGTTCACAATATTTATTTTCTTATTTTCCTCCTCCAAATCCTAGGTGCGTCCTATGGGCAGGTGCGTGTTAAAGGGCGAAAAATATGGTACTCCAAAAAGTATTCCCATTGTGTGGTGCACATATGATAAAGTTCTAATTTTTCCTGTTTGAATACAAAGCTATATTGCCAGAGTAATCATAAAATAAAAGTGCTGTGCTGTCCTCTGTAGTCGGAGGGGCAGGGCTGTGTAATGCATGCATGATGTGTGGAGAGTGGAGTGAGCAGGGGCTTCTATCCAGCCAACCACTAGGGAGGGGGCTTCAACTTGACACAAGCCTCAGGTTTTGGTTTTGTGGTCAGAATAAGATGGGAGGTGCTGGAGGCAGCCAAGATGGCAAACGTAGCGAAGAGAGAGAGTGGGACTGAAACTGCATTGGGTAAGCTGTTAGGAAATTGTTTTTAACTTTTGACTTGTCAATCCTTTTAACTATATATCTAATGCCCAATATGTCTGAACTCACAGTAATGCTAAGCATTCAGAATAACTACCTCCTTACTACTGTGCCAAATATTTAACCCAGGGACTTCAATGGTGCTGAACAAGGGATTTCCCCTTTTATTGTTATCTGGTCTTGCGTATTGTTGAGATACCACATTTTTAATTAATGTCACTGCTGCCCCCTCTATTTGCCCACGGGTCACAGGTTGAGCATGTCTGATATAAAGAGACCGAATTATTATATTAAAATATATACTACACTTCCACTTTAAAGTCCATCTCCAAGAATACAATGACACACAAAACCTCCTCTATGTGGCTTAAATACTGAAATTACTCCACTGTCACCTGATGCTAGGTCATGCCAACCTCTCATGTCTGAGCACTAGATGAAGTGTATGCTCCTGCTGCAGTCACATGAGTGCTGGCCACCCGAGTTTCTGGACGAGAGTTGGCAGCCATGTGACCATGCCAGCCTATCAGAGCACTGCGTTTCCCTGGGGGACCAAGGAAAAAATGAGGTTTCCCCCGTTCTGTGTCATTAATGAAGAAATGTTGACATAGTGATTACATTATAATGCAATCAAAAGCAGCCAAGTTACAAGTGTACCAGAACACCTTACTTGACAGGCAAGCAAATAGCTCATAGCTAAAAGTCAAGAATAAGAAAAACATCCTGCACACCCTACAGAGACATGCTAAAGGCTTCTTTGGGTATTATAAGTGACCCATATTGAAATACCAACAGTGGGTGACCAGGATAAGCTAATGAGTCATCAGGAAATATCTTTTTTTCTAAAGATGGCTACATGTATTGATCATTGTTTTATTAGAATAAAAAATGTCTTAACTTGGACCAAAACCCATGCCCTGATTGCGCTGGAATCTTATAGATTGCAGGGACACTAGATTCTCTCCCCCAGGGCATCCAGAATCGGGATGCCCCATTGTGTGAAATGCCCCAGGTTGGCCAGAAACTCGTCGTCTTTTCTGGTCCAACAGCGTATATGTGAGTAGCGGCCCCATCCCCGTTAACCCTTTAGCAGGGCACATGCCTGTGCCAGGCATTTGTGAATGGCTGGCGCTGTCAGACTCCCTGCATTAGAGGGTAACGGGGATGCGGCCACCTTTGCACTCGGTTCTGATTGCCTTAGACGAGCTCTTGGGTGAACCGTTGGGAGACGATCCAAATACGCTGACTGGATGAGAGGCCACACATATGCAGTAGGAATGGTAAGTCAGATTGGGTCAGATCAGATCGGGGAAGGGTAAGTAAGGCTAGTCATAGCATAGACAAATGCAATGAAGAGTGATTCTTTCTCATATATATTGCAGAATTTGCAGTATATTCACATAAGCGTCTATATGTAGCCATTCATTTTATAGAAAATTCCTTGAGTATAGCCACAGCAGTACTTTTTAATTCTAATCTTAGTTTCAATTCTGCACAAAGCTTTTTGTCAAGAAAAGGTGAAGTGAAAAATAATAGAAGTGTTATTCTCAAACCCTCCAGCTGTTTTTTTTTCCTTTTTAATAAGGTTGTTGTTGTGACTTCAGCTTAAGCTCTGAAAATAGGCAATGTCTGCCAGAATGTTCTCTAAATTTGTAGCCTTTATTTTTGAGGCACTTAATGAGATGCAGAGGTATTTAGAAGCAAATTAGCATTTGATAATTTAATGACTGTTTTACAATTTTTCAAGTCAATAGGGCTACATTAGGCTGTAAAGAACCAGGAAAATTGTTGTAGTTCTAATATATATATATATATATATATACACACACACACACACACACACACACACACACACACACACACACACACTTTCATGCAGATATGGTGGTACTGATCATTCTAGTCCCTCTTTAGTAATACATTGCATGTGATTTTCAGAAAGCATCATTGGTCAGAGCTGCTCTACAGACAAGAATATGAAGCATGAATAATTATTTTTTTTAATGTGTCATTTTTGAACTCTCCCAGACATGAGATGACTAGTATAAAATGCTAAATAGATAAAACAAATAATGTACATGTAATCTCTTATTCCCTATTGGATCAAAAACAAACATCTAAAAAAAAGGCAGCACAGCTTAGAGGAGCCCTGTGTTCATTTATTTCACCTAATCCTATCAAACATATGCTGTCTCTGTGATGGCTTCTTAACCAAGCGTAGACATGGGATTATCTTAGGGCCTTATTTATGATGTGTGCTGTTTAGCATCTTTCTGGTGGCTCTAGCGCCACCATTTTTTTGTTTCACTAGGTATTGGGCAGCCTGTGTCAGCGCCTGTTGGCCCTGGTTGCCGATTATCACAGTGCCAGTGTGCGCCATATTGCACCGTCATTTCTGGCGCTGCACAGTGTGTTTGTGAATTCTTTCCTCCTTGAAAAGATTGGCGCTGCATTTTTCTGGAGCTGGTCAGTGTTTCATCATTACAGTTACAAGAAATCTGCTGGGGACAAAGGGGACATACTTTACAGTGTATTTAGGCTGCATTTTAATTGTTTTTGTCCAAATTACACATTTGTGTCATGTCATTTGTCGACATCAAAATTCTGCATTTCCATTATTGACAAGTCTTAATGCAAATACAAATTAATGTGTGCAATATTAATTTAAACATAAAACACTACAATCCAGTTCTGCCTATTGTGTTCTATGGGATCTTGGCCTACAATGCCAGGTTTCATCTGATGTTGCTTCAACAAGAGTGCTTGGTGCTGAGACCTATTGGGCGCTAGTATTTAATAAGTCTTATTCACTAATATTTGGTGCGGGCGGGTGCAAGATAAGCATCTCTTGCAAGACGCTCTCTGCGCCTGCACTGCCGGTGCTCTGCGTTCGCTCGCTCCTGGTTGGGCGTCGTGCGCAGCCGATGTGCTAGCAACACCTAACGCTGGCTGGGAGCGCAGGACAAAAACTAAATTTAAGATGAAAATACAAATACATGTGTCAAAAGGGGATTGCAGGCATACAACACCTGTTGTAATTACTAGTTTTTATTTTGGGGGTGTCAGCACAATAACATTTTTAAAACACTGGAAATTGCATTGGGGAAAGTTGAATGACATGCCACAGGTTTTGCTTGACCCAAATCACAGGTTTGCAGAGCAACACAAAAGTGCAAAAAATGCATACAAAAACTATTCCAAACAGGCCAGGGATCCCATTGTACATGCAGCATCCCAAAGAAAATAAAAATAAAAAGCCATTTAACCCATTAAAATATATGGGATAAGGCCACACAGTGCAGGGTGAGCTCCTGGTCTTATCGGGCACTGTAGGAAACTCAGTGCCCGCACTCATATACTCCCCAGCATAGGACACTACATGGCATGGGGCACTAGATGGGACACTACCTGGCACTATCAGAGGCACTATGGATTTTTGACTTGATAACTACACCTTTTTCACTGGGACCTGACATTCGCCTGACATTCATCTGGCACTAGCGCTTCTTAAATAAACACCTAAAACGCTAGTTAAATTGGCCAACATTGTCATCTCTATAGACATTTGTTGTCACTGCCTGGCACTGTCAGCCATCAGACAACATGGAAATAGTGATTCCATTTTTTTTTTTGTATATTAATGGTTCTAATCAGGCTAAAGTAAGTCTACCTCCTCCCCAACATAAACATTAATACGGTGGTAAATGTGCAGTTCAGGCTTGTGGTGCTTTCTGTTGGCGCAAAAAGGGCAAAGCTAACCGCATTTTGGCACTTCGAACTTAAAATGAAAGGCTACTAGATGGAATATATATATATATATATATATATATATATATATATATATATATACCCTTATACCAGTTCACATTGTGTGGTAGTCCGAACTATTGTATCCGGCATTCAGGGCATTCAGGAGTACGAATGTTGGATACTGGGGACTATCTGGCCAGAGGGCTTCCAGACCAGATTGTTTCCGCTTCAGCTCATCACTAGTCATGACTCGAAGGTGAGAGGATTCCTGTATTCAAGGTACTAAAGACAATACTGTAACAGATGACCAGGGCTCCACCACAGTTTGATCATAGGCTATAATATACATTAAGCTGTTAGCGGAATCAGAATACTAAGGCCCTTATTTAAGAAGGGATAGCGTCAGGTAGTGGCTGGTTAATGAGAGGTAGCGACAGATAGCGACTGGTCAACGCCGGACATGGCACGCAATTACACATTTATCAAGCAGAATCTGTTGACTGGAATAGCGCCATGTAGCGTCTGATTCATCATTTTCACAGCCTCAGCGAACAGCACCAGCATTCAGCCTTTCACAGCGCCAGGTATGACCTCTCGCTACCTGTCGCTCTCCCATACATTTCAATGGACGATCCTTTTCTTCTCTATAAACGGGGTTTTTTTTTTTCCAAAAAATCACAAATAATTCTTTGACCTCTTCTGGCATAGAAATAGCAGTTTTTTCATAATTTTTTCATTTTTTAAATATTTCCTCAAAAATGACATTACAGGTCTGGCATTAAAGTGTTCATGTTACAATGTTGTTACAATGTAATTCCATATGTTTTCGCTTTGTTACTAGTTGATAGATGCTTGAAAACAGACTTTAAACACACCGCCTCCTGCGCTCTGGGCTTCAAAAAACTATTTTTCAGCGCCAGAGATTTGTGAGGCTGTTTTTTTGCTGAATATGGTGTGAGTCGGTCGCTATGAGCAGTCGCTAACATGCGCTCCCATACAGCGCTGTACTGGTCAAAGAGCGACTCCTCACAATGTATTCAACAATACTGAACAGTGACTGAGTCGCTATAAAGTAGACCCACGGCTGAGCAAAGCGACTACTAGCGGGCGCTCTGAAAATGCCGCTACAGACGCTCATCTGTCGCTACCTGCCGCTAATGATGAATCAGCCTGCCAATGGTGCATAAACGCTGGTCACTCAGCTAAAGTGCGAAGTGGCAATATCTTTTATGAACTCTGCTAAGTTTGTTACACAATTAGAGCACGCTGATTTAAACTTAGTGCATAAGACATTCTTTCTTCATTTCAGCAGAACACAACATTGCACTAATGAGCAATACTTAACCTGAACAATATGGATACCACAGATACTTGTTGCAATTTAATTAATGAGATTTAATTAGAAAGAAAGACACTTGAAGAAAAAAGGAAGAGATTATGCACAAAGAAACTAATCCCATTCCAGATACAAATTAACATCAAAAGAAATAATATTAATAATGTTACTGCTATGGTATTATTAAAAGGAAACTCAAGACCAATCACACAATATAGTTGTAAAAAAAATCGCTATGCACACCTCTGTTTACCTGTACCTAGATTTTCCTGAGGTTTCAGGTCTTTGCTCTGCTGTAGAAATATTTACTGCGGAAATGCTGTTAAATCGCTGCCAAAGGGGTTTGTGTATTAGAGGGCAACATCTATTGTGCCCCTCCTTATATATATGGTCAAGTTACATGAGTTGCCTGTGGCTTTTGAATGTGTGTGAGGAAGAAATGTGTCTTCTGCTGTATAGGGTGGCATCAACCATTCCCCCACCATGAGTGACAGCAGAGGTACAGGGGTGGCCTCAGATAAACTAGTTCTTAATGTATCCATTGCTGTGTGTCCAAATGAGGGGCTTTCATACATTAGAGTAGGGATCAAACTCAGAAAGGTGCCTCTCAATGGGATGTGCTGTTTTCGCTTTGGGAAATGTGTGAGACCACTGTTTATAAACCAGATTTAACAAATGGTAGCTGCCATATTTTATTATTTGTTTTTTTATGTCTGTGGGCACACAATAGGACCCTTTGTTTTATAGGGTTGCATTGAGTTTTCCCAGCCATGTACAGCATCAGAGGTATAGTGACGGCCTCAGATAAGCTTGCTCTCGATGTACACACTGATGTGTTAACTGGGCATGCTGCTTCCATGTGCATTTTCAAATGTGTGCAACTGTGACCTCTGTTTTAACTAGATTTTACGAACTATATGAATTGTCCCTGGCTGACAGAGTTTGAGTGCTGGTCCTTCCTTTTTAAGCATCTGTAACCATTTTCCCTGTCTATGTGCACCACCCAGGTCAGTTATACATTGACTGAATTGCTGTGTTTTTTCAATTTAATTATATGGTCAGGTAAGGACAGCAAGATAGTTTAGGATGTATGTGGTTCCCCAAAATGTATATGCAACTCACAATGGGATATTATTAGAGATGAGCGAACTTTTGAAAAGTTCGATTCGGCCGATTCGCCGAATTTCACAAAGAAATTCGGGTTCGGCCGAATCGAACTTTTACGAAGTTCCCCATCAAAAATGCCGGCATGGTGGGAGCGGGCCGGCCGGTTCCGATGTCAGCGGGCCGGCGAAGCCGGCCCGCTGACAGGGGAGCCTGCCGGCGGGCCGGTAAAGCCGGCCGGCCCGCTCCCACCATGCCGGCATTTAAAAAAAAAAAAAAAAAAAAGCATTTTTGCCGGCATGGTGGGAGCGGGCCGGCCGGTTCCGCTGACAGCGGAGCGGGCCGGCCGGTTCCGCTGTCAGCCCGCTCCCACCATGCCGGCAAAAATGCTTTTTTTTTTGTTTGTTTGTTTTTTAAATGCCGGCATGGCGGGAGCGTGCCGGCCGGCTTTACCGGCCCGCCGGCCGGCTCCGCTGACAGCGGAACCGGCCGGCCCGCTCCCACCATGCCGGCATTTTTTTTTTTTTAATTTCAGGAAAAATTCGATCGGCACGAACCACAAAATATTCGGGTTCGAGCCGAATCGAATATTTCCTGAAATTCGGAGCGAATTCCGGTTCGTCCGAACCGGTTCGCTCATCTCTAGATATTATCTGGAAGCATAGAAATTTTGAAGAGAATTGGATTTTCTATGATCAGGTCCTTATGGATCTTGACAAGTACTCAATTTTAAACATTCAGGAATTGAGGAGATTACCCTATTTTATAAAAAAAAAAAACGTAAACACCATTGCTGATAAGAAACCTCTTGTGGAATCCTTTTTTTCCGTAAACTGTTAACCTAGAAAGTGTTATATAATAAATCAAATATTAATGCTGACCTTTAGTTTCAAATTATCAACATTGTCATGACTGATGGGCAGCTCGAGCCAGGAAAGAAATAATTGATGCAGAAGTTAATATAACTACTGTTTGTGTTCAACTAATTCTCTCTAGGCAGCGTAATATTTTATTGCAAAACAATCTGAGGGCCTTATTTATGATGAGCGCCGTTTAGCATCTTTCTGTTCTGCCCATTGTGTTCTATGGGATTTTGACTAGCAGTGCCAGGTTTCTACTGGCGCTGCTTCAACCAGAGCGCTTGTGTTAAATAAGATGCTAGCTGGCTGTTTCTTAAGTCACATGCTGAGCGCCGCTGAGGCCAAAAAAGTGTTTTGTTCAAAGTTCAGCTGCACCACCAACTAGGTAAAACTTGGTTGAAATTATACACATATATTTAATATATAAGAAAAAAAGACTGGGGCGAATCGAATCGCCCCTGAAAACATTAAAACTGACCTGAAAATATGTAAAAAAATAAATAAATTATATATTGGTATACACATACCAATATCAACCAGTAAGCTATTGCCGACCGGATCGTAGAGCTCAGGTAAGTTGTACAGCCGCTTCCTGCTGCTGCACGATCTGCCATTTTAGGGTTGGGTCAAGTTCGGTACCCGAACCAAACTTTTGTTCAAAGTTTAGCTGAACTTGCTAAACTCGAACTTATACTGTAGAGCTCTGTCCAACACTTTTCGTAAATAAATAGGGCACACATACTTAATTAACTATAAATGGACATGTATTATGTAGATTCTGAGTGAGTGTGCTTGCTTTCCTAAACCAATGTACAATATTAATCACTGGTAGAATAGTGGTGCAAATACAGTTCCACTCTTCTGTGCTTTTGAACCAGCACCCAGAGCAATGTTTAAATATATACTGGTAAAGCAATAAATCGTTGTCAGGTCATGTTTCCCTGCCATCTCCAGTCTCCTCTTGCCAAAAACAGAAGGTATGTAGATACAGTTTCCTCCTAACCACTGTTTATCTATTTACAGTCACTGGAGTATGTAACAGTGTGTCCTTAAAGTGATACTGCAGGCAAAGGTAGTTGTTACACCATTGTGTTGGGCTACGCCTTAAAGTGGACCAACACCCAGGATTTTGACTATCCTGGGTTTTGGCCCACTTCGGTGGGGCACCCCGATCGGGGGTGCCCCGCTGTGTGAAACCCCCCGGAAAGCCCCAAAAACTCACCTCTCCCCGCTCCCACGTGACCGCAGCAGCCAATCCCCGCCGGCGTGCACGAGCGGGAGGCAGCGACGGACAAGAGAGAGCGCCCGCCGCCGCCTCCCATGCGTCACTCTTACAGGGCGCGCACCCACACTGGCCATTCACAAACGGCTGGAGCAGGTGCGGGTCCTGCTAGAGGGACGCGCGGGAGGCAGCGGCGGGCGCCGCTGGATCGAGGAGCAGGTAGGGATTTAGGGGTTTCTGGGGGGTTTCACACAGCGGTGCCCCGCAGTCAGGGAGCTGATCGGTCCGGGAATCTTATAGATTCCCGGGCCGATCATGGGAGGGTGTTGGTCCACTTTAAACTGTTTTCTGTTTTTAAATTGAAGCAGAAATGGCCGAGATATGGAATTTTACAGGTTCAGCCAATTACATTCTCTTTTTCATTCTGTCCCCCAATCAGCTCAGCAGAGCATGGCAGAAAATCATAAGCTGAACATGTAAACCGCAATATCTCGGCCATTTCTTCTTCAATTAAAAAATGGAAAACAGTTTAGGACTTACCAAATGTAGCCCAACACACTGGTGGAACAATGACCTTTGCCTGCATTAGCACTTTCTATAGAGTTACTGTATATTCAAGGGGTGCAGTGTGGAAGCAGTTGGTGCAGCCTAAAAGTGATGTATTGCTGGGACACATATACACATGCTTTGGTAACAAACTACTTATTGGATTACCACAAGCTACATTTTGTTTTTCTTGCATATTTTATGCTTCAGCGTTAGTTATAATCAGCGTCCGGATAACTAGTCTTGCGAATACCTATTATTAGAGTAGTGACAAACAATCTTGAGTACACAATAATTATGGTGATTTTCTTTATGTTTGCTGCGTTAGCACAGTTGTAAAACTCCTAAAGGAATTGTTAACCTCTAGGAGAGTACTAATTTACCATCAATCAACTCCACAATGTGATCTGATAGGGTTATAAAAAGATTTCATATTTAGCTATAACTACTTAGGATTGCTTATACAAACATGCTACTGAATCTCTTGAGGAAAGGCCACACATGGACACACAAACTGTAAAGGCTGTTGTGTCTACTGTGATTATCTTAATAGGATCAAGTGAGTGCTATGTCATAGTAAACAACAAAGTAGCATAACTATGAAACAATGGCTGCCTCTATGTTATTCTAGCCATTGCATGTTTTCCATGTATGCTCACATAAAAATAACAAGCTATTCTTCAACATTTGGAGCCTATGATGTCACTTTTGATTCCGTTGCTGATGAAATATCCCCTCAGGGCCGGCCTTAGGCTAAGTGTCACCCTGTGCAAGATTTCAGTATGGCGCCCCCTGGACAAACACACAACAAATGGAAAGCAAGCAACAGAGAAAACATGGAAAATAGGGAGAAATAAGGCAAGAAAAAGAGAGGGAATGCATAAAAAGTGAAGGTAAAGAACTGAAGGTAGACAAGAGAGCAATAAGACGCAATGTGGAAAACAGATCGAGAGAAAGAAAAAGAAACATTATATTAAGAGAAGATGAAAAGAGAAAAGGATGGAGGGAAGATGGAAAAGAGAAAGGAGGAGAAAAAAGGAGAGAAAAAATAAAAATGATATAATGACATAGAAAGTGAGTGAAAGAAGAAGATTGAAGGAATATGACAAGAGAAAGATCGAGAGAATGTGCAAATGAAAGCAAGATGAGAGGAAGTTAGGAAAGCCAGAAAAATAGAGAAAAGGAATGAGTTAATGAGAAAGTGATGGGAGGGATGAAGAAAAACAGAGAGTGGAGGAGAAAGATAGAGAAAGCAACAGTTGAATAGGGCTAGAAAAAGAGAGGAAAACATCAGGAATGCAGAGAAAGAAATACAAGAAGAGAGAAAGAAAGAATCAAAAGAAAGAAACAAAGACAGAAAAATAAAGAAATCTAAAAAGCTAAAATAAAGGAGAAAGAAATATAGAGAAAAAGAAAAAAATGGAATAGAGAGATGAAGGAAATGTAAAAAAGAAGGAAAATGTAAACAACATTAAAAGAGAGCCAGATGGGAGGAAGGAGACAAGAGAAGGATTGGGTTATTTTGGCCTGCTGTCCCAACTGAGTAGAGAGCTCCTAACAACCCCTTACAGAGAGGTTAGGGGCAAATGTACACCCCACACACAAGGTCGGCCATGTATCCTCCAAACTTTCAAACCCTTCCTGCCACAGATTTGGGATTACGTTAGTTTGACTGACTCTATAGGGCTGATTCAGCAATTTTTATCTTACAATGGTTTTTTTTTCTTAGTGCTATTTTTAGCTGTGCAAATTGTTTAAAAATGTTCACAGCTAAAAATGTTGCTGAATTTCCCAAAGGAAAATTCGAAAAATGTTTTTCCCACAAAATCATAAGAAAAAAATCTCACGGTGCTGAATTAGGCCTTATATGTAAAAAACCCAAATTAGATATTTATCAACCCTGCTTCACAGGTATTAACACACTAGGGTCGATGCAGAGCCAGGTGAGAATTCTCACTCACTTTTGTTGTCTACCTTGGGGCTGATTCAGAGCCAAGTGAAAATTTACATCCTGTTGTTGAATCAGCCCCAAGGCAGACAATAAAAGTAACGGCAATTTACTCTCCAAAACAAGGAGTGAGAACTCTCACCTGTCTCCGAATCAACCTCATTGTGGGAAACTCCATTTGAACATGAGTTAATAGTATGTCATATGTCAGGAAGGGGTTAAACTGTTACCAACAATACGATATGATACAATACACGGACGCTCATTAGTCCTGATTTAACAAAGTACATGGAAATTGCCCTGATCATATCCTGTCTAGACTACTGCAACACACTCACTTGGTTTATCAACAGACTGGCACCTCTCCAATGAATTCTAAACTCTGCTGCATGTGCCACATTCAACCCTCCTCTTACTTTTCCAATGCTGCTTTCTAATTCCTCCACTGGCTGCTAGTCTCACACAGAATTCCATTTAAAATCTTAAAATAGAAAGCTGTCCCCAGCCAGGCTCGTACTTACATTTCACTACTAATATAGCACTACCAATCATAATGCAATCACCACTCTAAGAGCATATCTTATATGTTTTCCCTGTACATACAGATTGCTTACATTAAAAATCATCCTATCTGCACCTATTGCATTTTCTGAGCCTTAAACTTACTGCAAACAGGAAGTGTCGCTCTGCATTCTGGGATTGCTGTCCTTTTCTTGACGCCAGCTCTGCTCTGTCTGTGCAAACCACAGCTATAACCCGCCCCCTGTACTTTTGCCCCCCTCTCCTCTCCTCTCCTCTCCTCAGTATGTGATGCTTCTAAGGCAAGATGGAGGCGCCCATATCCTATAGTCCTGCAGCCCAGTGGGGGAAATAATAAAAAGTGACTAAAAAAAAAAAAAAAATATATATATATATATATATATATATATTAATTTTAGATGTTGGGGAATAGTTTTTTAAGGGTTTGTGCTTTTCATTAAATGATGCTGAATGTCCAGTTTAGGAAATTCTTATCAGTAGGCGAAAGCAAGCTAACCCAGGTGAGTGGTGGCATTTAGACAAGAGCTACAGTTATTCCCCCAAATTGCTGCACAGCTTCATGAATAATTATCTCCAATGAAATACAATGTTTATTGTGCAAATAATCTATACATTCCAAAATCAATTTAAACTCCCATTAGAAAATGTAATTAAAATGCCTTTATATGATTAACCGGCTACAGAAAATACCATTTTGTGAATACTCACCTTGTAAAATGGGTATTATAAGTATGTCACACACCCCGCTTCAGAAATCCATAACATGTGGGTAATATCGTCCTGAAGAGGCGTTCCTGCAGAGATGATAGTAAAAAGAAAGCCCCTCCCTGATCCATAAATACCTGGGACCTCCCACTCACTACCCAGTATACAGAAGCAGTAAGATAAGGGACCAGGAAGAGGCAAATATAAAACACAACCACGCAAAGTTCACAAAATAGAGGATCCCGAATACAGAAAAGGGCGGGTGAAGCGGGGTGTGTGACATACTTATAATACCCATTTTACAAGGTGAGTATTCACAAAATGGTATTATTCTAAGTATGTCACACACTCCGCTTCAGAAATCCATAACATGTGGGACATCCAACAGCAGTGTCCAAAAACAAGGGCGGGGATCCAAAACTAGGCAACAATGCACAACTTCAAACCACTGCAGCTTGCAAAACTTTGCGTCCAAAGACAGCATCCGCGGACGCCCAAACATCAACCTTGTAAAACTTGGAAAAAGTGTGAACAGAAGACCAGGTAGCGGCCTTACAAACTTGCTCAACAGAAGCCTGGTGCTGAAAAGCCCAAGACGCTCCAACCGCACGAGTAGAATGAGCAGTAACACGAAAAGGGGGACTCCTCCCCTTGGCAGAATAGGCCCCAATGACGGCCTGACGAATCCATTTACTAATGGAAGATTTGGCAGGAGCCAAACCTTTCCTAGGCCCGGAGGGCACCACAAAAAAGGCATCCGTCTTACGAAAAGAAGACGTAACCTCAAGATAATGTTCCACAACACGAACAACATCCAAAGAATGCAACGCCCTTTCCTTGTCGTTGCTAGGATTAGGGCATAGAGAAGGCAGAACTATGTCCTGATTTAAATGAAAAGCCGAGACCACCTTAGGAAGAAAATCCGGCTTGAAACGAAAGACAACCTTGTCCTGATGCTTCTCAAAGTATGGAGCTTTAATGGATAAAGCTGCCAACTCAGAAACACGCCTAGCCGAAGTGATAGCCACCAAAAAGGCCACCTTTTGAGTAAGCGAAGACAAGGCAACCTCATTCAAGGGCTCAAACGGAGGGCCCTGGAGAGCAGAAAGAACCAGGTTCAAATCCCAAACTGGAACCAAGGGCTTCCTAGGCGGACGCACATGCGTAACTCCTTGGAAAAAGGTCCTGACTAAAGGATGAAGTGCAAAGGACCTTTGGAAGAACACCGCCAGGGCAGAGACCTGCCCCTTCAAGGTACTAATTTGGAGCCCCAGATCCAAACCATGTTGAAGAAACTCCAGAATCCTAGGAATGGAGAACTCACGACAAGAGAAAGACCTACCTTCACACCAATCAATATAGGACCTCCAGGTCCTGTAGTAAACAGAAGAGGAAGACCGCTTCCTGGCGCTGACAAGAGTTTGAATCACCGCGTCAGAAAGACCTTCTTCTTTTAAGATGGCGGTTTCAGCAGCCACGCCGTCAAAGCCAGCGATGGTAAATTGGGATAGCATAGCCGACCCTGGGTGAGCAGATCCGGCAGCAGAGGCAGAGCGAACTGATCCTCTGCCAGCCTTACAAGATCCGCGAACCAAACACGCCTTGGCCACCTCGGGGCCACGAGAATCGCCGACGCGCCTTCCAAGGCCAGTTTGCGCACCACTCTGGCTAGCATTGGAAACGGAGGGAACAGATAAAGGAATCCCAGATCCCTCCAGGACAGAGACATGGCATCCACCGCCAGAGCCAGAGGATCCTGCGAGAGAGACACAAAGACTGGAAGCTTGTGATTGTGCCGAGAGGCAAAGAGGTCCACCGCTGGGACCCCCCACCGGCGACATATCAACCGAAACACCCTGGGACTGAGAGACCACTCCCCCTGACGAGAGGAGGCCCTGCTCAGCAAGTCCGCCTCCGTGTTCTCCACCCCCGGAATGTAGACCGCTGAGATACACGGGACGTGGGTCTCGGCCCACTCCAGAATCAAAGACACTTCCCTGAGGGCACTCCTGCTGCGAGTCCCTCCTTGGTGATTGATGTAAGCAACCGCCGTCCTGTTGTCCGACCGGACCTGAACTGGCAGACCTCTCAACTGATGAGTCAAGCGAAACAGAACCAACCTGATGGCTCTCAACTCCAGAATATTGATGGGCTCGTGAGCCTCCTGCGGACTCCACAGACCCTGAAACTGGAGGTCCTTCCAAACACCCCCCCAACCTGACAGACTGGCATCCGTGGTGACCGTTTCCCAACATGGAGCCAGGAAGGATCTGCCCTTTGACAGATTGACAGACCCCAGCCACCATTGTAGGGAACGACGAACTCGGGGAGTCAACCGGAAGGACCGGTCCAATGACGACTGCGACCTGGCGCCCCCTCATTGCTGGGCCGGCTTAATAGCCGGCTTGGGCTTGGACCCCCAATGGTATCCAGAACGGGCACGTCCCCTGCCCCTGTTCCCGGAATCACCTCTAGAAGATTGGGACGCAAATCCTCTACCAAATCTGGCCCCACGAAAGGAAGATGTAAAAACAGGCGTCCCCCGAAAGGAACGGCGCTGCTTTTTACGTTGAGGCAACCTACCGCCCTTGGTGACGGAGTCCAATGTTTCTCCAAAGAGCCTCAACCCAACAAAAGGTAAAGCCGTCAGGGACTTTTTTGACATAAAGTCGGCCGCCCACTGGCGCAGCCAGACCGACCGCCGAATAGTCACCAACAAGGCCGATGTCCTGCCACACATCATCAAGGTGTCATCCAAGGCAGTCAATACAAAGGACAAAAATAACTCACACCGTTTTAGACTAAGGAACTCAGCACTACCAGGGCGAAGTCCGGAAGATGACAACAAGTCCCTGACCATAGCCCTGGCAGCCAAGACCATAAGCTCAGAAGCGCACACAGGCCGTATGGCTGACCCAATGCTAGTAAAGCCATGACACGCCATTTGGTCAATACGTTTATCCTCCCCATCCTTAAGGGAGGAGCAATCCGGCCTATTTAAAACCGAGGAATTAGACAACCCCAGAACCGGAGCATCGACCCCGGGAGGGGAAACCCAGCGCTTAACCACCTCCGAAGGGAAAGGGTATTTCTTGTCCCACCCCTGAGGGATGCCAGGGAGCCTAGCCGGCCTGTCCCATTCCTTATCAATGATCTTGTGAAAGTGCCGTTGTGAAGGAAACTCCAAGCGCGGCCTGGACTCCTCAAACAACTCACCCTCCTGCTGTGACGCCACCTCGGGAGGGGCAATCTTCAGAACCTCCAACATCAGTGCCAGCGCGTGAGAGGAATCCGAGGATCTCCCCAACTCACTAAGCTCCTCATCAGCGCCAACGGACTGAGCATCATCCGAAACCTCTGAGCCCTCAGAAACCTCACCTTCCTCTAGCCCAGAATAATCAGACCAATCCAGATTATTAAACTCGTCCAGGTCGTCAGCCGGCAAAGCCGGGGACAAATGCTTCCTCTTGGCCGGGGCCTTTCGGGCGGCCGACTTGGAAACAATTTTCTCAAGGTTGGCCAATCTGGCGCACATCTCAGCTTGCAGATCCCTGCCCATGACAACGTCACACGGAGCGCGTGTCAGGGAGGGGGGTTGAGATGACTCGGCCGGCGGAGCTGATCCAGAAGCCTGCGTTCCGGACTGCCGCGCAATAGTTTGCTGTGCACAAGGTATACAAAGCAGTACATCGTCCCCTGCAATGGATGCACCACACAACATGCACCTTTTGGGATGCCCCGAAGGGGCCCCTGCCCCAGTATCCGGGGATGCCTCCATAAGGTGAACTTTGTTGGTCGCAATGACCCAGGGAATTACGCCAATAAGCAACCCTGGATGCCCCTTTAATGTCCCAAGTGGGAGGAATTAAGACTAAGTGAACCCAGGGATCTAGGACCGGGAGAAAACCCTCTAATTACTAAAGATGACACTCCCAATAGGATACACCGCCTGAAAGACAGAAAGAACCCCTTAAATATAAGACCAAGAGACAACAAAACAGTGTATAATAAATAGGACCCACAGGGCCACTCACAAATCCTACGGAACAATGGAGTCCACCACGAGCCTGAAGAGACGCAGGCAAGGAATCCGGGGCGTGGCCAAGACGCAGAGCGCGCGAAGGAAGAGAAAAAACACCCCTTCCCTGACAGCACGGAACAATCAAGGCTCCGCACTGGCGCCAGCAGCAGCAGAGAGGAGGGAGGGGCGGAGCCGCGGCGACGCGCCGAAAACCCGGCCCCGCCCCCCCCCCCCTCCGACGAGGACGCAACACCCTCTGCCGCCAACGGAACTGAGAGAACCGGCGCCTCCGCAGTAGCGGCGCCGGATAAAATGACACGCCCGGCGGGTGCGACCGCCGAGTCCAGCGTCGCACCCGTCCGGCCTAACCTGGCCTGAGAAGAAGCGGGGTCTCGGCCGCGGCAGCGCGCCGCGGGCCGGCCCCGCCCCCAACATGAAGTGCAGTCTTCTTGCAAAGCACCCGGCGCCCCAGCCGACATGGCGGTCGCGGCGCTCAAACAGTAGCACAATCACCACACATACACCGGCCGCCACCCAAGTGACACAGCACCACAAGGGACAGCGGGAACTACAGGCCCTGGGAGGGAGACCCCCACCCCCACAGAGGAATAAAATGAGGACTGAAGAGGGACCCAACCCCAGGGGCAATACCAAGGGACGGGGCATCCCAAACCGGGATCACCAACCCGGGACCACCGCCTACCCTCTTATTTTAGGGTCTCACGGGGGGAGCACTGCTCCTAAGCACCAGAGGTGCTAGCATACCCTCGCTCGGGCCCGCAGCCAAAACTGAGGAGGCATATAATATCAGGGATTATTCAGTAAAGAAGGCCGAGCGGGAATATTCAATAAACGGGCCGGGAGTTACCCCGGCTACCTGAAACTCCCCCAGGCAAGGAGGAGCCATCATCTTCTGACTTGCTCGCCGTCTTGCAGAGATGGAAAACTGGGTAGTGAGTGGGAGGTCCCAGGTATTTATGGATCAGGGAGGGGCTTTCTTTTTACTATCATCTCTGCAGGAACGCCTCTTCAGGACGATATTACCCACATGTTATGGATTTCTGAAGCGGGGTGTGTGACATACTTAGAATATATGGTAAATGTGGTTCAAGTAAATGAGAAGTCATTTATTCGCATCCATGGAGGGTGAAATGTATTCGCCATCAGTGAAAAGAGTCAAAGGAAAAATTGAAAGTAAATTAGGAACATAATGTTAATCTATAATTGTGTATGTAAACAACTTGACACACACCTAGCAAACCTACATCAAGCATAAACAATATATTACAATTAATTAAATAAAATATAAACATGGACATTCTCTCTTGGTTGAGCTCATCCCCCGGAAGTACTGGATGCTACTTCTGGACACCCCAGGTAAGTTTTCTATCTATTTACGCCTTACAGACCTCAGGGAAGTGGACCTCTAAGTTTAATTCCTGTGCTTTTTCCATAAGGGTCCCCAATCTTGCCGTGAGAGGTGTTATACTCTGTTACCTAACCTAACCTTACCTAACCTAATCCTTCCCCACAGCTGTTTAATTCTGCTCTCATCTAAACGCCCCCCAATATCAGACCCCAGTTTGTAACCCCCTCCCAGTTTCCTGTCCCCGTGTGCCTTAATAAAGGTTCTGTTTGTAGCATTCTACATCCCTTACCCACATAATAAAAGGAAAATTCGAAAAATGTTTTTCCCACAAAAACATAAGAAAAAAATCTCAAGGTGCTGAATTAGGCCTTATATGTAAAAAAAATAAATAAATAAAAAATAAAAATTAGATATTTATCAACCCTTTAGATGCTTCACAGGTATTAACACACAGGGTCGATGCAGAGCCAGGTGAGAATTCTAACTCCTTTTTTAGGAGAGAAAACTGACATTCACTTTTGTTGTCTACCTTGGGGCTGATTCAGAGCTAGGTGAAAATGTACATCCTGTTGTTGAATCAGCCCCAAGGCAGACAATTAAACTAACGGCAATTTACTCTCCAAAACAAGGAGTGAGAACTCTCACCTGTCTCCGAATCGACTTCATTGTGGGAAGCTCCATTTGAACATGAGTTAATAGTATGTCATATGTCAGGAAGGGGTTAAACTGTTACCAACAATACGATATGATACAATACACGGATGCTCATTAGTCCTGATTTAACAAAGTACAAGGAAATTGTTCTACTGTGTCAATGTACTGTAGGCATAAAAAAACAAGTTTAAAGTAATACCGTCCAGTGGCTTACTAAATAGATGCATTTTTTTGAAACCTTCTAGGTTTTTTGTTTAGACATAATTACCTCAATATATACTGGACTCTGCCCGTTTATTCAAATAACACATTGACTCTCTGACCACCTCCACCTCTTGCCTCACACCACTCAAATGTTAGTCCATGCCCTGATCATATCCTGTCTAGACTACTGCAACACACTCACACTCACGCATATTACTGATAAACAATGTAAAGGGTATCCGCACACTGGTAAGACAGGGTGCCCGACCCGGGGTGGTCCCACACCCCAATTATGCAAAGGATAAAGAGAGTGGGTCCGCACTTCTTAAAAATTTAAGTCTTTAATGAAAAATATTAAAATCAGCTCCAAAAATTGTCAAAAAGCAGTGCTAAAATACAAAGGTAGATCCAGAGTGACACAAAACATACAAGACCTTCTGACGCGTTTCGGGTATTCTGTCAGCCCTTAGTCATAGATAAAAGGTCACATTCAAGTATGCATATATATAGTATATAGAATATACAGTAAACACTAACCTTGCAAGCTTGGAGCCAACCCCCAGCCGGGAGACGCAGCGTCTGTCTGAGCAGCTGGCGTCAGCGTCGTCACAGGCAGCCCAGCCAATCACCAGAGCAGCCCACCGACCAATGAGGAGCAAGCAGCTCCCTCTCAGGAAGAATAGGCCAGCCAATGAGTCGGGGGATGTAAATGATGAGGCCGATGTGGGAGCAACTTATTGTACACAGTGCAGACATCATGCTATAGGAGGCCGCATCTTTGTCTGCATCTGGTCTTATACACGCACTTTTTGTCACTTTCTCTATGGTGTAGGCACCAAGCAGAATGGCAAACCAATAAATGCTCAGCAGAAGTGTGCTGCTTATACTCACCTGAGCTCCGATCCTCTATCTCTGTCACCGCATGGCGGAGCAGCAGCAGCAGCAGAGCATCTCTATGACCACGAGATAAGCAGCTGTGGACTGGATGAAGTCAGTCACCGGGTAGTCCACAGCTGCTGACAGGGCATTGCTACAACACATTTTTTTCTGGCGTAGCAAGTAATTGCTGAAAAGAAGCACTCAGGGGCAAGATGTGCTTTCCAGATTCCAAATGCAGCATAGGTGACCAAGAATTACTAAAGATATGGGACTACTTCACCAATTCACTTAAGGGTGCCCTTGTAATGAGGCCATGTTAGACACTGCCGCAGAGGGGGGTCACAATCGCTAGATACGTTTATTTTATTACTATCTCATTGGGAGTTCTGAGGAGATCGGAACTGCTCCCATCATAGGAGGAAGCCAGACAGTGCGGCTCGCTGCTCTGTTGAGGAGTGGAGCAGCACATCCTGAGGTGGGGTAGTGCCTTTCTATAGTTCACCCCTGTATGCCTGGATTCCACTTTCCCATGGGCCCCAATGACAGCTGCATGAGCTATTATTGTAGAGAGCATACAGTAAATGTTTGTGTAAGAGGACTGGCACATATAAGGCCACAGGCGAAGTGTTGCAACATATTGGTTGGCAACCCCTGGCATAGAAAAACAGTGATTTATTTCTTGTAAAAATCCCAAAGAGTTATTTTGCAGTTCTAAACCAGGCAGCAAAAAACAGAAAAGCACACTATAGGGCACTGTTTTCTGTGAAAGAATGCATTTTTACATCCATTTTTAAGTGTCGCTATGCAGCATCATTTTTTATTGATGCAATTATTTTCTTGCGCATCAAGTGCACCTATGCTTATGTGTCTTAGTAATCTGTCTAAGATGCAAACATATTTTTGCATCATTCAGCAGAGTCATCTGACCTTTCACATATGATAAAAAGGCGCCAAGGTATAGGAAAATTGCTATCCACCATTTACCTGGTAAGATTTTTGGCCCTTTTCAATGTGAAAATACTTATGTTGTGCTACCAATCTCAAATTACCTAAAAGGTAATTAGCTAGGGAGAGAAAACAATCTTCGAAATGGCAAGTCCTAAGGCTGGGAACACATTACAAGCACGACTTACCCAAACAAGTGTTTGTTCTCACCTTCCTGATGTTTACACACTAACACACACCCCTATCCAGGCCTTGGGGATTAGTCCCAACCACCTCCTTATTTCTTTTATTTTTTTTCCATATAGTTCTATTTTTTTATTTTATTTTATATATTTGTGCATATTGACAAGAAAGTAAGCGGGGCATAGTTTAGAAAGGCAAATTTCAGGGGACATTCTGGCTAAGCTGAGAGGGGGTGGAAACTGGGTCTTCCATGACACACAACATTTGAAATTGCAGGGTAGAAGGAGGAGGGCCGCTGTCCAGCAGATCTTTAGATTCCAAAAACAGCAGACAAGGCCACCAGGCTGTGAGTGAGGGCCAGACACAGAGAACATGCACAGAGGAACTTGACCAATGGTTGACTATAGGAAAAACGCAGAGGGGTGTAACATGTAACATGTAGTAGCCTCTATCTATTGGTTATGGTAGACAGAGGACATACATTGGAGTTACCATTTATTGCTGCCAGATTCCTATACAAGTCACAATGAATTGAGAAAGCCAGTCAGATGACACAACAGGTCCAGTTGCCTTGATTTTTTCCTACAGCTATACGGTACCATGACCTGGAGGAATTAGAACCTTCACAGACAGCCTTTAAAAATACTAAAACCCCTTACCTCCCAAAAAATATTTTAACAGATATATTAGCGATACCTAAACATATTTAAAATAAATTAAGAACTATAAAAAAAACAGAATACACATTAGACATAAAAAAACTTACATTTGACCAGGGGCATAACAATGGGGGTCATGCTAATTATTTGGTGAAGCCAGTATGACTTGCGGTGTGCATTGCGTTGTGGATTACAACCTGCATGTCCTGTGAGCTTTATAGCATTTATGCACAAAAGAGCGCAAAAAAAAAGTGCAAGTCACACTGGCATAACCCCCTCCCTACAGGGAGTGCGATTGCACCAGGGTCCAGTTGGTCAAGGGGGCCCCAACATTGTTGCTCCTCTACCTTATTTATCATATCTGTGCATCATCTAGAGAATGGAAGCACCATTTGTCTCAGTCTTTAGATGTATAGTTGCATCCAACTAAGTCAAAAGACAAAAACAACTTGTGAGCCTTGACAGGGCCCCATTTAATGTTTGCACCAAGGCGATCCAGTAGATACTGATATTGAACTACATAGGTTCTTTAGAACAATAAGATTAAAATCTTTTTTTGCTACAACAGCAACCAGTACAACCCCTTCACAAAGACCTGACGCCCATTCGAGCTCTGCGCAACCAGATCTATCCAAGTGTAAACCAAAGAGCAGGTGGGTACCACCGACCTCTCCAGCTAATGTGGAAACCTTTGTGAATATGGTAAAGAGGGATGTTCAGAGACTACAGTGAGCTACTCCCAGACACAGGTACAATCAGAACAATTTTTCTAAAAGGGAACAACGAGCACTTGAAGCATTAATACAGGATTCTTCCATTGTTATTGTACCAGCTGATAAGGGGGGAGCCGCTGTAGTCATGGACAAGTCCTACTACCATACCACAATTATGTCCCAACTTAATGACACTGCGGTATACACTAGACTTGAAAGGGATCCACTACCTACAATTTAAAGGGAAATTGACACTCTCCTGGATAGGGCCCATAACACTAATGTTATAGATAAAAAACTATATGACTTCATAGTCACACAATTCCCTATTACGCCAGTTTTTTATACTCTTCACAAGATTCATAAACATCCGACATGTCCACCTGGACGCCCGATAGTGGCAGGAACGGAATCAGTATTCCAAAACATAGCAACATTTTTGGACAAAATCTTACAACCCATAGTGATGGCCACTAGATCATATCTTCTGGATACAGGGGATTTCCTTACCAAAATAGGGAATTTGGGCCCACTTCCTGACCATGTGATCCTTTGTAGTATGGACGTCTCCTCTTTGTACACGTCAATACCGCATGGGGCAGGAATAGCAGCAGTTACACAGGTTTTGGAAAATACAGAAAATACTCCAGAATTTAATCAACTCTGTATTGATTTACTAACAATAGTGTTGACTAAAAACTACTTCAGATATGATGGACAATACTATCTACAGCTCCAGGGGACCGCCATGGGATCGAATGTGGCATCGGCTTATGCCAATCTTTACATGAACCAATTCGAAACAGACCACGTGTATACTGACCCAGCTTTTCTGAATAAGGTCTTGTACTGGGTCAGGTACATAGATGATATCTTTTTCCTATGGCATGGACCCCTGGAGGAATTAATAGAGTTTGTCTCTCGCTTAAATATAGCTGAGCCCACTATAGAATTTACACTAGAGCATAGTAGTTCTAAAGTCCACTTTCTGGATGTACTAGTCTCTTTGGATAATAATCAAATTACAACTGACTTGTACAAAAAGGAGACTGATAAAAATACCTTTCTTCATTACAACAGCTTTCACCCCATTAAGATGAAGCAGAGGCTCCCATATAGTCAGTACATACGCCTTAGAAGAATTATCTCCAATGATGAGGTGTTCCTGGAACGTGCTAATGCACTTACTCAGGAATTCTTAATGAGGGGATATCCAAGACAGCTTCTAGAAACTGCTAAACTTAAGGCATTCAACCAACCACGTTCAGAGTTACTTAGACATCGACCCAAGGAGACTGTCAAGAGAATACCTTTTATATTGACATACTCTAGGATGTCTTCACGAGTTGAACAAATTGTTAGAAAACATTGGCATATTTTGACTACAGATGATCGTTTATTAGAAACGTTTGGTAATTTCCCTCTATTTGTTAAGAAACGCCCAAAGAATTTACGTGACAGACTAATTATAAAGCAGAGGCAATAACACCGACTAATTCCTCATCCAGTAATTGGCTTTCTTCATTACCCCCCCCAAAAGGCATGTATCCCTGTGGACACTGTGCCCAATGTGGATTCGTCTCCAAAGGGAATTACTTCTCTCATCCCTTGACCGGAAAACATTTCCCCATTAGAACTTTTCTTAATTGTAGTTCTAATTTTGTTGTCTACCTGATTAGATGCCCATGTGGACTTACATATGTGGGGAAGACCACTAGAGAGGTCAGAACTCGGATCTGTGAACATCGCAGTGCTATACGTAGGGCCGACTTAGATTCCCCTATCACTAGACATTTTATAGAAGCAGGGCACCAGGTGACGCAACTACGGTTTCAGGCAATTGAACAGGTTAGAGCATCCCCCCGGGGTGGTGATAGAAACCAACAACTCCTTCGAAGGGAGCTTTATTGGATACATACCCTGCAAACTAAATCACCCAGAGGTCTAAATGAAGAGATTATACGCCCTTTATATAATGTGTAATATGATTATAATTATCTTTATTTTTTAGTTATAGAACTCCATAACGCCTGTGGACCCTTGTAACCGCAGGACCCCTAAACTATTTCTTCCACACAAGGTCTCTTCCCCTCTGGCTACACTATTGGTTTAAGATGGCACATTAAGAACCGGAGACAAGAGTCTTAATGCATACTACAGGTAAATTATACCTTAGAGTTCTATATTGGTAGTGGGGATAGACCATTATCAATACTATTGGCCAATGTAAATCCTTTTGGGACCATAGAATTTAGGAATAATCTGAAGATCATTCATATATACATGTATACATGTGAGAGGTTTGAGATATATATGGGTCCATGGAGATCCACCTATTAGTGTCCCCTCCTTACCAGAGTACTTAGACTCTATACATATTACTGTTACAATGAAGATCTGCATGGGTTTTGTTAACAAGACACCATTAAAAAGAACATACAGACACTAGTTGTATTGAATATTTGGATATATCTATATATCTTTAGTATTCATGTTGGAATACCATATAACGTGTAGTCATACATACAAAATGCATAAGTTACACACACTACACCTGTATAATATAAACAAGGTCTGTTGTAATGCAGAGGGATTTGGAAGCTTCTATGAAATAGAATCAAGATCATAAGATGCATTGTTCCCGGTTCAGCATGTCCCATTTGGGTGGGGTCTATTGAATTTAACCTGTGTGTACATAGGGTAGTTCTCTTACTACATCGGTGACAGTATGACATATTAACTCACATGATACAGTACATGGAAAATAATTAGAGGTGGATCGTTTATTTATTCTCTTTTAATATATTCACTCTTGTTATTTTAAAGACTTCTCCCTGATTGGCAAATAACCCCCAGCTGCTACATTCTGAAAATGACATGGATTGCATTTAGAAAACTGACGCCACCGCGATCTGCATAAAGAACTTCAGGATTGTCATCTGTGTTACAAATAAAGCTTGTTGTATTTTAAAAAAATGAGCAGCATTCGGCGTACGGGGCCCCGTGCACCTGCGCCGCCCTGGGGAGAGGTTGGCAAGTATACGCTTGCCATCCAGCCCCGGACGTGACGCAGGTCGGGACCTCGTGGCCGGAAGTGACGTCTCGGAAGGCGCACATCGCGAGCGCTCCGGAAACGCCACACTGGCCGGCCGATGGGGGAGAAGGTAACAGGTATTTAAATAGAATAGGAAGCATCATTGATTTATCGCAGCCTTGAGAAAGGGGCCGGAGGTCCTGAAACGTAGGCTACAGACCATGCGATCTTTGTCTCTATGACTTGGTAATGACATATTCTCATATATGATGCACGTCATGATTATAAATGCTTGTTGTTATATCTGTAAGGTACCATTTATCCTGTGATTTCTGGTATGATGTACAATACTGTATGACCAAACTGACCAGGAAGAGATTGTTAATATTTACTATATGTACTGTTGTGAATTGTTTTCCTTAACTCACTATCTCCTGGCCAGTGGTATAAAGAAGCCTGCACTTCAGGACTCGTGTGATAACCCCTCACTAGACTTCTTGGTAACATTTTACCAGTCATGTAGTCTTGCTAATCTATATATGCTAATGTTACAATATACATATTTCTCTTTTTTGAGGTGGCCCACGATCCTGGGGATGTATGATATGGCTGTATACTCGCATATCTACGTGGTATCCTTTTTTGTATAGCCCATAAATGTGTTAATGTGCATATTTTCTATATAAATACCTTTTTATTTGCAAACAAAATTCTGGACTCTGGTGTGCATATATCCGCCGCTTATTTAAATATTGCACCAAGGACACATTTAATGACCCCACTGGATTTCATATAAATAACACACACATTACAATAAAAATAAAAAGACAACATACTAAACCATAATATCTAAAGAACAGACAGTAAATAGATTTGCTTAATGCATAGACGCTTATGGATGATTATTTGCAATGTGTATATGTATTTATTTGGACCAAAAAGCCATTTTCACGCACACTTCTAGGATTTCCACATGTGGATACCAGTTTTTTCACATTCATAAATGGGTGTTGCACGGACAAATCGTGCTAAATAGCACATGAATGTAGAATTAAGAATGTATATTTATATCATAAAAATGTTTGCACCATACGAACCAACCCTATTAACTACAATTTTGTTTTCCCTTGAGTTCCCTTTTAAATTAAACATTTTACTAAAATATTTTCCTGAACCTTAAATGAAAAAGGGAAAAGAAATGTCTAAACATGCTGCGCAGTAAAGGTTAAATGACTTGTACATAAATGGCTGCCTGTAAGTCACACATTTGCAATACCCCCAGGCGGGCTGGTAATGCAGGGAGATATTCCTGTGCTCTGTTTTTACTGAATAGTCAATTAACTGCAACTCTAGAATGATGTCAGTTTGTTTCAAAATATTGCTGCAAAGCTTTTGAATGAATGAGCATTTACTCAGAACAGAGAGTGCAATTATAACCAAGTCACTGGGAATGCTTTGATATGTTTTTTTTTCTCTTTCTAAATAGAGGGAATAACAAGGAAATGCATTGAAAAAGAGGGAATAATCTGACAGCTGTGTCTAGAAGCACCTTGGCAGCTGTCACTGGAAAAATAAAAAGCATTTAGCTTTAGTCCCTTTGTTGAGGCGTTCTTCGAAATCTCAAGGCAACCAATGGCATATTAAAGCATATGTAGATGTACAGAAGATGAAGCGACACACAAAAGAACAATAAACAGTTAATTGTTCTGCATTTTCATTCTTACAAACTGAAAGGGATGAGTGTATTCCAGGAACCAGCTCATTATAAGGAAACATAAGAGGATATCAGTATTACTCTTTTTTTTAGGAAAAACAATGAAGACCTGCATCACTGGTATGTGATCATTATCCCAGAAGGTTAAAAATCTCTTGACAACACATGCATCATACAGTAAGCAGACACAACAGGGACACCATTGATATAAGTTACATCTATGATGGGAGGCTTTTGGTATGTAATGGTACTTCTGTATTAAAGCGGAAGTCCCAGGATAACCAGACTCTCGGTTCCTGGGCATAGCCATCATGGAGAGAATGCAGAGTAGCAGGTCTGTCCCCCAAACTCCTGCAGCAGTGGGACTCTAATGGTCATATATGCAATTTCGACTTTCTGGTCACAATATTTTTATTGTAAAAGACTATTATAATAAAGTATATAACGTTGTACGGACTTTATGGTGCAAAATATTCCTCTAACATGTTACCGATAACAATATTCAAAGTACGTGAGAAAATAATTTATGCAATATCAAATGAATAGTAGTTAGTTATGGATAACTAAAAAAGTCTATCAAACGATAAAGGCATTATTATGATCTGAAATAATTTATAATACCAAGTCCAACTTTCAATTAGTTCTACGGCTACTAACAAAGGATGTGGATTAATTAAGCCCACAGAAGAAACAACCCAACCCAAAAGTAGGTAAGTGTATGAATAACACGAAGACAGCTACACTGTGGATAATCCACCAGGTAGCATTGCAGCGTGGCTGCTTGGGCAGTGGGCTCCCTGCAAATTAGATGCCAAAGCAAACCAATGAAGGGGTTAATTGGGCCCCCCTCCTTTTCCAAAACCTCGGGAGCCCAAACTCGCTAATTAATAATCTAATTGAACATAGATAAAAGCATCATAATTTTACTGTATTTGTTATGTTGATCATTAAAAGATTTTTTATATATACACACAATGACTTGTGCCTGACTAGTTTCTTGTTTTATTGCCAGGCGAAACTAGTCCGCCCTTATGCCAAGTGTCAAGCCACTGTAAGACCAGGCAAATAACCCAATTGTGTGAAATGAATGTATTTTTCCATCTGTGATGTTACACTGTATTCAGATGTTTGTAAAATAGTGGGTTAAGTCACAAGTCATTGTGTGTATATATAAAAAATATTTTAATGATCAACATAACAAATAAAATTATGATGCTTTTATCTATGTTCAGTTAGGTTATTAATTGGCGAGGTTGGGCTCTGCGTTGAGCTCCCGAGGTTTTTGGAAAAGGAGGGGGGCCCAATTAAGCCCTTCATTGGTTTGCTTTAGTTCTACGGCTGCCATCCCCGTCCCGCCCCCCCCCCCCCCCCCCCGAGTCAGGGGAGGATTGCGGTGATCGGGTGACTTGTTTTATTATTTTAATGGTCAAATTGGTCTTAGCCCAGTGCCTGTTTAAGTTGTAACATATAGTAAACTAGTATGAGTAAACTAGCAAGAGGAGAGTAGTGGATTTCAGTGGAAGGAAGAACATGGAAAGCCACCAAAAGATAAAGCTCAAATCTTCTTTATGATAGGATCACCAGCTTGCGTTCTCTGAAGCAGGATCCAGACCTTAACCTGACTCATTTTTGCTATTGCCCAACATAAATGTCTGTAAAGGTTCTCATTCATCCAGATAATGCTATATTTGATCCATGGCAATTGGACTGTGTTTTTTGAAAATGTCTTGTTAGCCAAGAAACTGGTTTGCAGCTGATATAACGTGATGAACCTTCATTGTTTTGCTTGTTTCAGCTACTGCCCCTACTTTTCATTTTGAAAGTGTATCACGATTGTGTTTAAAGTAGACCAAAACCAGGGATTTGTCCTCCCCCTGGAGCATGCTGTTTTGGGGTGTCCTGCAGTGTAAAACCCAGCCGTTCGCTGACTATACTCACCTCTTCGGGGCCCAATGGCGTTTGCGTGGCCGCTCATCCAATCAGCTTCTTTGGCCAATCATATTAATGTGCGACTGGCGAAGCTGAATGGAATACCCAGCCGCACACATCAGTGGCTCGCAGCATCACTCGGCGTGGCCTGCTGTGGTGTGGAGCATTCCAGTTCTCATAGACTACAGGGCCAGTTTTGGTCCACTTTAAACCATCATATATTAAATTACTCTCTTCCTGGAGGAGGTTAACTTTCAATAAACAAAACTTTACTTTCATATCATTCATACATGATTATAACCCTTGACCCTCTGGAAAACAAATCATACTCTTGTGGAAGCAAGTTTGTCTGAAATGGCTGCAAAAGGTAAATTTATACTTTTGGTCAAAATGCACTAAATCATCTTGGTACAGAGAATCCACGTGGCTTTTGTAATTTTCCATTTTGCAGCCAGCAACAAGCTTTGACAACATCATGCAGAGCTGAAAAATAGAGATCTGAAGGTATTTTCCAAAAGGCGGTTTCAAATACATTGCACAGGGAAACAAGTCTGTAAATCTTTGATAGCAGAGTCCAGTGTTTTTTTTAATATAGAGATAAACACCCCATAGGGGTCAACTTATCTCAATGTATTCTCTTTGTTTGTAACAATGTTTTTATGATTTATCAAGCACTTCTGCCAGACATTGTCACATTATTTCAAATTAGAGTAGTGAAAAATATCATTTATAATTATTTTTTCACATGTTGCTGCACTGCAAGAAACACATTTACTAAAAGATTAGTAGGCAGGGCCGACATCAGCACAGGGTAAACCTGGGCAATTACCAGGGCCCCTGGCATCTTCAGGGGCCCACTCAGGCTCTCACTTGGCCATGGTATTATTTTACAGTGGACATGAACCACCGAATGCTGGGTGCTGTGTGCAGACCTGCTAATGGCTTGCCTCAGCCACAGGGGCAGATTAGCAACAATAAAGAAGGTGGCATGGAATGGCGGCCGATTGATGGAAGCTCAGAAGGTGGCAAGAACCAGGTGACAACTGACAAGACTGGAGGGTGTTCAGCAGCAGATGACCCATTTGTGGCAGCGCCCAAGGACACTAATCTGGAGCCGGCCTTGATTAGAGGTGAAGCAACATGCTGAAAAATGTATAAATCACACTTAGCACTACTCAGGCCCAATATGTATATGGATTGTTAGTCTTGGTTTAGTAAGGGTAGTAATTCAGTAATTTAGTCAAGACATTCTTGTATGAGTTTTATATTGAGGTTTCACTATATACTTTAGTAATAATGGTTAGATACTACCTCTTAACAATTGCTTGGAAATTCAGGGAAACCCCAGTTTGTTCATTATTGTCAGGGCAACAACATAAACCATATAATCACACAACCCTAAAGCTCCTAATGTTCCATGTCTTTTTTCAAAATGAAACCCCTAAAGCAGAAAAAATGATTTTGAAGTTTTCATTCATATTTGAAATTCCCAGCCAGTGGGCGTGGATGCTTACCAGAAACATAGGGGGCATTATGCTTATATCAGCATACCCTGACACCTAATCACAATGCTGCAATGCACAGGTGGCCACAGGAGGCCAGTTATAGACAACCACTTGAGTTCTGTGATTGGTGGTCTACTGCTAGGGGAATCAGGGGGAGTGCCAGAAGTTAGTGCCAAGTTTCTGCTTCTAGGTGCTGCTGCAAGGTTACAGGAAGGGAGAGGGCAGATCTCATGTTGCTCATGTTTTTTACATTTTGCCTGGACAGTCCTTTAAAGGCGTTCATGCAGTTCAGTGCTTAACAATTGTTTCAAATTTAGATTTAAATAATTGTCAGGTTGACCATCAGAGATGGGTGGCGCTCCAGGTGTGGGTACGTGGGTATGCCCAGGGCAAGTGATCAACCCACTGGGACCAGAATCTTCTGGAGGACCTGGTATTTACTGGAAGCAAGTGAGAAAAGACTGTACTGAAGGCACAACCAGGGCCATTCCCTGGAGAGCTGGAAGCCACCAAAGATGAACCAGTTGAGGGATTAAGCAATGCAGCAGAAGAGAATTTAGGAAGGTGGAGGTCAGGGGTCACAGGCAGAGGTTTATGGTTAAAGTCCAAGCAAAGGGAAAAAGGCGGGCAGCACAGATGCAAAGTCCAAACTGTGAAGAATCCAAAAGTCAGTCCAAGTGATAACTCAAAGTGGAAGTTGAGAAGGGAAAGCCGGGTCCTAAACACTGAGGAAAGCAGACATGCAGGAAACAGAAAGTCAAGGCAATAATTTGATCAAGCAGCAGTGTACTACTGCCAGGTCCACCCCTGTCAGAGAGGTCCTGTGCTTTTGGAATAGCACATGCATAGCAAATGGTGCACAGTCTGGAGGGCGCTGGTCTGTTTATACCGCTGGCATCTGTGTAGTGTGCAGTTCTTCTTTAGCATCCTGCCAATCTAATGCTGGGCCACTGGGAATGAAAGATATTACCACTGAGTGGAATCCCCCATGTGACTAATTACATCACTGGAGTGGAGGGACATGGAGGACCTGAGATCTCCTTTACTATACAGATGCCAGCTGGGTGGCTTCAATATCAGTTCCTGGCATCAGCAGGCCAGTGCCCCCTGGGCCAGATGGGAAGCCCTGACATGACGGACAGGAAAATAGGAAGCCGCTTGGTGGGGGACAGGGGGAGGATAATGCAGAGGGGTGAGATCTTTTTTATGTATATTTATTTCTACTAAACTTGTAAGGAGGACCCCTATAGCAGTTTACACTTTGTGGCAGCTATCATACCATCTTAGCATGCCAGATGATCCCGTATCTTACCGGTACATAGGGCGTACGTGACTAAATCGGCAAGGTCCGGGTCGAATCTAGTTCGGCCCAGATCTGAAGCCCATCACTATTTATGACCTCCCCTGGGGGTGCATTTAAAAATAAACAGCTAGCAGGTTTTGGTATAATAGTAATAATCATTGTACTAATATAATAATAATGTTCAACAAACAGAAAATTAATATGGCCTACATTAAAAATAGTATCAGTGCTATATGGAAGACAGGAGCCACAAAACTTACAGATAGTGGTTTGAACATCAACTTCATTTCTTGAACTGACAAATCACCAATGTTACCCTTTAATAATGAAAGGTACTGTATATCAGTGCAGGAATCAAATGAATCCCTTTGAATATTTTCTACAACTTTTCATAAACTGGACCCACACCCTTTAAAGAAACATGCGCATATGCATCACTCCCCATGGCAGTTCAGATTGCTACACATAAAATATTGACTGGGAAGCTGGGAAATAAGCCTCTCGGGTGCTCCAAGATGGTCGCGACCAGAATAAAAATCAGTGAGGTGGGGTTTCACCTTGGAAATGTAAGTGTTGATTCAGTATCATGCTTGCGGGTGGGGCAAGTGAGTTTTAGAGAGTTTATGCTGTGAAAGGCTGTTGGTTTGGTTTAAATTCTTCTGTGCTTATAAATTACTCGTCTGTGTTGGACAAAGAAATGATAAATTATTTCATGTCACAATAAACCTGACAGTAATTGTCACTTGATTGTCACACTCAGTAACAACATTCTTCTTTCTAAAATGCCTTAACTAAAATATGAAATTTGAAAATATGAAATAAATTTGTGTTTCTTGTAACGTGTAATGAGATACAGTGAAATTGCTGAAATCTTGAGTGACTGACAAGGTCATACATCTAAGTGTGGCATTTTATATGTTTTATGAAGCACATCTAAAAATACAAAATGCATATTTAGGAGATGTCAACGTGATGCAGCAATAAACATTCTCAATTTGATTACTTATATTTATAAAGCAGAACTCATTTTCTACTGATGATCTTTGCTTGTCGATCAAGGTATTTCATTTCCAGAAATGATGCATTTTTCATTAAATGTCATTCACTGAGGGGGTAAGGTAGTAAATAGTGATTAGTCAGACTCGTGTATCTGGTTAACAAGCTACCTGTCTGGATCAGCCCCAGTATCTGACATTTGGTACTCACTAAATACCAGATAACCTTAAAGTCTATGGTAGAGGATATCCAGGCAAATTCTTTAGCCAAGATAAAAAGTACTCTCCCCCAGGGTCTATTATTTCAGCACACCAGGCATAGAAGCTGATATCCCAGACCTCAGAGGCCAAATGGATAGCCTACACCCCTTCAAGTATACCAGCCCCTATGCCCTTTAGCATAAGACCAGTGCTTATCCAAGGAGGCAGGAGGGCGGGGAATTGGGCAGAGAGCAAGTCTGCTGCTACATGTTGCCAGGTAGCTTGCCAAACTTGCCAAATTGGCACCATTTATGCCCCCCCTAACACCTGAGCACTTGGCTGCAATGGTGGGGCAATCTTAATCCCGATTGGGATCGCCCCGCAAAAGCCCTGCAAGTGTCATTTTCACAACCAAATTGCCCGCGAAATGTTGGTGCTCAGGCAATTACATTGCGATAATGATAATTGCTATTGCGATGCATTCACTAGGTGTGAAGCCGCCTACCACTTCAAAAATAGTGGGCAAAAAATAAACACCCCCTCCATTAAATAGAAACTAAAAGTTTAAATACATGGTCCAGACACCTAAAAAAAAGGTCCCACACATATGATCTGTCTAGATGAACTTGTCCTAATATTCAGGTGTCCCTGGGGCTGAATCTCATTTTTGTATATATAAGTAGCTATGGTACTGTCAGATCCTTTAATTGACCATCAGGAATGTTTGTATACAGTATATTTGGTAAATCATTGTTAAATGATGTATGGGAAATTACATTTATATTATGCAATAGAATCAAGCTTGTCATTTAGGGGTGCAGTGCAGTGCAGTGGTAGTCTGAACCATTGTAGCGGTAGGCCCAGTACAATAGAGATGCAGAAAACTTCCCCCCTGTATTTGCTCACACCATCTGGCTATGATTCAGTGTTAGACATTAATGATGTCTACCCTGACCGCAGCTGTCACAATACGTAGGCTGCTTAGTGTTCATGGAACACATCACGGATGCCGAGTCCACCAAAGTGGATGCACCTAGCAATAAAATGTGCAGCCCAATCGAGACAATATGTTTGCTGCTTCATGACAGTAAGCTAATAGAATGTGAAATCCGGTTGAATAGTGATTTGTATGTCAGTACATGCACATTGTATGACCCCTGTTTTTAGAGAAGTGATTCAGAATGCAGATTGGATATTTTGCATCTGGAAATACCAATGGAGAGCTGAATCTGTCATATATTTTGTATCATGTGACTTGTAAAAGTATTCATACCCAGTGAACATTTTAATATTTTTTTAAATGTTATAGACACAGACCTAAGTGTATTATAATAAGATTTTATGTGATAGAACAACTCAACAGTAGCAAGTATTTGTGATGTATAAAGCTTTTGTGCATATATATTCAGTACAAAAATGAAGTGTTTGAAAGTATCCCTGTGGTAGGTTAATGGTAAATATGATTATTATTCTTACCTAGGTAGTAGATGTAGAGCATATATATTCAGCTTCCTGTATTCTGAATAAAATAAATAAAATCAGGTATGCCGAATTGCCTTCAAGAATCACATAATCAGTAAATAAATGTATGTAATTTATTTTCATCACTACTACACCACTACAGTTGTTCTGTGAAGGCCCCGGAGGGTTGTTAGAGAACATTAGTGAACAAACAGCATCATGAAAACCAAGAAACACACCAGAAAGCTCAAGGATTAAGTTGTGGTAAAGTGTATTAGGTTAAAAAATATACTACGCTCTGAACATCCATCAGCAGATTTTGGGGTCAATTAGGAGCCTCCCTAAGGGATCGATTCATAGCCTCTCTAAGGGGTCGATTTAGAGCCTGGTGAGAAAACTCACCTTTTTAGAAGAGAAAACGGCCTTTACTTTCATTGTCTATTGGGTGTAAATTTTCACCTGGCTCTAAATCAGCCCCAAGGTGAACAATGAAAGTGAATGGCAATTTTCTTTCCTAAAAAAGTGAGTTTTCACACCAGGCTCTGCATCAACCCCTTAGGGAGTATGGCTCAACTGAAAAGCTAACAAGATATGGTTATCCACCTAAACTGACAGCCCAGGAAAGCTTAACACTAATTAGAGAAGCACTGGAAGAGCTGCAGAAATCCACAGGTCAGATGAGATGTGTGCATAGGACAACTATTAGTCATGTACTCCACAAATCTTTTTGCAGTTTACCTCAAACTATGCAGGGAACGAATGTGGAAGAATGTGCTCTGGTCAGATGAGAAGTTGAACTTTCTGGCCTAAATGCCAAACTCTATGTGGAGGAAAACTGCACATTACCCTGAACACAGCATCCTCACTGTGAAACTGGGTGGCAGCAGCAAAATACTGTTTGGATGCATTTCCTTAGCAGGCACTGGGAAGCTGGTCAGAGAAGATGGGAATATGGATGGAGCTAAATACAGAGCAATACTGGAGGGAAACATGTTAGAAGCTGCAAAAGACTGGGGAGTAAGTGCACCTTCCAGCAGGACATTGACTGAGCCTAAGCATTCAGCCAGAACTATAATGTAGTGGGTTAAAGAGAAACAAAACCCATGATTTGGGGGGTTTTGTTGCTCCTTCCTGGGGCATCACAATGGGAGATGCCCTGTTGGTATTCCCCCAGTTCACCTATGATTTACACTGGTGGTCTAAAGCTCTTGATCATCAGACTATGGACACTGAGAGAGGGAGAACAGCCAGGGTGATAAGAATGCCTGACTTTTAGACCCGACCCATTGTGAGGCATCACAGAGCCAAGGGCCACGCCCAAATATTTTAAAAGATAAATCATAAACTGAAACTGTAAACCTTGATATCCCAGCCATTTCTTCTTCAATTTAAAAAACCAAAAACAGTTTAGGGCATTGTCAAATGTTGTCCGACACAATGGTCTAACAATTGCCTTTGCTTTCTGTATCCCTATAAAGTACTGACTATTTTCAGTTTTTTTTTTTTAAATGTGTATCATTTACACTTTACAAATACGTGCTTCTTGTAATTTAACACTTTTAAGTGTGTGGCTGTAAGTCTATAAGGTGGCCACTAAAGTGTTGCTGCCGCCACAATGCAGTACACAAAAGTGCATCACACTATACAGTACTATACAGTACTACACAAGTTCAACCTTATTACAGCAATATGTAAAATCTGTTTAACACAAAGCAAATTGATTACTATAGCTGCCATCCTCTGAAGGCAAACCTTTTCTTTCTTTACATGAAAGTATTGATGTTGTCATATTTTCAGGCTGCAAAATGAACAATAGTCATCAATAGACATAAAACAATAGCACACTAACAATGCTTGATGCCACAGGTCAATTGATTAAAGCTTCACTGACATCCTTTTCCGTACTATGAAGGTCTGCTTACAGTTTAGTGCAGGATGGATTGACAGGATCCTTAATGGAATTCATTTATAAGAATGTAAAATACCACGCGTCTTTGGCTTCTAAAATGACGTATATCTCTCCAGCTAAAAGCAAAGCAGTTATTTAGGGAATACTAAATAAGTTGGAATCTTGTCACAATGTCCAAGGAGCTCTCTGATACTTTTCCTAGCTGCATTTGTATTGTATGAAATGCATTTGCTGCCACATTTTAGCATGCCAATGGTCAAACATTTTGTGTTGGACATTGTTGGGTAAAGAAGATCATGCCTACAATGTGGTAATAGGGAGGAAATGTAGGAAACTCAAAGGACAGTTATTCAATTAAGTTTTCTAGCTCACTCTTTGCAGACGACAAAAGTGTTAGATCTGCCTCAGCACCAAGCTAACATAAACTCCCCAGGAATTTACCAAACAAGAATACTGGATGGCACCAAACAGTAAATTAAAGTACAGGTGCCCTGCTCTGGTGAATCTCTATTAGAATAAATATAATACAAACACAAGGGGTGCCCCAACCCCAAAAAGGGAGTATAACCAGAGACTAACAAAGGCACTCCATTTAATATAATTCATATCCAATTTATTTCACAATTAATAAATTCTCACATTATCAAGACATATTAAAAACTATTAAAAACATATATCACATAGGTAGACTGCCATCAAATGAGAGGCGAGGGGGTTAGAGTACTCTGAAAAGTGACTTTAGGTCACGAAACGCGTAGCAGGGATTCTGGGGGTTCCAGTGGTTGGTCCGCACATGGCACTTTGGCAAGTAAGATAATATTATATGTATTTTGTTTGTGACTTACACCTACCTCTTTCCTAGTAATTGTTGTATTGTTATGTTTATATATATATATTTGGGATCTGATGCACTTTGGAAGCACTTGACACTTTATGGATTGTATGGTGAAGATAGTATTATTGATTATTTATTGATATATTAGGTTCCTCCACTGGCCACATTAGAATCTAACCCCCTCGCCCCTCATTTGATGGCAGTCTACATATGTGATATATGTTTTTAATAGTTTTAAATATGTCTTGATAATGTGAGAATTTAATAATTGTGAAATAAATTGGATATGAATTATACTAAATGGAGTGCCTTTGTTAGTCTCTGGTTATACTCCCTTTTTGGGGTTGGGGCACCCCTTGTGTTTGTATTATATAAACTCCCCAGGAGGTAGTCAAAAGCTTTTCCTAACTCTTTATACTTCAAAGGAAAATGATGATGTTGGAGACAGAAGTCTGGCTTGAGTCAACCCAGGTGTTAACAAACTATTCCCGTTTCATACTCAGCTTCTGCTACAATTAACCTGACACATTGGAGTCAAATGTAGGGGAGGAAAATAAATCTATTTGTGAAATTTGTGTCATATTTGGGCATCACTAAACCCCAAAGCATCCATTGGAACACTATAGCCCCCGATTAAGGTGCCTGTCAGCTTAAAACTACCAAAACTACCCAAAAAAGTCAGCAGTCAAATGGGCCACTGAAGTGAATCTGGAATGAGAAAAGGGTGAGAAATATTGCTAGAACACATGCATTTTTCTTTTTTAGAATTCTAGCAGGTAGGCATCTTAAATCAGGATACAGTAACTTGGGCTTACCAGTAGGCTTACCAGTAGACTGGTATTCAGAATGTGCCATGTAAATACTTTCAGATTTAAAGTGGACCAGATCCCTGCGGCTTCCTAATGTGGGCTGCACCACTGCAACACTGAAGCTGAAATTCTCAGGTATTCTTACCTCATTGGCTATCCTACAAGGGCATGTTTAGGCTCTCCTCCAATCAGCGCTCAATGCCGTGTATATGAACGAACAGTTAATAATTCTTACGAGATCCTGGAAAAAGTCAGACCAGCCTATTGGCCTATATGGTCCAACCTGCTAAACAATGTACTAAAGCCTCCAGCTGCCATCCCGAGACCTCATGATGACTCACTTTAAAGATTTGGTTGAGTAATTTTCACTAAATTTGATGAACTCCCTTGCTTGCATCTTTTAGATCCATCTTACACAAGTTAAAGGTACTTAAAGTCGCGTTGACGTTCCTTCAACTAAGCCTTGTTCTAAGGTGAGTGGCTCCAAGCGTGCTGACAGCCGTGCCCACGCAGATCATTCACAAATGCCTGATGCAGGCACACGCCCTGATAGAGGGATAGTGGGGATGCAGCCGCGGCGCACGCATGCGCTGTTGAACCGGAAAGAAGGTAATTGTATGGGCGACCTGGGGGGTTTCACACAACTGGGCATCCCAATTTTGGATGCGGCGCGGGGGGGGGGGATCGATTAGGCCGAGAATCCAATCACTGTGGGTTTTGGTACACTTTAAACCCACTGAACTTGTAAAATACATTTGGCCAAGGCCCTGCCGATACTCCCTTCTTAGGGTGTAGAACTAGAAATGGATATTTTCCTATTTTGTTTTAATCATCCTGGTTATTTTTTTGCTGTCCCTTTGGATAAGATGGCAGGCGATCAGTCATTGCAAAGGTGTGGCAATGACATCAGAGCCACACACAACAGTGGCAATGAATGGAGGAGGCAGAGCTTTACAGCTAAAACAGACGCCATTATCTGGGATTAGAGTGAAGCAGGAGCAGTGACTGGCAATTGGCTAAAGGTGATCTTCATGGGGGGAGGAATGCAGGCTAGTGCTGGTTAAAAATGTGGGGTTTGGTCTGCTGTAAAGTGCTACTGCAGTGAAAGGTAATTGTTATTGACAAATGGCCGAGATATCAAGGTTTACAGGTTCAGCTTATGGTTTCCGAAAAAAGTAGGTGTGGCCCTTGGATCTGTGATGCTGCATAATCTGTGATGAATCTGTAGGAGGAGGCAGAGAAGGTCGGAGGGGCAGGAGGAGGGAGGGACTAGCAATCCTGTCCTGCTCTGCTGAGCTGATTGGGGGATGGGATGAAAAAGAGAATGGCATTGGCTGAACCTGTAAAACACTATCTCTGCCATTTCAGCTTCACTTTTTAAAACGGAAAATAGTTTCCGGACCATGCCAAATGTAGAGCAATGGCGTAACCATTGCCTTTGCCTGCAGTATCATTTTAAAGGTAATATCAGTTAACTAGGAAATTAACTGGGTATTTCTAACTACAGTATACCCATGGTGCAGGTCCAGGAGTAGTTTAGAAGCTACTATAAACCAGACATGCTCAACTTATTGTCTGTGGGCCACATGTGGCCCCAAGAACCATCTAATGTATCTGATGTAGCCAAAGCCTCAACAGTTGGCTACTAGGAAGTGAAGGTGGACCACAGCATAGATAGATGAATTATATTGGGAAGGATGTATGCACGCTGCTCTGTGGCAAAAGTTAAACAGAGGCACAATAAAAACAGGAGGCTGCATATAAAATGATATAGGAATGGCACATTGGCAAACAGAGGTGGCAGCAGCAGTTTGTAAGAACATGGAGACATTGATTGTCACCGGTATCCCAAGGCAAGCCCAGATTGCAATAATCCTTGTACAACACCACTGGAGGCCCTGAATGATATCTCTGGCACCATGGTAAGGCTGAGAAACTTTTCTATAGGGATACGCTTAGTGAGAGTTTAGATGGGCTGGGAATCCGAGATAAAGTTAAGATATGGAATTGATAAGGAAAGGGCTATAAATATGACCTATATAGGTAATCAGCATGTGTATTGGTAGTATGTGGGGATTTTACTGGCCTCTGGCCAACCCATGAACGCCCATGAGTCCCTCCCAATGTGCTTCCTGGCCAGTCAATAAGCATGCTCCAAAGTATTGCAGGGACAGATCATGAGAAGGTATGCCCCCTTGGATTGGATGTGGCCATTAGAAGCAGCAGCTTTGGCAATCCCAGTACAATTGGGTCAGCCTGTCCCTATATGAATGTGATAATAGGGTGTTGTGGTGGAAAGATATAAAAGTTTAAAAAAATATATACAATTTTCATTATGCCATGACCTAGCTGACTAAAAACCTTGTATGTAAAGTATTTCAATGTTTTCAGTCACAAGCATACTCTATGTAATATTTTTTCCAGTCAAAGTCCACTCATTAAAATGGAAGTATATCAAGTATAGTTTATAGTGTATAATACAGACAGGTTGATTATAAGTGGTCCCACAACGTGTAGGATGGTGTGGATGCATGCCCCGTCCCCCAAACCCAAGAACCCAGGCTCCAAAAATTTTGCTCTTTGTTTCCATCAGTGCTGGGCCCCGGACTCATGTGACTGCTGCTGGCCAAATGCTATGACCCCACTGAAGAAAGCAATTGGCCACTGGCATTCATGCATGCCCGGAACCCGGAAGGGGAGTGCTGATTTCACCACAAGCAGCAGCGCGGGATCGCTTTGTGGGGTCGATTCAGAGCCTTTTTTAGGAGTGAAAACTGCCATTGACTTTCATTGTCTACCTTAGGGCTGATTCAGAGCCAGGTGAAAATTTACACCCAGTAGACAATGAAAGTCAATAGCAGTTCTCTCTCCTACAAAAGGAGTGAGAATTCTCACCTGGCTCTGAATCAACCCCAAAGTGTGGTATCTACACTAACCAGAGAGAAACATTCAGTGATATGACTGCAGAAGCGCAAGATCTGATCGGTTGCTTTAGCACTGAATATATTTATATTATTTCCTCTACCTAATTATACAATGAGCTGTGTTTTCCCATCTTAACATTCTACTTTGTCAACATATTGATTTTAACATGTCTTTCAGCATTTCTGATGAAGCAAAGAAACATATTTTAAAAGCAAAACGATTGTCTTCATGAGAAAAATCTCATAATATGGAATAGCACAGATGTGTTCTGTTCCTAGCAGAGACTCGAGCATATGTGATTTCCACCTCATGCTGTACTGCTTATTCTAAGAACTAGACACTCAGCAGGCAATAATGATCTTAAAATGTCCTAACTGACAACAACAGAATTTAGATAATGGTATTTACAACCCTACTGTTTGTAGCTACAGGTGATGACAATAAACCCAAATGAAAAAATATATATTTTTTATAGGTTTAAGGAAGACCTCTACCCATATGTTCTAAACCCCAATTGGGACTTCTGTATGCAAAATCAGTCCTGGAAATGCTTTTCCCTTCTGCTCTCCTCTGCTGCATGCAGTCTGTAATACATGTGAGTGCTTGTCAAGTAAACCATATTGGGCACTGTTGGCCATTGCCACCAGTTGCCAGTGAAGTTCAATAGATGGGCTTCACAGTGGTAATGTGTATTCGCAATCCAGCAGCTGACAGGGGGGATCTTGGAAGTAGGTTGGGTGGGGGGCAGGGATTGGAAGCCCCTCCTGGGCTTCCTAGGCTGGTATGTGGTACTGGGGGTTCAGTAATCAGATGCCCCCCACAGTGCCGATTAGCAATGCTCTTTTTTGAGTTGTTCCTTTATATTGGGGTGGACGCTGATTTGCCTAGCAGTTGAGGCGGGCGAGGTACAAAGCCCGCTCTCACTGCTATTCCACATCCGGGCGCTACAGACAGCGGGATGTGTGCCGCTGACCGGCATCGAGTTAGTTCTGCCTGTCTCTGCATTCGGCAGGTTTGGGCAGTGAAGCGGTTTCCTTCTTAGCCTCCTCTGCCGAGTGTAAGCCATTGCCACCAATCCAACCTGGCACAGAGCAATTTCTGAGCTGGAGACCACTGGCTGTCTTTGAACATGGGTGTATCGAACTATCACTGACTATGTGGTGTATTCAGTCCTTTTCCATACCCAGCATTTGACTTGGGTCCCATACTTGGATCTGTATCAGTGAAAATAATTACTGCTGACCAGATTGGGTTCTCTAAGAGTAAGAAGAGTGGATTGGTGCAGATGAAGCCCCCCATGTAGGGGAGAAACTAGTTCACCACCACCGGATTAAAATTATTCACTGAAATAGAGTGAGGAAATATGACCTTAACACATTGAACTGTTATCTATATGACTAAATGCTTAATCGAACAACCAGCTGTATTATATTGCTGATTATCTCCACTGTCAAAATCTTATTTAGCTTTTTGCACTATGTTTGTATATATATTGGAACTTTTATGACATGTAGGTGCTTTTTGGAAAAATTGATCTAAAGCCAATGGTGGCTAAGGTCATTTCCACATGTAACCATTGCATGCTTTTAAGGAAATTGATGTAACAATAAAAGAATTTGTCTTTTTATGTATGCTATAGTGATATTTGAGTCCATGTGGCGCGGTCACACTAAAAGTTCCCACCAACTACTGGGTCGGTTCATACCCAGATATCTTGTTTTGCATGTATCCTTTATATATATATATATATATATATATATATATATTACAGATTCAACATTTTTAAATGTGTCACTATTGAGGGGACTACAGAGGAGGAAAGTGTACATTACTAGAAGGAATATATAAACGTAATTTACTTATGGCCCGTTTACACAGAGCGATTGAGAAATCATTAAAGCGACCTCAATTTAACATTAACCGCTCCGTGGAAACAGTTGCTGCAAACAAGCGATGAACGAGAATTGGTTAGTCGTATTATTTTGGCTGACCAGAAGTTTCTCGTTCATCGTCTGATGATTAGAAAGTGAAAACAGAAGTCACCCTAAAAAAAAGTGTTTTGCTATGAGAATGAACAATTGAATTAGTGATCGCTCTAGCAACTGACTGAACAACAAATCTTCGTCATCTGAACACAGTCGCAGAAGATTTGTCGGTCGGAATGGCCAATTGATCTGCTTGTGTAAACCCAGAATTACTAAGAGTGTGTCATATATATATATATATATATATATATATATATATATATATATATATTTATTTATATACTAAAACCTAAGATACAGGGATCCTAATTTATCAAGCACCTGTTAATACCACCCCGTGCCATGCATGCGATTTAACAACCAAAAAAACGCCATTGCAGATTCAGCCGACGGAATGTACCTAATTTAACACTAGTGCCAAATAGGTCGCACCACCGGGCGCTCTGGTTGCAGTTGAACCGGTTTCCAGTAGCGCTGATCAAGATTCCATGGGCAGAACTGTATTGAAGTGTTTTATGCTTATAAATAATATTACACACATTTATATGTACAGACCTTGCATTGTGACTTGTCAATAATGTGAATGCAGGACCTACATGTCACCAAATTCAATTTCTTTCCACTAAAATCACTTTTCACATCTTCTTTTGCAAAAACATAGTCTAAACGCACTATAAAGTTTGTCCCCTGTAAATACACTGTTCAGTGCTGAAAGGACGGCAGTAGTAAGTGGTGAGCAATGATGCTGGGATAATCGGCACTCAGGTTCCACAGGCGCTGACATTGGTCGGCCAATACCTAGTGCAACAATCAAAGCAAATTAGGGACCTTATTCATGAAGGGATAGCGACAGGTAGTGCCTTGTAAACGGCAGGTAGCATCAGGTGAACGCGGACACGGCAGGCAATTACACATTTATGAAGGCGATTCTGTGAGCGACTGGAAAAATGCCATGTAGCGTCCGATTCATCATTATCCCAGGCTCAGTGCCGGCATTCAGCCTTGCAAAGCGCCACTTCTTACCTCTCGCTACCTGGCGCTCTCCCATACATTTCTATGGACGTTCCTTAAATCCCCTTCCTGATCCCAATTTTTATTTTTTTAAACTGAAGTCTTTCAGACATGTATCCTGGCCTAGAAAATGACATTTTTGTGATTAATAATATTTTTATGCAGAATTGTCTTTACATGTCTTGTAATAAATTGTTAATGTTACAATGTAATTCCATATGTTTTCGCTTTGTTACTAGTGGATACATGTTCAAAATCAGACTCACACAGCCTCTGGCGCTGTGGGCTACATCGACCCGATTTTGAGCGCCGGAATTGTTTGAGGCGTTTTTTTTTTATAAATGTGGTGTGAGTCAGTCGCACTGAGCTGGCGCTACCGTACGCTCCCATACACCGCAGTACTGCGAATCACATAACGTATTCAACAATGCCGGCCAGGGACTGAGGCGCTCTGAAACAAGGAACCATGGCCGAGCACAGCGACTACTAGCATTCGCTCTGAAATCCTCGCTACAGACGCTCATCTATCGCTACCTGGTGTTAGTAATGAATCAGCCTGTAGTTGTGATTTCCAGCGCCATATGCAGACATAATAGCAGTGCCAAAAAACAAAGAGATGCCTGCTCTCCAAAACTGGTGCTATAGCCACCAGAGAGCTGCTAAATGGAGCAATTCATAAATAAGGCCCTTAATTAGAACCTGTGGGGAATATACAGTAATGTTACTATAGTACAGCCATGACACTGGCTTGCATCCTGTTCCAAATCTGAACGCACTTTTATCCCTTTAAGACCAACATTTCCTATTGACCACATACAGCGTGTGTTTTAAAAGGGCTTAAAGACAAAGTCAACCTTCAATAGCACTTTTGTAAGTCTATATTATTGTGTGCCAAAAGGACGCCATCAAGGTGCTAAGCTTATCTAGCATTTTTTTGTTTCTTATGTTAGCAAATGTGTGTTTTATGGTACCAGTTTTCCCTGCCTGTAATCTGTTGCTATTAGCAACTGTTCACCAAGTCTGTACAGCAATACGTTGTAGATCTTAGTGTGTATGGTTTCCAATAGCAACAGAAGGCAGGTAGTGAAGACTGTTTCCATAAAACACATATTTGCTAACATTATTTTGGCTGACCAGAAGTTTCTCGTTCATCGCCTGATAATTAGAAAGTGACCCTAAAAAAAGTGTTTTGCTATAAGAATGAACAATTGAATTAGTGATCGCTCTAGCAACTGACTGACCAACAAATCTTCATCATCTGAACACGACAAGGGGCGAGAAGAAGATCAAGCTGTGTATTCAGTCCAGGAATAAACGCAGTCAGAGAAGCCAAGGTCAAAGCAGGTGACAATCTGAGGGAGTAGCCGAAGGAGTAGTTAGGATCGAAGCCGTGTCAAATGAGAACTCAGGAGATCACAGGAAGCAGTGAAGCACATGGAACCAGGAAGAGCTGATGATCAGGCAACACTGTGATGATGTCAGCTGCTCCCTTTACAGTCCCAGGAAGTCACTGGATTGGGACCTTCCGTACAGATGTGCAGGGACCTGCTCATGCGCGAAAACAAGGTGGGATTCTGACAAACTGCTTAAATGCTCTGCAGCTATTAGGCCATAGAAATAGATAGCTTCCCTATCACTACACACACAACATTCTTTTCCTCTAGCAGTTGCTGATTTTTGAGTGTGACAGAGATGCTGCCCTATTTTTCTGAGGCTTAGATCTTAGTTTGGTATGGGTTGCTTAAAGTAAACTGCAAGAATTGTTGCTGACGGCCTGTCTTATGTGCTGAGACGATATCACACAGACGCACTGCAGCCCGGCTATGAACTTTTCATCAATGCAGCCAGTTAAAGAAATATTTTATCTCCTTCTTTGTGGGGAAAATCTCTCTCTAGCTCACTGGTGCTGATCATAGAAGCTGCCAGCTCAGCTACAGTGTGCCTGTGTGCTGGCACTGCCACCTATTCTCTGCTCATGTGTAAGCAGAACTTTCAGGTGAGTTGCAAGATGGCTGCTCCCATGCAGTCCAGGAGCATCTGCATGGGTTTAAGCTGTCTTAAACAGCATATTCTACTGATCATCGGGGGAATACGTTGGAAGCAATTTACTTAATTTTTTGATTGGGGGTCCGCTTTAAGGTTTCAACCCTAACCCTAGAATAAAAAAAAAAAATATGAATATGGGGCAGGAGTTAAAGCGATTGTCCAGGCTGAGGGCAAAATCTAATCTGTCATGCAGAAGATACATCCTGGTAAGTAGATGAAAAAAGCTTTTGCTGCAGAGATCCAGCCCCTTTTCTGTAGCTTAGAGCCTGAATTTGAATTTTTTTCATGACCACCTGTTTTTAGCAATAAAAGTTGGGCCTAAACAAAGAAGCAGAGAAAAGACAACCAAAGCAGGGAGTAGCTATCCTCCCCTGCACACGCAAGCATGGGCGTGTCCCAAACAGTCTGAAGTAAGAGGAGTGGACTTAAGTCTAATACGTCTAATAAGAGGTGGTCAGCAGCACACCAGTATAAATCCTACGCATGGCAGATAAACACCAAGCTGGGACAATCACTTTTAATACAGATTATATATTGCCAAAATTACTTATAAGACTTTAGGTTCAACCTAGTTTCCTGCCACTGATCCTCGGCAACAATCCCACAGTGCATGGGATTGCTGGCGAGGTATGTATTATGGCTACCAGTGAGGTCTCACACAGCAGGGCATCTCAAATAGAATTGCCCCAGGGGTAAAGATCAAAACCTCTGGATTTGGCACACTTGAAAGCGAAACAAAACCCGAGAATTTGACCTTCCTGGTTTTTGTTCTATACACTGTGAAACCCTCAGTTCGCCCAGTAAAACTCACCTCTCCTTGGTCCTACGACACATGTGCAGGCTCTTGTCCAATCAGGTAAGACTAAGGGACCCTAAACCCAGGGTCACCCAGGGGCAAGTAGTCTTTCAGATATATCTTGCACACGATCAATCTTACATACAATCTTTTGAAATGCATTAGTAAAAGTTATGTTTTAAAGGGCATTGGTGAGCTGGATACATGTTCATAGCACACTTCAGATTTGCAGATGTTCCTCCTTGCTCCCAATGGCCCCGTTATGGGAATTTTTCTAAGCTGTTATATTGTTTTTGAAGCTCTTGTCCAATCAGAGCCCTTTGCCATGTTTATAGCCTTTGGAAAAGGGCTTTGATTGAATTCAATGGGGACTGCGCACTGCCGCATACCCTGTATTCCCAGTGCGTGCATGCCCCTGCTCCAGCCTACCTAAATGACTGGGGCGCTAGCTGGTGCGTTAGCGCGCTTTACATTGAAAACAATCAGAAACGTTTGCCAAAATGTCCCGATAGCCTGCGCATACACTGTTGGCCTGGGAATAGTTGAGTTATTATCAGTGCCCCGGATTCATAGAGTGGGGCATGGGATTCCTTTACCTTGCCTTTCTGGCACTAAAAAGTGTACAGAACAATGTCCTTTTTTGCCTTTTAAGGGATTCATTATGTTAAAGAGCAGCAGGGAAAATCCTGAATAAACCAGTAACAAAAGAATGATGGCATTTTGAAAACATATAAGCCCCCCTCTATAATGCAATAACATTAAATTCTATTATGTTTTTCTGTATTTCCTACCATGCCAGGAAAGGTCTGGTACCTGTAAATGTATATATTATACATATCTTATTGTTTATTACACATTTCTAATAATTTAAAATAATGGTAATCATTTCCGTTGGCTTATTTACTGAAACCGCTTTAAACACATTACAGTAAAGGAGGACATTCTAATACAATAACATAAAAATGTCAGATCTTATTTTATCGGTGACCTTCTCTTAATATACCTATAGCTCTGCGTCTCTAAGCTCTTTATATGGCTTCCAGTGGCTGAAGGTTACAACTTAATACAGCCACATGAGACTGAGGATGACAAAGCCCCAAGTTCAACCTTTTCTGCAACCCTCCCCCTGATGAATAATAGAAATACCTGTTAAATGAACAGCATAAGCTATCTTAACTCCTAGCAAAACACATTTACATTAAAAAAAGTAATTGATAATAATGTAACTCTGGCAATGGTAACAGGTCTAATTAAAACACTGACCTTCCATCATATCTCTAGAAGGGATCTGGGCAGCTGTAAAGCTTGATCACTTCTTGAATCTTCCAAAAGGAAAGAAGGTAGAATGAATGCAGCAAAATACTCTATGTTCTATGGGAAGCATTAGGTAACATTGACCTGCAAGACGACAGCAAAAAGCATGAACCTGAAGCTACTAAAGCATCACTGTATAATAAAACTATGCCTTGTATTGGACCCATCAGTGTTTGGGTCTTTATCCAGCGAGAACTGCAATTATTTTGTGTTTTGTTCTTCGTAAATATTTAAAATATATTTGCAGAGAACTATTTTTCACTTTGACATGAAAAATTCAGTTGACCTGTATCATGACCTGGGGGGGGGGGGCAGTTCTAAGGAAACAGGGATAGGAGGGAGTGTAGTATGACACTCAAGGTACCACAGGTAGTAGCGGTATGCCAGAATGTCTGATACTGTTTTTGTCTTGTTCAGCAAACAAACCCCCAGATAGACATCAACTATCATGTTTTCACTAGCCTAATTTATGGGGGTGGAGAGCCCCTCTTCCAAGCAATCACATTGTCTGAATGGGATCTGCCTAGAATCTAGGGCAGTTCTGGTTTCCAAACAGACCATGGATTGTAAGGACTCGCCAGTTCCAATAAAAGAGGTCAGAGGTCAGATTTTCAATACTATCACATTGCTCTGGATCAAACAAGTCTTAAAGAGGCCGGGCCCTGGAATCTAAAATATTGATCGAAAGAGAAAGCTGTGTGAAACCCCCCGGAGATCCGTTAATCTTACCTGATCCCAACTGGTTCCGCACCGAGATCTTCGCCGGCTTCCGCATCCCCGGCCTCCCTGTAGCTGTGTGCGACCCCCAAACAGTGAGCTGAGGATATAGCTAGTCGTCTGTCTTATGTCACGTGCCACCATTGAGATCAGTCAATCGGCGATCTCAATGGTGCCACGGGGCATGGCTTCGGCAGTGGAAAGATTTTTTCTTTGAAAACGGCCAAGCCAGCAGCATCATCTGGCTGCTCATCCCCTTGGGGCCCAGGGGGATGAGCGGAATACCCAGAAATGAGTTTCCACCTGCTTTAACTAAGCTGTATGCCCCTCATAATATAGCTAACGTTCCGCTGATCCTCTACACAAAGAACATGTGTTCTTAGTGCTGCAGTGCAGCTTATGATTTATATGATTTAATGGAATGTCGTCTCCCCATGAGCAGCATTTCAATGTTATGGATTAATATTTTTTTAATTTTAATTAATTTTAAGTTAATTTTAATGTATGGATTACTTCAACAGGCTGAAGATGGAATGCTGGCTCCCCCCCCCCCCCCCCCCGTATTCTGTGGAAAGTCTGGAAAAAGCATAAGAAGGGTTCCCTGACTTCCTCTCACCTAAGCCCCCTGTTTATTAGGCAGCTCGGTGTGAAGTACTGTGGGAACTGTAATACAAATTTAACAGTACAATAAATCCGAACTATAAACAAAGCAATTTGAACTACGAGCAAGACTAATCTAGTAAAGCTACAGCAATGTCCTCCTGTAATTACTGGCTTCGCTACATGGAATGTCATTTTCATAATCTTACACCCCTTTTACTTTACAGTCTAAATAGGACAAAGAAACAAATACATTTTACTGTAATCCAATTTTCCAAGGAAAGTGAATCCATGTATCGGCACATTCAAACACTACACTATATATATATATATATATATATATATATATATATATATATATATATATATTATTTAGACAGAGGCATGTTTCTAATTCTGGTTCTTCACGTTACCACAATTAATTCTGAACAAAAGAATTCAGATGCAGTTGAAGTTCAGACTCTCAGCTTTAATTCAGTGGGTTGAACAAAAAGATTGCATGAGGCATTTTTTAAACACAATCCCTTCATTTCAGGGTCTAAAAAGTAACATCACAAATGAAATAACTGTAAAATAAATCTTAATTTCCTGAAGTCTGATATAATGTACATCACCAGCTGTTTCCTCCTTTTAAATGCTCTGCTAGGCCTTTACTGCAGTAGTTTCACTTGCTCTTTGTGGTCTGAAGTCCATCTTTAACAAGTGAAATGTGGCTCAATTAGGTTGAGATCTGGTGACTGACTCCCAGCGCCACTGTGCGTCATCTTGTAAAGACATTTTTTCCAGCACTGCACATCGTATTTATGAATTTTTTCCTCCTTGAAAAGATTAGCGCTGTATTTTTCAGGAAATCAGCTGCTGGGGGGGGGGGGAAAGTTACGGTGTATTTAGGGTGCATTTTAGTTGTTGTCGAAATCACACATTGCTAAAAAAAACAAGCCATGAAAATCAATTTTAATAAACCAAAACAAATGACATTTGGCGACATCTAGGTCCTGCATTTCCATTTTTGACAAGTCACAATGCAAGTTCTGTACAAAATGTGACAATTTGGTGCTAGTGTTAAATAAGGCGCTAGCTGGCGGACGCATCAACGTTGCTGTTTTTTTTTTTGTTTCTTTAATGCCATGCTAAGTGCCGATGGGGCAAAAAAGTGGAACTGTGTAGCACTGGCATTTCATAAATAAGGCTCAGTATTTCTCTAAATAACTTAGAATTCATGCGGCTGCTTCTGTCCTGTGTCACATCATCAATAAACACTAGTGACCCAGTGCCACTGGCTGCCATGTATGCCCAGGCCATCACACTGCCTCCGCCATGTTTTACAGGTGAGGTGGTATGCTTTGGATCATGAGCTGTACCACGCCTTCGCAATGCCTTTTTTCTTCCCACCATTCTGGTAGAGGTTGATCTTGGTTTCATCATCTGTCTAAAGAATGTTCTTCCAGAACTGTGCTGGCTTTTTTAGATGCTTTTTTGGCAAAGTCTAATCTAGCCTTTTTATTCTTGAGGATTATGAGTGGCTGGCACCATGCAGTGACCCCTTTGTATTTACTTTCATGCAGTCTTTATGGTAGATTTGGATATTGATACGCATACATTCTGGGAAATGTTGTTTACTTGGTTGGCTGTTGTGAAGAGGTTTCTCTTCACCATGGAAATTATTCTTCAATCAGCCACCACTGTTGTCTTTTATGGGCGTCCAGATGTTTTGGCATTGATGAGTTCACCCGTACTTTCTTTCTCAGGATGTACCGAGCTGTAGATTTTGCCACTCCTAATATCGTAGCAATTTATTTGATTTTTTTTCTATTCTCGCAGCTTGAATTGTTTCACCTGCATGGAGAGCTCCTTTGACTACATGTTTTATTCACAGCAAAATCTTCCAAATGCAAGCACCACACCTCAAATCGACTTTTCTCTAAATTGAGAATTACATTATGAAGGAAAAGCCTACACCTGGCCATGAAACAGCCTTTGAGTCAATTGTCCAATTACCTTTATGGTGTTAAGGACCTGAAACGCCCAAATCCTTTATCCAATTTTATTGTGGGTACCCTCAAATGAAAGCTGAAAGTATGGACATAGGGCCTTCCGCTAGACAATGCCAATTCAGGGAAAATTAGAGTATAGTGCAGCAACATGAGCAAGTATTATATTTTTTACTACTCTAATTTGCACCGATGTGGCACTCTCTGGTAGAAGTGCTTGATAAATCAGTCCCTGAATGTTCACGTCCATTATATTACTAAGAGGCTGATTCCTTACTAACGCCAGGTATTGGCAGATAAGCATCTGTATAGCGGCGCTTAGAGCGACCACTAGTAGACACTGTTATCTAATTTCAAAAATTAGTTTTTCGAGGCCAAGAGAGGGGACACAGTTATTTGAGAACCAAATAAATAAATAAATAAATAAAAACTTTTAAAGGGATTAGAAGGAACGTCCATTAAAAGGTATGGGAAAGCGACAGGTAGCGACAGGTAATACCTGGCGCTTTGCCCATGTCCATTATATTACTAAGAGGTTGATTCATTACTAACGCCAGGTACCGGCAGATGAGCGTCTGTATAGTGGCGCTTAGAGCGACCACTAGTAGACACGGTTATCTAATTTCAAAAATTAGTTTTTCGAGGCCTGGAGAGGTGACACAGTTATTTGAGAACCAAATAAATAAATAAATAAATAAAAACTTTTAAAGAGATTAGAAGGAACGTCCATTAAAAGGTATGGGAAAGCGACAGGTAGCGACAGGTAATACCTGGCGCTTTGCCCATGTCCATTATATTACTAAGAGGTTGATTCATTACTAACGGCAGGTATCGGCAGATGAGCATCTGTATAGCGGCGCTTAGAGCAACCACTAGTAGACACGGTTATCTAATTTCAAAAATTCGTTTTTCGAGGCCTGGAGAGGTGACACAGTTATTTGAGAACATAAATAAATAAATAAAAACTTTTAAAGAGATTAGAAGGAACGTCCATTGAAATGTATGGGAAAGCGACAGGTAGTGACAGGTAATACCTGGTGCTCTGGAAGCTAGAGCACCGGCGCTATATGCCGAGCCACCTGTAATGATGAATCTTACACTACATGGCGATGTTAGAGTTGCTCACCAGAATCACCTTCATAAATGTGGTTTTGCGTACAGCGCCCAGCGTCCACCAGACGCTGCATGCCGCTACGAAGCACTGCCTGGCGCTAGACCTTCATGAATAAACTCTCAAATACACTTGAATATGTTTCAGTAAACAGGTAAAAAACCTAAATCTGTGTCAGTGTCCAAATATTTATGAACCTAACTATATATATATATATATATATATATATATATATATATATATATATACTTTATATAATCAAGATACTTTATATAATCAAGATAAATAATAAAACAAAATAAAAGCTGTACACTGAAAAGAAAGCAGCGGTGCTAATTAGCACAGTAAAGAAAGTGAAACATTGCTCTGCAACTAGCTCTAATGCCTTCTTAATGTGCGCCTTCCACCCACTATCAGAGATATTAAACCATTGCCAAATATGTGATTTAGATTCTGCTTTAACAGTATGACCCATTTTTGAGTGCACTGTTTTGAAAACTCTTTCCTATGAAATCACAAAAGAGGGAGTAAAAAGAAGACCACTCAAGCTATGAGTCATGCTGACCACCCACTACAATTCGTGATGCAGGGAGCAGGCGAGATTGCTTCAGTATAGGAAAAATTGTATTCTCTGCAGTAGCGAACATATCCTTAACAACTCAGTCTCTGCTTTCCAGCATATAGAGTCCATATTTTTGCATCTGTCGTAATATAAAACGATTCAATTTAACAGAGTGATCTACAGTGCGGTGGAGTGTAGCTGCCCCTGTTTTTATATTTTTATTTAATCTCTATAAAAACTTTAACACCAGAGATTCAATTTGACTAATGTCCTAACTGTAAAAAAATTACTGCCCCTCACATACTCTCTAGCAATTTATATAGCTTATAGCTTAATGCAGATAAAATCCACATTTAGCGGAATTCCAGTCTACACACTGTATGAGGGTCCCCCTGGCACCCTTCTTTAGCACTGAGACATGACAGAGGGGAAGACAAAATAAATCACTTTACCTGGTCTGTGCCCCCACAATTCCATTGCATTGCATTTTTAGCCATCTTGGAGAAGCGTGTGGGGGCATCGCTCTGCAACATAGATAAGATTTAGTAGAGTCCAAATAAAGGAAAATTAGTTTTTAAGGTCCAGAAGCTTCAGGTCAAACTAATGCTACTGACTACATGCAGCTCTTTTTGATGGGTAGGGGATGATACATATAATTAATCTCAGTTTCATGATGTCAGGATAAGAGCTAAAAGTGGTCATATTGTATAACTATTTAGGATTCTAAACTTCTTAACCAGACAAACGGTCAAATGTTCTGTAGAAGTCTTTGGGGGCTCTGTTTATTCCTCCCTTCCCCCCCCAAACCCCATTTGCTCGAGGAGGGGTGCCTGTTGCTCACTGGCAGAGAAGTGAATGTACAGACACATCTGACTGCAGAAAGGTGGATGGGTAAGGATTTCTTCCTGTTTCCTGATTTCTTCCTGTTTCAGGATGCCCTTGGGGGTGGGTGGTAAAACTGCTGTATGCATCGTTTTTACTTTTTCACTAAGAAACAGGGCAGGCCTTACTTTGTACGGTACTCTGTGCTAGACTGCAGGATGGCACCCACAGTACAAAAAAGTGTGCCCTCCGATGCCCCCCCCGATGCCTGAAAAATACATTTTGGCAAGCAGGAGACACCCCCTCCAAGACAAAGCAAACTATCTTCCCTCCACTGATCCCCAATTACTCCCCCAAATGCATGCAGAGCCGCAGTTGAACAGGTGGCGTCCCTTCCCTCCAATCTGACTAAACAGTGTCTGTTCATTAAAAAATGAAAATAAACCTTGCCAAATAAGAAAGAATCTGCTCTGGTCTCTTGAGTTGCCACACTGGGCTACATAATCAGTGGAAGCCAATGTGGTCTGCGGGGCATTGACCCTTTTGCCTCCCAGGAGTCAGTATATATGGTGTGTTATTGTCAGGGTTGGAGTTCCTCCTTAAGCTTCAGAGTGTGCCGCTTGTTAATACTGCTTCTCGCTGGCTCTTTCTCTGGAACATCCCCTGCAATATGCTGATCCACCAGGAGATGGGTCTGTTCTGCAGAGGTGCTGGCAATCAGCCAGCACCTGTGACTCCTCAAGCCTATATAAGCTGATCAGCCCATTCAAGCAGCGGATTAGCATTGTGTTATGTCATCTTGATCCCAGAATGCTGTACCTAGATCCCAGGTACTCTGAAATCTGAACTCTGCATCCAGGACTCCTGCCTCAGCTCTTGTGTTTGCTCCCCCTATCCCCGCCGTGTTTCCGCCTTGGAATTTGGACTTTCCTTTGATCCTTATGCATGCTTGTTGCCGGACTCCATCTTGTGTATGTACAGCCAGAGCGGGTTGGTTTCACCTGTATGTGTATAGTTCAGCCAGAGCGTGTTAATCTCACTTGTATATATGTATAGTTCCCTTACACATATATGTTCCCCTTTGTAGTTTGTACAGCAGTGTGATTGTACTGTGTTTGATGTGTAGTTACCACTGTTTTTTCACTATTAAACACGGTTTGCCCCATATCCATTTCTGCCTCTCAGTCTCAATTTCTGGTCACTTTTTACAATTGGGATTTCTCCGCTGGGAAATCCGTGACAGTTATTAAGTGTTATAGTAGCCTATTCTTTGCTATACCGAGCAACAGTAATTTTTATTGTATTAATAGTTTATTTTTATCAAAGAAACTTAAACACATCAGGCCTCCCAATACTGTTGATGTACACTACTGATAACTGTGAATATTAGTCATATACACTGACCATGTCTGTGCATATTTATAACTATTCTTATGAAAACCTCTCATACATCTACATATACATATGCATGAGCCCAAGGCCTCTCTTCAATCATCGGAATCTATCAAAATGACAAGCCCTAACCAAGTCACCTGCATGCTATACGGGCTGTGTCAGGACTTGTTAGCATTTTTTTGACGAGCCATTTGAGACCCAGTGATTTGGACAGATTTCCCGTGCAAACATCACCCAGGGTTAACAGGATAACATGTCAAATCTGGTTCTCCCTTCAGCAAGATGAAGCACAACCAGTAGGGTCAGATTTGGCTTCGGCTATATTATGTGCTTGTGTAATTATATTTCATACAGGATGGTAAAACGATTCTCCTTGCCAATTGAAATGAAAAAAAAAAAACTCACTATATTAATTCCAGCATAAGAGCCACTCCTGCTAAGTTTTATTACTCTGCCTTGAATCGTCCCTGATCTTTTATAGGGTAGGACACTGGTTCTATTTTCCTTCAGCACGCTGTGCACTGTACTTGAATTCTGATCATTCTGTCAAAACAGTATTCAGTTGTAACTGTACTTGTGGGCTGATAATTTTCTTTACAGGAAGTCGCTCAGAAGGGTTTCTAAGGAGACGATGAAAGCACACCAAGCTAATACCAGGTTTTACATGACAGCAAATGCCATGCATTGAGCAAGCGTGAGGGATTTCCAAGAGACAGGTGCACAGATGAATGTGTAAAGGCTGCGTTGCTAACGGTTCCAGTGTTCTAGCGTCATACGCAACTCACCCGGTGTGTTAAAAAGATGCTTGAATTAGAGCAAAAGATGTCGACTCAAGGGTGTTTCTAACAGCTTGCGTTACAAATCACCAAGGTAGCACAAGGAGGCAATTTATCTGGGGATTTATAGAATGCAGAATTTTTTTTTCCCTGTATGACTGTTTCAGTGTCAAAGCAATTAAAAACCTTTATTCCCCGTCTTCTCAGCGTTGCCTCACATTGCTTGCCTGTAGCCCCTTTTTCCTTCTGTTTGAAAGCGTCATTTATAAGCAGACTGGGCAATGGCCACACAGCCCAAGCAGATAGGCAATTATAGATTCACTTACAACCCTATCATTTGCAATTGATACAATGTCCCTTTCCAGACAAAAGGAAAAAAGTCCCTTGGTGTGCAAGGGCCCCAGAATTCCTTGGGTGCCCAACTCCTGGTTACATAGAGCAAGTGGCTCTGCCGCTACATCAGTCACAATAACTGGAGCACACCCACAACATGAACTGCAATAAGGATGTGGGCCAAAGTAGGAGGCTCCAGGAGCATATCTGGATGCCTGAGGACCCATTCTTAGAAACCGGCAAGTTTCTGAACGGTGGAACGTGAGGATGCTGCTTTGCGGGGGATGCAGAACATAAAAACTGCAAGCTGCTAGAGCAACCTTTAATGGCTTTCTGGCCAAAAAAAACACATACTTAAAACAACGTTCAGCCCTGCACACTTTGTGTTCTGAGCATTTGGAGTAACGAGGGACATAATCATGTGCATGGCTCTACCTACTCACAAACAGTGATGGTTAACCATGTAAATACTTTTTGTTTTAACAAAGTACTATTTTTACTTTACCTTTTGCACAGGGTGATTTAGAAGGTGTGCAGACCAAGGCATCCCTTAAATGGGTGGGGGCGGCCTTGTTCAGTGACTCTCCAGTCGTATTTGTAGGGTCACCCTAAACATTACTTAGTTCTCTCCTGAAAGCGCCCTGCTACTATATTAGGTTTCTGTAAACTGAACCGCAAGCAAGTCGGCAAGTTCTCTAGGCAGCATCCAAATTTGGGATGCCCCTAGGTGTTAAAAAAGAGAGCAAACTAAAAATTCAGGTTACAATATTCAGCATTCGTTCTGCACAGCATCTCTCTGCCTGTCACTGCTGGAAAACGAATTAGCTTTGCCTGGCATGCATGGCGGGATGCAGGGAACAGCTGCTGTGCAGAATAATTTACAGCCACACTAGAAGGCTGAAGGGGTACATATTCTAACCCGTATTCATCTATCTATTAGCACCACAGGGCATTTGAAAATGTTTTATTAGACTTTTGGTTCTCCTTTTGGTGTGATTCAGCACCAGGTGAAAAAAGTTTTATTTCCAGCTGGTGCTGAAACACCCCTAGGTAGAGAATGAAAGGGAGTGGCAGTTTTCACCAGGTTTTGAATCAAAAAGGTGTTTCCACCCTCAGGTGAAGAAAGTGCACTACTGGTGCCAAATACACAATACAATATACAATAACTAAATATTACAAGCAATATCCATTCACGCCATGTTCGGTGGTTCAGAGAACATCGAGTAACAAAGAGTTAAAAATAAATGGTGTTTCTAGCTTTATGTATAAAGAGTTATGGGGGCTCCTGCTATTTTTTGCACCTTTAAATAGGTGGCTTTTAAGTCTACCCAATATATTAGCGATGGGCTTCGGATCCGAAGCTATATTCAATACCGTATTTACAAGATGTGGGTGAAAACATACAGCATGACACCCACCAGAGCTGGTGGCATGCCGGCCACCACTATGGAGGAACTTGTATAGGGGTTCCTTGTATTTCTTACCAGTTTACAAGTAGTTAAAAAAAAATTTACAAGCAGTTAAAAAAATTTTTTACAAGCAGTTAAAAAAAATTTTTACAAGCAGTTAAAAAATCTTTTTACAAGCAGTTAAACATTTTTTTAATAAAAATACTAACTGATGCATCTTACTTCCTCCCTGGGAAAACCCCTCCATGCCCCTCCCCTGCAGTGACATCATTAGTCACATGGGAGGATTCCACAGAGGAGGTTCCCTCTGAGGCAGGCCGTCATTAGCTTGGCAAGATGCCAAGGAAGTAGAAGGGGGGATGTGTCCCCCCTTCTACTACAGATGTGGACAGAGTGACTGCAAAAGCCTCTCCATGGCATAAAAAAGATGACAGCCGCCAGACCAGAAGGAAGCATGCAACCTGGCAGACCTGCAGAGAGGACGCTGCCCTGTGGGGGACACTGCAAAGTTTGTTTTTTTTTATTTTAAAACTGTATTTTTTATTTTTTAACTATTTTTGAATTGGTAAATGTTTCAAGGGTCCCCCTATACCAGTTTACACACAGTTGTGAAAGGACCAATTCGGTACTCCCGAATGCTGGATAATGGGGACCATCTGGCCAGAGGGCTTCCAAACTGAATAAATCCTGCTCCGGCTCATCGCTAATATTAATCCTAGTATGGGTCTCCCTCCAAGGTGGTTAGCTACTATATTTATGGTCCTAAATGCAGAAACAGGGAAGGTTGGGGGCATTAGTGTTTATGTACTCCCCCCTTTTTTTATCCTAGACATTTTTCTCATAATATTGGGTAGTGCGTCTAAGCTTTATTTATTTTTCATTTAATTCATGAATAGATGAAATGCGCTCAACAGCAGCACAATCATGAAAAAAAGCTTTAAAAATGGCCTCCTATAGAATAGTCTGGAGGAAGCATCTGCATTCTTAGCCAGACCTAATCTTGGTGACGGATCATTATATTGATTACAAGGTCACTGATCTATAATGTTGTATATGTTCTCGGCCTCCACTCCACCCTTCAAGTAAAATAACAAATTAACCATTGCTTTTTCCATTCCACTTGCTCATATGGCAATATAACCTGGAGGCCCAACCAAAAATGCTGATAACTCAGGCTTTATAAAAAATCTAATTACTTGCTAAAAAGACATCAGCCTTCCACATACTGGCCTAGTCAACAATAAGGTACAATACAATGAACCCAGCCCAGAGTGCAGCAGCCATGGCAACCAACTGCTATCAGTGCTGTCTTCTAATCAACTACAGACGTTTCCAGTGTTAATTGAATAAGCCCAATAATGCACAATCACCTTCATAATCTAAAGACTGTTAATACAGCTGCCACTATATTAGAGTTTTATTTTTGCTTAAGTAAACTGAAGGAATCACATTACAAACACACACAAATCTATGGCTCAGATCACAGCAGAATTCATGCATTCAGGTAGGTTGTATTTTCACCAGTAGATACTTGTTATATGTGTTGCATTGTGTTTTCTTTTAACATAAATGAATGATGTGCAGTGAAATGCATTGCATTGTATCAAAATGAACTGCAATGAAAAGAGGACCAACAGACTCCCAAGGTATTCCAGTTTGGGATGTCTGTCCATGATCTTCCCAATGGAAATGCATCAGTCTTCAACCCCTACTCATGCCATCTCCTATAGTCCTATGTGACTATCAGCGGCACTGGATGGACGTGATGCGCCACATACATGTCCACTTTGCTAAACTAGTTGGCAATAATGGCAACAAGCTGGTGTGGGTGCCAATTAGCCAGAAACATGAAAGGGTAAGTATTTTGCCCAATAATAAGGTTTCCTTTCCCCTTCCCAAATCAGGATGTCTGTCCACAATTTGTCGATTGGAAATGCATTAGTCCTCACCCCTGTTTCACTCCTAATCCCCCATCCAAAGTGACTGCCACCAGCGGAATGAGTTTCATTGGGTGTGTTTGTGTCATGCCACACAACAAAATGAACAGAATTCACTCACTCATTGCGTGCTGGGATAAGGACAAATACTATCCAATACTATCTAATGGACCTTACCAGTACAGAGTCATCAGCCTGACCAATTCCTCATGGGCCATTTTTCTCCAGTCCTGCACTTAGCACTGACTATTTTGCTGAACACACCTGGACTGGACCTCAGCTCATCTAATTGGCTCAGAGCCCAGCAGTGTACAGGGATATGGTCAGTGCAAAATGCAGGAGTAGAGAAAAATCATCCTGTAAGGAATTGATTGGGTTGACAACCCTGCCATTTGGCCAGTTTGACCCCAGTATGTCAGAGACATTGTACTGTATATAAAATGTTATTTACAAAAATCTACATTAAGAAATATTAAATCCTCAGTGGACATAAAAATATGAATTGGTGCAAAATCAACCCTACAATTTAATATTATAAATAAATGCATGTACAATCAGCTCACACTTTGAACAGATTTGGATCTATCCAGTGGAAGGGCTTTTCTAGTCCATGTCCACCATAACAGTCGAATAACTCTATTGCATGTCATTCCATTTACAAAACAATGCAGCTACAATTAATGTCAAAGCCCAAAAAGTAAAAAAAAATTAAAAAGTGAAAGCAAAACCCATATAATAAACCAGTGCATAAAAGTCTGTGGTACAAAAAAATACGCACAGGACCTCCTCCTGTCCTCCTCTGGAAAGCCCTCCTTATACAATTTGGCAGTCAGAGCTTATAATCTGGCCTAAGCCACCAACAATCCAGACCACTTCAGATCACTTGCTATCTTATTTCTTACTTTTTACTCCACCCCTATAAATTATAAGTACACACAGGCAGGCCCCTCTCTTCCAGTGTATTTTAGTACTGTATAATTGTGTATTTGTGCAATCTTATCACATCTGACCTATAATACCCATGTGTTATAAGTTGTTATTTGTTTTACCTTGTTTGTAATTACTACATTGCACAGCGCCGATTACATTCAATATAGTCCAATAAATAGGCAGAAAATGGGGCAATCGCTTTAAAAATGGGAAGGCCACAATAAAATTCAAAATATACAAACATTTACAGTGAAAGGCACTACAAAATCAAAAAAAAGAATATAAATATAGACTGGGAAAGAAAAGATGGAGGGGCAATGCTACAGCAATACAAAGAATGTTGCAGAGGAGAAGAGTGGAAAGCAGTGAAATGACCACACACACACACACACACACACACACACACACACACACACACACACACTAAATGACTTTATGTAAGGCACACACACACACATTAAATGACTTTATGTAAGGTTAAAGGGGTCAAGTTAAGCCTATGTCACATGAAACAAGCAACAAATATAGCCAGTAGCTGTGCTGAACTAAATGGATGCTGCTGGGCACCCACCTACCAGGGGGCAAAGCCACGTGAGGACAATGCATACCATGTGCATGCCTGGAAAAAACAATTGCCAGCTCTAAATCACTTAATCTGGAAACAACCGTTGGAGCCGCACGGCCAAGAGTGCTCACCTCTTATATGATCAATCCCATTATAAACAGTAAGGCCAGCCGACATCCGGTTGTTCATTAAAACGTCCAATTTATTTGAAGTAAAGATTAAAATGTTCCATATCAGAAGACGATACAGCAGGCATTTAAAAATATGAAAAGCGTTGACGCGTTTCGGGCGGCATGCCCTTAATCATGACCATACCACGTGCACGCCTGCTTGGATAAATGTTTACCTTATTGCCCTTATTGCCCTAGTGGATGTAGGGTTCAGCTGTTCATTTCAATCAGCCTTTAATCAGCCACATCACTTTTTTTTTATCAGGCTGGTTATAGCCACTTAAGAACATTCACGTCGTATTAGCAGTGCTTACTAGGACTCTGACAGGAAAGACTGTACAATGCACATATAAACTATCTAATGTGTTTCTTCCTATACATGCTGCTGATTAAAGGCAGCTTTTCAATCATTCTCCAACAGCTCCTTCCCCACTCAGAGAAATAGAGCTGCTTTATCTACATTATGACCCTTCTGACATCAAGAACTCAATAAAAATGGGAGCTCCCATGGGGAGTGACAGTGAAGCCACTGTGACTAAGAGTAATTAGAGCCATTGGGAGAGGTGGCCTGGTGCCCGCTCCCAAGGCACAGAGCTGTCTGCTGCTGGAGGATGGTCACACATTCACAGCATTTACACAATTCCCAATTTTCTACAATAGAAAACTATGGACACTGATGGAGAGAAAGGTAAGTATATTGCTATACAACAGATTGCATAAGAGCTTTGACAAGTGGGTAAAATACAAAGTGGGTAAATATTAAGTGGACATAACCTAAAGGAACATTACAGATGTTTTTTTTGGCTGACTGTATATTTAACTGTTTTTATAGATCATAGAGATATTGGTGTTCCCCAAAATGTGTTTCACGCCTAGCAATGCCATGCAATGCACTTCCTGTGCCGTGTATGCACTACTTGATGGTGAATATTCAAAATAATTGTCTTATAAAGCAGACCCCAAAGTTGGGTAAATCGCTCCCTCCTCCAATCAGTGATGTAAGCAATTTCAGAAGGTTTAACTCCATGCAGATGTTATGGAATTGCAAGCAGGTTCTTTGCTCCTGAACTTCATGGGACCGGCCATCTTGACAAAATTCTGACAGCCCTGCTTATGAAAAACTCAGTACCACGGTCGAAATGACCTTAAATGTATTTGAAATAATGTTTTATTTCCACCCAGAAGTAAAAAGCCATCAGCTGTAATAACTCATCAATGCTCGAAAAACATTGTTTCAACATTGTAAACAACTGTTGCAATGCCCAGCAGCAGCTGAGGCCATTGACTCACATTAATACATAGTTACACTCATGGCCAGCCTTTGGAGTATGTGAGGTATGCCACCACACAGGACACCATGGTCAGGGGGGCCATGCAGCTGCGCACCCCATCTACCCACTCAGTTAACTGGTTTTCCTGTTGATCTCTCATGCGTCCGCACAATTTACTTGTTCTTCTAGGGGTGTCAGGTGGAGCTGCTGGGGGTCAGAAAGAAGGGGGGGGGCATGCTCATCTCTGTTCTGCTCTGTTAAGTGGACCAAACTGTTTGATTCCCTTTCCCCAGAGTGGGATGTCCCACTTGGTGAAACCTCCTGGGATCACCATCTTACCCACCTTGCAAGCAATCCCAATGCACATGTGCAGGCATTCATCCCATCAGCACTCTAGAACTATAGAACTCTTTTTTTCAACAGAGCCCAGCATTAGAGAGCTGGGGCTGGCATGAGCATCAGAAATTGTCTGGCTCCTGAGTCATTTTTCGATTTCAGGGCTAGCAGATACCTCTAGGTTTTATGCAGAGGGCTTCAGGCAAACCCCATTGTCTGTCAGCAACCATGTGGGGCAATGACTCGATAGTGAGGAAGCACAGACATGTGTTGGGGGGCACCATCCTGTATTCTGGCACATAGTACCTTCCAGCCCTAGTTACACTCAACCCCTTCAGGCTCCAGCAGCTGGTGATTCAGTGTGTGAATGTGTGTGCACATTTATAGCAAAATCATAAACTGCGTAAGATGTGTAAGCAGGGCTCTCAGATGTAATCCAAGATGGCCGCTGCTATGTAATTCTAGGAGCACAGGTTTTCCACAACATCTGCATGGGGCCCTCTCAAACATCAAACAGCATAGACCACTGACCATCAAAGGGGGCATTAGGGGAGCAAATAACTAAACTTTATTTACTTGACTGGATGTCAGTTTTAAACATTATCTATCTAAGATCTTGTACACATAAAAAATTGTTTATGTTATGGTATGATGTACTATGTTCCCATGCACGGTTTATAACTAAATTGTAGTAGTTTATTTCATTCAATAAAAATATAGTGAAAAGCAAATAAACGTGTGTGTCTTTACTAGCTCATATATTTTTGAAAACAGAACATCCAAACCATTTATTTGCAATAAATGTTGGTGGCTTTTGGCTGTACTTTGTCATAGAAATATAGAAATGGCTTTTCTTACGCTATCAGGATCCCTAATCCATGTTCAGGATGCCAGCACAGAAAGATGAGCAGTGCCCGAAGAAGGTCCCTTAGAATGTTCATTGCCCAGTTGTCACTCCCAATATGGCATCCAAATAGATAGAAGAAATGCTTGTAAAGGCAGAGGCTGCTCAACACTTACAGTATAAGGATATCTTTAGCTGAAAGACATTTCAATGGAACTGTACATTTCCTGCTCTTTCCTGATTGAATAGTAGCTCAGGGTGAGGCTTCAAAATACCACAGTGCCACAAACCAACATCTGTGCCTTTGGGGCTCCACACTGCGCCTTCGTGAAATGATTTTTGTAATAATGTAGCTAGAGATCAATATATGGAATAACACACATTTTTATCCTTCATCAAAATCAATAGTGCTACAGCCTGATAAGATTTCTCAGACACATACAAAATCATGAGAACTTTATTATGCAAGCAAATGCCATAATATTTTCCAGTATAACGCGGGATGACTGCATTGCAGATGGTATTAAGGAAATCGCTTCTGCAAAACTATTGGTCTCTACATAACAAGCTGAGACATGAATGTTACAGCAAGTTCCGTATAATAGAGTTACCGTAATGGTTCATCCTTTGCTACATGTTATATTTTTCGTTGCCTGATATAGGTGACTCCCAGCCATTAAAAGCATAACAAATAAACATGCTTAATCACATCCAATATGCATTACCTTGTATTGATTATAACATATTGACATGACAAGCAATCTGCAATAAACAATATACAGTAGCATGTTGTCATACTATATATATATATATATATATATATATATATATATATATATATCCTTGTATATAAAAATGTATACATATATGACAACTTCTGAGCAACTTCAAACTATGAGGGCTTGCAGGTAGACCTATCCTAAATCCTGTTTCATTACAAATAGGGATCCTGGGATTATATGACTTGACAGCCAGTACTCACTGCTAACTGGAGTCACATATTGAAGTCCACTGTTTGGGGGGGCAGGGGGGGGGGGTTCATTGCATGTGAGAGCAAGCCAAAGATGGGCAGGACCAAAAGGTCCCATTCCGGATAAGCTAAAGAAGCCCAGAGCTTAATTTATGAAGTGCGCCTTTCTGTGCCATTTAAAGTTTTTTTGGCAGTGTATGCGTCCACCTTGGCACTTTTATATTGCCAGAATGGTGCCTCAAGTCGAAACATCTGTTCTTATAGCAGCATGCTGAAAAATTAGCGAACTGTCTCTACTCTGGCATGAGTAGTGGTTTTCAAAGGGTGCACTGTAGGAATATTAATAAATCAGGCTTGTTTCTTTAAAAGCGCACATGGCCCAGAAAACAGATCGGCCGCCTCACCTGCTTCCTCTCCCGCTGTTGGCTGCTCCATTGTCGTTGTCCCTTCCACCACTTCCCTTTCAGTTCATGACACCCAAGTAGCCTTTACTTCTTCTATTCAGAGGGAGGAGACTTTGTCTAGGGTGAGTAGCAGGACCTTTATCTCAAGCAGTCATGAGATGCAGAGTTTGAGTGGATCTGTTACCCTCCCCAACTTCCGTTCCAGCTTTAAATGTATCCTGGTCAGCAGCCAGCCTTGCATCCCTCAGCTTGGCAGACATAGAACCCACTAGGGGAATAATGGCTGAGGATAATCTCTCAGACACCACGACTATGATATTCAATTCTCTTTTTCTACAGAGGATTTATGGATGCTTGCAGACAGGATTTATTGCTAGATGGGTGAACATAAGCATTCACGAACATTTATGGATTCCTCTATTTTAGAAATACATTTCAAGGTTAGGTAAAGTATATTATTGCATTGCCAAGAAATACCTATTGCTTGTGACACAGAAAACTACAGCAATTATATTTGTTTACCCTAGTAATTGTTTGCCTGGGTACCATTAAATGAGGGCACCCAAACCTATTCTCATAATACTCATAACACTGTACTGAGTCATTGTTGTGCACCGTGACTGGGAGATGCAAATACATGCAGCATCTGTATTGCTCTTCTCGCTCCATCTTTTCCAAGATCCCCCCACAGCTTTAGTCTGGCTCATTATGCAGCTTAGATTAGAGGCCAGCTTCCGAACAGCTAAGATCGTGCTCTTGCTTTCCTACGGATCTTCCAGATCTTTCATGGCACAAGTGGCCTCGGATTGTTCCATGTGTCTTAATAGAGGAGCAAATATTTTAAGGGGGCATTAAGGGCAAGGTATGTCAAGATGTGCATTCCCCTTATTGTATTTATTTTGCCATTACAAGCATTACTTATTACAATTATTGCTATTTTTTACATGCATTTATATTTTTTAGTTATAGTTTGATTACATGACTTTTTTCTAATGTCCTGGTGCATGGCAAAGAATTGATAGGGACATGAATAAGCCATCTTCTCTAAAGAATATATCTAGACACATACCAGTCCAGTATGTTACACCCACCAGATGCAAAAATGTGCAAACCTAATTGGAAAGGTCTTTGGCATCATTGCTTTACTATCCCTGGTTTTTGCAGTTTATTGTTCTTTGCATTAATGTAGTTTAATTATATTTAAAGGACATACAAGGGCAGCAAGATCTATTTCAGGATTCTAATTTTGTCTAGAAATAAGAGATGATTGCACAGAGCTATGAGGCAATTTTGACTCAGGGACTAGGTTTATCAGAAGTAGGTCTCTCATGTGTGTGGTAAGATGGCTGCTGTCATGCATGTTTAAAACTGCAGAATCTTCCTGCTTTTACAAACATCTGGATGGTGTTATTCTCTCTCAATAAGCTTATGTCACTGATTACCACAGAGGGGATTTAGGGGAGCAATTTACTAAGCCTTGTTTTTTTCAACTGGAGGCCTAAAAGCCTAACTCAGACAGATAGCCTTGAATCTAAAAGATTCCAGAGCCAGACACTGGCTTTTCACTGGGGCATCCTGAATAAGGATGCCCTGATGTGTGACGCCCCTCAGGGTGCCTGTACAAACTCGCCTTGCCCTGCTCCAACGGCACATGTGCAGGATCTCATCCAGTCAGAGCCATTTTGCCAATTGTTTCCAATGGGGAGTGCACACTTCTGCATCCCCTGCATCCCTGGTAACATGTGCGTGCTCCCGCCCCAGACATTCAGATAGGCTGGGGATGCAGGGATGTGGCAGTGCGCACTCCCCATTGATTTCGATCAGAGCCCTTAGTTGAATGTCGTAGTAAGGGCAAAGGACTCTGATTGGATGAGAGCCCAGGCATGTGGTGTTGGAGCGTGGAAAGGTAAGAGAGTAGGGTTTTACACAGTGGGGGATCCCAATTCCGAATGCCTGCGGGTATGGAATTAAATATGGCAATGTAAAATTTCTTCCACTTTACCATCCTGGCAAGTTACCACTCGGGATTATCTCAAAATGAATTTCCCAAAAATATTTTGCAACAAAACTTAATTACTGACTGGTGGAGGAGATATGTGCCTGAATCCTGCATGACATGGAATAGATGTTCCTCAAAATTGCAGATGCTGGAGAGTCTGTTTTTGGATGTTCATAAGCTGAAAGTCTACTGGATAATAGAAATAATGGCATGTAAACTGCATTCACACTCCAGCACTGCTTGTGCATACTAAGTCAAGGTTAGTGGCCAATGGGCTTTATCAGGTAGACTTGCCCAATGCTTTACTTGAACTCTGTGCTTAAAGCCACTGCCCAGGCAAACACTAACTCCCCCCCCCCAATTATACCTTGTTAGAAGAGTCAAATGAGCTATTTCAAAGTATCTCCAATTATATATAAATACCTTATGTATTCTAATCGCTGCTGCTTTCTCTTCCTCAATTTCCACGTCACATAATGAGTCATGTGTACTACTGGTCATAGACAGCTGTGGTTTTTATGCTTGCTTGTGCTGAGAGCACCAAGAGACAGAGTGGGTGTTAGGCCATTTTTTGTGTGGTCCTGGAGGAATAAAACTGAAAGAAACCCTGCAATGGCTTTTACTTGGAGGATGGGGGAGAGGCACATGGGGCAGGCATCAGGTGAGTTACTTGCTGTCTTATTATTGCAGTATACAGTTCCTCTATTCAACAATCACATTTATTAAGGGGATTGACCAGTCAAACTTTAAAATCAATCGCCTGGCAGGCTCCCTGATGCTGTGTCAAACCCATACTGTCTCTTTGCTCCGGTCATAGAAAGGAAGGGAATTTCTTCTCCTCATGGCAGAAGCACAACGGTTCAGGAGGCCGGGCATTGGTAAGACCTGGGGCAAAACCCAGATTAGGGAAATGCAGACCTGGGATGAATGGAAAGACAGTAGTGCTCACTAACATCAACTGCTGCATCAATGTCAGGAGCACCCACCCCTGTCCCTGGCCACCCACTGAGTACAATGGCTCACTCCATGTGTGTCAGACCTGTACTGAAGGGCATAGGCTCTGGTGTCCTGGCATGTCCTGAGGCTGGCAGTTTGTACTCCAAACCGATTGGTTGGCACACTGGCTGGTTTCCTCGAGGAGGGGGACCTATGTCATTTACTTTCTTAAATGAACAATGCAAACGGATATAAATGTAAAACCAGTGTTTTACATGCATTTGCATGGCATGCAATAAACATCTTTGGGTCTGTCTCTGGGCATGTTTCTAGTAGTGGCCTGGATGCAACTTTGGCCGCTTTATAAAGGTATGAAGGGAAAATAGAGCAGCCATTTTGGCATTTGTCTCTGTTACTGCTTCATCAGCCGCAATTACATGGACACATATGATACTGGACAGATGTGAACAAAGCCTTAGATTCAAAATGAGATTTTTCTGACTCACAATCAGACGCTGAATGCCCTCTGCAGCACAAACCTATATAGTTCTCTCGGTAAAGTTTCTTGGCGTCCTCTCAGAGGAGTAATGATTGAGATGACATTTCCCATGAAGACATAGGTTATCCAGCTCTGAGCAGCCTTCAAACACAGAGTGGAGCTGGCAAATACATATCAGGAGCCAGCTATGACTTGATGGCAGCTAATCAATAATTAGATGTGTTAAAAGGTGAAGCCAAGCCAACAAAGCCAGAGGTGGTTACAGAAACTTTCAGCTTTCAGTCTGAGCAGTAATAAGTCAAGCTATATAATTACCTGTTCATGTTATTTATTTTGTTAACAGTCATGAGGTTGTAAAAATATAAATACTACATGTGTTGCTTTATTTCCAAGGTATAATTAGCTGGGGAGCCTATGATTTGTACTCTAGTGAGAGTTCATTTTAAAAATAATCACAGCCATTAGAATTATGACATTATTATGATTTGTATTCTGTACTCCTCTATTGATTTCTATAACTAAGAATTGCAGGGGTAATCCCAGGATTCTCGAGTCTACAATGCATTACTCACAGTTCGTCTGTACTGCTGTACAGCAAAAATCCAATACATTTACAGTAAATCCATGTTCAGTTTTCTTTTCATCTCCACTAGAATAACAGCGAGTTTATGCTACATGATATATATTTTAATAGAATAGTACGCGGCGAGCCATCAAATTCGCTGCATCATTCATTCTGCTATTCGGATAGCACCTTTGCCCTTATGATTTATACTGATTATTACAAAGCATATGCACTGAAATTAATTATGAGCAATGACATCCCACGAACCATATAGCTTAGGTATCTTAACAGCAGTGGCAGTGAAAAATGGTACAGCTAGCAAGAATAAAGGTCTCTATTTGAAAATGTAACACTGTCAAAGGTGACATGCTTTAATACTACTAATTTAAACCACTGCAATATTAGCAACTCTGTTAAGGGATGTATAAGACCATTATGCCATTATATCGACCCAATGCCAGATGGTGTGTGAGGGTTTTATTATAATTTGTTCAGCATGTAACAACTACATTTCCATGTATGTAAAGCCAGGGAAGAAAGAAGCCACAGTAATTTATACATTACAGTAATGATAGATGAATACTGGATTTCGCTGTTTGAGGGAGAACAGAAAGAAAGATATACAGTTCTACTGCATGCAAGTCCCCAAAACTGACTTATACAAGGAACACTGGAGCCATATTAATATTGATGCCAAGCAACCATTCAGATTCCTGATTTATTTTCAAAGGTAAAAGCTGTTTAGTTGCCCTGAAATATTGCTCTATTTTCTTACACCACTTTTTAAACTTACCTTACTGTATGTCAAAAAGTGATGCTTATCAACAGAACTAGGTATTTCTAATGAATGCTCATCAGGCTGAAATCCTTCAGGGTGGAAGACTTCTAGAAGCTAAAACTCTAGAGCAGGGGTGCACAACCTTTTTTGGTCTAGGGGCCACATTGTCATGTTTCACTTCAAGGGGCCGCAAAAAATGTAAGCTGCGAATGCCTTTATGTATATGTGCAGAGGTGGGGTGAAATTAAGTGGAAGAGGTAAGGTTACCAGAAGTGGGTAGAGGTGAGGTGAGAAGGAGTGGGCAAAAGTAAGGCAGGGAGAGGAAATTTAAGCAGAGGTTAGGTGGGGAGAGGTGAGGTGGTTAGAGGTGAGCAGAGATGGGAAGAGGTAGGCAGAGTGAGGAGAATTGTGGTGGACAGAAGCAACATGGTAAGAGAAGTGATGGACAGAGGTGAGGTGGATAAAGAGAAAAGAGAAAGAGGTGAGGTGGGTAATATGTGGGCAGAGGTAGGACAGAAAGAGGAGAATTGAGGAGAGCTCAAGCAGGAAGAGGTGAGGTGGGCACAGCCAAGTCCAGAGTTGAGCAGAGGTGGGGTGAGCAGAGATGAGATGGTAAGAGAAATGATGGATAGAGGTGAGGTGGTAAGTGGTGGATAGAGATAACTAGAGGTGAGGGGAGCAGAGGTAAGATGGGACAAGGCAGAAAGAGGTGAGTAGAGGTAAGCAGATGGAAAATGAACACAGGTAAGGAGGGAAAAGGTTGGCAAAGGTGAGGAGGGCATAGGTGAGCTGGGAAGAGTCTACTTCGGCATCTCCACACACAGCCAGCACAAACAACACTACAGTAGCACATGTGTCATTCACCTCTACAGAGAAGTTCATTGACCCACTTTGCTTTGGAAATTAGAGACACATTGCTCTCTAGCGGTCAGCCGCTTGCACTCCTTAGGTGTGCTGGGGGCCACAACCGAGGGCAGTGCATCCAAGCTTTAGAGCTTAAATGGCTGCTAGCCAGCACTTCCTCATTCCCATGTTTGGCAGCATTTGCCATCAATCATTCAGGTTTGATGTGCAAGCCTACTCGAACACCCAGTTCAAACTGTACATGTGACGATTGACACTAAATCTGACCTGCTAGAAAAGAAGTGTGTGGTCACCAGGGTATACCTGAAATGAAAGTCCACTTTTTCTGGACCTTCCTCAAAGACTTCAGATTAGGGATGGCATCGGGACACAAGGCTTTCCTGTTAACCTCCTTACATGGCATAGATTGTTTACTGCAGCTTCGGTATTTGAAGCCTGGTACCACACCTCAGTGTACAGGCCAGACGGAGGTGATAAAAGTACGGCAACTGGATTAAGATTCCAGGGCTGTGGTTCACACCACATTTTCCTGTGAAATCTAATCCTCATGCCCCATAGCACTCCTGATATGAGATCTGTGGGGAAAGTCCAGAAGATGCCTTTCAAAGAGTACAGTAAGTTTCAGAGTTTTCTACTGACAGCTACAAAGCTATATAGCAGTAGTGGCCACAACTGATATGGTAAGAAATGCTAATAAGTAACATATTTACTGACCTTTAAAAACATGACAATAATGCTTCGTAATCCAATCCCAAAACAGTCACAAGTGGCACATGAAGGTAGACCAGTATATAGGTTCATTTTCCCCTTTAAAAGACAGACAAGGCTACAACCAAGTGACACACAACAGCTCTGTAATATAAACATTGGTGTGCCCTTTGCAAATGTATCCTGCAGTGATGGACAGTATAGAGGAGGGCATTTGAAGGACACTTGGAATCACTAAATACAATTACCTTGCATTGCACAGGGAACTAAAACCAATTACAGATATCTTACTCTCCTTGTGCAATCCTGGCAATTGCTAATTAATTTATTCCAGTCTATAGTGGTTACTCTCAATGCATATATTGCTTGTTTGAAGCACTCAGGGCCTTGTTTTGTTTTAGTCACAGCATAGTAACAGTCCTAGCTCAGATAAAACCAGATAAAAGAAAAGATTATACACATTCTGTGTAAAGTTAATGGATCCCAAATGAGGCCAACGTGATGGTATGCTCTTTAAGCCATATGTACAAAAGAAATAAAGAAGCAATTGTAAATGCAAATGTGTTGAATCACATCAATTATTCATTCACTGGCTTTAAAATATAGATTTATGCACATGTTTAACACAAACTCAAAGCCTTTGTAGCAAACTTCTTGATGGCAATCTTCTTTAAGAGTGAAGCTAGATGTCAGCCACACGATTGAAGTCCACCATGAATGTTTAAGCTCTACATCCAGAGCAGCCACTGGCATCTCCCATGCTACACACAGGGGGTCAGATGCTCCACTTTACTGCTGCCAATCAAAAAGCTTTTCTATGAGGGCCTCATAGGGTCCTGCCTGGCTGATACTGGGCCCTACTATCTCTCCCAATGCTTGCTTTAGACTGGCAAGACATGAAAATGAAAAAAATTATGCTTATTGTACAAAATAATAAATGGGAAAATCCAACCTGCTAATCAAGACGTCTAGTTATAAATATGGCACTGCCTATAGAAGTTAGCATTTAGCCCAAGATGGCAGCTGAAGAAGGTAATATTAAAAAGACTCTCCAGCCATTAAGGCTTGGAGAGCAGTCTAGTCTAACCAGGCCTCTTCTCCAACACTGAGGCAATATAAGGGTTAAAAAAATCTCTTATTTGGTCTCTGAATCTAGCACGTTTATTGGGGGCTCCCCTTAGTGTTTTACATTAAATAAATTGAGGGCCTTTGTGTGCTCGCCGCCAGAAGCAACTATGGTCAAGATTAAAGCAAGTACCAGTTACAACTCAATATGGTATGGAACAGGTATGAAATTCTGAGGCTCCAGACTTGTACTGACAACATTTTATTCTCTTATTCTCCCATCCATGTTACATATGGGAATGGAGGCTTCAGCAATAGCATTGCACGGATGGCATAGCGAAACCCGTTTTGTTCATGCTTAAGTGATTTTCTCCATTTGTGTATCTCTATAGAGCCAAGCTACCCTTTCTACCCTGCGTGTCACTTGGTTTCAGTTGCTGATAGGCTTCTTGTATATAGAAACATTTTTTATTTGCAGATAGTTGACCTTATATACACTGACTTGACCAAACTTATATCCAGTTAAAGTTAAATTCCATTTAAGTTATAACCCCCCCCCCCCCCCCCCCAGGCCTGTCACCCTACCCTGACACTGAGGCAGGATGGGGGGTTCAAAGAAAAAACCCCTTACCTTATCCAGCGTTGCTCCTCTGGCACTCTGGATGCTAGGCGCTGAAATCTTGGATGAAAGTGAAGGGGCAGAGGTGGCAAGCGCACGGCGGAAGCATGAGCAGACCCGGGGGATGTCGCTTAGTGTCTTTTCGTGCAGTGGCCATACGTTTTCGGCAGCAGTGGCGTTGGCCTCTGGATAAGGTAAGGGTTTCATTTCTTAGTAAACCCAGTCCTGCCTCAGCACTAGGGTTATAACTTAACTGGAATTTTGCTTTAATGAATGATCTCCATTCCCTATAAAGATGTGCCTGTATTCAAAAGATGCTTTAAATATAAAACTTGTATCTATGTGATAATCTCTCTCTGTCATAAGCCACCACCACACCTTCCCTTAATATAAAAAGCCCTCATTTTATGCTCCCACTAACCCTGGTTTGCATATTTACATTTAAAAAATGTCAAGCGATTTGAGCTAGGTGTCTCAGCTAATGACTTGGTGAAAAAAGAGACACCCATGATCACCAAGGCTGCAGTAGCCAGATCTATAGAATGAGGTTTCTGATGAAGAAAGAACACCTGGTGAGTATTATTTCAAGGTGAATAAGCAAACTGGGTTAGTGGACCTTGTAACTCCGCATAAAGTCCTTCTCCAGGCACAGACTAACTTTCTCCCACCTTATCTCCCTTGGGAACAGTGTAAAATAAGCCATTTTAAAACACTTATATGATTGTATGTAAATACCTTATGTATGCTAGGCGAAACTGATTTATTTGCTTCAATTTCTGGATGGCGGCTGAGCTGGGAAGGGTATGTCATGGAGCAGATTTATGAGTGTTGAAGATGCTCTGATGTGATCAGAGACAGCTGTAGGATCACTGTGACTTGCTGTACTTTCTTACACTAAGAGCTCTAAGTTGTAGGACCACTTTTTCCATAGTTCTAGGAGAAAAACATTTAAAAAAGGGCAAACTTTGGAGCCCTGTTACAGCTTCTACCCTGCACTGCAGAAAATGGAGTGGAGGCACCTGGGACAGGCATCAGGTGAGCTGCTTGCTGGCTGCTGGGTTTAGAATCCCTTTTAAGTCAGTACTATATCCAAAGTGAAGCTCATGCCTAATAAGTGATTATCTCACCTCACCTTCCCCATTTGCCTCACCTGCATATGAGCAGTTCTTTCCTGTAAACCAGTGATGCATACCAGGTCACTTGTCTGTCACAGTTCATGCCCTGCTAGCAGGATGGAAAAAGCCGCTACTTCTAGAGGAGAGTTGGTGGGAGGAACAACCCCTAGGAGACTCACTCTCCAGGGTGTTCTTGCTTTCAGGTGGGGCATCCTGATCTGAGATGCCCCCCAGTGTGTATTCCCACAGTTCTCAGAGAAAACTCATTTTTCGGGTGCTCCTGTGGTACAGGCATGGGGCATTCAGTCAATTATTGTGCGTGGTTTCACGGGAGTCTCATTCGGCTGAGTGAGCCGAATGGAGTCGAGCGAGATCCAAATGGAGCGGCGCCACCAGCTCTATTCCCGCTCACATCTAGCTGTGAGCGTGCCCGCTCGAGCCATTCAGAAAGGCCTGGCTTGGGTATGTGCTACAGCTAGAGGTATGGTGGGGATGGAAAAAGGTAAGAGGAAGTGAGTGGAACTTGGATGGCCCTGGAGCCTTTTAGACATCAGGGCCCCTGATGTTCCTCTTTAAGTATAAAACAATTATTTTTTTTCCTTATTTCTTTCTAAAAAATACACTTATAAAATAAAGGTGAAGCTGTCATTAACGTGGAAAAAAGCTCCAATTAGTCTCTTAATCCCCTTGCAATGTTCCCAAGGGGACATCCTGAGCTGGGATGCCCCACGATGGGAATCACTACAGTACAGGCAAACGCGGTACCTTAAAGTCCCCTTCAGCGATGGACTGGCCAGAACTCACCCAGGATTTTACTGCCCCTGACAGTCCATGGCCAACTAACAAGCTGCTTAACCCTGCTCCTAAAATAGCTGATCAATAAGTGCTTTCATCAGCTGAGACTATAGAGATAGTGTGACAGATAATGGGCAGGGGAGGACATGGCCACTCTTAAAGTAATAGTACTGAAGCTTTAGCATTGTAGGGGCAGATAATGTGGCAGGGGTGGGCATGGCCATGACATCCATGAAGTTGAAGCTATAGCCTTTGGCACATGGTCTGTTTTTTTTGTCTGGGAGGTACAGTGGGGAGGTAGATGGGGGGACCTGTGAGGCATGGAATGTACAGGGGTGTTAGAAGAAGAATGAGTGGATTCTGGCACAACCCATAATTAATTACAATACCTAAAAAATAAGGGCCATTACATGCCTCAGAATAAAGCAGTAATTAAAATAAGTAGAGATACAAAGTACAAAGGGTGAAATAGGAGTTCATAAATGCCTACATTCACATATGCTGTATATTCAACTTTCACTCTATAACAAGATCCACTTACAGTTTTTTCAAAAAAGTAAATGTTTTAGGTGCAAATGATATAAATAAAACATTAAGCAGTCCTTGTTGTCAAAGAATATTTAAAGACAAGTTAATCAAGGTCATTGTATTAGTAAATTACTACTTTATATCAACTACCAATTTAGCTAAATGCCTGCTTGGGGGGAAAATATGAATATTCCCCTATGACAGTTCTGACCTAATAAAGATAATCTGTATTAAAACATTTTATATGTTGCTGTTTGGTATTTCATTTTTAAAACTCACTTAATGTAAAATATTATGCTAATATAAAGTAATTAACTGGTATAATTTGTTTTCAGCAATAGATTACGTTACTCTCCGCTACTCAATACAAAGTATATTTACAGGAATATCTAACAACGCCAAAGCTTTATATTAACACGATTCAAAGTGGATCAGTCAACATGCATCAATCTAATTAAATCAATTTAAGTTCATCTAAAGTGAGTCTGTATTATTTAATTACCTAGCATATTAAATATCAACACTATAATGTTTTATATCAACTTCCAATTTAATATAATGTGGGTTCCTATTAAACAGCTTGCTATTTATATTTACAGAGCAAATTGACAAAGGATGTACCATCCTATGAAAACCTCCTGTAAAAATCATCTACACTACTGCTATGCTACTGACTATTGACGTATAGTAATTAGCATTAAATAACTATCGTTCCTGTCACTTCATAAGCAAAATTAAATGATAACTCATAATGCTTTATACTACAACATTTTATATTAGTGCAACTTTTATCCACTTGCTGCGAATTTACCTTTTCATAGCCTGCATTACAACTGGCAACAAAGTTTATTTTACTTTATGAATGATTGCATAAAGATGCAACAAAAATTTAATTTAAGAATTCTTGACAGCCCGGCTAAATATTACAAAAAAATTCCACCTACCAGCCCGGTTTCTGGTTTTAAGGAAAAAAGGCTCACCTGATCTTTGCTTTCCACTGGATCCCAGTGTGGAAATAGGGGAACATGGAGCTTCCCTGCATCCATGGAAGCTGCTGCTGGGGAAGCTGCGAGTAACTGCTTAGGGGTTTATTCATCAAGCCATAGCACCAGGTAACGACTAGCAGCGACAGGTAGCGTCAGGTAGCGAACGGTGACCGTCGGGCGCTGTACGCAATACCACATTTATTAAAGCGAATCTGGTGAGCGACTCTAACAGCGGCTGGCTTCCAGAGCGCCTGGGATTACCTGTTGCTACCTGTCGCTCTACCATACATTTCAATGGACGATCTTTTTCTTCTCTTTTAATTTTTTAAATGATCAAATAATTGTGTCACCTCTCATGGCCTAGAAGAAGTCATTTTTGAAAACTTTTTTGATGTATAATATTTTTATGCAAAATTGCCCTTACATGTCTGGTATTAAAGTGTTCATGTTACAAAGTAATAACAATGTAATTTTGTGTGTTTTCGCTTTGTTACTAGTGTATACATGTTCAAAAAACAGACTTTAATCACACATCCTCTGGCGCTCTGGGCTACAACGACCCGATTTTGAGCACCAGCACTGTGTGAGGATGTTTTTTGGATGAATAAGGTGTGAGTAGGTCGCACTGAGCTGGCGCGACCGTTCGCTCCCATACAGCGCTGTACTAGTGTTAGAGCGACTTTCACAACATATTCATCAATGCCGGCCAGCGACTGAGGCACTCTGAAACAGCGAACCATGGCCGAGCACAGCGACTACTAGCGGCCGCTCTCAATGCCTTGCTACAGATGATCATCTGTCGGTACCTGGCGCTTTTAATGAATCAGCCTGCCCGTCAGCAGCTTCACTGCTGCACTCATTGGCTGACGGGGAGGCCGATTCATTAATAGCGGCAGGTAGCGACAGTTGAGCGACTGTAGCAGTATTTTCACAGCGCCCGCTAGTAGTCGCTGTGCTTGGCCATTGTTCGGTTGCTGATAGCGACTGAGTCGGTGTGCAGTAATGTTGAATACGGGGTGACGAGTCACTATTTGACAGGTTCCGCAATGTATGGGAGCGCATGATAGCGACTGGTCAGAGCGACCGGCTCCCACCATATTCATCAAAAAATCACGCTCAAAAAATTCTCGCACTGTGAAATGCATGTTTAAACCCCAGAGCGCTGGCGGCGATGGGTTAAAAGTAGTTTTTTAACCCCCAAACCACCATATTTTTGGAAACCAAAAAAAAAAATTTTTTTAAGAATTTAGTAATATGAATACAATAATATCAGACCTGTAATATCAATTCTGCACACATTTTTTTAACATGACAGAAGTGGTCACAGAATTTTTCACATTTAAAAAAAAAAAAAACATTAATAACAATTAATTATGAATATTTAAAGATTGTTCCATTGAAATGCATTGGAGAGCGCCAGGTAGCGAGAGGTCATACCTGTCGCTGTTCAAGGTCGGACGCTGGCGCTGTGGGCTGAGGCTGGAATAATGATGAATGAGTGGCTATCTGGCGCTATCTCAGTCGCTAAGAAGGATTGGCTTGATAAATGTGTGATTGTGGTGGGGAGCCGGCGTTCTCGTGGCGGGGCCCGTCATTACCGGCCGCTCACCAGTCGCTACCTGTCGCTATTCCTTCATAAATAAGGGCCTAAGAAGTCAGTCATAGCACGAGAGTCAGCTTGGATGGCAGAAGCTGAGCTGTACAACAATGCTCCCACCTGGGGTATCTAGTTTCCAGGGTTGTACAGAAGAGTACTTTTTCTGATTTATATCCCCCAAATCAGACGTAGCGCCAGGGAAGTATGAAAAGAATGTTTTTTGTTTTTAACCTGGACATTCATTTCAAACCTTGCTTTTAGCATCTTGTTGGCCACAAACTAAACTGGGTTAAAGAGTGAGTTTCCAGTGAGCAGGTAAAGGCAGCAGTATCAGATATACAGAAAGCTGATCATGAACACATTTGCTGTTTTAAATTGCATATGGGCATAACAGCAATAATCTACAGTCCATCTTGCATCATACTATACGCATAGTACTGAGTAACTGCCCTGACGGCTTGATACTGCTACTCAGTATCACTGCAAATAATCCCTGAGATTGATCTTGATTGATTAAATGGCACACTTTGACAAATGAAAATTACTCATACAGGCAATTTAGTATGCTACTGACATCATTTTCTCTGGCTTTTTTTTCTTTAACAGTAAATTTGATCGAAGAAACTGCTATAAGGAATTTCTTCTTTAGGTTGTACACCGGTATATATGAAAACGTCATATAACATGATTGACAGCATGAGTATGGATTTCGTTATACAGCCTGTGCAAATAAAATCCTGCCTAAGCAAACTGTTTTTTCATTCCAATACGTGACATCAAGCGATGCATGATGGGAAAAAGCATCTACACACATCAGAAGATAGCAATAAATAGAAACATGGGGAAAGCAGCTGCTATCTGGCCTGTGGCAGAAGGGCCCCCCCCCACCTCGCCAAACTTGTGTGGCATTGTCATACTCTGTGTGGAGAGCAGAGCAGGCTGTGGTGTTAGCATAAATGTACATTGGTGGCTCAGCAGAGCTGTGAGCCCCCAGTCCCCTGCACACTTAAAGTGGACCAAAACCCACCGAGATTGGCCTGGGAATCCTATAAATCGATTCCCTCCCCCCGAGGGGGCTGTGTGAAACCCCCCAGGTTGCCCCATACACTTACCTTGCTTTCTGGCCCAACGGTGCATGCGAGCCGCGGCTGCATCCCTGCTATCCCTCTAGAAGGGTGTGTGCCTGCACCAGGCATTTGTGAATGGCCAGCGCGGGCATGCTCCCTGTTAGAGGGAGGCGGGGGATGTGGCCGCCAGCATGCTCGGAGCCTCTGGCCTTAGACGAAGGCTTAGACGATGTGACGTCAGTGGCTACAAGTGCACTGACTGGACGAGCGCAGGCACCACAGGTCCAGAGAGAGGTGAGTTAACTTCGGAGATCTGGGGGGTTTCACACAGCGGGACACCCATGAAAGGACCAAAACCCAGGATAGTCAAAATCCTGGGTTTTGGTCTACTTTAATCAGAGCTACCAGCTCTGCCCTTTACCCCTCCTTTGCCCCATCACAAGAAGCACCAGTTCCTGGGTCACCCTGCTTCTTCTTATCAGTCACATATTTTGTGTGTGAGTAAGGCCACCTCAGCTGTTTGAGAAGTAAGTAGCAAGACCTCTTATATAGCTGCCGCTGAACATCCAAGGTCTGAAGATCATCGCAGACTACAGGCAGTGGGTGTGCTTATTTAGGTGTGTATGTGTTAGGGAGGTATTATGGAGACACCAGACAACAGGTTCTTGTGTGTGTGGATGTATGTGTGTTTGGGGGATCATTCAATTTTTAATGGGTCCTAATTTGCGCTTTTGGGACTTGACCAAGTGATAAATTAAAAACGCCACTTTATTAGGTCAAGGCAAGGGTGCAGAAGACTATATACTTAATTAGTCAGACTTACAAGGTAATGGGTTTTGTTCCTCTCCAGTGGGGCATTCTGATTTGGTACTGTGTGAAATATCCTTACCTTGATGGTGATCTGCACATGCACCGGCTATTATCAAAGGGGCTTAGTAAAGCTGAATGGAGCCCTTGCTGCTCTCTTCGGCTGTGCCTGGTGCAGATGTGTGCATTCGCTGGAAGGATGCTTCCGCAGCCCGTGCATGCGCTGTGGGATCAACAGTGAGGATAGTTTACTAAATAATCTGGGGAGTTTCACACCCTAGGACAAACCGAATCGGGATGTCCCGATTTAATGTGATGCTTGTAGGTAGTGGGAGGGGATGGTTTGGGTGCATTTTAGGTCCTGTCCCTGGGGTCCTGATCCGTATGGATCTGACATACCCATAGCCCACACCACCTGACACCTGAGAGCCTGACATTTACCATCTTCATCCAACAGAAAACCCTAAGACAGCAGCTGCACCTTCTCCAAAAGGAAGTGGCAGCTATTTCCAGGTCCCCAATCAGAGCTGCAAAGTAGTGAAAGGGGGTGTGTTATTTCCCAATAACCCCCAGCACAGTGGCAGTAACCACAGGAACCCAAATCACAGACTATAATACCCTCTCACACCTCATGTGAGGCCAGCATAAGGTCCAGCTGAGAACCATCCCCATTCGCCACCACAAACCTAATTTGGGCATTTAAAATGTATAAATACTCACTTGTCTACCCCTATTCCCTGACACTGGGAGTGGGGCACTTTATCCTTGGGTCAGCAATCACTTTACAGGTTACATTGAAGCCAAGCTGGCAGTGTGAGGCTTCCAGCTAAGGTGTATGGCACCAAATGGCAGTTAATCAGGTGACCAACTGAAGCCATTCAGGCTTGATGTGCAAGCCCACTGGGAAATCCAGATCGGTCACCAGCAGTCACATGATTGCCAGCCATACGTAAATCAGGTAGTGACTAACATATAGTTATAGGATCACTTTATTAGCCAACAACGAGAAGCTTAGGTAAATGCTTTAAAAAAAAATGTCTAGATGCAATCTTGACTTTAAAGCAGGGATAAACCCTAGATGTCCCAGAAAATATCCTGGTCCAAATGGGTTCCTAACCAATACCTGGTCCTGTGGAGCATGCACAGTCTCTTGTTCAATCAGCGCTGTATGTCGTGCATAATAATGGTTGGCATGCAGCTCTGTTTAGAGGCAGAACATGGCAATAGGGAGTGAGAGTGAGAGTACTCCCTTCCACAGCCTATCTGAATGGCTGGTTGCGGGGGTACGCCTCAGCTCAGAGATGCTGGGGATGTGTTCATTGTTGTTTACACCACAGAGGTGGGCAGGGCAAAGGTTAGCTTTTTCAGCAGCCCGGGGGGGGGGGGGGGGTGTCTCACAGTGGAGGTTTTTTAGAATCCAGGACGGGCCACTTTTATGATTTTTGTTCTGCTTTAGGCAGCCTAAATTCCCCCTCCTACACCCCTTCTATAGTTGATTAAGGGAGTGGGGTTCAGTCACACAAGCATCACAGTGAGCAGCCATGTTTTTTTTTTTTCACCACACTCCTCTAATGGGACCTGTTGGGTTGAAAAAAGGGTGAAGGTCCAATTTAAAAAGGACATAAAGTAGTTGATGGGCCATTAATCAACAAAAGACAACCACAAGAAACAGGCCATTAGAATAGAGCAGTCCTCCTCTGTAAAAGAATGGTACATTCACAATGCTGGCATCCCTGCTTTTTCTTCCTTTACACTTATGCAGGACCTATAAGGAACATCTCATTTTGGTTTCTAGCATGTTTATTATTAGACCATTTTTCACAAAAAAGCTCCTTAAAATTACACTAGTGTAACTAAGCTCTGTGGAACCTTTCTTGACTGATGGCATAAACATGCAGCTGGTGTTTTCTTTCCACAGAAAGCTTGTTTATGCAGTTAATCACATCACATACATACATAACCCATAACCCATGCATACATAATACACAGATAAAGCAGTCTTTAAAGCGAGAGAACTCATGCTGCGTGTTTTATTTAACAAGGTTGGACTTCTTTTACAGCTAGCGGCGTACCTACAGTACAATGGCCTGTAGAGTACTGTACCGTATTTTATTAGGGAGATAATATCACACTAGCAGCAGGAAGGATGTGGCAAAAATGTTAACCACACTATAAAACATGCATAAAACCAAGTACCCATGGTTTAAGAAAAACTTTTTAATATGAAGAAATAGTTGCATAAAGCCAACAAAAATGTTCAGTGAGTTACTCTTAGGCGAATAGTCTCTAATATTTAGCACTGTAAGTCTGCCTTAAAGTCTTACAGAAACCAATACCATATTCTGTTGTGGAGTGACTACCTTGGTGTTATCAAAACCATCGCTTTGTGTAGGAGGAGGAGGATTTACCAAAAATATTTTTATGTACAGCTTAAACATGGAACATTTATTTTGGCAATTGCTTTAAAGCAAACATAGGATTTTGATTATCCTGGGATTTGGTCCATACCCCCAGGCATCCCGATTTGGGATGCTTCACTGTGTAAATCCCTACAGATCATCCAGTAAAACTCACCTCTTCCAGGTCCTACGACGCATGCACGGGCTCTCATCCAATCAACGCTATTTGCCATGCAATATTTCACAAATGGCTTTGTTTGTGGTATCGGAATTTTGAGCTGTCTCATCCCCAGCAGTGGGCACGCTACTGACCCCAGCCAATCTGAATTGCTGGGGCAGAGGAGTAGCTAGGCTTTCTGGCACCTGGGGCAAAGATTCAAAATGGCGCCCCCACCTGTTCTCAGGCCCCCCTTTGGTGCCCCTCTGACCTGCTGCACCCGGCGCAAGTGCCCCCCTGAACCCCCCTAGCTACGCCCCTGTGCTGGGGGCAGGAGAGCGCTCACAGCCCAATGATGTAGGGATGCAATCGCTCAATGTTTACATCAGTGAAGGAGGTGAGTTTTTTTCGCACCTGTGGGGCAATCTGATTGGGAAGCCAGCAGCCAGCCCTAAAAACTTAGATTCCAGTGCTGGCTATGATGGGTTTTGTTCCTCTTTAGCCTGTTATGGAGTGTAACCAAAGCCTGGCTCCCTCTTTCTGAGCCATCCTGATTTGGGATACCCCCAACCCAAATGTATATATCCATTGAACTAACAGCACAGGTGCATTTGTGAATTGCGGTGCAGGCACTCCCCCAACCAGAGGCTAGCAAGTATGTGGCCATTGGTGCACTCGGCTCCATTTGCCCCTAGCTGGAGAGACCTGTTATTTAGGTTGTAGGCCTATAGGTGCCTTTTATCAACCTAGCCAGTTGGTGTTCTCTATGTCTTCTGTGTTTATGTTTGTTTGATCATAAAGAACATCATGTTTACTGCAGTTATTATTGAAGTTATTATTTTTTGGCTGTGCAACCTTTTCACTAGGCCACAAGGGACTTCAGGGTTTCCCCATGTGGTATTCCATATAGGCTATTCATCAAATAAGGTACAGAAAGTAACCACCAAACACCCTTGCTATTAAACAGTATCCATTACAGTTAAAAATACAGGAAAATGCTTACTTAATATGTCATGGTGGGGCCCAGTGACTCTTAGTTACACCTCTAAAAGCTGTAATGGTCTTCCCACCATACATTGTGTTGCAAAAATGATTCAACATTTTAGTGAACACACAGCTCATTTGAATCAAAGAGATGCAGTTACATATCCCAGATCGAGGGATATATATATATATATATATATATATACAAAATATTTTCCATTAAGCGACATAACCCCTAAAATGTGTAGCCCCATTATCTGGTTATTATAGCCAGGCTTTCAGCACAACGGTCAGCGCATGTGACTTTCAGCACCATGGAGAGCGACAATACCGGTGCATACAATCAGCAGCCAGCATCATAGACAGCAAAAGGCATTAGAAGCCAACTACACAAAATGTGCACAGTAATAATAAAAGCAAACATATTACCAATGCATGGTAGGATCTATGATAAAATATGGTACTATCACACTGTGCAATCATATGTAAAATAGCAGTGAATGTCATTATCTCATATATGACAGAGGCTCCACCATGAAACATGTAGACAGAACATGCAGCAAATACACTCCACCAGGGACTGGCCTATGTGATGGAGTATTGCTATGTGCCTATAATGACAATGAGGCTCCATAGCACATTCTGGTGAGCAGGTCTGGGCATCCCCAGGACTGCACGGATCACATACACACAACCACACACACTTCACAAAATGTAGCTGTCACAAGAAATAAGAGAACATTATCAATACTGTCAACAACATCATGCAATTATTTGCCTGGCATGTGCCAACGTGTTTCCTTCCTTCTGCAATAACAATTCAAATAATGTGCTTCTGGCCAGTGTCATTCGATGAGCAGGGAAAGCTCTTTGATATTCCACCATAGTCCTCTCCTTGCTCGTGCTCTCTGTTGTCCAAAGAAAAAACCTATAGAGCTACTTAAGACCAGTTAATTGTTATTATTGTCACATTGTCACTGCAAAGAGGCATTTCTGTATCCAACAGGCAAGTCTATTATCTAATGCCCATAAACAGCAATGCAATAATGAGTGCTTTTTCCCACAGTGACAGGTTGCCCTCTACTTGCAAGCATACATCAGCATCATTTATGTCAAGCCATGATGTCAGAAGCAGCCAAATGGCATAGCAGAAGTGAAAAGCAATCTGCAGACCCAGCAGAGCATGATCAGATAGTCAATGAAATAATGCCTGGTAAAAAGCCTTTAAACATCAGGTGTTCCCTTTGTGACTTGAGGCCACCATCAAGCCTTGCAGTCTTATGACCCTCAGCAGTTCTAAGCATCAAGTACGCAAGTACGCACACCTCATCCAATTCCAGAGTTAATGTTAAGGTCAAACCAGGGAAAGGGCAAGCTTCTGTATTAGTAAAGCCATACATTCTTCCAATGTACTCAAGGTGCAGAATTGTATATGAAATAGGGCTATACAGTGCGATTAGTCATACTAGATTTTGCTGTTGGCCACAATATCATGAAGTTCTTGAGTCTTCTGGATCACAACTATATTCCTGATTTGACCAAAGCATGCCTGATAAGCAAATCATTGTAGTTACATTTCATTAAAGCAAAGCCTACTAGAAGTGAGAAATTGCTGTATCCAAATCACATATAGATGTTTTTATTAAGCCAGTCCTTTGATTTAGACAACTAATACTGGTCAACCTTGAAAGCAAGCCAGGCAGGTACACTGATTAAGTCTAGCAAGTTAATAACTTAAAACCAGTTCCTGACAGCTTCAGGCAGCACAAAGCAACACATATTCAGTAAATGGATGAAGGGCATTCAATGCACAGCTTGGCATAAGGGTCAGCTTTGAAGCAAACTTTTGGGTCCAACCCAAAGCAATCTAATAAACTTCTGTACTACTCTAAGGCCTAGCTGTTGTACTACCTTACAGCCAAGCTTTAGAATAACAAAAACAGTGGAAAAGATTGGCAATACACAGATGGGCGTAGATAATGACATTGGTTCAGCATAGCAGATGAACCAGATACATTTAACAGTAGAGGCTAAACCATGAGCAGATAGGCATAATGGCATTATTCCAGCAAACTCCTACATCTACCAAAGCAGAAGAACCAAATAAACGGAGTAGCAGAGAGCCTAGTAATATAGCAGCTAGGACAAGCAGACAAGTGACTAGTAGAATAGGCTAAGCAGTGCACAGATACAGAAATAATAACATTGGTCCAGCGAATCCCTATGTCCACCAAAGCAGAACCAAGAAAACTGAAAAGTAGGGCCTAGTCATGTACTAGTTAGGCCTAGCAGACAAGCAACTGGTACCAGAGACTAAGCAATGCACAGATGGGCATAATGGCATTTGATCCAGAAAATCTCTAGGCCATCTAAAGCAAAGGTACTAGTTAGGCCATAACAGTTAAATGAGTTATAACAGAGGCTATGAAAGGTGCAGATAAGTACAATGACCTTGGTACAGCAGACTCCTAGGTCTACCAAAACAAAAGAACCAGATAAATGACATAGACTCCAGCCATGTACTAGTTAGGCCTATCACATAAGTAACTAGCAACAAAGGGTAGACAATAGGAAGATAGGCATAATGACATTAGTCCAGCAAACCCCTAGTCCACCAAAGCAAAATAACCAGGTCAATGGCATAGTAGAGCCCAGTCATGTACTGGTTAGGCCTATCAGACAAGCAACTAGTACCAGAGGCTAGGCAATGGAAAAATAGGCACAATGCCATTGCCAAGCCAACATCCAGATTCACCAGCAGAAAGAGCAGTTAAACCAGCAGGACTCCAGCAGCAGGAGCCCGTTCCCTACCTTGCAGTCGTCAGAACAGGACTTGACTGAGTACTCATCCGATTGTAAGTATTTCTGTAGCAAAACTTCGAATTCCCGGTATTGGTCCTGAGCTTGCTGGTCGCGGGCTAGGTAAGCTTGGACGCAGCTCCTGCAGCCGACCAGGTCCCCATTGTCCAGCAGCTCCCCACTGCAGTTCATCCCCGTGTCCGGATGGGAGAAGCCAGAAAACAAATCCAAAAGTGTGTAGGAATTACAAAAGGGTAGGTAGAAATCCAGGCTCCGGTTGCCCGAGCGGCCCCCGCAGAATCCTGCAGCAGTAGCGGTAGCAGTAGCGGTGGGCTCCTCGGGGGCCGGGCAGGATCCGCCGGAGGGCGGGCAGGGCTCTGCTCCCCACACATGTTCCGTAACGTTTCCTAGAAAAATAGCTTTTTTGACCCGACTAAGGCTATGCGGAGGGGGGAGGTGGGGGGCGGCTGCCATGCTGGCTGGCTCCTTGTCCCTGGTCCTGGTCAGCTTGGCCTCGGCGCAGAACCAGAGGTGGTCAGAGAGCAGGACGGTGAAAAACAAGAGCGAGGCCAGAGACAGTCGCCATTTCTGAGCCCTCTCCGGGTCGGCGAAGGGCTTGTCGCTGTGGCGGGGGGCACCCTGGTAGATCTGCGAGCTGCTGCTGGCATCACACTGGCACCGGCACATCCAGGCGCCCCTGGTCATATTTCGGCCACACTCCACCGTGACGGCTCCGTGGCCGGCATGGACTTGGCGGCCAATTAGAGGCGGCTCAGGGCCATCGGCCGGCTCGGCATAGTCGCCGCCACTGAGCGCATGCCTCCCCCTTCTGCTTCTTCCTCTGACGATGGATGGCGGCTCAGCCGGGCGTCTTCCCTGGCGTGTGTCTCTCGATGGCCACAGTCATCTTGGTCCTCCTGCGCTAAGTTGCCGCCATCTTCGTCCGGGAACACTTTTTGGGGGGAGCTCGCTGGTGTGCGTCATCCCCGGCACCCAGAGCCCTCGATCGTGGCGCATCGGAGGGGTCGCCGGGCTCCTGCGCCGCCGCGGCTACATGACTGCCCGTCACCGGAGGAGGGGGATGCGGCAGCCGGCAAGCAGGAGGAGCAGCGGCACGATGGTGGTGATAGTGCTGCTACCGATGGTGGTGGTGGGGGGTTTAGCAAAGAGCAAGTTTCCTGCAGCAGCGGCTGGAGAGCGAGTCCCATCTGATGGATGGCAATGCAGCTGATCCTCTCTATGGATGGCCTGTCAGCTGTGTGTGCGCCCCCCTGTCATGGCCATCCCCCATACAGGGCGACCTGTGCTTGCCGCAGTCCCCACATGCAACAGTTCCTCTACCCTGTCAGCCTCAGCAGCTAGGTGCCATGAATGAGCCCTGTCTCATGATGAGGGGTTTGTATATTTTTATTCACACGGCCCCCCCCCCTCCCCTGACAGCTGCAGGTGGCTCCTCTCCTCTGCTGATGATGGTGCTGCTGATGATGATAGTGATGGTGCTGATGGTGGGGATTTAGCAAAGAGCAAGTTTCCTGCAGAAGCGGCTGGAGAGTGTCCCTTCGGCAATGCAGCTGCTCTGCTCTATTGATGGCCTGAACCCCCCTGTCATGGCCATCCCCCATGCAGGGCAACCTGTGCTTGCCGCAGTCCCCACATGCAACAGTTCTTCTAACCTGCCAGGCTCAGCAGCTAGGTGCCATGAATGAGCCCTGTCTCATGATGAGGGGGTTTCTCTCTCTTTATTCACAGAGCCCCCCCCCTGACAACTCCTCTCCTCCGCTGCTGCTGCTGGGAGGCTATTGATGGAGGAGATAATCAGGCAGTGAGTGAAAAGAATGGGAATTAGCAGCAAGGCACAAATAAAAAGCAGGGGAAGCCCTTCTCCCAGCTTGTCGCATTCCGGTGCAGCCTGATGCTGATACTACTGCTGCTGCTGCTGAGGATGCCCAATTCTGCATCAATGAGATTGCCTGCCACTGACTCCAGCACTGACAGCTTGCCATCATTGTTTTATTGTTTTGCAGCGCAGGCACATGACTAGTGCACGCTCACTCAGGAAACACAGACAGCATCCCTGAGCAGCCTTAAACCATTCTTTATGTTGCCCACTGCTATTTAGATTAGTGGTTGATGCTTTGGTGTGTTTTGTGATCATTGCCAACTTACATTTATCTATAAGGAAGGAAATACAATGAATCTTTAGTATGCATATTACAAATTTCAAGATATGGATTAAAATCAGCTGACATAATATAATAATACGCAGGTAGCAAAAAAAGATCTTGTCCATATTGTGCAATAAATTATATACCCCAGTATGTTTTTGTGTTAGAGAGCTGGGCTTGTCTGTGCAAATTGGTTTTAATGGACGTATTGGAAGTGCAAAACAGTGTGGGCCTACAAAGCTCAGGGTGAAGATAACCTCTCTGATGCCTGTGGCAAAATATAGGAAGCTGCCCCACCCTCACCCCCGCCAAGATTATAAAATAGTAGACTACCTGTATATCAAAAATGATTGGTGCGCACTGTCACGTTTTTTTTTTCACTTTTGGCTCAATGGCCCCACCTAGCCACCAGTGATTATATTAAAAAAGACAGCATGATGATGCAGCACTGCCCCTTTCCCCGCTGAACCACCAATGAACTGTCATGGGAAAAAAAAAACAGCACTTCTTTCCTGAGTAGCAGCTTCAGCCCAGTCTGCTGCTAGGAAACCTCCTTAGTCATGGCCTTGCCGCTCCCACCGGTCATTGTGCGACGTCCATTTCAATGAAGGGGCTTACCTGGTCCGCACCTCCACTGAAATGAATGGAGCGTGCTGTGCACAGGCACAGTGATTGATGTGTGGTACTGGGAGCATTGAATGGCAGACCAGGTAGGAGAAAAGGTGAGTATTTGTTTAGTGTGTGTGTGTGTGTGTGTGTGTGTGTGTGTGTGTGTGTGTTTAATAACCTTTTGAAGGGCAAGTCCACTTTCAATGTGCCAAAAGGATATCATCAGGGTGCAGAGCTTATCTAGTATTTTTTTTTTCCTATGTTAAAAAATGTGTGTTTTATGGAAGCATTTTTCGCTATCTGCATTCTGTTGCTGTAGGTAATGTACATTAAGGAAGAGATGAGTCTTGTACACACAGAACACTGTTGCTGAGGTGAGGGAGCTCACTCATCCTTACATGCTCAGCAGCAGTGTTCTGTGTGTACAGGACACACATCTCTTTTTTTGGTGTACAGACTTGGTGTATGTTGCCAATGGTAACAGATGGCAGATAGTGAAAACTGCTTCCTTAAAGCATGTTTCCTAACATAAGAGAAATTTAAAAAAAATCCAAAATCAGCACTTTGAGTACATCATTTTGGTACACAAATTTACATATAAAAAAATATATATAAAAAATTAACCTTCCCTAAATGTAGGGCTGCTGGGCCACCAGTGATTAAATGTATAAAAAACAACATGATGTTATGTAGTGTTGTCTCTTTTGCAGCTGGAAGGCCAAAGAACTAGTTAAAAAGGTTTTCTCTCTAGATGCCTCTAGATGGTGCACCCTGAGGCAACTGCCTCCACTGGTCTCATTACAGGTGCACCTCTGACAAAAATAGTGAAAAATTGGGGGTTCATTTCTAGATTAAATTCCTTACCGAGGAAGTAAAGAGGCCTAAAAAAATCCATGAGTATGATTGCTGTATATGGTGATGATGCACCGTCCTACTACCAACTAAAGTTTTGTGTCAAGCAGTTTAAATGATGTAGAGATTTAAATGAAGATGACCCCGTTCAGGGTGACCTGTTGAAGGTTATGTGTTGGTTGATGGTGTCAGTAGTCAGTTCCCAATGGGTGCAGCTATTAGAATTTAGACATGCTTAAAAAAAATCCAATTCTCAAATTGTTATGGGTAATACAATATTCACCATGATTCTGAGATCAAACACAAGTCCATGCAATGGTAGCACAAGGAGGGTTACCAATTTTGTGAGCAGTATTTAGCTAGAAAGGCTCGTGGTGAAGTTGTTGGCAGGCATACTGCTGCTTTACAACAATGTGCCAGCTCAGAAGCCTCACAAATCACAAATCTCTTAGGGAATGCAGCTTCATGGAGATTAACCTTCCACCCTACAGCCCAGACCTGGTTTGCAGTGATTTAATTAATTAAAAAATTATTGACTGGAGTCAGCACATGGGAGTGTGTTCAATATCAGTATTTTAGGAAATGCTGACTGCTGGTGAATAAATCTTTCCAGATGGCTGCAAAAGAAAATGGCCCACATGCTTTAAAAGCACATAGTTTAACTCATAATGGCATGTGTGCATAGTGGCCAGCAAAATGAAACCGCTTTGGCCAGCAAAGCGGAAGCCCTAGATCCGCTACTGAGTGAGGCTCCCGCTGGCTCTCAAAGTGCCAATTGCACATGCCCAGTCGGGGCAGGGGGGAACATGCACCCTCTCAGTGGGCAAGCACTGTCAGAGCCAGCGGGAACACACAGCGCCAGGCCCTCACTCGGGAGCAGATCTGAGGCTTGCACTTTACCAGCCACTATGCACACAGGAGCCGCCATTATGTGGTAAACTATGTGTTTTCAAAGGATATTAAACATGTGGCCCATTTTTTCTTTTGAAGCAATCTGGATAGTGCTATAGTACTATCTAGATAAAGACATTTTTATTTCAGGCTTATGTTTCGGTTTAGTAATATAGTACATTATTATTATTATTCTTTTTGCAGTTACCTGAAATCTTCTATCTCATCCAGCTCTTGTTGGCCTAATGTGATTTTTGGAAGCAAATAAGCATCATAATAAAATGTCTTCCATGTAGAGCGTTTTTTTGATGAAATCATACTGTAAATGTATTTCTTATGAGTCACATTTGTTTTATTGCCTTAGATGTATTTTGCAGTATAATGTTGCCTTATATAAATACACTATGAATTTCCTAGGATGAAAAAAATAATCAGGCCTTTGCTTCTATCTAATAAATGGTCAAATCAAGATAGATTGTGCAAAATAATCATAAACTATATAGCCAGCATGAGGCCTTGTATGACATGGCTGTGCCTAGATTATCCAGGATGCTAATGCTGTAACCTGGTTACTGTGTGTGTGGCAGTGTTACCCAAGGCTGTGACTCTGCTGTGAGGATGTTGATGAAAGTGATGAGGAGGTCTGGAATGGGAATGAGCAGAAAAGCACAAATACACTTTAGGTTGCACATGATGGAACCAAGATCCCATCACCTTGGAACCAGGGCACTGATAACTTAGTTCTGTCATCTGCAACTTATTTCTCTAACCTGCAGTGCGCTCAGAATAGAAAAAGACCACACCAGCCAGGTCGCAGGTGTCGCAAGGCCAGGGGAGGCAACTTGCACTGGCCCCCTACAGCCACAGGCCCATTTTCAGCTGCCTCCTATGGAACACGGGCAGGCTGATTCATTACTAACACCAGGTAGCGACAGATGAGCGTCGGCAGTGTGGCACCCCCCTCCTATTCCCCATAGAAGCAGTGTTACACCCTCCCCCCCCCCCCCCCGTTCCCCATAGGCACACAATAACAAAGAAAAAAAAATAAACTCACATGTTCATCTCGCGTTGAAGATGGAGGTGCGTCCCCGCCGCTGCTCCTTACTGGCCGGGCTGCGCAGACACCCGGCCCCGTGAATCGGGTGGGCGTGGCCTGCGCCGCATCGGCGTGCATCTCGTCGCAGGTCACTCCCACCCGTTCTATGGAGCCGCGTGGCCCAGCCAGTAAGAAGGAGCGGCGGGGACAGGGACATCCGCTCCTTCCTCTCTTCTGCAACTTCTCTGCTGCCTCTTCCGGCAAGGGCAGCAGTGATCAGCCGGGTCCATGCAGCGAGTGGGCGTGGCCTGCGCCTATGCGATGCAGGCCACGCCCACCTGCTGCAAGGACCCTGCTGTTCACTCCTGCCCTTGCCGGAAGAGGCAGCAGCTGAAGGGCAGGTGATGATGGCGGAGCGGCAGGCGCTGCCTCCGTCTCTGCCGCTGCAATCACTGCCTCAGCAATAGCAGTGGCGGGGACAGGGACAGAGCCCACTGCTCTTCTGTCTTCTTCTGGCCTCCTGCAGTGCGGGAGGCAACGCGGGAGCGCCGGGAATGGGTGAGTTTAATTTTATTTATTTTTTTTTTTTTACATTCGCCCGATAAGGCGCACTGGCATTTTCCCCCCGCTTTTGGGGGCTTTTTTGGGCCTTTTTGGCGTGCGTCTTATAGGGCGAAAAATACGGTAATAGGTGAGGAGCAACCAGATTGCTGGAGACCACCCATGCATAGACCCCCCTAATCCTAACGTAAAACTTAACCGAACCTTAATACCTCAGAAGAAATGCAGCCCTGCAATTGGCCACCGGTGGTCACCTTCTTTTTCCCCGAATACCAGTTCAGGCCGGCCCACATGACCACCGGTGGCCAATCTTGGAATTACATTTTGCCTGGGGATCGAGGTTCAGGTAAGGATTGCGCAGGTTGTGGGGTCTAGGCAAAGGGGGGGCAGCGACAGCCAGCTCTGGACTCGGGGGATTTAGCCTCACAGTCTGTTATGGGGGAATACTGCCACTCAATCTGTTATGGGTGGATTCTGCCTCATAGTTTGTTATGGGGGGATTCTGCCTCAAAGCCTGTTATAGGGGGATTCTGCCTCACAGCCTGTTATAGGGGGATTCTGCCTCACAGCCTGTTATAGGGGGATTCTGCCTCATAGTTTGTTATGGGGGGATTCTGCCTCAAAGCCTGTTATAGGGGGATTCTGCCTCACAGCCTGTTACAGGGGGATTCTGCCTCACAGCCTGTTATAGGGGGATTCTGCCTCACAGCCTGTTATAGGGGGATTCTGCCTCACAGCCTGTTATAGGGGGATTCTGCCTCACAGCCTGTTATTGGGGGATTCTGCCTCACAGCCTGTTATAGGGAGATTCTGCCTCACAGCCTGTTATAGGGGGATTCTGCCTCACAGCCTGTTATAGGGAGATTCTGCCTCACAGCCTGTTATAGGGGGATTCTGCCTCACAGCCTGTTATAGAGAGATTCTGCCTCACAGCCTGTTATAGGGGGATTCTGCCTCACAGCCTGTTATAGGGGGATTCTGCCTCACAGCCTGTTATGGGGGGATTCTGCCACTCAGCCTGTTATGGGGGGATACTGCCTCACAGCCTGTTATAGGGGGATTCTGCCTCACAGCCTGTTATGGGGGGATTCTGCCTCACAGCCTGTTATAGGGGGATTCTGCCTCACAGCCTGTTATGGGGGGATTCTGCCTCACAGCCTGTTATAGGGGGATTCTGCCACTCAGCCTGTTATGGAGGGATTCTGCCTCACAGCCTGTTATGGGGGGATTCTGCCTCACAGCCTGTTATGGGGGGATTCTGCCACTCAGCCTGTTATGGGGGGATTCTGCCTCGCAGCCTGTTATAGGGGGATTCTGCCTCACAGCCTGTTATGGGGGGATTCTGCATCACAGCCTGTTATGGGGGATTCTGCCTCACAGCCTGTTATGAGCGGATTCTGTCTCACAGCATGTTATAGGGGGATTCTGCCTCAAAGCTTGTTATAGGGGGATTCTGCCTCACAGCCTGTTATAGGGGGATTCTGCTTCACAGCCTGTTATAGAGAGATTCTGTCTCACAGCCTGGTATGGGGGGATTCTGCCTCACAGCCTGTTATGGGGGGATTCTGCCTCGCAGCCTGTTATAGGGGGATTCTGCCTCACAGCCTTTTATAGGGGGATTCTGCCTCACAGCCTGTTATAGGGGGATTCTGCCCCACAGCCTGTTATGGGGGGATTCTGCCTCACAGCCTGTTATGGGGGATTCTGCCTCACAGCCTGTTATGAGGGAGTTCTGCTACTTAGCCTGTTATGGGCGGATTCTGCCTCACAGCATGTTATAGGGGGATTCTGCCTCACAGCTTGTTATGGGGGGATTCTGCTACTCAGCCTGTTATGTGGGTTGTGTTATAGGGGGATTCTGCCACTCAGCCTGTTATGGGGGGATTCTGCCACTCAGCCTGTTATGGGGGATTCTGCAACTCTGCCTGTTATGGGGGGATTCTGCCGCTCAGCCTGTTATAGGGGGATTCTGCCACTCAGCCTGTTATATGGGTATTCTGCCACTTAGCCTGTTATGGGGGGATTCTGCCTCACAGCCTGTTATCGGGGGATTCTGCCATGCAGCCTGTTATAGGGGGATTCTGCCACTCAGCCTGTTATGGGGAGATTCTACCTCACAGCCTGTTATAGGGGGACTCGGCCTCACAGCCTGTTATGAGGGGGTTCTGCTACTTAGCCTGTTATGGGGGGATTCTGCCTCACAGCCTGTTATGGGGAGATTCGGCCCCACAGCCTGTTATAGGGGGATTCTGCCTCACAGCCTGTTATGAGGGGGTTCTGCTACCTAGCCTGTTATGGGGGGATTCTGCCACTCAGCCTATTATAGGGGGTTCTGCTACTTAGCCTGTTATGGGGGGGGGGGGGGGGTTCTGCCTCACAGCCTGTTATGGGGAGATTCTGCCTCACAGCCTGTTATGAGGGGGTTCAGCTACACATGGTTTAACATGTTGTAACTAGTTGAGATTGAGACCAAATGTCCAGCACGTCTCTGAGGATACATTATAATAATAGAGATGTGTGTATTGTTGATTGTTATGTGTTCATGTGTATTAATTGTGATTTTTTATATGTAAAATAAATGATTTGTTTTCAATTTGATGGAGTTAAATTTGATTCTCATTTTATTGAGTGCGCACCTTAAACTAGCTGTTTAGGTTTACATGAGAAGGGCACAGTTTGGTGGACAGCCCTTTTATTAAGGTTGCAGCACCTCTCTATATAGAGGAGTTTTTTCAGTAAATGGTGTGCTGGACTATTATGTACTAATTATTTGGGGCTCTGCTACTTAGCCTGTTATAGGGGGATTCTGCCTCACAGCTTGTTATGGGGGGTTTCTGCCTCGCAGCATGTTATGAGGGAGTTCTGCTACTTAGCCTGTTATGGGGGGATTCTGCCCCGCAGCCTGAGTGGCAGAATCCCCCCATAACAGGCTGAGTGGCAGAATCCCCCCATAACAGGCTGAGTGGCAGAATCCCCCCACAACATGCTGAGTGGCAGAATCCCCTCATAACATGCTGTGAGGCAGAATCCCCCCATAACAGGCTGAGTGGCAGAATCCCCCCATAACAGCCTGAGTGGCAGAATCCCCCCATAACAGCCTGAGTGACAGAATCCCCTCATAAAATGCTGAGTGGCAAAATCCCCCATAACAGGCTGAGTGGCAGAACCCCCCCATAACAGGCTGAGTGGCAGAATCCCCCCATAACAGGCTGAGTGGCAGAATCCCCTCATAACATGCTGTGAGGCAGAATCCCCCCATAACAGGCTGAGTGGCAGAATCCCCCCATAACAGGCTGAGTGGCAGAATCCCCCCATAACATGCTGAGTGGCAGAATCCCCTCATAAAATGCTGAGTGTCAGAATCCCCCTATAACATGCTGAGTGGCAAAATCCCCCATAACAGGCTGAGTGGCAGAATCCCCCCATAACAGGCTGAGTGGCAGAATCCCCCATAACAGGCTGAGTGGCAGAATCCCCCATAACATGCTGAGTGGCAGAATCCCCCCCCCCCCCGTAACAGGCTGAGTGGCAGAATCTTCTCGTAATAGGCTGAGTGGCAGAATCCCCCCATAACAGGCTGAGTGGCAGAATCCCCCCATAACAGACTGTGAGGCAGAATCTTCCATAACATGCTGTGAGGCAGAACCCCCCATAACAGACCATGAGGCAGAATCCCCTCATTACAGGCTAGGTGGCAGAATTCCCCTATAACAGGCTGAGAGGCAGAATGCCCCATAACAGGCTAGGTGGCAGAATTCCCCCACTATAACAGGCTGAGTGGCAGAATCCCCCCATAACATGCTGAGTGGCAGAATCCCCCCATAACAGGCTGAGTGGCAGAATCCCCCCATAACAGGCTGAGTGGCAGAATCCCCCCATAACAGGCTGAGTGGCAGAATCCCCCCATAACAGACCATGAGGCAGAATCCCCCCATAACAGGCTGAGTGGCAGAATCCCCCATAACAGGCTGAGTGGCAGAATCCCCCCATAACATGCTGGGTGGCAATATCTCCCCATAACAGGCTGAGTGGCAGAATCCCCCCATAACATGCTGAGTGGCAGAATCCCCCCTCCCCCCATAACAGGCTGGGTGGCAGTATCCCCCCATAACAGGCTGGGTGGCAGTATCCCCCCATAACAGGCTGAGTGGCAGAATCCCCCCCCCCCATAACAGACCATGAGGCAGAATCCCCCCATAACAGGCTGGGTGGCAGTATCCCCCCATAACATGCTGAGTGGCAGAATCCCACTATAACAGGCTGAGTGGCAGAATCCCCCCATAACATGCTGAGTTGCAGAATCCCCCCATAACAGGCTGCAAGGCAGAATCCCCCCATAACAGGCTAAGTACCAGAACTCCCTCATAACATGCTGCGAGGCAGAATCCCCCCCATAACAGGCTAAGTAGCAGAACCCCCTATAACAGGCTGTGAGGCAGAATCTCCCCATAACAGGCTGTGAGGCAGAACCCCCCCCCCCCCCACTCAGCCTGTTATGGGGGGATTCTGCTACTCAGCCTGTTATGGGGGGGATTCTGCCTCACAGCCTGTTATGGGGGGATTCTGCCTCATAGCCTGTTATAGGGGGGATTCTGCCACTCAGCCTGTGATAGGGGGATTCTGCCTCACAGCCTGTTATGGGGGGATTCTGCCTCACAGCCTGTTATAGGGGGGTTCTGCCACACAGCCTGTTATAGGGGATTCTGCCTCACAGCCTATTATGGGGGGATTCTGCTACTCAGCCTGTTATGGGGGGATTCTGCTTCTCAGCCTGTTATGGGGGTATTCTGCCACTCAGCCTTTTATGGGGGGATTCTGCTTCTCAGCCTGTTATTTGGGTTCTGCAACTCAGCCTATTATGGGGGGATTCTGCTACTCAGCCTGTTATGGGGGGATTCTGCCTCACAGCCTGTTATAGGGGGATTCTGCCTCACAACCTGTTATGGGGGGATTCTGCTACTCAGCCTGTTATGGGGGGATTCTGCCACTCAGCCTGTTATGGGGGGATTCTGCTACTTAGCCTGTTATATGGGTATTTTACCACTCAGCCTGTTATGAGGGGATTCTGCCACTCAGCCTGTTATGGGGGAGATTCTGCTTCTTAGCCTGTTATATGGGTATTCTACCACTCAGCCTGTTATGAGGGGATTCTGCCACTCAGCCTGTTATGGGGGGGATTCTGCCTCACAGCCTGTTATGGGGGGATTCTGCCTCATAGCCTGTTATAGGGGGGATTCTGCCACTCAGCCTGTTATAGGGGGATTCTGCCTCACAGCCTGTTATGGGGGGATTCTGCCTCACAGCCTGTTATAGGGGGGTTCTGCCACACAGCCTGTTATAGGGGATTCTGCCTCACAGCCTATTATGGGGGGATTCTGCTACTCAGCCTGTTATGGGGGGATTCTGCTTCTCAGCCTGTTATGGGGGTATTCTGCCACTCAGCCTTTTATGGGGGGATTCTGCTTCTCAGCCTGTTATTTGAGTTCTGCAACTCAGCCTGTTATGGGGGGATTCTGCTACTCAGCCTGTTATGGGGGGATTCTGCCTCACAGCCTGTTATGGGGGGATTCTGCTACTCAGCCTGTTATGGGGGGATTCTGCCACTCAGCCTGTTATGGGGGGATTCTGCTACTTAGCCTGTTATATGGGTATTTTACCACTCAGCCTGTTATGAGGGGATTCTGCCACTCAGCCTGTTATGGGGGAGATTCTGCTTCTTAGCCTGTTATATGGGTATTCTACCACTCAGCCTGTTATGAGGGGATTCTGCCACTCAGCCTGTTATGGGGGGATTCTGCCACACAGCCTGTTATGGGGGGATTCGGTCTCATAGCCTGTTATGGGGGGAGTCTGTCTCATAGCCTGTTATGGGGGGAGTCTGTCTCATAGCCTGTTATGGGGGTTCTGCTACTAAGCATGTTATGGGTGGGTTCAGCCACACAGCCTGTTATGGGGTTATGGAGGGGTTTGCACACTGCCAGTTATTGGGGGGCGTATCGGGCAGTTAGTATTGCGTAGGATTTGATTTATTTAGAAATGAACTTTAAACATAATAAAGCAGATGAATCAGTGTAGCTGTGTCTTTAAATGTATGTTTTCCTAGTTCAGGGTCCTAAGATATTTAGAGCTCCAGGCACATTTGTCTCAGTGTCTAACATAAAGTCCAGCTCGGCCGCTACTGAGTAATTTACCATCTATTAGGAAGTAGTGGCCCAATGAAGGTTTGCTGAGACAGGTTAGAAACAGTAACCGCACAGTGTGATGTTCTGAAATCAATCGCTGCAACAAGCCACTGCGGATCAGCAGTCTAGTTAAACCCTTATGATGGCAACATACACATTGATTTTTCATATGATCACTCGTTTATTTCCCTCTCAATCAGCCAAGACTGATATTTCACTGTTCCACATTCAGTTATCATTTTGATTAAAACATCTTTAGCGATCAATGAAAAACATGTGCTCTTGCATCCTTCAGTTTGGTACATGGCTGCTACAGAGCACTACTTTTTTTAAAGTAAACAGTAACATTGCCTTACATTTTCTACTACTACTGGACTATTTTTTGTGTGCATATATGGCCATTGTATGCTTGTACACACATAGGAATTTTTTCCTGCCTTAAAAAAATTGGGATTTTCACTGTCACCACTTTTGGTCCATCCCCCTGGGCATCCTTTGGACCTTTGCCAGTAGTGCTGGGTAAACCCCCCAAGAATCAGGTTCAGCAAGTTCAGCAGAACTTTTAATAAAAGTTTGGGTTTGGGGGGTGATTCTATCGGGGTGGCGTGTATAGGGGGGCAAGGTCATGCATTGTGCATCAGGAAGTGCTGCTGTAACTGACCTGAGCCCCGATCTAGTCCTGGGGCGCAATTCCTTTCAAATGGGCTATGGCAACAGAAAGATGGTACTGGAAGTACTGGTATTAGGAGTGTCCTCACTCATGGCAGCAGCAGCCATCTTTCTATGGCCCCAGCCATAGACCATTTGAAAGGAACTCCGAGCAGGGACCGGATCAGTGCTCAACTTAGGGCCTTATTCATCAAGTGATAGCATCAGACAGTGCCTCAATAGCGCCAGGTATCGTAAGCTATCAGCAGCTACCGACTCCAGAACGCCATGCTGCGAACACAATCACGCATTTATCACGCTAAATGAGGCTAGCGCCGGCGAAAGCGTCACCTAGCGCTGGATTCATCATGTAGCGGACTTCAGCGAACAGCGCCGCTGCTAATCCCATCACAGCGCCAGGTCAGACCTTTCGCTATCTGCCGCTCTCCCATACATTTCTATGGCAGACACTGCAATGTTTTTTTTAGTGGGTTTTGTGGTTTTGTTTTTTGCCAAAATTGAAACACATGTTGTTTAGGATATGTCTGATGAATCTGTGTTGTTTGTGTTTATTTTTTGGTGAAAGATGTAATGTTGTGAGTCAAATATAAAATGCATCTCCCACAAAACACATTAGCCTCAAATTAGCTTGCTTTCACAACACCCATGGCTTGTAAAGCTATTTTTTAGTCGGTCATGGTTGGCGCTCACGTTCGCTCATTGCAATTTTCAGCGCCCATGCTATTCTGCAGCCCTGTCCTTGTTGAATCTGTGGTGGTCAGTGTTTGTGCAGTCGCTGTTTTGATTCGCTATGTGCCTGCGCTAGCGTCGCTGTGCTGTTCATACATGTGCGTTTCTGCATTTTTTCCTGAATTCACTTGCAGCGACCCCAGTCATTCTTAATGAATACACTGTAGTTCAGAGCGTGCATATGTCCACATTCAGCAGGATGTTTTCAGGCGTACAAGCTCATAACAACCCGTTATGCATTCTCCTGTGTCCCACATTATCATGTTGTTGTATAGTTATATTGTGTTCTTATTTTATTTAGGAATCCGATTTTAATTTGTAAGCAACCAGTCTGTTTTTGCTCTGACCTATGCATTCCAGGATATTGAACACCCAGCTAAATCCAGCTAATAATTAATTGCGTCGTGGCCAATTGCTTGTTGTAATGCGTAAATCAACTATTAGCGCAACTTTGCTTGCACGTAGCGGATATTAGCTTCTTCCTAGTGCGCGGAGCGTTTTTTTTTTGGCTAGCTTTCCTCATATCCACTTCCGGTTTCCTCCTTTGCGTTTCCACCATGCTGCCCAGGAGACGTATCATGCGCGTTGACCTAGCAAACATGTACATTATTAGACTAACCAAATAGAACCAGTGTAACCTAAACAGCATAAAGGATACAGTGTTTTGGGCAATACACACCAACAGGGTCCTGTTGACCTGCTACATAGGAAGTGGTGTCCAAAGATGAAGCAGTGACTTGGCCTACAAAGAAAAAACAGGAATCAAAGACATGTACTTGTGTTAAAGTGGAAAAAGCAAGGTTGACACATGCACTTACCGGCATCCAAAGAGTAGCTTGGCTCTGGAGGAGATGCTGTTGGCAATGGCGGTGCAGCTAGGCAAAAGCAAAGAAAAAATGTAGCCATTGGTAATGTGCGGCACAAAATAAACCATGAATTTAGGTGTGTGTGAGCAGCTCAATCACTAATATTCAATAATCCAGGCCAGTGTGGCGTCAACATGTATATGCAGATATATACCCACACATCTCTGGCTTCCCACATAGCTACACATGTTAGGGCCTTGTTAGTTAGTTGCTGAGAGGGTTAAAGTGGGCGTGAAATTAGTCACCAGGACCATATTAGTAATCCTCAAAAGTGGTACAAGCTATTGTTTGAGGTGCTCCCACACCCATTTTGTCCAAAAAAAAACAGCCAATAAATTAGTGATAAATACCTTCAATGGCAGACTGGGTTAGCCTAGAGGTTGGTTGAAGTGCAGGAGTTGTGGTGTCCTCCTCAGCCAAATCCAGGACATCACCATGTGCACCTATGCAGAAAGCAACAGACAGGAAAGTTAAACATTTATGAGGTATAATGTACTACTCCACATGTCCTACTGTTAGTTGGCCAGAAAGAGACAAAGCAAATCACATACATTAACATTACCAGTCTAAAATATGCACAAAATATGTACCTTCAGTCCAACCTGTGGTGTCATCCCCAGCATCAACACCCTGCAGCCGAATGAGTGGAATTTTGGCCTTCAGCATCTCCTCATATGGCCTGTAGGTACTCTTTGGACCCTGGATGGTCCCACTCTCGAACTCAAGATCATGCTTCATCTTTTGCATAAGGGCCCTTCTCAAAGTGTAGAAGCGTTTCTTGCAGGATGGGCCACTACGTGGGTATTGAGCACTGCTAGTAAGCTCCTCCCCAATGGCATCCCACAATTTGATCCTTTCTTGCTTGCCTATAGACTGGCTTTGGGAGCCAAATATTAGCTCCCATTTGGCCAGGGTAAGACGCACAAGAGTATTGTTATCCGCCAAATTAAGTTCTGGCTCCCTCTTGGCAAATGGGCGGCTGGCCTTGGGTGCAGACTCACCTTGGGCCTGGGCCCTTTTCCTTAAGGGAGGTCTGCGCACAGCACCCAACACACTCCTACTTGGGCCAGCTGTGGCCGGCAGATGTCCAGAATTTGGCTCCATCCTGTAGCTGCACACACACACCACTATACAACACACAAGCACGCATACAGACTACAGAATGGCATCAACCTCTTTTGGGGGTGTGCAGGTTTTATGTGCTCTAACAACCAATCACAAACAGGTCCACTTAATTGATTCACACATACTGGGCAGGTGCTTGTAGCAACAGCTCCACTGCACTGAGTGAACCATGTGTGGTAGCCAATTAACTAATTACAGAGCTCATTAACCAAACAACACACAACCAAAGACAACAATGTACTCAGGTAGATTAAACACTTGTGAAATGTGGCTCTACAAACGGCTATTTAAATTAAGAGCAGCTTACCTTTCATTGGTCCACCACAGAATGGTCAGGCATGTCCGCTAAAACACGCAAGTATCTGCTCACGTAAGCTAGTAGCGCTATTAGCGTACGCATGCGCAATCCGTTTCTAGCACACCTGGGCCAGCTAATTGCAGACAGGAAATAGCAGAGCAACGCAAAAGGCGGCAAAGCGGACCTGTCCTTTTCCCAAGTTAAGTATAAATGGCTGGATTTGACAACCTTCTGGTATTGTTACACTGTGGCAAAGGCTGTGGTGTGGTGGTGTGGTGGTTTGCTCCCTTTGTCCCTTAGCTCATTTTTGTGTCTTACTGGGTTTGGTCCTCACTCTTTGTGGCTTGTTGGGTAATTTCTGACATCAGTGCTGCTTCTTTAGGAGATTGATTTTGTTGGCATATGCAAATATTGTGTAGCATACAGCAAGTGAGGCTTGATTTTGGGGCCTTTTGTGGGCTGTGCAGCAACTCCCCTCTTGGTTGTGCCTAACTTAGAAAGCACACTTTCAGCAGTCTTGTGGTTCAGACCACTATATTTTCTGGTTTTGTGGTGAGCTGCATTGTAGTGAGTGTGAGGAGTGTGCTTGCTTGTGTGTGTGGTGTGTTTGTGGTTTTTTTTTGGTTTTGCTTCTTTTGTATATCTGTTCAGTGAGTGTGAGATGGATAAGAGGGTGATGTATGGGTTATGGGTGCAGGGATGTGTGAGAATGCTGGAAGAACAGGAGGCCAGGGAGGAGAGTGCTGTGAGGCTTAGGGCACCCCGATCCTTTGGCATCCGTCTTTCAGTGTGGGATTTAAGTGACGAGCAGATCAGAAGCCGCTTCCGTCTGAATCGTGCAGCACTACAGTCCCTATATGATCAGATTAAGACCAAAATCGAGCCATCCACCAAACGCACGCAATCCATTCCAGGCATAGTACGCCTATGTGCCACACTTAATATTGTGGCACGAGGGAACTTCCAGGCAACCTCTGCCCTCCTCAGCGGGATCAGCCAGGCTACAATGAGCCGCATATTTATACAGGTAGTACTGGCTATTTGTGACCTGATCCCTGTTTACATCAAGTTTCCTGAGGATGAGGTTGCCCAAATAAAACATGCATTCTATCGCATGGGAGGGATTCCGAATGTGCTAGGGTGCGTGGATGGTACACATATCCTTTTCCGCCCTCCCCGTGCACAGGAGCTGCATTATCGGAACAGAAAGCAGTTCCACTTCATGAATGTCATGGTGGTCTGTGACCATGACATGAAGCTGCGGGCCGTGAGATCTGGCTTCCCCGGATCATGCCACGACTCTTACGTGCTCCAGCAGTCAGTCCTGTGCAGGAAGTTCGAGAACAACGAAATGCCAGCTGGCTGGCTACTGGGTAAATAACTAACCATGTCAACGTATTTTGCTTGAAATATGTGGCCTAGTAAGCTAAATTTAAAAAATTGCGAAAAATAACATGTACTAGTACTAATTGCTGTCTCTCTCATTGTGTTTTTTCCACAGCGGACAAGGGATACGGGCAGAGAACGTGGGTCAGTCAGAAACCCACAGACCTCTGCCCAACAACACTACAATGCAGCACATCGCAAAACCAGAAGCATTGTGGAACGAACCATTGGACTGCTGAAAGCGCGCTTTCTGTGTTTGGCACGCCCAGGAGGAGATATGTTGTACAGTCCATAAAAGGTCTCCAAGATTATCCTCGCATGCTGTGTGCTACACAATCTTTGCATATGCCACAGAATCCAACCCCCTGAAGAAACAGCACTGGTGCCCGAAATCCCCAACTTGCCCGCAGAAACGAGTGAGGACACCCAGACTGGATTTGAGCTAAGGGAAAGCATGATCACTTCGTTTTTTGCGGTAAGCTAACTACCCTTCACTATAATCCAAGTACTGCACTACAGGGGAACTATTTGTTGGCTCCAATCATAATTTTTCCTAAACCACTATAAGGTGGGGGGGGGGGGGGGGGGAGTTGACCCAAACCACTATAAGGGGGGGGGAGTTGACCCGAACCACTATAAGGGGTGTGTAAGATGAACCAAACCACTATAAGGGGTGTGTAAGATGAACCAAACCACTATAAGGGATGTGTAAGATGAACCAAACCACTATAAGGGGTGTGTAAGATGAACCAAACCACTATAAGGGGTGTGTAAGATGAACCAAACCACTATAAGGGGGTGTAAGATGAGCCAAACCACTATAAGGGGGGTGTAAGATGAACCAAACCACTATAAGGGGGGGGGGGGAGTTGACCCAAACCACTATAAGGGGGGGGGGGGAGTTGACCCAAACCACTATAAGGGGTGTGTAAGATGAACCAAACCACTATAAGGGGTGTGTAAGATGAACCAAACCACTATAAGGGGTGTGTAAGATGAACCAAACCACTATAAGGGGTGTGTAAGATGAACCAAACCACTATAAGGGGTGTGTAAGATGAACCAAACCACTATAAGGGGTGTGTAAGATGAACCAAGGGGGGGGGGGGAGTTGACCCAAACCACTATAAGGGGGGGGGGGGGGGGAAGTTGACCCAAACCACTATAAGGGGGGGGGGAGTTGACCAACATAACAATTAGGGGTGTTGTGCAAGTTGGCCAAAACTGTCCCAAACCAAAAATTAAAAATGTAAATAAATGCAAAAAAACAAAATTAGTTATAAATACTAACTACACTTTTTCTTCTTTTTTAGGCACCATGATGACAAACCACCTTTATTTGTTTTATTTTCTTGCACCCAAATAAAAATAAAAAATAAAAAAAAAATCAACAAAGAAACATGTGGCAATGTGTTTACTACTGAAGGTCCTAACATTGATTTCAATCCAACAGCAAACAAACGCGCAGGTGCGGTGTTGAATAGCGTGTGTCAAAATGACAGCGCCTACAAAGCTCATCTGAAACATCATATTCACCAATGTAGGCATTGTTCCCAACAACGCCAAGTAGCGCCAAGTAGCGACTGAGGATGCCTGCTATAGCGAATCGCAGCCGACCGCGGCGTACGCTCGTGGCGCTCATAGCGCCATACTTCAGGCGCTCATCTGTCGCTACCTGGCGCTATTAATGAATCGGCCTCCCCGTTACAGAAGCGCCTCCTTCTGCCCACTCTCCATAGGTAAATTGGGTTTATGGGCTGCTTAGCAGCCCATCAACCAGCTTTTTCATGTTCAGGCTGAAAGCCAAACTGGAACACAGACTTCTGCCTTCTGTCCATGTTTGGGAACCAGAACCTGCAAAGTTCGGTACAGACCCAAAGCTCGGTATATACACTACTCGCATGGTGCAGACGCGGCTCTCCTCCAATCAGTTTCTTTGGCTGCACATTAATTTGTGGCTGGAGAAAGTGAAATGAGGTATAGCCATGCCCCCTGCATCTCTCAGCTGTGTGCGGCCCTGCTGGATATTCAGTTAGAGTAAAGGGGGAGGGAGTTGCTCCATTACTATTTTTAATTTTCAGGATCTTTCAGGTCCTGGAAACCAATTCACCGCCAGGTTTAACCCTATCATCACTGTATAATATTCAACAAACAGACATATGAATCCTGTATCGAAACTGGGGGCCTTGGTTTGCATACAACTGCATTTGGATATATTAAACCCCATGCCACGTGAATTATTTGATTGCACTGCATGTCCCAACTTTGGGCACTCATAAATAGGAGTAGGGACCCCACCAAAAAGGTCGCCTTGACGTGGCGTGGGGTTTAATACATGCGACTGCAATTGTATGCAAACCAAGGCCCCTAGTTTCTGTACAGGATTCATATGTCTGTTTGCTGAATATCATACAGTGATGATAGGATTAAACTGGGCGATGAATTGGTTCCCAGGTCCTGAAATATCCTGTATTAATAATAGTAATGGAGCAACTCCCTCCCCCTTTACTCAGATGTTCAGTTACGTTGGAGAAAGGGCCCGGAGAAAGATGAGAGAGATACAACCACAGGCAGCGCATGCACTGTGGGCTCGCTGGAAAGGTAAGGAAAGTGGGCAGTTGGTGGGTTTTCACATGCCCCAGTGGTGGTTGTCAGGCCGGACCTAGCATGTTATAGACATTAGGTGGATTTTGGTGCACTTTAACCCATCCGTGCAGCGGATAACACAAGCATAAAGTGTGCGCATGCTCGGAGCAGCAGGCTGCCCTAACCACGGTTCCTAGGGAGGAAAAGTAGCACTTCTATTTTATTTTTCAAATTTTACACCTGGTTCTGAATCAACCACTATGTAGATAGTAAAAGGAAATGGCTCTTTATTCTCAAAAACAAGTAAAGCCCTTGTTGTATCTGTCTGGTGCTAAATCACCTCCTTAGTATCTACATTTGTTTTACAAAGCTTAACACACAGGAAAATGCCTGGGAAGAGCTTGTAGAATTGGATTTTATGGGTCACCATTGACTTCAATCAATAATGCAATAAAACTACCACAACACAGATATAAACAGTATTATTAGAATGAGTGCTTTTGAACTATTTGCACTTTCTTTAACATTCTCAAGGTACGCTTTAAGATAAAAGATTGCAAAGGTGTCAGTGGAGTCTCAGGGCTCTCGCATACCGTCATTAACATTGTATTTCTGCAATGAAGTGTTTTATGCTATTTTGAGCTCGGTGGGAGCAACAGACTGTGAGCAGCAAACATTTTAATGACTTGGCAAACATCAATAAGATAGGCACTGTACACTGCAAATATATACATTGTTTCACTAATTTCTTCAACCTCTGAAGAGCTTGGCATCACTCGGGGTAACGCTAAAGATCTGGTGAAGCCATTAAACCAGACCTTCAGCATGATTTAATGAAAAGCCCAAACCCTTAAAAAACTATTCCCTAGCATCTAAAATTAATAGATTTTAAGTTTGTAGTCACTTACTTATTATTCTTTCCCCCAACGGGCTGCAACTCTGTTCAGGACTTTAGGATACGGGCGCCGCCATCTTGACTTAGAAGCATCACACATATTGAGGAGAGGAGAGGAGAGGGGGATAACGTACAGGGGGTGGGTTATAGCTGTGCTTTGCACAGGCAGAGCAGAGCTGGGGTCAGGGTAAGGACAGCAATACCAGAATGCAGAGCTGCATAGTCAGAAGACACTTCCTGTTTGCAGGCAGCCTGATGCTCCATGAGTCGCCATCTTGGATGTTTAAAGGCTCATAATATGCAGTAGATGCAGGTAGGATGATTTTTAATATGAGCAATCTGTATGTGCAGGTGTGGGAAACATATAAGATAGGCTCTTATTCAGGGTGAAGGTCCGCTTTAATTACCTTTGGGTGTTAACTGAAGATTATATCTATGTGATGGGGCATTTATACAGGTAAGGTACATCATTTTTCTAATGCTTTCTAATGCTGGTTTCCAACCTTACCCCTATTGGGAACAGTATTAGGTGCTGCCTGTTTTTGTTTGTTAAATCGCACATTGATTGCCAAAATATTGGCGATGAGTGGCATTGACTGGCACTGATGCTTGATAAATCAGGTTCAAAATAAGCCATTTCAAAGCACCTGAAAATCTCTAATTGTATGTAAACACCTCATGTACTAATTAATTTATGGGCTGTTGCTGAGCTGGTAAAAGTCTAGAACATCATCTGCTATGGTCAGAGACAGCTGCAAGACCACTGTGGTTGCTGGAGGACCATTTTTGTGTGGTCCTGGAGTAAAAAAAGGGCACATTTTTCTGCTTCGGCTTCTGGACAGCCCAACAGAAAATGGAGGAGAGGCACATGGGACAGTCAACAGGTTAGCTGCTTGCTGGCTAATTATTGCCCTTGGGTTTCGAGTCCCTTTACATAAATAAACAGCCCAATCATTACACCATTGGAAAAATTATGTACCTCACCTGTGAAAATGCCCCATCACAGGTACTGGTGATTTTATGGGAAATATTTTTAGTGTGTTCATTTATAAAAAGCTCACTCAGATGTAAGCTTCAGTTCACACCCCAAAGCACACCCAAAGGTAAACTTGCTTTACCAGATCTTTAACATAAATCAAGTGAAATGTGTCAGGCACCATATTATGAACATCTTCACAAATAAGTGCCACTTGAAGATTATTTGTTGCAGTCCTAAAAAGAAACATTTAAATTAGCCATTTATTCTAATTTTGTAATGTCTATCACAATATGACCAGAAGCTATAATTACAATATATGGATTTTATTAGAGCATTTGGAGTATTATTAGAGTCACATGCTCTGCATTTACTTGGGCATTCATTCACAGGGGCAGTGCTCTCTCTCTTAACATACTCCTGGTGTAATGTATTTGGTTTGATTTGAATACTGTATGTATTAAATGCATTAGTTGGCATATCTCTGTTACATACATCTTCTAATGCCCTGTGTATGTTACCTGAAAGTATGTTACTTGTCTCACCCTTCTATAATTTATACTTTGTACAGTGCCTTACATACATACAGTGCCATACATTGGTGCTTTATAAATAATAATAATTAATTTACAAGTAAATTGGTAAAGTAAGCCCTGCCTCGGCATGCTGTCTCTGTGGGAGGTAAAGGGACTGCACTTAGATCCTACAGGATTTTAGGACAGCGTAAGTTGAAGATTTTGCAAGCAGCTAACAAGATAATGTTTATTTTTATTGAAGCCCGGAAAAGGCTGACATGATTATAAGTTTTCAGGTTAGTATTTTTATTTATGATGACTTTATTGATGATTACATCTACTGCAGGCTATCCACTAGCTTTGTGGCATAAGCTATATTTTACCTACCTCTCCGGCTGCATCTAGTAGCTTCGATAGCTGGAAAAGCCTCCCCGCTGTGCCGTGCATATCTGCTGTCAAATGTTCTAAGGCTCTCCTGCTGGTTCAAGTAGTTGAGCTGCACAGACGTCTGGGGAGATTTGCAGAGGCGCTGTTGACAAACACACACAAGAAGTGGCTAAAGCAACAAGAATTCGGCTCTAAACCACTGCAACAAGAAAGAAATACAGCTAACTTTTCTAACCAAAGGTCTCAACTGTATAAACCAACAGTAGATGAGAAGAACATTGTCAGGAAGAATGACGGTTCACACGATCAACTAACAATCCAGCACCGACGATCACGCAGCCTGCTTTCCCAATACACTGTCCGCTTGCCCGTCTAGCGGGACTACAAGGCCCAGCAGCCTACGGAAACACAGATTCTTGGCAAAAAGATTGCTCAAGTTAAATATAGGTTTTAATGCAAAGAGCACACTAGGCAGTGATTACAAAGGTTTGGCTATGATGGAGTGAATACAAATGTTGTTCTGAGAGGTGGGTTACAGGTTACAGTGAGGTACAGAGATACAACAGTCAGAGTTGCCTTAAAATGCATATGCAGAGTAGTGATGATGGGTTTCCACGGGGTGGCATGTGGGCAGCTATGGACAATCCAGGCACCTCCAGCACGCATGCGACCTGACCTCCCCCCAGACAGTGACAAAGTCCTGGTCTCCCAGGCCTACCTTTAAGCTTGATCTCTGCCCCACCACCCTTCCTCCTCCCAGACACAGGTCCTGGGGAATTCTTTTGAAACACCATATGCTATCACACCTCCCCAGCTAAAGAGGTCGCTACCTGACAAAGGTGTTAGGGGAGCCGCATATGGACTTCCTTTTCCTGCTAGGCTGGTAATGATGACATTTGCTAAGAACAGAGAATTTTAAAGGGTAGGCCAGGGCATTCGCAATAAAATGAAATACAATATTTACTCTATTCCTCACAAATGTCATTTACAATAAGACATGATAATTGTGGACCTTGTTATTATCTACTGGCCACTGACACCACCATGCCGGGGCACTCACCACAGGGACCGCTATCCAGTGCTTGAAAAGGATTCCCTTTAAGAAGGAACACTCCTGGTTATTGTCTCATTCTGGCCTGTGGCTATCCCAGAGGATTGCTGTAATAAACGTACCTTTCTGGCTCTTGCAAGAGTGGCAGCCGGTCAGCAGCTACATACTCCGTTCAGCTTTTACTAGTCGCTATGATGTTAGGCTAGTAAGATAGCTAGAAGCTCAGTTGGTGGTTTATGAAAAGCAAGAAGGCAGCCTTCCCGACTAAGCTAATCTAATAATTATCCTTTATTTACTGGTTACAAACAAGGCTGTTTCTAGCCTAAACAGCTCCCAGAGCTAGGGGAGAAGGTTTCTCCCCCCCCCCCAACCTCTCCTAAAGGCTGCTGAGAAAGAAGGATAAACAAACATATAAGAAGGGAAGAACAGAAAGAAGAAAGCAGAGAAAACAAAAAGAAGGAAAAATGAAAGAAGGAAAGAGAAGTAAGGTGGGAGAGAACGAATAAGAGAGGAAAGAAAGAAAGAAGGAAAGAAAGAAAGAAAGAAAGAGAGAGAAAGAAAGAGAGAGAAAAAGGAGGGGGAAGGAAAAAAGAAAAGAAGGACGAGGGGAAGAAAGAAAGAAAAAAAATACATATATAGATATGCAAGCATGCTCTCAATCAAGTGAAAAAAGGATACAGTGTATAGGTTCAAACTGCAGCAGTATGCCCAGTCTCCAGGATCGCAGACCACCTCAAATAAAATAATAGTATCAGTTGAATTATCTCTATAGTGTACTAAGAGGCTATATATAGTATAGGCAATTACCATAGTATCCTATGAGGGGTTGCTAGATCGGTCCTGTAGAATGTAATCTTTAGCACATCTGACCAGTATCAAGTCAAGGAAACAAATGTATAAATGTACAACAGAGTAAATGTTTAGTTTCTGGTCAGAGTGCATATAGTCAAAATTGCATCATACCAGAAAGGCAAAATCAGTACAGAGACATATAGTACAATATGGCAAAAATCATGTGCATCATAAAACACTTATGTCTCTCAGGTAAAAATAGGGATTACCAATGCAATATAAACCGTGATTGCAAGCAAAGCCCATGTTTCGAGGCTCTCGCCCCCTATCAAGGCTGCGATAAGAGAAACATGGAACAATAGCGGCTTTATATGTGCGGCGCCCCCGGCCGGCCAGTGTAGCACTTCCTGGCGCTCGTGGAGTGCGTTTTGGTGTGTCACTTCCGGCGGTGAGGTCCCGGCCGAAGTCACTTTGCCATCCAGAGTCCGGTGACATTGGCACACAGGGCCTACACACGCTGGAGAGCTGCAATACAACGAGCTTTATTATACAGAATTATATTGTCAAACGAGCGGTCATCGAAGTGCGGAGAAAAGAATGAAATAAAATATAATTGTTAAAAACAGCTTACACGGTTCATAATTATTATTGAATATATGGGAATATTAAAACTTTTGTTGAACATTGGAGATGCATTTAAAAGGCAGTAACTGAAATCTATCCATATTAATTATCTTGTGGGGCAAGGAACTTTTCCTTGCAAACAGCTATGGGAAATCCACAAAGCCGCCACTTAACAGTCCGGAGAGCTAGCTACGTGACTTTCACATCATTGGCATTAAGAGGGTTAAATCACTGCTTTTAGTATAAAAGTGGAGGCCATTTTTGCTTCCTAGCAAATCATTTGTAGAGAGAAACTAACCCCCCCCCCCCCTTTAGCTGACTACTGTATGTTTAAGGTAAAAAAAACTGTACCCCAAGTACCCATTAATCACCTGCATAAAATGCTAGAGGTCACCTTTAGTCAATTTATGTAGTTTTAATTTAAAACCAGAAGCCCATTTACCACTAGTGAATAAACTGTACATTAGCCAACTAATGTATTTTTGATATGAAAGCCTAAGCCACCTCTGTAAAAAGAGGCATGGTTCCCCTAAAAGAACTGGCTTCAATCCCTGATCTGCCTCTCTGTGTTTGGATCATGAAGATAGCTGAGTAAGTAAGACAGACATATTATTACAGCTTCTTACAGCATTACGCATTAAAAACCCACTGCTAACTGTCTGGTTCAAACTGTTTAGAGATCATCGTCCTAGTTATATCATTTCAGGAGCAAACAAGTGAAAATCTGCCCCATTCCATGTAGTAAAAAACAGCACACCACACCGCAGTCAATGTTCTAGGACATGTGAATAAGGTCCAGAATGTCACTGCCACTGTCATGTTGTCAGGCAGAGTGTGGATTGCAGGGAACCATGGTCCTGCTACCCTGCAAGTTTGGCCCTAGAATCTACTGCCCAAAATCCAAGATTTGACCCTGCAGTCTAGGGACCCCCTACAATCATCACTAGAGCCCTGCACAAGGGAGTGTAATGCTCAGCTGATCACCACTAAGTTCAGATGCCAATCCCCAATCTAACACCGCTGCCTTCACCTATAGTCACGCCCCCATTTGCCGGGAGACATTACACACCTGTCCGAAGACGGTTGCCCCTAGGACTTAAGGGCGCAAAGGATGGCACCTGAGGCTGCAAAGGCCGATGTATAACAGGGCAAAACTAACAATACACAGGGGAAGTCAAGAGATAGCCGGGTCTGCTACAGATAATCAGTTCTACCAGTGTCTTGACAGAAGGAGTAATCAAAGCCGAAGTCGAGGGAAAGTCAAAGGTCAAAGCCGTAAACCAGAGTCGCAGTATCCAAAGGGTCAGGCAAAAAGCAGTCGGTCAGTCGGTATGCAAAGCAAACTAATCAGGTCAGCAGGAAATAAACCAACAGAGTAACACACCACAAGCAAGACGCTATCACAGGCAGTGTGTGCTGAAGCCTGAACAGCTTTATGTGACTACTGACCAATGGCAGGTTGGAAGGACGGGCTGCACAATAGTTGCTTAATTGACCACTACTCCTAGTGAGCCAGATATAACCTCTAAGTTAACTCTTAACTGGATCTTAAGCTTCGCTGACCACAGTGAGCTGCAATATGCCACCACAAGGCATATGAGGTGCTTCCACAATGATGTTTGGATGTTCTGAATACAAACAGGTAAATGCTTGGATCTCATAGGGAGCATAGGTTTTGCTGCCCGAGAGGTCCTAGGTTGTGCCTGTCATGTACTTTGCAGGCAGGCACATATTACCCGGTACAGATGGTTAGGCAGCATAAATGCAGGTGCATAGTCAAGAAGGTCAAGGAGGAGAGAAATTGGGATTGCTAAATTCCAAAGCCAAATATCAGGGGCTGAAGGCAAGCAAGAGAAATCAGTAAAACAAATGTTGTGAGCAGGTAGCTAGCAAAGGGTTAATCGATAGCCCTAATCTAAATCAAATAGCTGGCCGGAAACAGGTAATATCCGGGTACAAGCGATGGATCATAACAGGAAGGTAGCCCAAGGGTCAAGGGCTGACACAAACAGGGGCACAGTAAAAGATCCTACTGGCACTACTTTTGGCGCCAGGAAGTTCATCATAAAGGACCCGAGCATGCTCAGTAGGTGTGCACCCGTCAAATGAGGGAAGGTTGGTTTTGATGAATAGAGTACTCCTGAAACTGGTGACCAACATTTAAAGATGACCCTCAGCCAACACCTTCTGCCCATTCACCCTTCCCTCTGTGTTAAGTCCGATTTAGGAAATTAAAAAACAAAAACACACACACAGAAGCTATAAGCTAAGGCCTTGGATTACAGGTCAGTCACCCAATCCCTTAATCAGTCCAGCCACTGCTAAGCTTGGGTGACTGACCTGTAACTGACCTGTAGCCAGTTTAATTTTGGGTGTGAATTTAAACTTATATCTGAGTGAGCTTTTTTACTATAAAGAGTGACTAACCGACAGCTGCTTGCCTACCTCCAGGACATCCTCTCGAGTGCTCCATGATGGTCACGACTAGGAGAAAATCAGTGAGGCATCGTTTCAGCTTTGAGTGGATGCAGGAGCAAATGTAAGTGCTGACAAGGATTCAGTATCATGCATACAGATGGGGCAAGTGAGTTTTGTGGGGAATTATTTAACTGTGCAAGACTCTTGGTCCAGTTTAAGCTCTGCTACCTGAGACATCCTCCTAGAATAAATACTACTGAACACTTCCTACCTTTATAACATTTTAGGTAGCATCCTTGTCCCTCCTGTTTTGCCATCTAGCATGGTTATGTGGATTTTTAATGTTAGACCAAAGATCTGTTTAGCAGTGTACTTTTCATGGAAGGTTTGCAGCTTTGTGATTGGGGCATGTCACTGTTTCATTAATTATATACACAGGGGTGTCTCTTTTTATATCCATGTTTGTTATATTGTGGTATCACATGCAAACATTTCTTTGTACTAGACGGCATGGATGACATTTCGTAACGGTGACATTAGCATTTTTCTCTTCCTATATTGTCATCCAGCATAGAAATTGAAGAGGCCTTTAGATACAATACGATGCTACAGGATAAATAAAATATGCTGTAGGTGGTAACTGTGTGCACGCTACTGCCTTGTTGGTGCCAAGTGTAGAGACATGCACTGTCATTCTTATAATCCCCAATATATTGGTATATGACAGGTAAGTTTGAATAATGCCCCATTGTTAATAAAAGGTGAAAAGAAAATAAAAAAAGGAAGAAAAAAAGTGAAAAAGAGAAGGATGAAAAAAAGGAAAGAAGTAGAGCAGGAAGAAAAGAAAGAAGGGAAGGGGGAAGGAAGGAAAGTAGCCCCTGCTGTTTAGGCATTTACAAAGGCTCAGCTCAACTGTCAGAGCTAAACTCAACTGAAAGCCAGTGCTCAGCATTGAGAACAGCGCCCCCTGTGATCACCACTTGTACTACACTCTGTGCAGTTGCATGGTTCACCTGGGGCTAGAAACAGCCATAATATTTCAGTTAAACAGGTATAGCAGTAGGTGCATTATGCTAGGTGTGTCTTCATTGGGGACTTTTGCTTATATACTGATTAACAGTTGGTGGATAATTAAAGGAGGACTAGCACAGAAAATGATAAAAATCCATAGTATGCTGGGTGGGGGGAGGAGGGGTCCTTTATACACACAACACCAAGATCCAGCAAGGTTTGCTTCTTTCTTTTAATAGAAGGAAATCGGGGGGGGTGGAGACATGTTCTATTCCTCCTGATACACTTAAACCTGGCATCCCTGGATTTTATTCCTACCAGGAAAAGGAAACCCCAATCTTGGTGGGAGTGTTATTCAGTTCAGGTGTATAAGTGACCCCCCCTCTCATTAGCCGATGTGTTTATATGGATTTTTAAGATTACACAAATTTACGATACCCCTCTTTTAAGTGCTAATTTATCTATTTGATTCTGAGATGCAGGGGTCAGTATCTACATTGACTTTAGTTGTGATAAGAGTCTCCCCCGTGAATTCAATGGCTAGTCACTAGATCTAATTCTGCTTTAAGAATTTTTATGAACTGTCTACTTTGTGAAATCTGGAGCATTTGTTTTTTTTTTCCAACTGTGGCATTATTCTGATTTAAAATGAGTGGTAGAACCTGTCCTATTTAAAGCAGACCAACAGCCTGACACAGTTGGAAAAGAAAGGTGGCGGCCATTTTGGAGCTTCCCCTTACAGCATCTCAGCCATGCTGCTGCCTGGATCCACAACTGACAATATACAGTAACAGCAAACGCAGCAGCACTTCCTGTTTGCAGGTGGCCTGCACATCCATTAGCCGCCATTTTGTTTGTAAAATTCCCTACAGCAAGAGTTGGAAAAAGGTAAATGAATTTTTATGTGCATCAATCTAAATTGCCCCGGGGTGGGTCTGGTTTAAGTCACTTTTGACTGTTGTTCCGCTTTAAGCTTAGAAGACATCTGGTGGTATTTCTATTTGATGTAAAAAAGTGGGGGGTCATGCTAATTATTGGTGAAGCCAGTTTAACTTTGGGTGTGAACTGAAACTTACATCTGAGTGAGCTTTTTTACTTTAAAGCCGCACACACCCCTCTTGCGCCTGCCCTGGAATCTAAAAATCGAAAAGACTCTAGGACTGGCCACTTGCCTACTCCTAGAGCATCATGACTTGGGATGCTCCTCTGTGCCAGGGGCATTGCCTGTAAAACTTAGCTTTCCCAGGACTACAACAGCATTTCCGCAGCCGCAAGAGGGAATGGCCTGCAGGCTTTTCACATCATTCGGCAGATTTGAGATCAGCTGTCTTTTTTTAAAAAAACTGAGCCAACAGCATTACCTGAGATACCTGGGAGGAGGGGTGGATGGGGTACATTGGGAGATGAGGTGTAGAGGGTTTTGGTCTGCTTTGACACATAAAAAAGTCCAAAAATGTTTTTTTTTAATTTATCCCAAAAATTACCTCTATCTGTGATGAGGCATTTTTCCAATGAGGTAAGAATTATTCTCTGCAGGTTTGGAAAAATCTAGGTGGCATGCATTAGCATTTTTTTCTGCATAGCCCATAGGGCTGCTGTTTCTGAACTTTCAAAAAACTATCCTTACCTCAATGGAAACATTTTGCAACTCACCTTTAAAAATACACTTTTTGTGTGTTAAAGGAAAACTCCCTTTTTGTCAGGTTTTTGGTGTTATTATTATTGTTTTCCTCATCTGGCATGTAAAATAAACATTTGTGTTAGGATTGTCTCCCGAGATCTGTGATTTACTTATCAGCACTTAAACCGGACCTTCAGCGTGATTTAATGAAAAGCCCAAACTCTTAAAAAACTATTCCCCAGCATCTAAAATTAATATATTTTACGTTTTTAGTCACTAACTTATTATTCTTTCCCCCACTGGGCTGCAACTCTGTTCAGGAATTTAGGATACGGGCGCCGCCATCTTGACTCAGAAGCATCACACTTACTGATGAGAGGAGAGCAGGATAAAGTACAGGGGGGCGGGTTATAGATGTGCTTTGCCCAGTCAGAGCAGAGCTGGGGTCAGGTAACGGTCAGCAGTCCCAGAATGCAGAGCAGCACAGTCAGGAGGCACTTCCTGTTTGCAGGCTGCCTGATAAGATGGCGGCTTCCATAAGCCGCCATCTTGGATGTTTAAAGGCTCATAACATGCAGTAGAGGCAGGTAGGATGATTTTTAATGTCGACAATCTGTATGTACAAGGTGTGGGAAACATATAAGATAGACTCTTATTCAGAGTGAAGGTCCGCTTTAATAGTTTTTTGTAACTCCTGCCATGGCCAATTTTACCACTAAAATGGTATCTCATGAAGCTGCTGATAGCCTACAAAGAGGAAGTGTTGCTGGGGTTCCTGCTACTGAGCATTGTTGGTTATATTAGTTAAATCCAGGCAGCAGCACAATTGGGAAGCTGAGAAAGAAAGATTCACTACTAAAGCCAGGTATTGCCAGATGAGTGACCGCTGTAAGCGTGTATCAGGCTCTGTAACATAGCGTCTCACTTGCTGTATTAACCTGGCCGGCATTGATGAATGTGATGTATGTTGGGAGTTCTAACACCAGTACAGCGCTGCAGCAAGCGAGAGGTAACGGAGAGGTAGCAACTGCACAGTGTGCCTGGCACTCGGCACTCCACACCATATTCACCATATTCAAGAAAACACTAGACACACAGAGCATAGGCGCTCTAAAGCTGGGTTCTATAGTATAGAGCGGCAGACGCTGTGTGATTAAAGTCTGTTTTTGAACACATATCCACCTGTAACAAAGTGAAAACACATGAAATGACATTGTTTTAACACTGTGACATTAACACTTTAGTGCCAGACCTGTAAATACAATTCTGCATAAAAATATAAAAAGTCCAAAAAGTTTCTAAAAGTGTTTGCAGCCAGGAGAGGTCATACAATGATTTGAGCAAAAAAAAAATGTCAAACACGCTATTTATACACAACTAATGAAGCCCCATTGAAATGTATGGGAGAGCGACACTGAGCGACAGGTACTAAATGGCATTCCTGAGCCTAGAGCGCCAGCGCTATACGCTGAGCCGCCTGTAATAATACATTGGACGCTACATGGCGCTGTTAAAGGCGCTTACCTGATTCCCTTTCATAAATGTGGTTTTGTGTACAGCGCCCAGCATTCACCAGGCGCTACCTACATGCCACTAAAGGCACTACCTGGCGCTATCCATTCTTAAATAACCCCCTAAGGCTCTGGAGTGCTCCAAGATGGCCTCAACCAATACAAAAACCCAATTCTGTGAAGTACTCACCTGTGGAATTGTTTTTTCTGGGAATCCATTCCAGGCACTCCTTACACTTGGGATTACCTCCTTGCTGATCACGTGACTGCAAGAAAGAAAAAAGGTGTGGCCCCTCCTGGCCCATAAGTAGCAGCTGCCTCCTAACTAAGATCAGTTTACTTAAAAATCAGTAAAAAACGTAAATCAGAGGCAGGCCGGGAGGCCCTGTATAGGAGTCCATTTTACTTCACACCGAACTCCGCCAGAAAACTCTCAGAAATTAAACTTTGTTCTTTTCACTTTCTCTTATACTTTTTCTTCTTTTTCTTTTTTCCTTTTTTAAAAGCTAATGAAAGTAATAAATGGACTAAACACCACCAAAAAAGCATCAAAAGATAGATCATGGCCCAAAACGGGTGGCCGGAGTGCCTGGAATGGATTCTCAGAAAAAACAATTCTACAGGTGAGTACTTCACAGAATTGGTTTTTTTTCTTCCAATCCATTCCAGGCACTCCTTACACTTGGGAGATCCAAAAGCAGTGCCATCTATGGGCGGGATCCCCAGCGCAGAACAGCAGGTAGTTTATCTCACTACCACCTGAAGAATCTTCCGACCAACAACAGCGTCAGCTGAGGCTCTAACATCTACCTTGTAAAACTTGGTGAATGTATGAACCGAAGACTAGGTGGCAGCTTTGCAAACCTGTTCCACCGAAGCCTGATGCACCAGGATGCACCAATGGCCCTAGTGGAATGGGCCGTGACCCGAAAAGGGGGTTCCTTCCCCATGGCCAAATAGGCTCTTCCTACTGCCTGCCTAATCCACTTACTGACAGTGGCTTTAGCTGGCGGAAGACCCTTTCTCTGCCCTTATGATAAAACAAAAAGAGAATCAGTCTTGCGGAAGGAATCCATAGCTGCCATGTAATATCTTATGGCCCTGACTACATCTAAAGAATGAAGTGCCCTCTCCTTAGCATTAGCCGGAACCGGGCATAAAGAAGGTAGAATTACCTCTTGATTGAGGTGAAAAGGAGAGACGACCTTAGGTAAAAAATCATGCTTAAAACGAAAAACTACCTTGTCTCTGAGTAACTCAAAATAAGGAGACTTCATACATAAGGCGGCTAACTCAGAAACACGTCGCACAGAGGTGATTGCCACCAAAAATATCACCTTAAGCATCAAAATGCTCAATGGAGCGTCAATCATGGGTTCAAAGGGAGCATCCTGTAGAGCCGTCAACACAAGATTCAAGTCCCACACCGGTAAAATGGACTTGCGCGGTGGTCGGACATGAGTGACACCTTGAAAAAAAGTCTTAATGAGCCTATTACTAGCGATAGACTTCTGGAAAAAAATAGATAAGGCCGACACATGCCCTTTTAGGGTGCTTGACTGTAGGCCCATATCTAGTCCATCTTGTAGAAATTCTAGAATTCTAGAAATCGAATACCTTCTGCATGAAAAATTCCTAGCCTCACACCAAGATATGAATGATCGCCAGACCCTGTAATAAATTATGGAAGAAGACTTCTTCCGCGCCTGAATCATGGTATGAATAACCTTAGCCGATAAACCCTTCTCTGCTAAGATCGAGGTCTCAATAGCCAGGCCGTCAAAGCTAGCATCTGTAAATTCAGGTGCCGAAGTGCCCCCTGTGTGAGAAGATCTGGCTCGACTGGTAAGCGCCAATGGTCCACCGACAACCTTGTTATGTCTGAAAACCAACTTCTCCTTGGCCAACGAGGAGCTACTAGAATGGTTGGTACCCCCTCCTGAGCTATCTTTCTTAGTACACGGCTCAGGAGCGGAAGCGGGGGAAAAACGTACAGAAGCTTGAACCTTGCCCAGGAGACTGACAGGGCGTCCGTTGCTATGGCCAGAGGGTCCCTTGACAGGGACATAAATTCCGGCCGTTTGTGATTGTGTCTGGATGTAAAGAGATCCCCTTCCGGACACCCCCAGCGAAGACAAAGGGCTTGAAAGACCTTCTGACTGAGGGACCATTCTCCCCGACGCAGAACCTTTCTGCTCAGAGCGTCGGCCTCCTGGTTTTCTACCCCCGGGATGTAAACTGCCGAGATGCAGGGAACATTCTCCTCTGCCCAAGTCAGAATCCGGCTTACTTCCTCTAGAGCACTCTTGCTCCGAGTACCCTCCTGATTGATTGATATAGGCTACTGCCGTCCGATTGTCTGGTTGGACCTGGACTGCCTGCCCCTTTAAACTGGGGGTCAGATACTGAAGCACTAGCCGGATTCCAATATATTTATGGGAAGCTGATTCTCCTTTGGCCCCCACTGTCCCTGGATCTTCTGTGTTTGCCAGATGCCCCCCCCAAGCCTTTGAGATTGGCATCCGTGGCAACGATCTGCCACTGTGGTGTCAGAAAGGACCTGCCTACAGACAGATGAAGATGCCAACAGATTCCACTGAAGAGGCCTCATGTGAAACTGGGCAAAAGGTACGGCCTCGAAGCAGGCTACCATAAGGCCTACTAGCTTCATCCCTAGCCGAAAGATCCACCATGTGGCACCTCCAGATATCAGAAAAATGCAAGAGCCGTCCCCCCACCTGCTCGGGTGAGGGCGCCCTCTCATGCTGGAGTGGGCTTGGCTGGAGGTTTGGGCCTACTTCTCCAGGCCCCTCCTGCCCTATTACGCGCTCTGCCTCTACCCCAAAAAACTCTACGGGAGCAAGGACGGAAGACACCTCTGCCACTCCGAAAGGGCCGATATGATGAAGGCCTCTGAAAAGGCCGAGCTGACCTCTTTCTCTGAGGAAGCTTGCCATCCTTGACCATACCATCCAGCTTTTCTCCAAAGAGTCTGTTACCTAAAAAATGTAGATCCGTAAGAGCTTTCTTAGCAGCGGCATCAGCCGACCACTGTCTTAGCCATAAGGAACGGCGCAAGGCCACAAGAAGAGCAGAGGTTCTAGCCGCCAGCCTGACCGCATCATCCATCACAGTGAAAGCGAACGAGTTAAAGTCCAAACAATCCTTAAAATCTTTAGACTCTTGAATAGGCCTGCTTCCTTGAAGCCAGGGACACTCGCCGTGGCACAAACAGGACGTAAAAAGGATCCTATCATAGCAAAAGCATGGCGGGCCAATTAATCCATACGTCTCTCTGTGGGATCTCTTAAGGATCCCATACTAGCAGACGGCATGATAGAAGTATTAGACAAGCCTGCTACTGGGGCGTCCACCTCAGGTGGATAAGACCAAAGCTTAATCATGTCCGCCGGAAAGGGATACCTAGCGTCTAGGATCTTGGGAACAGCCGGTAGCTTGTTAGGATTTTCCCACTCCTTTAATACCATCTTGGAAAAGTGTGGCTGTTGCGGGAACACCTGCCTTTGCCTTACTGGCTTAAACAGGTCGTCCTTCCCTCTTTTTGCCACCTCAGGAGGGGTGATATTCAACGTTTCAAAAACCGAGGAGAGCAGACATTTTGTTTCGTCTGCGAGGAGGGGGTCCTCATCAGACGAGAATAAGATAGAGTTACTATCTTCCTCCCCTGAGCGCAACTCGCCCTCTGAGATCTGCTCCTCTAAATACTCCTCGTCCTCCTCCTCACCAAAAGATGAAAATAAATCTTTTTCCTCCGCAACAGGTTCCAAATGCCTCCTCTTATAGGCAGCCTTCTTTGGAATAACCAAGGACAACTGCCTCTCCAGGTTATCCAACCTGTGCGCTACGTCCGCCTGAGCCTCACTGCCTTCCCCCTCTCCGGGGGATGTAAGGGATGGTTGAGCTCCCTCCAGCATTAGCTGTGCTAGAGACCTGAGCAGCCGCTCTATTATGGTCTAAACCAATTCTCATGGCGCAAGCGGAACACACCGTGCTGAAACTACCCAGGGGATCCTGCTTACATAAAGGGCAGAGCCCGCCCTGCTCAAGTGGGATGTTCGAATCACTATCCCCTGATGCCTCCCACATGGTGTTTTTTTTTTTTTTCCTTTTTTTAATTTGGCATTCAGACCTAAAAGGCCCTAAGCCTAAAAACCAATCCCAAAAGGGACCGGGAGGAACCACAACCCTTTTCTATCCTTCTTCCAATTTCTAAAAATAAAACAGGAGAAAAAGAGCATTCATAATCTCCTTCCCCCCCCCCCTTTTTTTTTTTTTTTTTTTTTAATCTAAAAACCAATCATACTGATATTAAAAATAGAATAACCTAAATAAATATATATATATATATATATATATATATATATATATATATATATATATATTATAAAGTAAAAGATATAATACTATAAAAATATTATACAAATAATAATATTAATGCAATTAATAAATAATGACATTGATAAAGCAATTGGTCCTAAAAATGATCATAAAATTAATAATAATAAAATTGATAATGGCGATGTCCACTCACCATCACCGTTCTCTCTTCACAGCCTAAACAAAAGATAAGATCATACATAAAAAGTAAGAAAGGCTGCTTAATGCCGCAAGTCAAAAAACAGGTTGGCCAAACTGTAAAATAATAATCATAATAATACCAGCAGGCTCTGTCCGAAATTCATTGCTCAAAGAAACGCAGCAACAGGCAACCTGCCCCAAACGGCCGCCACCGCAGCCACACACGCGATGGCCGCATTCACACAATAAAAAGTGTTTCCCGGCTGCCACCGCCGCAGCCGCCCTAGTGTCAATCCTGAACACCACAAACGGCCTGCTGAGTTATCGCCGCTTTTCATAGCCTGCGTCCACAGGACCAGTCATGGCCGCCCGCTGTCCTGCAGGCTGCTACACTTACTTGGAATAGCGGGGAATAACAAGACCCGACCTTCTTCCAGTGAGAGAGAGGGAGAGAGAGCACTGCAGGAAACACGGCCTCATGGTTCTGTGTTAAACTCCGCCCCCTGTGTGACGTCATCCACGCCCCTTAAAGGCATACCTAAAAAAAATTATTTTTTTAAATTTTTTTTTTTGAGAAAAAAACTAACTTGGAAGAAGGATGGGTTGAATTAAAAATAAAAAAAAATGTTCCTCAGCAGGTACACCAGAGAAAAACCTGCGGCTTACTTGCTTTTTAAAAAGCCTGCAGCCCAGAGCCTATACACTCTGTAAGCGCCCCAAGACCCCGGCGCTTCCACCTTACCTTCGCGAACCCCAGAACAGCCAGACGCTGTAGGAGGCATAATTTGGGTCTAGGCGATCCGTTGGAATAAGGCTTACGCAGAAAGCCGATAGGGTGCAATCCCCCGCTTGCTGCCAATCCTTGAGAGCTATTTTCCTGAGCCATCACAGTCACTTGCCACTGCAAGAAAGAAAAACTGATCTTGGTTAAGAGGCAGCTGCTACTTATGGGCCGGGAGGGGCCACACCTGTTTTCTTTCTTGCAGTCACGTGATCAGCAAGGAGGTAATCCCAAGTGTAAGGAGTGCCTGAAATATATTGGAAGAAAAATCGGTGAGGTGGAATTGCAACTTTGAGTGGGCGCAGGAGCAAATGTAAGTGCTGACAGTCATTCAGTATCATGCATGCAGATGGGAAAAAAAGTTTTGGGGAGTTTTTCTACAAGGCTGTTGGTCCAGTTTAATCAGCGTTTACAACTAAATTCACTAATAAACGCAGTAGTTCCGGATGGCCGGAATGGTTATACTAGAAATGCTTCAATCACCCTAAGCGCACCACCCAAGGCTTTTTCAGTAGAACACTCAGTATCTTATTCTATATAGGTCACACTCATCTGCTTGGAAATAATCTATGAAATATGTTCAGCATATTAATCCGAGCAAAATGAAAGCAAGCACGATTGCTATTCCTGAAATGCAGACAGTCCGTCTGGATGTAAAATACATCATTTTGTACAACTATGGCATTCTGCTTCCATCCATACGTGCCTAGCTAACCTGATTTGCAGTGGTCATGTGCAGTGAGGGCCTATGCATAGGGAGGCAGGGCCAGACTTTACAGCCACTCTGGAATGAGAAAGAGGTGAGTATGTTCACACAATCTAGGGCTCTCTCTTTAACGTAACACAGTTATTACTTATATGTATATGAGATTGTATTGTTAATGAGGGAGTGCGCCCCCTGGTGGCTTACCATGCATATGGTTCAGTAAAATTGTTTTTAAATTGGTTTTAAACAATATGCTACAATAAAATGGATTTATAAATTGATTGTTTGAGTGCAATAGTGAGTCTCTGTTGGGCTTTTTGGCAGGGGGTGTAGAGGTTACCCCAAACTAATACATTTGGTTTTTGGGTATTAACCCACAGAGCAGTGCACCTATAGAAATATTTACTGGTGCTGCCCACATTTCTTATCCGTAGCCCAAACGGATGTTTATTACTGGTTTAACGTTACACAGCACGGCATCCCAAATCATAATGCCCCATAGGGTGTGTCGAACTGACCCACCAGAGCACCAGATGATCCTCCGGTGGGACTCAGGCACTAACCCAGGGCAAGTATCTGGGCATTATAACAGAGCAATGACTAAAACAGTGTTTCTGGGGAATATATAGAGTCAGATTGTGGCAGACACCCCCCCTTGTTTTTGGTCCATGTGGTTCCCCGGGATCCGCACATTTATGGCACACTCATGCTCACACAATTATGCCTGGCAATGAATCCCCTGGGCCATTCTGTCCAGCTATGCCCACTCTCCACCAGGTATTTGGATATTCTTTGCCGCCTTGCGCACTGCAAATGGAAGGGTGCAGACGATGCTCACAGGGACCCGTGCATGCACTATGAAATCCCTGGATCTCCAAATTAAGGTGGGTAATGAGGCAATCGGGAGACCCCAAGGGACAGCTGTAACCAGGTTCTGGAATCTTTTAGGGCTACATGAATTTTGGTCTGCTTTAAATGGAATCAATTTTGGAGCCAGCCAGGGAAGCACACAGCAGGGAACAAGACAAAGGTATTGGGAAGACAACACTCTATTAACATTACCCCAGTCATGATTAAGGTAAGCCTAGGTTTTTGTTTTATTTGGTATGTTTATTACGGTCGGACCATGTATTTTAATTCTGCGGAGATCTAGTAATGGACTATTGGCTCTGACATCCTTATATTCTAGTGCCAGGATAGAATGGTGGGAAAAACAAGAGAAACTGGAGCTACGGCTTCATTCATTCTTCTGTTTTCATCAATAAAGACTAGATTTCATTAGTTTAGGCTGTGATATAAAATATGCAACAATTTTAAAATGTTTGAAACAAAACTATAAAATATTAAAAGGCTGTATGCATGTCAAGTCAGGCATTAGCATATTTGTCATTTTCCGTCTAGAACAGTCCAACAAGTTACAGCTATGGGATACTAGCCAATGCACTTTTGTCATCCTGTCCTTTCCTGTCTTCCTGTCTTATATAAATTATGCCAGACTTATTAAACACCATGCACGAATGCAGATCACACTTACTTACATACCTAACTATGAATAGACAAAGTCATTTTCTCTGAAGATCTACAGTATATTAAAAAAAATATTGTGAATTGTGAATTTTTTGGGTTCGTTTCAGGAGAAACCCTATGTTTTTAGAAGCAGCCAAATAAATGGGCACTAGAGGTTTACAACTGGGAACTAGAGGGTTGATTCAGCTGCAGCTGAGAGTGCTCTTCTACTTCTTGGAACTAGAGGGTTGGTTCAGCACCTAGCGAGAGTGCCCATGTAAAACTGCATGTACAAAATGACCTGCAGGGTCTCTTTTTTGCTTATAAGTTCTTGACTCTCTTGACTCTCTAACATGTACGCATTCTTTGTCCATTTGTTATGGGGATTGTAGCATCTACTGGCAATTATTGTGCAGTTGTATGTTTAGGCAGTGGAGTGACTGGAATGAGGGCTGGGGGGGTGAATACTTGAAAAAGCATTACTGGGACCATGGGGTCCAGTCATTACCACATTTTGTGGGTTATGGGGGGATTAGACCATATATAAGCTGCCTAAATAGGTAATGCCTCTGCCTTAAAGTGGAAAAACCACCTGTGTGGGTGGCCCTGCAGTCTTTTACACCAATCGACCAACCTTGGGGCATCCTGATCCAGGATTCATGAACTAAATGCTGGGGAGGGGAAGCAGGCTGAATAGCTTAATTGAACACTTACAGCAGGATATGGGCCTATACAAGTCCCTCTTGGGAGCAATAAGCAATACAAGCCCAACTCTTTGGCTAGCATATTTGTTGCAGAAAAAAGTTAACCTATTCCAATGCTTCTCACATCCAGCACTCACCTATATCATTCTTCTGCTGTCCTGCCTATTGCAGGACCAAATCAAATGTGAAACACTCTATTGTGCTGGTAATCACTTACCCTTCCCTGGTCAAATGGTGCATGTGCAATGAGAGCTGTCTGCCGTGACTATGTCATTCTGCAAACGTCTTTCATTGTTTTCAATGGGGAGCACAGGCTGCCGCATCAGAGCGACCGCTATTAGACACTGTAAGCCAGTATCGGGCGCTGCAACAGAGCGCCTCAGTCGCTCTAGTAACCTGGCTGGCATTGATGAATGTGATGTGTGTTGGGCGCTCTAACACCAGTACAGCGCTGCAGGAAGCGAAAGGTAGCGCCAGCTCAGTGCGACCGACTCTCGGCACTCTACACCATACTTATCAAAAAACGACACACACACAGCGTTGGTGCTCTAAATCTGGTCGCTACAGCATAAAGCGCCAGACACTGACATTAAGACTTTAGTGCCAGACCAGTAATGACAATACTGCATAAAAATATAAAAAGTAAAAAAAGTTTCTAAAAATGTTTGTTTGCAACCAGGAGAGGTCACACAATGATTTGAGCAAAAAAAAAATAAAATAAATGTCAAACACGCTGTTTAAACACAAGCAAATGAACGCCCATCGAAATGTATGGGAGAGGGACAGTGAGTGAAAGGTAATACCTGGCGCTTTGGAAGCTAGAGCCCCGACACTATACGCTAAGACACCTATAATAATACATCGGACGCTACATGGCGCTGTTACAGTCGCTCACCAGATTCGCTTTCATAAATGTGGTTTTGCCTACATCGCCCAGCGTTCACCTGCCACTACGAGGCACTACCTGCCGATATCCCTTCTTGAATAACCCCCTTAGTTATGGCTAGAGATGAGAGAACTTTTGAAAAATTCGATTCGGCTGATTTGCCGAATTTTCCGGGAAAAATTGTTTCGGTCCGAATTTATTCGCAATTAATTGCTATTAAAAACGGCTATTTCTGGGCGTCTGAGAGCCTCCATAGGGTTGCAGAATGTTTTACTTGGCTGTAACATGCATAGGATGCATGCTGGGTTAGTGAAATACTATTGTAAAGAAGTATGACATGCAGATCAGAGGCGTCGCTATTAGATTCGCTGACGCAGAGCGGCACAATTACAGAGCCTTGAGGTGGCATCAGCATGATGAGCCCATATATTGCCTGAAAGACACACAGTGGAGTTGGCAGCAGCATAGGGAGCCCATATATTGCCTAAAAAACACACCCTGAATTTGGCAGCAGCATAGGGAGCCCAAATATTGCCTGAAAGACACACTCTGGACTTGGCAGCAGCATAGGGAGCCCATATATTGCCTGAAAGACACATTGTAGTTGGCAGCAGCATAGGGAGCTCATATATTGCCTGAAAGACACACCCAGGAGTTGGCGGCAGCGGCAGCAGCAGCATTAGGAGCCCATATATTGCCTGTAAAATACATTGGAGTTGGCAGCAGCATTAGGAGCCCATATATTGCCTGAAAGACACACATTGGAGTTGCAAGCAGCATTAGAAGCCCATAAACTGACTGAAAGACACACCCAGGAGTTGGCAGCAGCAGCAGCATAGGGGGCTCATATATTGCCTGAAAGACACACATTGGAGTTGGAAGCAGCATTAGGAGCCCATATATTGTCTGAAAGACACACCCAGGAATTGGCAGCAGCATTAGGAGCCCATATATTGCCTGAAAAACACATTGGAGTTGGCAGCAGCATAGGGAGCCCATATATTGCCTGAAAAACACATTGGAGTTGGCAGAAGCATAGGGAGCTCATATATTGCCTGAAATACACACCAAGGAGTTGTCAGCAGCAGAAGGAGCTCATATATTGCCTGAAAGACACACCCAGGAGGTGGCAGCAGCAGAAGGAGCTACCATGCATCAGTTACTCGCATGCATCAGCTGTTGGTGGGTGGAAATCCTGGCTGATCCATGCCTGATTCATCTTCACAAAGGTGAGTCTCTCCACATTTTTTCATGGACAGACTAGTTCTCCTTGGCGTTACTATGGACCCAGCAGCACTAAAGACCCGCTCAGATGGCACACTACTGGCTGGGCAGGACAGCTTTCCCAGGGCAAACTCTGCCAATTGCGGCCACAAGTCAAGTTTGATTGCCCAAAAGTCCAGCGGATCGTCAAGGTGCGTTGGCATGGTCATTTCAAGGTATGGCACGACCTGCTGGTTCAGGCCCTGCTCCAGGTCTTCCTGCTGCTCATGAGTAGCCCCACTATGCGGTAGCAGAAAGCTACTCATTAGCGACTGAGGACTGAGGCTGCTGCTGATGGAGCTGCTGCTCCTGCCACCCCCCCCCCCCGGCAGCCATGGCAGTGGAAGGTGAGCGCAGAGGTCCCCCCGAGTCAGACCTGCGAGAGTATGGACCATGGCGCAGATAGGCATCAGCCAACTGAGTACGTAGAATGTCTTTGTAGCAGGTCAGTTTGTCCTCCCTCTCGGCGGGTTTAAAAAATGCCCCCATTTTGTGCCGGAAGCGAGGGTCCAATAAGGTGGAGAGCCAGTAGTCATCCCGCAGAAAAATTGAGACAATTCTGTGGTCACTACGCAAGCACGTGAGCATGCATCGTGCTATTTGTGCAAGTTACTCGGAGGGACTACCTGTCTCCATCTCCACTGCATACTGCCACGGTGTGTCTGGGTCCTCTGGCTCCACTGGCTGCTCCTGCTCCTCCTCTCCTATCAGATGACTAGGTAAACCATTTATTTCACCAAAACTAAACTGCGCTTCACTGTGCTGCTCCTCCTCCTCAGCTTCCACGGGGTTTATGTGGCCGTGAAATATATGCGACATGTCTCCAGTGCCCTGACCAGCCATGGTTTCCAACATGTGTTGTATTACATGAAGCAGCGGAATCACGTCGTTCATGCCGTAATCCTGGCGACTGACAAATAAAGTGGCTTCCTCAAAGGGCCTGAGCAAACGGCAGGTGTCACGTATGAGCTGCCACTGATTCACATTAAAGTTACACAGGCGAGTCCCCCTATCTGCTTGGATCATCAAGAAATCAGTGTTGGCTTTTCTCTGTTCATATAGTCGATCTAACATACGTAGGGTGGAATACCAAAGGGTGGGAACATCGCAAATCAGACTATGTTGGGGGATACCGTTCTGACGCTGTAGCTCGAGAAGGGTGTGCTTGGCGGTGTAGGAGTGGCTGAAGTGCATACAAAGTTTCCTTCCCGTTGTTAGGATGTCTTGCAGATGGGGGGAAGACTTCAGAAAACGCTTGACAACTAGGTTGAACACGTCTGCCATACAGGGCGCATGGCTCAGGCTTCCTTGTCTCAGCACAGATAAGATGTCACTCCCATTGTAAGTCACCATGGTACCCTTTTTCCAATTTTCGCAGAGTAAGCCATGTTTTGATTTCTTGATGAATGTATTTCAGGAGCTACTCCCCTGTGTGACTTTGTTCGCCAAGGCAAACCATGTGAAGCACAGTGTGACACCGCCGTGCCCTGCACACATGGTAGGCTGAAGGGGCATTGCGAATTGACTGTACAGTGGAGGCTGAGGAGATGGCGGAGGATGAGGAGGCAGAGTCGCACACTGTGACAGGCAAAACGGCCTGGGAGCGTGGAGGCTGAAGCGGTGTGACCTGTCCAGGTTGCTGTGAAGGAACCACATTCACCCAGTGGGCTGTAAAGGACATGTATTGTCCCTGACAGTAGTTACGGCTCCAGATGTCGGCGCTGCCGTGCACTTTGGTGCACACCGACAGGTTCAAGGACTGGCCCACCTTCTGCTCAACAAATTTGTGCAGGGCTGGTACTGCCTTCTTTGCAAAGAAATGACAGCTTGGGACTCTCCACCTCGGCTCGGCACAAGCTATCAGCTCTCTGAAAGGTGCAGAGCCCACCACCTGAAAAGGGAGGGACTGCAGCACTAGCAACTTGGACAGGAGCACATTTAGCTTTTGCGCCGTAGGATGAGTCGGTGCATACTGTTGTCTCTTGGACATGGCTTCGCTTATGGATTTCTGGTGGGATGAGTGACTTTTAGTAGGAGGAGCAAGAGCATCTGGAGCAGCAGAGGATGGGTATGACGCACAGCTACCTTCGGCTGAGGTGCTGGAGCCTTGGCTGGGTGAAATTGGAAGCGGCGTGGCACTGGCTGACGCAGCAGGCTGGACCCCCACTTTGGAGCCTCGGCTCTCCCAGGCCGCTTTATGGTGACGTTGCATGTTTTGCCGCAGAGCCATGGTACCAACATTGGGGCCCTGGCCACGCTTGACCTTCTGTCTACACATCTTGCATGTGGCCAGGTTACCCTCCTGCGGATGCTTGAGGGAAAAATGCCACACTGCCGAGTAGCTAATTTTCCCTCCAACAGTCCGCACTAATTCACTGCTACTGCTGCCAACTCCAGGAACCCCTGCTCCACTACCTCCCGGGACGGCAGCCTGCTGCGCAGCAGGTGGTCTACCCCGCCCCCGGCCACGTGTGGCTCCAGACATCCCAATTCTGCCACCATGCTGACTGCCAACCCTACTGCCACCATGCTGACTGCCAACCCTACTGCCACCTTGCTGCCTCAACTGCTGACTCTGGGGCAACCTGGGACCCTCTTCTCCTGATGATGGTGAAGCCCCTTCTGCACCAGGCTCCCAAGTGCGATCGGCTTCATCATCATCATCATCATCGAGTAGTTCCTGCACGTCACTGATGTCCTCCTCGGTTTCCACAAGAGTGTGTGTTGCAGGAGATGGAATGCTCACCACACCACCTCCCACTCCACCTCCCACACCACTCTCCTCCTCAGTATTTGTCTGCCTAGCAGAATAAGCGGCGGATGTCTCCTCCATTTCTTGGCTGTCCTCTAACACATCGTCCTCACTGAATAGTGGAGCTGAACCCAAAGCATAAGATACGGCGGCTGGAAGGGGGGGGGGGTGTAGAACAGAGGCAATGGAAGGACAGGGGCTGCTCCCGGGCCATGCCAACTCAGGGTTGTGTCCGCGGAATCTACAGACTGTTGACTGGGGGTGTCAGATGTCACTTGTGATGAGGTCGATGACCGCGTTAACCAATCGATGACGGCAGATGCGTTGCTGGTCGAGACACGACCACTAGCAGATACCGGGAGATCAGGCCTCTCACCGCGACTCCTGCTGCCACTCGCCCCTAGTCTGCTGCAACCTCTGCCTGATGAATCTAGGCCTCTCCTCGGTGCACATCCTGGCACATCTCTGCCTGACATTTTTACTGCGTTTAGGAGGGGAAAATATACTACACTACGCCTACAAAAGTATTTTTGTAACAGCAGGTGTGTAGAAAAGTTAAATCAAAATAGGCACACACTGTAGCTAAAAGCTAATGCAAAAAGACACTGACAGATGGCCTTACACAGGATGCCCCTGGTCAGAGTTAAATGCACCACGGGCAGTTTTAAAATGTGGTTTTTGTTCAAAATGTAAAAAAGGTAAAGATGCAGGTACTATTAAAAGTGCATTGCCCCCCCCCCCCCCCCCCGGTGAAAGGCAATGGGTGTTTTAAACATGTAAACCAGACTTTTTAATACAAAAGGCAAAAGGTTAGTAGGCAGGTACTCTTTAAAGATAAGTGCTAGCACTGACAATGGCCCCCGGTGAAAGACAATGGGTGCTTTAAACTTGTAAACCACACTTGTGTTATACAAAAGGCAAAAGGTTAGTAGGCAGGTACTCTTTAAAGATAAGTGCTAGCACTGACAATGGCCCACGGTGAAAGGCAATGGGTGCTTTAAACTTGTAAACCAGACTTTTTTATACAAAAGGCAAAAGGTTAGGAGGCAGGTACTCTTAAAAGACTAGTGTTAGTATTTGGGATGCCCCCTTCTTACGTACAGAGGTGGGCTCCTTAGATTGTGGAAAAGTGACTTTGCTTATAAAATGCAAGCAGTTATTAGACAGGTAGTCTTGAAATAATTATGCTAGTGTTTGGGATGCCCCCTCCTCACATACAGAGTAGGCCTCCCTTGATTGTGGAAAAGTCACTTTGCTTATGAATTGCAAGCAGTTATTAGACAGATAGTCTTGAAATAATTATGCTAGTGTTTGGGATGCCCCCTCCTCACATACAGAGCAGGCCTCCCTTGATTGTGGAAAAGTGACTTTGCTTATAAAATGCAAGCAGTTATTAGACAGGTAGTCTTGAAATATTTATGCTAGTGTTTGGGATGCCCCCTCCTCACATACAGAGCAGGCCTCCCTTGATTGTGGAAAAGTGATGTTAATTATAAAATGCAAGCAGTTAATAGGCAGGTAGTCTTGAAATATTTATGCTAGTGTTTGGGATGCCCCCTCCTCACATACAGAGCAGGCCTCCCTTGATTGTGGTAAAGTGATGTTGATTATAAAATGCAAGCAGTTAATAGACAGGTAGTCTTAAATATTAATGCTAGTGTTTGGGATGCCCCCTCCTCACATACAGAGGAGGCCTCCCTTGATTGTGGAAAAGTGACGTTAATTATAAAATGCAAGCAGTTATTAGACAGGTAGTCTTGAAATATTTATGCTAGTGTTTGGGATGCCCCCTCCTCACATACAGAGCAGGCCTCCCTTGATTGTGGAAAAGTCACTTTGCTTATGAAATGCAAGCAGTTATTAGACAGGTAGTCTTGAAATATTTATGCTAGTGTTTGGGATGCCCCCTCCTCACATACAGAGCAGGCCTCCCTTGATTGTGGAAAAGTGACTTTGCTTATAAAATGCAAGCAGTTATTAGACAGGTAGTCTTGAAATATTTATGCTAGTGTTTGGGATGCCCCCTGCTCACATACAGAGGTGGCCTCCCTTGATTGTGGAAAAGTGACGTTAATTATAAAATGCAAGCAGTTTTACACAGGTAGTCTTGAAATATTAATGCTAGCACGCTTTTTAAAGAATGACGCCAGGTAAAGGAAAAGCTAAATAGGCAGGAGTGTTATTAACACTAAATAGGCTTGAAAGTTAATGCAAACAGTTTAAACTGTCCCTGTTTTTATCTGTCACTGTCACGGGCTCTCTCCTTCTCTATTTGTCCCGTGCTTCTTCTGATCTATCTATCTATCTATCTATCTATCTATTTGTCTCTCGCTCTCTCCATGCCTGATCTGCTCTGGCCGCAATACAGTGTCAGAATGATCTTCCGCAGGATGGCAGCCATTTATATGGGGCTATGACATCATCGGTAAGCCTGTCTGCTGATAGGTAGCATGTGACACCTACCCAGAATTCCTTGCCCCATGGGACATGTCCTGACATGTGGATCCACCATTTTAGATAGACTGTATAGCAGTAAATGGAGTTTTAAGGAAGCGATTTGAGTGATCGAATCGCGGCGATATTCAGAATCGTAACAAATGGAATATTTCATGAAATTCGTAACGAATTTGGGTTCGTCAGAATCGATTCGCTCATCTCTAGTTATTGCAGACAGCTCTCATTGGATGAGAGCCCACACATGTGCTGTTGGAACACCAGGACTGTATATAAGGTGCAGCACCAGGTAATGCAGGGGATTTAATGCTACTGTTACTTTAAAAAAAAGGATAAAAATTACTGTATAGGGGCCTCCACCAGACTTTATGCCCAGGGGCCTCCACCACTTTTAATCCGTCCCTGACTGCAGCACAGGCTAGAAGACAAGACATTTTTGTTGCACAGTCCTCCCCTGGAAAATCAATTTTTTGTGATAGAAAGGTAATATAGAGACAAGCTTTGAAGCAATGTTTTATGATCAAGCATCTTATGGTTTATTAAAGGAAAACCACAGCTTGTTGAACCTACTAAGCCAGGGCCATCCCCATTAGTCACCAAACCCACCTGGTTGCTTTGCCCTGTATCTTGTCTGCTCCTCAGATTGTATACTCCCTCTTCAGCTTTCTATAGCAGATGCTCAATCACAACTAGAATTTTCCCTCTGATGCACCCTCCTGATGTGTTCTGCTTCTCCCCTCCTCCTCCTCCTTCAACAGTTCTTTGTAACAGAAAATCCAGGCCAGGCCCCAACTCTTTCTAGTACAACACATCAAAATAAACATTATTGGAATCTTCGCAGAATCACTCAAAAAAATCACTCCATCTATGACTAGTCTATGTGTCGAGATTAAAGTGATAACATCAGGCCTCTGCACTAACCTCCTGCAAGCTGCTTCCAGTGTGAAACTGATATTACACTGTTTGAATTCAAGGCTAATGTTTTTCTAATATTGTCAAATTCTCAAGCTTTAGAAATGTGACTTGAAATGCTATTTGCAAACAAGAGAATCTAGCGTCAATGAGTCTCCATACTATAAAAAAGACTTTTATTCCATCCATTAATAATATGACTTAGCAGCCACACATAAAATAATGCTTTCCACACAACATGTTTCGAGTGTCCTTGCGCCCTTAATTAAGTGTGACATTGTATGTATACATTGATAAAATTCTAACAGGGAAATGATGTACATCTTTAGTTATTCATTATACTTGTATATATAATATATATAGATGATACATATTTATTATATAGTCCTGTATTTTTTATTATATCTATTTGGTTGCATCTTTTTATCAGATTTAAGCGGGGTACAATACATGTGGTTTATAACTCTTTGTATATATTGTGGCATATTCTACCCGAATGAGTAGAGTGCCCCTTTATATAATGCCTAGCCTGTTTGAGGTTTTAAAGCAGACCAAAACCCACATTTTTAACTAGGATCCCTTGAATTGCTCCCCCTATGAAGAGTACCATTTGCCAATTTTCACTGCTCCTGCGTCACTCTAATCCCAGGTAATGCCTAGCTATTTCTAGTTCTATTCCCTAAGAAGGAAGTATCGGCAAGGGCTTTGGCCAAATGTATTTCAAAAGTTCTGTGGGTTTTGGTCTGCTTTAATATGTTATCGTAATCTGCATAGACTCTATGATATGAATTAGGTCTTTCAGCAGCGGAGATGATATTGCTAGGACTACCAAGGGGGCTGGTATCTAGAGTGTTCCGCCCACACCATTCTCTCCTCCTCCAGGCAAGGTTATCTCAGCTTTACAACTCATTAAAAGAACTAAAGGTGCCAGGAGCCACAACTGAGGGCACTGCGGGCCACAAATTAAAACTGTTAAATATTATGAAACCACAGGCAGTTGATTTATTGCTCTTTATAATACCTGCATCTATACAAAATAACAAAATAAAAAAAAGTGTTGAAACAGAAAATCTAGCCTTTCTTTGATCAAACTTAGCCAAAATCCTGAAGCTCTGTAATGCCACTACAGTAAAATCAGTGTTATCAAAAAATATATATTTTATTTATAATGTAATATATATTTCCCTTTTTATTACAGAGTAAAATAGAAAAATATATATTAAATACATCTCTCATTAATATTAATGAAGCCACATTCCCATGTGCTGGGAGTGATGCCACATACACTCTTACTCTATACACACACTTAAAACAGCACAGGGCAGTACAGTTTTGTGTACCCTGTTTTACATGTGCCTGTATTGTGTTGCAATTATTTCATTGAATACATAAGTGTTTGTGAGGACATGATCCTGTCATCCAAAAGGGTTCACATTTTTAATAATAAACCTTAGTTCACCAGTAGACTTAGGGAACGTAGGAGTGAGAAGGAGAGTGCTCACAGGGAAGGCTAGCTTCTTAGGTTTAGAAAGCTGAGAAATTCCTTATATAAAGGAATCAAGCAGGAAACAAGGGCCTATGCTAACAAGCTGAGAGAGAATATAGCATCAGGCGACTGGCCTGGAAGGGTCTCAAGTAGGTCATTGATTACAACAAATCATTCCCAGCCATCAATGTCAGCTAATGCCAGACAGAGTATCTGAGTTCTACTGTAGATTTCACTAAATGTCAACTGGCAGCCTTGTGAACTCAACTAAGTTTGGTAGTGTGCACCCCCCCCCCCCCCCCCCGCCAGCATAGCTAACTCTGTTACCGAATGCATCCCCACTACAGTTTCTAAAAATACTCAGGATCCCTCTCCTTCAACCGCCTCAGCAGTTACTCGCCAAATAATTTCAAGAGTAGATGTGGGCAGACTACTGAGGGGCCTGGACCAAAAAAAAAACCCTGGTCCTGACGGTGTATCAGCCGCATTCCTGAAATCATGTGCTGATCAATTGTCTGAAGTACTCTTTGACATCTGTTGCAATTCACGTAAATCAGCATGACCTAACAATGTACACCTCTAAGAAAGTTGAATTAGTCAAAGATTTCAGGAAATGTCCCCCATGCCATTCTCCAAGTTCCAATTTGCAGAGTTCCAGGAATCCTAGTTTTTGAGTACCATTATTTCAAAGAACTTAGGCTGGAAGAGCAGTAACTAAGCCATCCTTCAAAAGAAACTATTCTATCTCTGATAGCTGAGAGAATTTGGTCTCTCATGTGATCTATTCTACAATGCAGTTATTAGGCCTACCCTGCGCTCATCGTTTACTGAATGGTTTGCAGGGGCCACCAACAAGGAAATCAGGAGGCTTGAAAGATTAGTTAAATCAGCTGAGAGAATAATAGGTTCTCCTTTCCCTTCACCTCAGGAACTCTATATCAACAGAGTCAAGAGTAGAGCGCTATGTTAGGGCAAGCGCTGCGTGCCCCCCTCGCAGCACTCCCCTTCCCTCTGGTCCCATCATCGAGGCGAGCGCTGCCTCTTCCCGCAGCACTCCCCTCTTACCTCTTCCTTGGCCGGGCCATGACGCCCCGCGTGTCGGCTGGCCGCGGCCGCCTGGCGTCTGTCCCCTTCCTCCTCACTCTGCGTCGGGCGTGCGCACGTCCCTGGCCACTGTTAAAATTTAAAGGGCCGGTGCACCGCTGATTGGTGCCCGGCCACTCAATCCCTGCATCTCTTCCCCTATTTCAGGGGCACTTCCCCTGCCCTCTGTGCTGGATCTTGGTCTTCCATGTCAGTTGCTAAATCAGTTGCTTTTGGATTGCCTACCCGTGTACCAACCTCTGCCTGTCCCCGATGCCGAACCTTTGCTGCCTGCCCCGACCTTGGCTACTCACCTTACTACGAATCTGTGCTGCCAGCCCTGACCTCTGCTTGTACTCAGTACGTCTTTTGCCTGTCCCCTGTGCACCTCGCTGAACCTCGGCTAACTGCGGAACTGGGCCGCTGTTGGGGGGTAGCGACCTGGGGGTCACTCGCAGCTACAAGTTCAACCTGCCTTGCGGTGGGCTCTGGTGAATACCGGTGGCCTCTTAGACTCCGCTCCCCTGACACGGCACTCGCCATCAGTTCCACAGTCAAAGCGGATCCACACCCTAGTCCGCTCCATCCGGTCCGTGACACGCTAAAGATCATAGGGGACCCAACTCATCCAGGCCACTCCCTTTTTAACCTGCTTCCATCGAAAAGAAGGTATAAAGTCCCACCTGCTATGGCTTCTCTACACCAAAAGAGCTTCTTTCTTACAGCCTTCCGACTTCTAAATAGCAAGTAGGATATCATCAGTTCTTCTAGTAGGTTAGTTAGTGCTACCCACACAACTGTATATAGACTGTATACTCTGATTTATGATGTATATAGCGTAGGATTGTGTATGATTAGGCATTTCATGTATATATATGTATTATGTTATATCATCTTGTACATATTCTTGTATTTTGGGTTGTTTGTATATACTGGCGAATAAAGAATTCTGTACTGTCCTGCACACCAAATAAAGGGAGTGGTACTGTATCTCCATAGCTCGGATCTGCAGAGCCAGCCGATGGCCATGCAGAATATCAGCCCTTATGGCCTTCATTTCTGATCAGATGCTACTGTACACTAGGCTTATGCCCAGGGAGACATGTGGATAATCAGGTGTGGGGGGGTCACAAATGTAATAGCTCAATATGAAGGGTCGTTAAATTGTCACACCCTGCCCTCTGAAATGGTATTGAATGATGAAGAAAGGATTGACCTGTGAAAGCAAATTCTAAGACGCCCATTCAAATCAAAAAGACCCCAGGGAAGGCTGCAATCATCCCTGTTATCAAGAGAAGACTTTAGTATCAAGCTATAAGCCAGATCATTTTAGTGGTGGTGAATAAGGGGGATATTGTTTACTTGTACTACCTGTAAACTGGTGAAGGGTGGTAAGATATCTGCCACCACCATCTATTGGGAACTAGGGGGTATGGATGAGCCTCTTGTCTATCCATTAGCACTAGTGCAGTGTTTTCTACATTGTTCAATATCTCCTTCCCTATATTTGGTGCACTTGCGGTATTCCATAGGGGAAAATTCAAAAGATGCCCCCTAACATAGAGCAATGAAGTAAAGCGTGGTATACGGTACTTTGTCAGCACTGTCCTGTCATTGACTTGCTCTGTCATACCATGGCTGGTAATGGCCCCTTTATGATCATGTGCAAAAGTTGATTGAGCCGAGTCTGGTGGCTGCTGGGAATACTGGAATGGGGGCTAGTTGTGACAGAGGTGATCGGGCTGGGGACAAGTAGTAACTGGTAACAGTGACTGGCAGTAATGCTGATCTGTTTGTCAGATAGATAGATAGATAGATAGATAGATAGATAGATAGATAGATAAATTAGGTCTGTGATGAAGAGAGAAATATAGTATTTCTTGCAGTGGTAGCTTATGAATCTATTATTAGTTTACTAATACTACTACTACTTAATCATTTATAAGAGCATGTACTTACAGGATATTAGAACATTGTTGCAAAATGCAGATTTGGCCAATGACAGACAATTTTGGCGAATCATGATTACTTATGATCTTATTTAAAGAGTAGATGATGCAAAAATCATGATGCATTGCACTTGCTGCTCTATTTTAGTACATAGTATAGGCAGGTATTTTAAAGAGCCTTTTAAAAGCCATTTACAAATGTAATTCACTGTAATCATGTCATCTGTAAACAGTTCAAATCACTGTGCATAGTTAAAGGGGCAAATGTCCCATTTGTATACTTACAGTGGGTTGGTTTCAGCATTTTTACATGCCACAAAATGTAATTCACTCAATCTAATAAAGCCAGCGAGAAATGGATAGATAAAACTTGCATTATATTCCAGGACCACTTTTTAATCTGTACTCGGTTATAAGGAAAAAAATGTTAATTCTGGTTGTATCAAATATCCAAAACCTTATCAATGCATTTCAGGCATTCTTTCATGCCCTTAGTCGTGATACACTGAAGTGTTATATCAGATGCCTATTTTTACACTTACCACATGTCATGATTGCCCTGTGTTTCTTTGACACTTCTAAACAGGAAAATAAAGGATCACTATCGCGAAATTGTGTAATATTGCATGGAGAATACACTTGGAAAGAGCAGCTGGTCTCCTCCTGTCAATGTAGCTGCCATTTCCTCCTTATTCATGCTATAAATGTATCCTACAGCCTGTGCTTCTAGAAATAGGAAGCAACTTTGTCTAGAGTTGTAGCAGAATCTCAGGTCTCTCTGCCTCCAGAGAAGAGCAGAGACTGGAAGGGTAACCTCCACCACCACCATACCATGACTTATTCCCTATTAATGTGTATCACTGTTTAGCAGACAGATTTCTGTCCCACAAGTTTTTGAGCACAGAAGTACTACCCACCCCCCCCCCCCCCCAAGCCATGAGCTACAACCATAGTAATGCACACCCTGTCCATGAATGCAGGAGACTTTAATGGAGGTTGGCCAGCAAGCTTTAAAGGGTGCAACTCTGTTTTTGCATTGACTCATCTCTGCCGCCTTGAAAATCTCCTACCGACCCTTGGCAAGGATGACAAGGTCATATAGGACATGCTGAAACTGCATATGTATCCTGTAATGCATATATTTCTAGGCCAACACTTCCTGAATTTAGGATAAATTCCACACCCCACAGTGGATCCTACTGATTAGCTGCAGCATGTTGTCTCTTAAGGGTTGATTAATGACCGTGAGTAATTTTTATACTCGTTTTTTTGAGAGTAAAGCAATTTGTTTAAAGAAAAACCCTTTGTGTCTTATGAAGCATATATTTAAAAAATACTTTAGCCCTGGAGTGGTGGTGCTGCTGCTGTGAATGCACACTCCCACATTCTATTTAATTTTTAAAATTGTATTTTTAAATTTTTTGACATAGCTTCCTTCCCTTCCTTGCAACACATCACCTCTTACACCAACAAAAAGCTACAAATAAAAGATAATACCAAAGAGCTAAGAGCTAACATATTTATTGTCCAGGAGCATGTACAGTAGAGCCTACAGATCTCTTTTCTATAAGGAACGCTCCAAGAGCCTTCTATTCTAAGGACTTAATATTTTTCAAGTCAACCCATCTAAAGCTCTGTTTTTGTTAACATTAAATCTATTTCTGCTTGCCATGTATGCCATGGTTGCTATATGACATTTTTGACCAGAAAACCAAAAGCGCTCAAGCTCTATTTCTATGACTATGACTATGACTTCTATGAAGGTTTTTAGAGAGGTAAATGCACAGCTAAAAACCAGGGGTGCAACTATAGAGGGTAAAGGGGGTACAACTACACTGAGGTCCAGAGGGTCAGGGGGCCCATCAATGTGCTTCTCCACCCTATCAGACTTGTGCTTATTTTCATAATGTAATAGAAAAAGAAGCACGTGTCCCGGTCTTTAGTTGTCTAGTTGTTTCCAACGGAGTTAAAATAACAGGTAAAAAGACACTGTATGAGCCATGATGGGCCCCATTTAGTGTTCGCACCAAGGCCCAGGCAAATTTAGTTACACAACTGCTAACGACATTTACTGAATTAACATAATCAGCTCCTCCTAAATCCATTACCCCCCACCCTAGACATTTTACAAACAGTTTATGGGAGGTTATTTAAGAAGGGATACGCAAAACCACATTTAAGAAAGCGAATCTGGTGAGTGACTCTAACAGTGCCATGTAGCGTCACATGTATTAATCCAGGCGTCTCAGCCTCTGGTGCCGGCGCTCTAGGTTCCAGAGCGCCATGTAGTATCTGTCACTCTGTAGCACTCTCCCATACATTTCAATGGGGCTTCATTAGTTGTGTATAAATAGCGTTTTGGCAATTACATTTTTTTTGTTCAAATCATTGTGTGACCTCTCCTGGCTGCAAACAAACACTTTTATACATTTTTATATTTTTATGCAGAATTGTATTTACAGGTCTGACACTAAAGTGTTATTGTTCCAGTGTTAAAACAATTTCATTCCATGTGTTTTCGCTTTGTTACTGGTGGATATGTGTTCAAAAACAGACTTTGATCACACAGCGTCTGGCACTCTATGCTACAGTGCTCAGCTTTAGAGTGCCAACGCTGTGTGTGTCTAGTGTTAAATATGGTGTGGAGCGCCAAGTGCCGGATGCACTGAGCTGGCGCTACCTCTTGCTCGCTGCAGCTCTATACTGTTGTTACAGCGCTCAACACACATCACATTCATCAATGCCAGGCAGGTTACTACAGCGACCGCAATGCTAGGTTACAGCAACCGATACCCGCTTACAGCGTCTACTAGCGGTCGCTCTAAGCGCCGCTATACAGACGCTCATCTGGTATTAGTAGTAGCATTAGTAGTGAATCAGCCTTTATGTGTATTTTACCACAATATATATATATATATTATATATATTATATAAAATATATCAGGTAATTTCTCTGTGGAATTATAGCTGTACTATTTGCGTCCAAGCTCACTGGTGTGTCTAAAACTCCTTGTCAGTTTTCTATAAGCTGTTCAAGTAAAGAGATCTCTTGAGAGAGAATTACAGACAGGTTTAAAGAGGTGAAAAAAATGCCGATTTCATTCTCCTATTAGCAGCAGGCAATATTGCAGGTGACTCTAGGAACGTATTTCGTACTGATGTCATACTAATTTTAATTTATAACTAATAAGTATTCAATTGACATGATCTAGGACATGCTTAGTTCAGTCTGTTAATAATAATTGCATTCTTTTGGTCAGAATCACAGCAAGGTTTAACTGAATATTGGACCTTGATGTTTGATCTGCTATCTCCTACTGTGCGATACGCTTAACCTTTGAACTTAAAAAAGATTTAAGATTCGGAGTTCCATATGCCAGCCATACATTCTTCAATACTAAATTCTCACCTTCATTGCAATATGTCCCCACAGCTATAAAAGGTGTCTGATCTTTCCCATAAATGTCACTATTGATTTTCATGTCCTATAGTGAAGGGATTTCTTTTCTATTTTCCTACAACTTATACCTTATCTTTCATCATTAAATGGCTTGAGCAAGATTTATTCTCAATAACTGCAAGCTTAAAGCACGGCTGCCTTCAACAAGTCTATAACTGGAAATACAGGCTGTACATAAGGCAGGTGAAGCCTTTAAGACATTTATATAATGACCACATAGCTGCTATGACTAGTAAATATTAAATAGAGTACATTTGAAACAAAACCCTTCCTAGCTTGTTCTAGTTCAGCCTGGTATATAAAAGGTTATCTTTTGTGAATAATTCCCATGGCTGCCCCTATTAAAGGAAGAAGTGGGACAGCATACCCAGTCACAAGAGGGGGTAGCAATCTGTTACATTATTGGATATTATACTACATCCTCCCATCTTTTCACTAAGACATTGATATTGCCATCATCATGTTGGCAAAGGTAAACATTAAATTATACTTTTTGTTTACTTTTTGAATGTATTCCAGCTTACAGATTCCTTCCTTCCAAAGAAATATAAATGTGCTATAATATTGCAATTATTATGCTTAGAGATGAGCGAACCGGTTCGGACGAACCGGAATTCGCTCCGAATTTCAGGAAATATTCGATTCGGCACGAACCCGAATATTTTGTTTTTCCTGAAATAAAAAAAAAAAAATGCCGGCATGGTGGGAGCGGGCCGGCCGGTGCCGGCATTTTTGATGGGGAACTTCGTAAAAGTTCGATTCGGCCGAACCCGAATTTCTTTGTGAAATTCGGCGAATCGGCCGAATCGAACTTTTCAAAAGTTCGCTCATCTCTAATTATGCTACTTTCACATTTTGTAGCCTATTTTGTAATGTTACTCTTCACATTAACCCTTTAAGTGCCAGCCTACCTAGAGTTTTCGTTACCCCCTGCTGCCAGACCATATTTTACTTGTGCGCTATGCATGTTCAACTGTGATTTTTTTTTTTTTTGTGAAGGGATTTCCAGGGTTTTTTTCAGCAGAGTCTGGGTATAACGTGAAATAATTTGTTGGTAATTTTTTAAGTGTATTCTCAATATTTTTGGGTGAAATATGTGCAAAAAAAATAAACAATTTTTTACAAGTGTAGTGTTTTTTTTGTAATATAAAATCTTTGTCAATAAATTCTTATTGCGTATGAAATCCTAAATTTTCCTGGTTACAATGGTACCACATATGTATTGGTAGACACCCTTTCATGCCCGGGAGACTACTCCAAACTGAAACAGTTCTATAGGAGATTTTCGGATAAAATACAACTATGCTATGTGCACCTTGCAGTTTTTCAAGAGAAACAACCCTTTACATTTGAAATACCCCCACAAACTATATATTCTCTGGAAGTACACAGATCAAGCTTTCTAGGCATACCAGGCCTGTTGACATGGGCACAGATTACTGGAAGTAATCCCTTATTGTATTCTTTGGTTGCACAAAGTTTCCCTAAAAAGAATAAAAAAGGAAAATCAAAGCCACATTTTCCTAAAAAAAACTATAAACAAATTAAATCTGAAAAAAGCAAGGTCTGCCTAACAGAACAATACCAAACATGCATATCTGCTGTCAAGGGAGTTGCCAAACACCCCAAAGTAAAGCATGTATGTAAGGGTAATTTTACTTGAAAATGTCAGCTCTGCAGACAATGTGCACACCTTGCGCTTTTTCTACCAAAACAACCCTTTACATTTGGAATACCCCACAAACCATATATTCCCTGAAAGTACACGTTAAGCTTTCTAAGCATATCCAGCTTGTTGCAGTGGGCTCATCTTTCTATCTTTCTGGAAGTGATCCCTCAAAGAATTCTTAGGTTGCACAGGGTTTCCTAAAAAAAAATTATTAAAAAAACAGAATATAAAACATATTTTCCTAAAAAGCAAACAAAAAAAAAGCTACTTTTAACCCTTTTAATTGCCCGCCTAATTGAAACTTTGTCACCCTTTGTTGACAGGTAATTTTTCACCATTTTGCACTATAGCCTCGATTCAGAGACACATTCGTCCGGACTTCCGTAGCTGTCTGTGAAAGTTTGGGTGGGTGTTTGTCATTTTTTTGCTTTTTTTCATCCATTTTCTACTCGCACGAACGTTCGGGAAAGCGCTTCCGATGATCCGAAGCAAATCGGAACATTTCCGTTAGTTCAGATCATTTTCCAAACAAAATTGGAAATGTTCCGTTCGTTCAGAAAACTTCCGTTGATTCAGAGAGCTGATTTCCGACGGATCACCACCCTATAAATCCGTTTCATTTCCGATCCACTTACGAGACCTTTGAGGGCTCGGATTGCTATTGTTGAACATGGTTTGCGGCTATGTGGAGGAGTCTGCGCCTTTAGCACCAAGGCATTGCATGTATCAGCATGGCCGAGGCCATAAATTGTATAGCAATGCATACCTGAATCAATACATTTCATGTATGCCTTATAGAAGCATTCTAATGCTGACCTTAATTAGTCCTTAGCATGTAAACATTTATTTTCCCACACATCCATATAATTGCTATATTTTTTTAGACTTATGTCCTTTGTGAAATATATTTGGATTGTTGAACTTGAATCTTAATTTGTGGTAGGAGTTCTTGTTTTAGTCGGTTACCTTTGCTTTGTGTCATTATTTTATATTTGGTTGCAGGAACTGCAAGATGTGCCACTCGCCCTTGCTCCTGATGCCCGTTCTTTGCCTGCAGAATGCGGGCCAGGGGTTCTCTAATCGGGCACTATGCAAAACCCGGCCCGTGGTGGCGAGGGCCCTCTGGCTTTTGAAGTCCAGATTTAGGTGTTTGGACCATACGGGGGGGGGGGGCGCTGCAGCATGACCCCAACAAGGTTATACCAATATTTTAATTTACGTTTTTTAACAGGGACCACACGTGCCAGAGTGGCACAACTGAGTGTCAGGGTCCTTCAGTTGGTGGGCGAGATGCAGGAGCTGCGCAACTCGTTGGGGACCACAGATGAAGAATAATGTTCAGTGGCCTGCTATTGCTATGTATTTTGTTTTTTATAGTTGTTAAAATTTGAAATTTTCAAAATTTAACAATTTTATATTTTATGATGGAATAAAAAAAAATTTTACATTGTCATTTCATTTACAAAATACATTAACACAAAACTAATGGGCCCAGAAATATTTAAAGATGAATATTCACATGACCGATAAGTGATTTGGGTAAGTTTTAGGGGGCTAAAATGGAAGAAGAACCTAACCAAGAAGTGGTTTGGGTGAGCTTTAAGGGTCCAAAAAGGAAGATGGAGGATAGCGCTAAGTGGTTTGGGTGAGCTTTAAGGGTCAAAAAGGGAAGATGGAGGACAGTGCTAAGTGATTTAGCTAAACATTGTAGTAGAAGTGAGGGTGGCAAATATGTAGGCGAGCACTTTAATGAGTTAAGTTTGTAGTGCGCAGGCGCAAGATCGTAAGGATTTCCGCCTGGACAAATATTTATTGAAAAAGGGAAACAGAACCTATCGGGAAACGTAAAGGTTTCGTTGGAGGATACGATGGGAAAAGGGCAAAAACGAAAGCCTACGTTGTAACATGTGAAAATGAAGTGGAAAAGTCTGGATGGAAAATGACATCCTCGTCATTCGTAATCTGCCGTACGAACGGACGGAAACTTTACAGAAGGTTTTCAATGCATGCATTGAATCGCTCGTACGCTCATACGAGAACGGAAACATTTCACACAAAAAAACAGATCGGAACTAAAACTGAAGTTTTTTTTGTCTCTCTGAATCGAGGCTCATGTTTAAGTGTGATTTTTGCAGGAATTTCCAGAAAAATTACATATTTTTTTTCCGGCACAGTTTAGGCTTTAACATGAAATGTCTTGTTTGTAATTTTTCTGCTGCTTTTGAAAACATTTTGAGTAAAAAAAAAACAAAAAAATATTTTTTTAGAAAATTGTTTCCTTTATTTAAATAGAAAACCATATTGCATGTGAAAGCCCAATTTCTCCCAATTACAACGGTACCACATATGCATTGGTATATGCCCAGGATTGCCCCCTATTCTTGCCCAGGAGACCCCCAAACTGAAAAGAGCATTTTATAACATTTACAAACAAAAAACAACTACTATCCACATTATAAAGGGTTAAACCAAAAATAATGACATAAGGTCGGCCTTCCCTGCATAACCAGCCCGGGCCCAGCTATGCAGGACTTTAGAACATGGCGCAAGGGCCTACCCTGCCGGCTACAAATCCACAAAGCCAAATGGCCCGGGCTCTCCCCCCCTTCCCCCCCCGGGCTTTGGGGAGGCAGGTAATAGGGGGGCTGGGGGTTAATGGCAAGTCAGCTTCTAGCCGGAGATGACTTGCCAGCTCCTGACCCTTGTGAATTGGTATAGGGGTCTCATGGATCCTTTACCAGTTCACAAAGGGTTAACAGTAAACACACAGAGTAAAAATTACATTTATTAGTTTTTTTCCTTACCTTCTAAACTCTGATGTCCCCTGGCGAAACTCTGATTACAGCTGCCAGGTGATTGGTGGAAGGGGGCTGGGGGGGCAAGGGATCACAGCCCCTCTCACCTCCAACCCTCCCACCTCTGATCACCCGGCAGTACTGATCGTCTTGTGGGATCAGGTGTGGGATAACATTGTGGATGACGTCATCGATTACATCATCCATCCCTCCCACAAAGGCAGGGCTAGCAGTCGAGCGAATGCGGAAATGCTGGAGAGTACCTATTTCACCCTCTCCTCACCACGGAAGAGCCCACAACCGTTAGGAGAGGCTACTACGTGAGACTCACATAGCTGGCACTAGAAGGGTTAATATTTAATATTACAGTGCACACTCTGCAATATGGACACTTCCAGCTCCGTTTACAGCCATTTGGTTTTTTTGCACTATATTTTGCCCTCTAGAGACTCTGAGTGGTAAATTATTGTTTGTGATGGAACAGGCCCAACGTGTGGATTCCTCATACTCACAAATGACATGCACCATAGATGCGTGTCCTAGATGTAGAATGTTTTTGTAGGAGACTGTCCCTGGAATACTTTATTCTGTAGTTTGCTGGTAGGACCTACGTAGCAACAGTGCTGGGACTTGACACAAACACTGCTTCATAGTAACTCTGCAAAGATGTACAAACCATAGCAGGAGGCAACTGCATCTGGGGACAGGAGTTGATGGTGTTGCCTTGCAGTGGTGTGCCTTGGAATGTGAATTGCAACCTGAGCTTTCAAATTTTAACATACAAGAAAATGCAATAGAAAAAGTTTCTTCCAGTTTTTCCTCCTAATCACCTGTACCTAAGATGAAGCAATTTTACAAACGCGAACATTTTATTACTCTTTCTTATGTGCTTAAAATATGAAGCTCACCAAAATACAGGTTGCAATTCACTGCTTTACCAAATAATTAGTATGACATTGGACACAAAGCTGTGCACAGGACTAGGCTGGAAACTGGAGCTACAGCAGGGCCCTGGAATGAGCTAAACCTTGGAGCCATAGTAGCACACAAGAATACCAAAGGGTACTTCTGGCAGCTTTACAAGATACAAGATTTTTGTCCAGCCTGGGATTTGGTATGTGGAGAAAGGGGGAACTGATGAAATATATTGACTGACCAAAAGCTTGAACATGTCATCTGAGGATTCACAAATGAAGGCAGACTGAGTTTTAGATCATCAGGTAGGCCAGATTACATTTAGGTGAATCGCAAGGTGGGGTAAATAACTAACCAGATAGATGCATTTATTTGATTAGTTATTTAGTATACAGAACTCATCTTTATTTAGGTTTTCAATGAATATCTACTAGTACATAGTACATTTTGTTTGGTGCAACTGCGATATTCAGAAATAATTAATCAAGGAGGACCAAAATTCTGAACAAACCTGCCTTGCTGTTTGAAACCCTGCAAAATGTAAATGTTTGGAGAAATAACGCCTCCTGGTACCAAGTAAAAGCTTACACTGTAGATTAGATTGCTTTGGATCTTACACCCACTACATGCGTTGGTCAGAAAGACATTTTAAGGGTTGTCTGTCTCCTCTTAAAGAGGTACATTACAAACTATTAAAGCCTGCCTGAGTGGATCATTTGATCAGATGAATGTTGGACATTTGATGGTTTATCTATTGTGGAATGCCCTCACATTAAAATATCTTAGAATTAGAATAAATTCACTTTCACTTTGTTTTCACTAAACCTTCTGGTGTACATATTCGTTTATCTCACAATCTCCCTAAACCCTTGTATTGTTAAAATATGCCTCTAAACAACATGCAAGGTACAGATATTTTTCAATGGAACATTGATTTTTTTTTTTTTTTACTTTGTAGATAGCAGAACCCTATAGGGTTTAAAATAAAACAAAACAATTGCAGATGCTCCCCATCTTAGAACAAAGTGTCTCTCAACTTTTACACGCTAACTGCATAGATGCATTGGGGGTGGTAGTGTGCCTTGGCTGATCAGTTCAACACAGGGACTTGTCTTTTATTTTAGAAAGTATCTGTCACCAGTAACATATGTTATTGCTTTTTACAAGTAAATAAATTTAAATTGTGTGTACATTCATTTATAAATCATAATATTATGCTATAATCCATCTGTAAACTGAATGTAATGAAGCACATATTATTATATTATCCTCGGTGCTATAGGCAGACAAGGCAGTACAAAGGGTTAAACTTCAATGATCATGCACGTTAGAAGCCTAAAGAGATTTTAGTAATGCAACATACATGTCTAATGCAAATAATAAAATGAGAAATGCATAAAAAATACATCAACGAAATACATGCAAATTCTGTCTAACCATTCAGTGTCACTAAGGCCTGGCTGATATGTAAATGAGTGTCTAAGGATGAATCAGAATAGATTAAAGTTAAAATATTTTATTCTTCATGAGTAAGACTCTAAGGAATTTCAAGGCCCAATCAGAATCACCGCACAAATAATGACCCTTAAAAATTAAACAGCAATTTTCTACAAAGAATAAAATGCCCAGAAGACGTGAAAGCAGACCTATACTTAAAATGTCTTTTCCACCATGGGACAATTTTTTTCTTTGGGAACATTCCTGACCTCTAGCCCTCCACATTCAACATGCTGTTCAGCTCATCACTAACTGCCACTTAAAGTAGGACTATTGTGATAAAATGGCCCAATGATAAAAAAAAACCATATAAATATGCTGGATGGCGAGAAGAGGGGTCACTGATACACCAAGTATCAGGAAATATCCAGCCAATTTGTTTTTCATTCTTTTAATGGAAGGAAGAGAAAATACACTCAAACCTGTCACCCCTGGATTTTATTCCTACCAGGAGAAGAAAACCACAAGCTTGGCAGGAGTTTTATTCAGTTCAGGTGTATAAGTGACTCCTCCACTAATTAGCTAATGTATTTTTAGGAATTTTACATATTACACATGCCTCTTTTAAGAATCAGCCCCACGAACAAATAATTATATGTAAAAGAAATAATGAGATGCGCTCGAATCAAATTCAGACCACAATTCTCTAAATCTGGGCATGGCATGAAATCCAAAACTTTACTTTTAGTGACTTTAGGTTACTGGGGCTTGGGAGCTATACTTTTTTCACTAAAGAAAGTCATCCATATCGGATTTATTGTGAATAACCAGTTACATTTCCAAGACTACGCTTTCCTTTACAGGCAGAGGGCATGATGGCAGATATCTGGTTTACTGCATATTAGGTGGTGTGCAGGGTATTGCCTAGCTAAGCAATTAATGGCAACCTCAATTAAAATAAAAAGTGGAGTGTTGTGTAAAATGTAAAGAAAACAAAAATTTAATTATTTGGACATTTTCTATCACTCTATTCTATATTCTAATCTATTCTATTCTATATATTTTATTCACAGTAGCACAACAGAACACATATCAGAAATTGAAAGTTATGTTTCCATTCCATTTAAAAACATTAACGTAGACACTGATGGCAGCAACACATATCAAAAAAGTTGGGGGTAAGTTACAATTGAGGGTCAGTTTTCAATTAAGTTATATGACTGTATAAAAAAAGAAAATGACCAGCAGGTTCCTTTTACAGAAGAAAAATGTTTCTACAAATTGTTGAATACTTTCAGAAAAATGTCCCTTAACCTTAAATTGCAAAGATATATATATATATATATATATATATATATATATATATATATATATTATATATCCCTTGATCTACAGAACATCATCTTATCAAAAGATTCACAAAGGGCATTGTCAATAGTCAACATAGGATGCTCATAATCTATGTGGTACTGCATTAAAAACAACAAACTGGTCATGCATGTCACTGCATGGGCTCAGGAATTCTTAAAGTGAGCCTATCACATTGCTGTATGACCCTGGAGAATTTGGTTGCTCCTTTTCTCTATGCAGGTCTCTGTGGGTTAACAGAGCTGTATGCCAGGCATTATTATGCATGATATACTGCGCAGATTTGATGAGATACCGCACATGCACAATAGAAACAATAGAAAGGCATGCCAAATTAGGATGCCCCAGGGACAAGGTTCTATCAGTGGAGAAAATCCTGGTCATAGGTCCACTTTGTACTCTTAGGGGACAAGTTTTTCAATACAATCATATTGCGTGTAAAAGCCCTATTTCTCCTGGTTACAATGGTACCATATATTTATTGGTAGACACCCTTTCCTGCCGAGGAGACTCCCTCAAACTGAAACAGTGCTTTAGAAGATTGTCAAATGAAATACAACTTCTATGTACACCTTGCAGTTTTTGAAGAAAAACAACTCTTTACATTTCAAATACCTCCCACAAGGTATATATTCTCTGTAAGCTTTCTAAGTCTACCAGGCTTGTTGTCATGGGCAATGTTTTCTGGAAGTAAACCCTCAATGAATTTTTGGGTTTACACTGGGTTCCCTCGCACACAGGGTTCCCCTAAAAAAGAAAAAAAAAAGCAGAATCAAAGACAAAAAAATTATATGCAAACAAGTAAAATCAGGAAAAACAAGGTCCCCCAAACAGAATACCCAACATGCATAGGTACTGTAAAGGGAAGAGTTGCCAAACACCCCAAAGAAAAGAATGCACATAGCAGTAATTTTACTTGAAAATTTCAGCTCTGCAGACAAAGTGCACAACTTGTGCTTTTTATACCAAAACAACCCTTTACATTTGGAATACCCCCAACAAACCACATATTCCCTGAAAGTAAACACATTAAGATTCCTAGGCATAGCCATCTAGTTGTAGTGGGCTCATTATTCTAGAAGTAATCATGTAGAAGATTTATTTGGTTGCACAGGGTTTTCGTAAAAAATGTATAAAAAGCAGAATAAAAAAACACATTTTCTGAAAATATCAATATGCAAAAAAGAAAAAAACAAACTAACTATGAAAGCACAAGGTCCCCCAAACAATACCCAACATGCATAGCTACTTTTAACCCTTTTAAGTGCCAGCCTACTTGAGATTTTGTCAACCTCATTTTTGCAGGAACTTCCAGGAAAATTACATTTTTTCGTGGCAGAGTTTAGGCTTTAACATGAAATGTCTTTTTGTAATTTTTCCACTGTTTTTTTTTTCCATTTTTGAGTGAAAAATGTAAAACAAATATATATATATATATATATATATATATATATATATATATATATATATATATTTTAATTGTCTCATTTATTTTAAATAAAACATTACTTCGGATTCCAATGGTATCACATACGTACCAGTATCCCCCCCATTCCTGCTCAGAAGACCCCCCAAACTGAAAAGAGCCCTATATAACATTTACAAATAAAATACAACTACTATCCACACTATAAAGGGTTAAATAAAAAAGTTGGCATGGGATCCCCCTTCACAGGTGGGTGGGAACCCATTTTTTGCTGGGTTATGCCCCCTACCCAGTATAACCAGCCCAGGAACCAGCTATGGGGGCTTGTAGAACAGGGTGCAGGGGCCAGCCTCAGTGCTCCCCACCTTGCAGGCTACAAGCCCGCACAGTCTAAACAGCTCATGGGCTCTTCTGCCACCTAAGAGGTGGGCTGGTGGGTTAGCCCTCTAAATCTTGTGAACTGGTATAGGGGTCTCATAGATCCCTTACCAGTTCACAAAGGGTTAAATGTAAAAAACACACACAGAAAAAAATATTTTATTCGATTTTTTTAATACTTTTTAATGCTCCCATCCATCCCTGAGCACTGAACACTGATTTCTCTGGCTACTGCTCTCCTGCTGTGCTGCTGGAATCCATTTATACCTGCTGGGCAACAGGACATAAAGGGTTAGTTAAAAAGAAAATAACATAGGGTCCCCCTTCCAGGTGGGGGAACCCATTTTTGGGGGTAAAATCCCCAAAACCCCCCAAATGGCATAGGGTCCCCCTACCCAGCATAACCTGCCCAGGGACCAGCTATGCAGTGATTGTAGAACAGGGGCCAGCCTGGGTGCCCCCCACAGGCTACAAGCCCGCACAACCTAAAAGGCCCGGGCACGTCTGCCCCCCCCCCGAGCTTTGGGGAGGTAGCTAATGGGGGCTGAGGCTTAATGGCAAGTCATCCACTAGAGTTAACTATAAAAACACACCACACAGAGAAAAAAATTTGATTTAATTTTTTTTTGTACTCACCTCTGATCCTGTCTCTGTTTTCCCACAGCGATCCGTTGGCAGGTACAGGGGTGATCGATGGAGGGGGAGGCAAGGGATCAGAGTCCCTTGTCCCTCAAATCTCTACCCGCTGATCTCCCCGGTACTACAAAATGTCTTCGGGCAGGTACGGGATAACGTCATCTGCCCAAACCAGAAAAGGTGCAGCTAGTGGCGGCGATGGTGTAAGCAGAGGAGAGGGCCTGTTTTGGACCCTCTCCTCATGGCAGAAGAGCCTGGTGGGATCAGAGGCCCCTTGGGTGGAGAGGAGACCCGGCGGGAGGGATCAAGGCAGCAGGTGAGTATATGTCTTTTTTTATTTATAGTTGTTAGTGGTGGTGGTATAAGCAGGAGGATGGCCTCTTTCGGGCTCCCTTTTGAAGCCGGAGGAGCTGGGGGGATTGGATGCCCCCTGGGTGAAGAGAAGAACTGGCTGAATGGATCGAAAGGTCAGGTGACCACTTTTTTGCTGCTAGCTGGGGGAAAGCCAGGCCCGTGAATTTTATGTGGCTGCCATTTAAGCAACCACGTGAAATTTGCAGGCTTGGCTTTTAAAGGGTTAATATTCTGTACCAATCTGTTCATAAAAGATGATTTTGTCTACAGACTTTCCCACAGACCTCAGAATAGGGGACACCAAAACAACTCCTCCATACATCGAAGTTCCAGTGTACAGAGGCCCTCATTGTCATTACCCTTTGGGGTTTCATTAGTGCCACTGCATGTGGCGCTTATACATCTTGAAAAGCACCAACAAGGAGATGCCATTTAAGCAACCACGTGAAATTTGCAGGCTTGGCTTTTAAAGGGTTAATATTCTGTACCAATCTGTTCATAAAAGATGATTTTGTCTACAGACTTTCCCACAGACCTCAGAATAGGGGACACCAAAACAACTCCTCCATACATCGAAGTTCCAGTGTACAGAGGCCCTCATTGTCATTACCCTTTGGGGTTTCATTAGTGCCACTGCATGTGGCGCTTATACATCTTGAAAAGCACCAACAAGGAGATGTCTGTTTTAAGGAAGGCCTTGTATATTTCAGCAAACTAAACTAAATACAGTAATGCTTCTATCACAGATTTAGTGTATACTGTATGCCTTTATAAATAATTGCAAATCAACAAACAGTGGAGAATACATGCTTTGGCAGAAGCTTCATAAATAAAAAAACAACAACAGGTGAATTTGTAAAACTAGCAAGTAGAGAAATAGAAAAGCTTTGCAAATATGCCTAGTAGAGTGGGGGGATTGGATGCCCCCTGGGTGAAGAGAAGAACTGGCTGAATGGATCGAAAGGTCAGGTGACCACTTTTTTGCTGCTAGCTGGGGGAAAGCCAGGCCCGTGAATTTTATGTGGCTGCCATTTAAGCAACCACGTGAAATTTGCAGGCTTGGCTTTTAAAGGGTTAATATTCTGTACCAATCTGTTCATAAAAGATGATTTTGTCTACAGACTTTCCCACAGACCTCAGAATAGGGGACACCAAAACAACTCCTCCATACATCGAAGTTCCAGTGTACAGAGGCCCTCATTGTCATTACCCTTTGGGGTTTCATTAGTGCCACTGCATGTGGCGCTTATACATCTTGAAAAGCACCAACAAGGAGATGTCTGTTTTAAGGAAGGCCTTGTATATTTCAGCAAACTAAACTAAATACAGTAATGCTTCTATCACAGATTTAGTGTATACTGTATGCCTTTATAAATAATTGCAAATCAACAAACAGTGGAGAATACATGCTTTGGCAGAAGCTTCATAAATAAAAAAACAACAACAGGTGAATTTGTAAAACTAGCAAGTAGAGAAATAGAAAAGCTTTGCAAATATGCCTAGTAGAGTGGACATTAGAAGTAAAATTGTATGGTATTTATATGTATATAAATGCCATCAAATCTTAAGAGTAGCCATTATATATATATATATATATATATATATATATATATATATATATATATTATGATAACTTAGTTCCAGTACTACATCCAACATCTCCCCTGCTCTTTTCTTAAACACAGTTTTTATAAAAATAAGGAAACAATTGGTGATTTCTGTCTAAAGAAATACGACTCAGTAATAGGTGGGGGGGGGGGGGGGGGGGTTTGAGCCCATGTTTTTAAGATCCAACTCATCTTACTATTCAGGATTCAAGCCTGCATGTGTTATACACTACTTACAAAAAATGCTGTATCTGTTTTTTAACATGCATACAAGTGGAAATGTAATGTCTGATTTCAATGATAAAACAATCTGAAGCTGTGATGACAAGCTGAGACACATAGGAGACATTACATTACATTGCCTAGGATGGACAGTGTTACCATAGACAGCTGGCCAACACTTATTTCTGACAAATGTCCCATTCCTATATTAAACAACAGAGTGAACCGCAATGAACAGAAGATTATAGTGTTGTCTAGAGACTACTTAATGGTTGCCACATGTCATATAAAATAACTGTACCCTAGCTGTAAATCTAAGCGCAAAGAGCAAAATCCTGCTTTTAGAGACACAACAGTCATAACAGCCTTTAAAGTATAACTGTCTATGCAGTTATTTAAAATTTCAATGTATTTTGAATAGATAGCAAGATGGTACAAGAATTTACTTGTAAACATAGGGCTTTAATTATCTGTAGCAATGCGTTCCTAAAAGATGATTTTGCCTACAGTACAGTAAAGACTCCGGGTGTACATGTTTAGTTTCAACATCAGGCAAGCATAGTGCCCCAGAGTAGACCATTAGGTTGGAAGATGTCCTGTGCAAGGTTACAGGATGGCACCCCTCCCAGCACACTTCTGTGCTTCCTTGCTGCTGGCCTATCACCCCACATGGCCACCAATAGCTATTTGGGTTGGCCAGGAAGGCACGTCTATCCCACAAACATGTGACAAGGAAACATAAAAGTGAGCAAGTACTGGAGACTGATTTCTGCTAGTTTATACACTTTGAGGCATCCCAAACTAGGTTGCTGGCCCACTGGAGAAGTATGTGGATTAGCAGTCATTCCGACTGTTGGCCCAATTTAAACCCAGACATCTTTAAAAATAATTTACATAGAAGAATCATACAGTACACTGCACACAAGAAAATAAAAGAGAGAATTCAGAGAGAGATAGATCATTGTAAATATATATAATGGTAAATATATATATTATATATATATATATATTATATATATATTGCAGAAGATGTTTTGCAAGACCGCCAACTGGCTTTCTCCATTCAAAATGATACCAGAGATTTTTTTTGAAATTCATTCTAAACTTAGAAACCGAGGCAAAAAACTCAGCAAACAAACGTAAAAAATACTGCTTAGTTTAGCTGCCTAGACTAAGGCCCTTATTCATCAAGCGATAGCGCCAGGTAGTGTCTGACGAGCGCCAGGTAGCGGCAGCTAACGGCGACTACCGACTCAAGTACGCCCGGCGGCGGTCACAATGACGCATTTATCAAGCAAAATGAGGCTAGCGCCGGCGAGAGCGACGGCTAGCGCGGCATTCATCATGAAGCCGCCTGGACCGAACAGCGCCGCTGCAAATTCCCTCACAGCGCCAGGTATGAGCTGTCGCTCCCTGGCGATGTCCAATGCATTTCAATGGAGCAATCTATAATTATTCATAATTAATTGGTATTAATTTTTTTTTTGATTTTTTTAATGTCAAAAAATCGGAGACCACTTCTGCAATGTTAGGATTTATTTTTAAGTAAAAAAAAAAAAATAAAAAAAATATGTGCAGAATTGATCTAACAGGTCTGAGATTAATGTATTCATATTACAAAATGATTCTAAAAACATGTATAATGTTACATTCAAAAAATATGGTTGTTTAGGGGTTAGAAACTAGTTAATACACATCGCCGCAAGCGCTCTGGGGTTTAAACAAGGAATGGACAGCGACAGCACATTCGGAGCGTGATTTGTTGATGAATATGAAGCTAGCCGTTCGCTCTGGCCATTCGTTGTCAGGCGCTCACATACAACGCTGGACCTGTGAAACAGCGACCCCCCAGCCCGTATTCAACATTACCGCACACCGACTGAGTCGCTGTCATCAAGCTAATGCCGGCCAAGCACAGCGAATACTAGCTGGCGCTGAAAAAATCACGCTACAGTCGCTCATCTGTCGCTACCTGGCGCTATTAATGAGTCGGCCTCTTAGTATTACTTCTACAATGACTGGGTCAAATGAGTACCTACAAATAAAGATCACAGAATAGCCTGTACCCAGAGAAATCACAGGACTGACCATATCCAAAGAAATCTCAGAATAAACTGTAACCAGAGAAATTACAGAGTAACCAATACCCAGAGAAATCACAAAATAGACTGTACCCAGAGAAATCACAGAATAACCAATAGCCATAGAAATCACAGAATAGACTGTACCCAGAGAAATCACAAAATAGACTGTACCCAGAGAAATCACAAAATAACCAATAGCCATAGAAATCACAGAATAGACTGTACCCAGAGAAATTACAGAACAGACTGTATCCAGAGAAATCACAGAACAGACTGTACTCAGAGAATCACAGAATAACCAATAGCCATAGAAATCACAGAATAGACTGTACCCATAAAAATCACAGAACAGACTGTATCCAGAGAAATCACAGAACAGACTGTACCCAGAGAAATCACAGAACAGACTGTACCCAGAGAATCACAGAACAGACTGTACCCAGAGAAATCACAGAACAGACTGTACCCAGAGAAATCACAGAACAGACTGTACCCAGAGAAATCACAGAACAGACTGTACCCAGAGAAATCACAGAACAGACTGTACCCAGAGAAATCACAGAACAGACTGTACCCAGAGAAATCACAGAACAGACTGTACCCAGAGAAATCACAGAACAGACTGTACCCAGAGAAATCACAGAACAGACTGTACCCAGATAAATCACAGAACAGACTGTACCCAGAGAAATCACAGAACAGACTGTACCCAGAGAAATCACAGAACAGACTGTACCCAGAGAAATCACAGAACAGACTGTACCCAGAGAAATCACAGAACAGACTGTATCCAGAGAAATCACAGAACAGACTGTACCCAGATAAATCACAGAATAACCAATACCCATAGAAATCACAGGACAGACTGTACCCAGATAAATCACAGAATAACCAATACCCATAGAAATCACAGAATAGACTGTACCCAGAGAAATCACAGGACAGACTGTACCCAGAGAAATCACAGGACAGACTGTACCCAGAGAAATCACAGAATAACCAATACCCATAGAAATCACAGAACAGACTGTACCCAGAGAAATCACAGGACAGACTGTACCCAGAGAAATCACAGGGCAGACTGTACCCAGAGAAATCACAGGACAGACTGTACCCAGATAAATCACAGAATAACCAATACCCATAGAAATCACAGAATAGACTGTACCCAGAGAAATCACAGGACAGACTGTACCCAGGGAAATCACAGAACAGACTGTACCCAGAGAAATTACAGAACAAACTGTACCCAGAGAAATCACAGAACAGACTGTACCCAGAGAAATCACAGGACAGACTGTACCCAGAGAAATCACAGGACAGACTGTACCCAGAGAAATCACAGGACAGACTGTACCCAGAGAAATCACAGAATAACCAATACCCATATAAATCACAGAATAGACTGTACCCAGAGAAATCACAGAACAGACTGTACCCAGAGAAATCACAGAATAGACTGTACCCAGAGAAATCACAGGACAGACTGTACCCAGAGAAATCACAGGACAGACTGTACCCAGAGAAATCACAGAATAACCAATACCCAGAGAAATCACAGGACAGACTGTACCCAGAGAAATCACAGGACAGACTGTACCCAGAGAAATCACAGAATAACCAATACCCATATAAATCACAGAATAGACTGTACCCAGAGAAATCACAGAACAGACTGTACCCAGAGAAATCACAGAATAGACTGTACCCAGAGAAATCATAGGACAGACTGTACCCAGAGAAATCACAGGACAGACTGTACCCAGAGAAATCACAGAATAACCAATACCCAGAGAAATCACAGGACAGACTGTACCCAGAGAAATCACAGAACAGACTGTACCCAGAGAATCACAGGACAGACTGTACCCAGAGAAATCACAGGACAGACTGTACCCAGAGAAATCACAGAACAGACTGTACCCAGAGAAATCACAGGACAGACTGTACCCAGAGAAATCACAGGACAGACTGTACCCAGATAAATCACAGAATAGACTGTACCCAGAGAAATCACAGAACAGACTGTACCCAGAGAATCACAGAATAACCAATAGCCATAGAAATCACAGAACAGACTGTACCCATAAAAATCACAGAACAGACTGTATCCAGAGAAATCACAGAACAGACTGTACCCAGAGAAATTACAGAACAAACTGTACCCAGAAAAATCAAAGAATTGACCGTAATTAAAGAGGACCAAACCCACTGAACTCATGAAAAACATTTGGCCAAGGCACCTGCCAATACTCCCTTCTTAGGGTGTAGAACAAGGAATTGTAATTTTGGCTTTTCCAATTGTCCTGGAATTTTTTGCTGTCCCTCGGTGTGAGGTGGCAGCAATCAGTCATTGTATAGGTGCGGCAATTACATAATTGCCACACACAACAGTGGCAATGAATTGAGGAAGCGGGCTTTACAGCTAAAACAGGCACCATTATTTGGGATTAGAGTGAAGCAGGAGCAGTAAAAATATATGCTTCATAGGGAGAGAAATCCAGGGGATGCTAGTTAAAAATGTGCGTATTGGTTTTAAAGAAATCTCTGATTAAACTGCACCCAGATAAATCACAGGTATGGCCAGTGGTTCCGGGCAATTAAAGCAATACACATTTCACTTCTACACATGGGTAACACACTGGGCACCTCAGCAACATGTGCACACAAAACCTTTGCTAGAACTTAAATTGGCCGGTTGCCAATAAATTATAGGTAGGTCACCGCATCAGTGTGCTAGTTGGACAAACCTGTGTGCCCCAGGCAAGCACTCGCTGTTTTTGAGTGTGTCTGGGCACTCATGTTTGTGGCATAGTTTGTGGTTGGCCTCTTCTCCCCCTGAGCAAATCTTTTTTGCTGCCAACCCTTACCACTATTGGGAAATCAGCGTCCAGTTTGAAACCTGAAAAAAAAAAAACGAGTGAGGTTCAAAGTGGTCCAATGTGTGACCCTCAAGCATCCCTCTCTGGTCCCATACCACAGCACAGATTTTTCTCTGGACCGCCATTTTCAGATCGGCCAATTTTTTTGGACTTGCTTTTGGACCTGTGATTACAGATCATCCTGCAACACTTTTGGGCCGGAAGGGATAGTTGGCAGGCTGCTGGCAGGGGAAGTAGTAGCCCAGCTGTGGGCTCCGTTGCTCCGCCATGGGCCTCGCACTGGGTTCCGGTGGTCCGATCGGTGGGTGAAACGGGATGGGCTGTGCTAGGAGCTCGGGAGCCCTGGGTATGGCTCTCCCACTGCTGGCAGGCCACACTGCTGCAGATGAGTGGGTAGTGTGGCTGGCAGCAGGTCACTGCCTGCGGGCTGACAGGTGGGGCCTTGGGCTGGGGCTGCATTGTCTTGGCTGGGTGCTGCACTCCCCTTGGCCATGCCTGTGTTCCGAGCTCTGGAGGCTGCGGTGGCATCTATGTTTTGCCATCTTGAAAAGCCAAGTAAGCACTGCCATCAAAGTCCATGGGTCAGGTGGGTGCTTTTATACGCAAGTGGGTGGTTAACAAATTGAGTAGATTTAACAGGCCAGCACAGGCATTTGCAATCTATAGACTACAAATTATGGACTGTTCACCTGCAAAGAGCAGGGATACATCATGATAGTATGTACCCATGCTATGCCATGCTTCGCCTATGCATGTTTGCTGCTTTACACCCAAGCAAACGGGCAGACAGGTGACAGACTGGCGCAGTCAAACGAACCATGGCACAGGATTTGGATCAACTTGAAAGCACAAAAAAGGCCAGACCCAAACCTTGGTTGCCTGTTGAAGGGCCAGACGTGAAACACCATTAGTGTGCCACACCACATGTGCCATAGCAAACAATCCATCAGGCATACACTCCGGCCACATGTACAACATGTGTCATGGTTCTTCCTGTACTTCATGTTTGGGCATAGGACCCATCAAGGACAGATTTGATTATATCTAGAATGGTGTCTTAAACAGTAATTTTCTAAATGTTTAAGCTAATTATGCTGTTGACCTATATATATAATTGATCATGTGTTTTAAAATTAGTAAATTTATAACAGGAGTACATACGAGAAGCTTGGGTTTATTGTCTGTTTGGAAGTAACAGCTTTGTGTTACCTGTGTGTTTTATGGAGCACTTGCCCAGGACCATTTACGTACCTCTGTCTCATCAGAAGTCATTCAGTCACACATGGAATTCCCCGGTTATGGACAAGAAACGGCATTGTCCTTGCTTTGCACACAGCTACATCATACATGGAGGAAGGGAAGGTGTCCTGCTGAGGCGACAATTGATAATGTTCCAGACTGCGCTGTATTTAACAATTGCAGCATGTAGGCTATTAATTCTGGTCACATTGCTGATGCTGTCAGCCTGAAACCTTTTCATAAGTGCCAGGATGGAAAGACAAACACTTTCCATCAGTCTGACAAATGAGTTATGTCCAGGAACGAAGGCGTCACAGTTCCTAAAACTTGAATTATAAGTAAAATATATAAATCTTTATTATACAGAATCATTTGCTAAAGGGAAAACAAGGCGCAAAAAAAAAAGTTCTGCCTGAAACGTATAAAATCTTTTTACAAAATATCGTTTCCCATTTGCTAAATCATAGTGAAGATACCTGTAAGACAAGCTGGTTAAAAGTGTAAAGAGATACATTCTTATTTCTGTCCACCCATGCATTTCTTTGCTGCAACACCCTCGGGCTCAGCCTTGTTTGTCATGATGACACCCGGAAGCATTTCCTGGTCAGGCAGGCCTTTTAAACCAGTGGCAAGGCAGCCATAAATAGTGCTGGGGCCAAGCACCATCTTTAGCCTAGGAACTGAGCCACCAACAGTGCTGAAGCTAGAGACCCCAGGGCAGATATCACTTTGGGTAAAATATGGGACCTACTTTTTATCCAGTCAGTTTGACAGCCATGTGGCCAGTGGGCCACATTTGGCGCTCAGAGTATTCAGATGTTGTCCCAACCATAAATAGTAGCAAGGTGGTCTAGGAGGAAATGGAGGTAAACACAGTGTGCAGGAGTATTTTATTAGGGGGGGGGGGGGTGGAAGGGAGGTCTGATGCATAAAGGGGGATGAAAAGAGGTAGGTAGCAAGGATACTGATATAGAAGGGGGTGCATTGGCAAATAAAAGTCATGTGAGGTGGACCAGGTACAGTATGTGTGATTAGGGATTAGTATGTGAATTGGGCATTGCTGAGTTATTAAAATAAATTAAAATTAAAATACATTAAATTAAAATTCTGAACTATTTTATTTGGTGCATAACAGATTACCAAATAACTTAAAAGAGTACTACTGTGAAAAATGATTAGATAATGAAAATCCACATAAATATTCTAAACAGCAAGATGAGAGGTTACACCCTGCATCAGCCAATGCAGCCTGTGTCTTTTAATAGAATGAAGAAGGATCAGGGGTGACAAGTGGTCTGTCCCATTAAGCATGACCCAATGGTTGACACAAGCTCTTGGTTGGGTTTGGGAACCTGAACTCAAAGTTCTATACAAAAGGCTCGATTCAAAGACACATTCGTCTGGACTTCCGTAGCTGTCTGTGAAAGTTTTAGTGGGTGTTTGTATTTTTTTTGCTTTTTTTTCGTTCATTTTTCATTCGTAAGAACGAGCGAACATAAACGTATATGCTCTTTCGCTGATCCAAAGGAAATCGGAAGTTTTGCGGAAGTTCGGCACATTTTCGGATCCCAATCTGAAATTTTCGTTCGTTCAGATAACTTCCATAATTGCAATGGGCTGGCGATTAATTCAGAGAGCTGATTTCCGAGGGTCTACGAGCCCAATAAACCCGTTTGTTTGCCGATCCCCTTACGGGACCATTTTGATCTTGGAACTAGCAGGCTAGCGGTATGGACGGCTCTAGTGACTTTGAGGAGCATCAAGATTTGCTTCTCCTTGGCATTGAGATCGTCCGGAGGTCTGAGTCCAGATTGCACCGCCGGCGACGCATGGACATAAATGGCATGCTCATGGACATAAATGGCATGCTCAGATGTTTGGTTAGGCTTTGAATTTTGTTACCATGTCTGCTAATAATCTTTTTTCTACAACCTTCTTTACATGTGAAACCCCACTTGAAAGTTTGTTTTTAAACAAGCAAGCCTTGTGAAATGTTTGTCCTGCATTAGGCAAATTCTAACTTGTAATTGTGGTCAAATTAGGAATCACTCGGGGGGGCGTGGCTTGGCCGGTGAAGAAGATGGCGGCGTGAGTCCTCAGCTCGCAGAGAGATCTCCCATTCGCAACAGACCCTGCACCCCACAGCGATCATGGGCAAGACTGGCCGGTCGGGGACATTGCCTAGATCATCTAGAACCCCTCAAACCCTCTCTCAAAGCTCTAGAAGTTACCCAGAGATGTTTCGCGTGCAACGGCCGGAGGAGGCGACCTCACGTGCTTCAAAGATGGCGGCGTCTCCGTCCCCAGATAGCTCACCAGACAGACAGAGCATTGCGGCCTCCGACAGGGGAGACCCTGATCTCACCTCTCAACTAAGCTAACTACCTACCCGCGCGGAGCTGGCGAAATTCGCAGGCGAAATTAAAACCTCCATAACGGAAGCAGTGGCAGACCTGCGCGCTGACATGCGGGCGCTGGCCCAGAAGGTGGAGAGGGTGGAGAAGGAGGAACGCGGGACGCGGCGGATTCTCCGAGAGGTGAGCGAAGTGGTCACTGCTCACAACAGATATATGGTGAATGTACACCGTCACCTAGAAGACCTGGATAACAGGAACCGACGATGCAACATAAGGATACAAGGGGTCCCCGAGGAAGTAGCACATGATCAAATTTCTGGGGCCTTGCTCTCGATCTTCAACACTCTATTGGAGAGACCGCCTGAAACACCAATAGACTTGGTAAGAGCTCATAGAGCGCTTCGTCCTCGGAATATCGGGGAGACGTCTCCAAGGGACATAATCTGCTGCCTACAAAGCTTCGCGCTTAAGGAGGAAATCTTGTCCAAAGCGAGGACCAGAGATTCCATTATGTTTAACAACTACGAGATACAACTGTTCCAGGACCTGTCAGGTATTACCTTGCAGCATCGTAGAGCCCTTAGGCCCCTCACCTCGCTTCTTCGGGAAAAGGGGATCCCATACAGATGGCGGTTCCCTTTTGCGCTGTCCGCCTCCAAGAATGGGAGAACAGGAACCCTTCGGACTCCGGATGACTGTGATTTATTACACTTGCCCCCGCTCTCCCTCCCAGACTGGTTTGGAGACTTCGCTATCCCGGACTTGGGGAGGCTCTTTGCCCCGCCTGGATCACCCCGCTCCCCCCAGCACGGCGGTCCGCAGGGGTCGTCGCCCCAATTGTGAGCGCTTGAAAATCACCTAGTATTACACTGCAGTGCCTGGGGAGGTCTTGGCCGTTATTACCTCAAGCTCAACTTTGACGCCGGGCACTCCCTACATTTCTTTCCAGCTATCAGGACTAGCAGCTCTGCCAAGCTTAAGCTGCTCCGACCAGGACTGCGTTGAGCTGTATTCACGTGAGATGTTTTGGGTTCTATTCATTTTATATTGATACTTGTCTTTTAAAGGGGCTCCACTGCGTCTTAGTTACAGCCACGGCCCCCTTCTTATTTTTATTTTTATTTTTATTCTTATTTTTATTCTTTACCAAAGGGTTTCCCTGGAGGGTGTCATTTTGGGGTGGGCTCCCCCCCTTCGGGTGTACCCGTACACGCTCCATCCCTCGCGGGGCGGGCGCTGCCGGAGGGGGGGAGCTCGCGTCAAACAGTTGCATTCCAATTGTTATGTGTTATGTGTTATGCTCATAGAGGTCCTCAGACATGTACGCTGTGAAGTTGTTGCTGCCTGGTCATCTCTGCTGTTAAAGGTTGCATAGGAATGCTTGGTATGACAATGAGGTTCGGCCCTCTCGCTAGCCTGGGAGGAGGAGTCCCGTACTCCGGAAACACCAATGAGCAGGGCTGCTCTATGGAAGGCTCTGTCATCTAATTATATCGCAACTTTGGGGCCGTTGGAAGTGCAGACGGCTGATGAGACTTCGAAATGGATTCCCCCCCCTTCGGGTGTTCCCGTACCCGCCCCATTCCTGGCGGGGCGGGGGCTGCCGGAGTGGGGGGACTCAAGAAAACTAATTGCATTCTAACTGTCATGGGTTAGGCTCATCGGGGCTCTCATACAAGCACGTGGGGAAGTTTTTTCTATCTGGTTATCTCTGCTGTTAAAGGTTACATAAGAATGCATGGACTTATAATAAGAATTGGCCCTCTCGCTAGCCTGGGGGGCGGTGTCCCATACTCGGGATTCACCTATAAGCGGGGCTGTTCTGTGGAAAGCTCAGCCATCTAACTATATCGCAACCCTGGAGCTGTTAAGTGGTCAGGCTGCTGATGAGATGGCGGGATTGAGTTTTGCTTAACTCAGCTTTCAACCATGGGATAGCAGATATGCGTTCTATGTTAACAAAGCTTTTACTATCTGTTTATCTATGCAGTTATAGGTTGCACAAGAGGGCACAGTAGCTACATCGGAAATGGTCCGGCTGTTGGCTTGAGGGGGGATGACCTATATTCAGGAACATCTATAGGCGTTGCTGCTCTACAGAAAGTTCTGCCATCCAGTTATATCGCAACCCTGGGGCCCGTATGGGTGCAGGCTGCTGATGGGCTGGCGGTTTTGAATCTTATTGATCCCAACTTTCAAATGTGAGCTAACCACGCAAGAGTCTGCATAACTCCGCTGGTAGGGGCTGCATAGGAAGGCACAGTAATATAGTATGGAATGGCCCTGTGGCTAACCTGGGGAAAGTGAATCATATTGAGTAATATCTATAGGGAGGGCCGCTCTGTAGAAGATTCTGCCACCTAATCATATCGCTACCCCGGGGCCCAGAAGGGGGCAGGCTGCTGATGATTTGGCGGTCACGTCTTTCGATGATTTTGGATCTTAACTGTGAGATAGCAGTAATACAGGCCCTGACCACTAAGCCCTCACTGTCCGTTTACCTCGGCGGTGAACGGTAGACTGGGAAAGCACTTTCCTATAGTGACTAGTGGCCCTGTTACTAACCCGGGGTGTGGTGACCCATATTCAGGAAATGCCTCCAGACGCGGCTACTCCATAGACAATTCTGCCATCTAGTTATATCGCAACCCCGGGGCCCGTTAGGGGGAGGGCTGCGGAGGGACCGACAGTGTTGACTTTTCATGTTTAAACTTTCACCTAGGGGATGACCTCGTAAGAATCTGGCCCACGGTGCACAAGATGAGGAAATCCCAAGGCGCTGGGGCGGGGGCCACTGAATGTGTGCTTGCGGGCATTCGGCGAGGTTTGAAGTGTAGGAGGAGGGATGGAAGATGCACGTAGCACGATTCATTAAGTTTAAGACTGGCCTACTCTGTTCATACGAGCCCGAAGTTGGGAATTTTACATCACAGTAATGTGGGAGGTTCTTCTCTCTGTTGGCTTATACTGCAAGTTGTTTCTTTATTTTCGTTTTAAAATACACCCGATGCTGGTGTTTTCGCCGACCTTTCATGCTCCTAACAATCCAGGAACTTTTTCACTTAAAGTTCCTTTTTATGTGGAACCATAGAAGCCTCACGGCTGTGGAGGCTTACTCTCCTTCACGATAACTACATTCGTGGAGGAGTGTTATTATCTTATACCATCCGGTGAGGGCCTATTAGATTAGTCCCCTCTTATCCGATTCCACAGTTATTATCTTGTCTGGTATTTGTCCCTTCTCCTTGTTGGGTGTCTTGTCCTCTCGTGTGGCCCTTTATATTCTCTTTCTTTTCCTTCCTTCTTACTTCCTATACCCTCTCACTCTTGCCTGTTCTAACTCACTTCCACCGGGGGGGGAGGGGGCGGGTTTGGGGCACGGAGTTTTTGACCATTCCGCGACTTTTGATCTTGCTCTTTGTCCCTCTGTGCTCCCCCTAGTACGGGCCTGCATAACCTACATCATGAAGGTGAATGTCATGTCAATCAATGTAAGAGGTTTAAACTCCCCTGAGAAGCGCCATGCACTATTGAGAGAGCTTAAAAAACACAAAGTGCACATAGCATTATTGCAAGAGACTCATTTTCAGGCAGAGAAAGTCCCCTATCTTGGCAACAAAAATTATACCACACACCGCCTAGCCCCCTCCCCACTCTCTAAGACAAAAGGGGTCTCTATTCTCATAGATAAGAGCTTGTCATTTCATCTGACAGAGGAACTAGTGGATAAGGAAGGTAGGTTCCTATTTGTAAAGGGCAAGTTGGCAGATGGGCTCCCGATCACATTAGCCAATGTCTATGCTCCGAATAGATCCCAGGGTCACTTCCTCTCCGGGGTTATCAACAGGCTGAGGACATTTCAGGAGGGGATGCTTCTTATGGGGTGGGGACTTCAATTGCGCCCTAAACCCATTGATAGACACTTCAGACGCGAAATCCACCATCACTTACCGGGCTCTGAAGCAGATTAAAAAAGCCTTGCATCAGGTTCAAGTTGTTGATACCTGGAGACTCCTACATCCCCAAGGAAAAGACTTTACATTTTACTCCAACACTCACTCTAAATATTCTAGAATAGATTATATCTTCCTCTCCCAGAGAGACTTGGAGAAAATAGAGGCAGTGGAGATTGGCAATATAACTTTTACTGATCACGCTCCTGTGCTCCTCCATCTGTCACTGCGCTCAGCTCATCAGAAAGAATGGAATTGGAAGATGAACCCGGGCATCCTAAAAGATGTTAGGGTGGTGGAGAGGCTGAAAACGCAGATTAAACTGTATTTCAGAGAGAATCAAATAGATATGGACCCAATGATAGTCTGGGAAGCACACAAATGTACCATGAGGGGGATTTTGATTCAGGAGAGCTCCAGATTGAAGAGAGAGAGGGGAGCAAGGATGGAGGGTCTATTGGCTAAAATAGCTGGGCTGGAGACAAAACATAAACAATTCCTGCAAGAACAATGCCTGACAGAACTGACTGACGCAAGGAAGGAACTGAAGGAGGCGCTGGCGGCAGCTGCAGGGCGGGCATTCACTTTCAGAAGCGGACTTTTCTATGAACAGGGCAATAAGCCGGGCCGCTTATTGGCCAGGGCCCTGAACCCATTACATGCCAAGACCCCTGTAAGTGGTATTAGGGACTCAGCGGGGGTACTGCAGCAGCGCAATAAAGCTATTGCTGAGGCGTTTAAAACATACTACTCAAATCTTTATAACTTGCCAGTTCAGGGACAGAAAGAGACAATGTTGAGACGAATGCAGGTCTATTTGGCAGAGGTGGATATGCCCAAACTGTCCAAGGACACCTTGGATGCCCTTGAGGCGCCCCTCACTGTCTTGGAGTTACAGAACGCAATTAAACAGACCAGACCAGGAAGGGCCCCCGGACCAGATGGCTTCCCTAGTTTATATTATAAGGAATTTGCCCCCCAAGTGCTACCGCATATGGCTAAGGCCTTTGAGAGTGCCGCTAAGTCAGGTTCGTTTCCTCTGCGCACCTTAGAGGCGCAAATAGTGGTTATTCCTAAAGAGGGGAAGGACCCTGAGATTTGTCAACATTACAGGCCAATCTCACTGCTTAACACTGACCTAAAAATCTATGCTAAGGCCCTGGCTGGTAGACTGGCGGGCCTCCTCCCGGAACTGGTTGCGCAAGACCAGACGGGCTTCATCCCGGGCCGGGAGGCTCGTGATAACACGATCAAGGCCCTGAATGTCCATTGGTGGGTAACTCGTCATAAAGTTAAAACTGTAATGCTTTCAACAGATGCTGAAAAAGCATTTGACAGGGTAGACTGGCGATGGATTGAAGCGGTGCTGCGGCATATAGGGTTGGGTGACAGGGCCCTGAACCGGGTCCTGGCCCTGTACTCCAATCCTGCAGCAAAGGTACGGGTTAACAACACAACCTCAGAATCTTTTGATATACGCAACGGAACAAGACAGGGATGCCCCCTTTCCCCATTAGTGTTTGCGCTCTCGCTTGAACCATTCTTGCGGAAGGTGAGACGGAATGTGGATATTAAAGGAATCTCAATTGGGGACAGGGAAAGGAAAGTGGCTGCCTATGCAGATGACATGTTGTTTTTTTTGTCCAACCCAGTTGTTTCCATACCTAATCTACTCCAGGAATTCACGCTATTTGGGATGATCTCGAACTTAAAAATCAATTACAGCAAATCCATGGCCTTGGGCGTTGGCCTCCCTTCTACAGAGGTGGCGGTCTTGGAACGGTCTTTCTCATTTCGCTGGGTATCGGGCAGTATCAGATACTTGGGGATTCAGCTTCCTACCTCTCTTGAACATCTATTCAATCTGAATTTTGCTCCCTTGGAAACCAAAATCAGAAAAGATCTGGTGAAATGGGACAAACTAAAGTTGTCCTGGTTTGGGAGGATTGCGGTCCTAAAGATGAATGTTCTCCCAAGGCTGTTATACCTTTTGCAGTGCATCCCTATCAGAATGCCGAGGTGGTTTCTGCAGAGAGTGCGCTCCCTGTTCTCTAAATTTATCTGGAGCAATAAATCACCCAGAATCAAGGGTTCCATCTTGAGGCTTCCGAGGGCTAGAGGTGGAGTAGGATTGCCCTGTATTGAAACTTACTCACGGGCTATACATCTTAGTAGGGTCATAGAATGGCAGACTGGTAGGGACAAGAAGGACTGGGTCGCAATTGAGGACGCGGTATGTGGAGGGAAGCTGAGGGCAATGGGTACACTGGGGAGAGCGCATGCCCCGGAGGTAGTTAGGAGGCACCCGTTTATAGGGGCCACTATCGGGGTCCTGGAGGTAGTTTGCAAAAAGCACAGAGATCTTGTGTCGCTGCCTGGGCCTTTGACTCCCCTTACAGATAACCCACTTTTTCCCCCAGGTATGGAGAGGTCCTTCCTGAGAACGTGCACATTGCACAGACCCTGGAGGGCAGCACATATCTTCCACAACGCTAAAGTGTTGGGTAAGGAGGCCCTAGAGGAAAGACTAGGAGGCCCGGTCCCTACCCTCTCATATTTACAGGTAAGGCACTTTGTGAGTTCAAGAGATCTGAGAGGCAAAGTAGATAGACCACCGTCAGAATTTGAGAGAGCCTGTTTGGGTAACGGCCCCAAAACACACTTGCTTTCTTGGACTTATGGCCTTTTGCTGACCTCAGTGGGAGAGGAGGAGAAGCCATGGGAACGGAGATGGTCTGAAGCCCTGTCGATCAGCTTGGATGAAGAAGCATGGGATTCCATATATCAGGGGGCACACAAAAGCATAGTAGGTTCTTCGCTACAAGAAACCAATTATAAAATCATCTCTAGGTGGTACAAGACTCCACAGCGCTTACATCGTATTTTCCCTGAAGTCCCTGACAGATGCTGGCGGTGTGGTGGGGAAGGCGCAGATATGCTCCACATTTGGTGGAGCTGCCCTAGAATTAAAGTTTTTTGGGAGAAAGTTCATGCTTTGATAGGGAGAATACTGGGATGTGAGCTGGAGTGGAGCCCGGCGGGATACCTGCTTAATTGGACAGCGGATGGTAAGGGGGCTGCTGGATATGGTCCTTTAGCTGTCCATCTACTGAATGCTGCCAGAACGTTGATCCCCAGAAAGTGGAGATCTGAAAATGTGCCTACAATTGCGGAGTGGCTCAGACAGATAAATCACATTGAGACAATGGAAGAGATCCTATATTCCAAACAGGATAGGTTGGAAGCATTTAGGAAAGTCTGGACGATCTGGCAAGTGTTTAGAGACCCAGACGAATATAAAAGGGAATTCCCCTCTTGAGCGGTTGCTCGGTTGGATTCCCTGATGGTGGGGAGGGGCTGACCAGGAGCTGGACATAGGCAGGTGCACGGGGATCATTTGGTCGTTAGAAGGCTGAGATTGGATAGTTGACGCCGTCTCTGCCTCCCCCCCCTCCCCTTCCTTCCTGCCCCCTCTCTCTTCTCTACCCCCCCCTTTTTACCAGTATACCCATCCGTCTCCCCCCCCCTCATCGCAGTCATTGCTCCCCCAGATCCCTATTACTGCTCTCCCCCCCCCCCTCCCCTTCCTCTCCTTCCCATACCTCCTGATCTGGCCTTCCTTGTCCATTTTGTTCAGTCCTCTCCTCCCCTTGTTCTCGTAGTTTTGTGTTGTCGAGTCGTCGGTTTTGACTGGTTGTCACCTGTCCTGTCTGGAGGGGATGGGGGGATGGGGACCTCTGGGGAGGCTGGTCGGCTCTGCCTAACTCAGGGATCCTACACTTGGCACATGGGACAGATGTACTATGGATGGAAGCAGAGAAGTGCACTTTTCTCCTAATGCTAGGTCAATGACTTCTCAACGTCTAAATCGGAGCAGTCGGCTAGAACACTGGCAACTGGTGTTAGGAGCTGTTCCCTCGAGAACATTTCCTATTATATCTGAATAATGTACATTATGAGCAACTCTGAATTTTACCTCTGTAACTGACTGCACTATGCTGATATGACATATGACAACGGTCCTCTTCACATTATTTGTACTGCAAATTATATGTATGTGCCCCCCCTCCCCCCCCCCCCCTCCCCCCGGGCCAAGCTGTGCGGGCTAATTTGATTGCAACTCATTTTGCATAACTTTTTCCCTCGTTGGTGTGTTTGTTTAAATTGTGTAGTTGATTGTGCTTGTTTTTCCCCTTTGTGTTTGTATTATTTTCTTTTAATTTATACATAGTAATGAATTAATTACTCCAAACATCCATAATGCTTTGCGGCTCATTTTTTGGTTTGTGTGAAATGTGTCAATGAAATTGTTAAGTCATCTTTATTAACCAAAATCTGAAAGAAACTAAATTATTGAGCCACAGGTTTTTTTATTGGTTAATTTAACATAGAAAACTTGGAGTTCATGGTCACTCCAATATTTTTGGCTAAGAGATGGCCACTAACAAATATACAATATGGAGCAACCATGCCACATAGCAATTGCACGCAGGCTGTAGTTTGTAAGTAAGTTACTCCTTGACAACGTTAATGTAAATTAAGCACACAAATATATAATAGCCAAACATTTACCACAAAATATTTCACAATTTTCCAAAGTTCAAAATCAACAACAACACACCCTCTCCTGCTTGGCCACATTTGCCACACGCACAGGTGGAAAGCAGACATACCTATGCCACATCTACACCTGTTACTCCAGTTAAATTTTAGCCAGGAGTCAAGGTATTATTTTTTCATGCCAGAATGTCACACAATCATGTCTATAAACAGGAGGAGCCACAACCAATGTAATTAGGCACAAGGCGGAAGGGCAACAGCTTGAGTGGCAGGTTCAGTGATGCTTGAGCTCTGGCATTGGCTAGTGGGCTACCTCAGCAATATAATGAGCTATATGGGCACAAATCAAAAGCATACAAGCAAAGGCATACCCAAAGGGTATCTTGGTTGGCCTCACCAGACAAGTCAATACAGTGGGGATTTGGAGCAAAGATGTAGAACAGATTCTGGACGATTCACACTTAATATGGTGGATGCCCATAGAACCCAGGTTGTGGCCCTTGGTGGTGGGTCCTAACCTGGGCCTGTGTGGCATTGTGAATCTGTAAATGTTCCAAAATGTTTCTTTGTGTATTACTTATTTCCGCCATGCTGGAACGGAAATCGTTGTTAGCGTTGGCCATGTGGCTGTTCAGGGTCCTAAATTCAGTCAGCATGCCATGTAATGTAGTATTGAGGTTCTCTAACAGCCCATGAAGAGTCTCTCTGTTTCTTTGATTTTGTTGTTGAAAGGAACTCCTCTCCTGGTGCCATGCTGCCTCCAAAATCCGCATGCCCCTCCCCTGGGAAACTGGGCGACGTAGCTGAGTACACCTCCCAATTCCCCTCAACAGCCACAGGTCTGCTTCCCAAATCCTCAGCAGCAGAGATAACACTGGGGACTTGAGGGTCAGTCTCTGCATGCTGCCCACGATGTGCAGGCAGCATGCAGCCAGATTCACTCTGCTGCTGAGGATTTGGGGGAGAAACATTGGGGGACAGTTGTAGATTCGGTCCCAGGGGGAGATCTTCAGACGTGGCCATGAAGGGTCCATCCTCCTCCAGCTCCTGGATTTCCTCCATGAGTGTGTGGGTCTGTAGGGACATGTGAAATGTTAGTTTTAGTTTTTGCACTACATATGTACAAATGTTAAATTAACATGCAAAGTCACAAGGCTAAGCTACATTTGGTCAATACACTTACCGAAACTATCGTATCCTGGGTCCTAGGCTGCACGGAAGTTTGCGCCATGGACAAACTGGCAGAGGATTCCCCAGTAGCTGAGGGATGAGGCTGGGCTGCATGATAAGAAAACAAACTATGTAAACACACAACTATGCATTGGTGATGGGTAACAATACATATGCTTAATTCATTCACGTGGCCAAGCTGTAATGGGCACTACACCAAGGGTGACACTTGACCTTCACTTAGAATGCCATTATAGGTAAAATTGATAAATAAACAAGTACATACACATTGGTCACCTGAACTATATCAAACACGCAAGTACTGGCTGTTGTGTGCTGCAAACATCCCTTATAAGCCAGAAAGTGTACACACTCAGCGTGCAACTAGCAGTTACAATAAGATTATGCTGATTAGCATTGTATCTTGTTAAATTGGTTAATAAGACCATGTTTAGTCTTTTTGACCGAAGCACAGCTCAAACACAAGTAGACAACAGATCAAGATTGAAGTGTTGGATGTGATGGAGTCTAAAGACATAACCGCCAGTTGAAGGCTAATATCACTACTTTACTACTCTGGTTAACTGCTCTGAATGTCATGTATGGGCAACCAAAAGAAGAAATTAACTGTCCACACACGACACACCATGGTCAAATACTTAACTCCACTACAAGGCACACCCTAGGGGCATGTGTTAACATATGTGTTACTGGCTAATTGTGCATGTTAACAAATATTGAATGTCAAATCAAGTTTACTAACCTGCAGGACTGGGCAGGTTGTCCGTATCCCTTAGTGCCGCGTGTCCCTCTAACGCTACTGGATGTATCAGGCCCAGCACCATCTCCTCAGCCGGTGTAAATTGTAATTTTGTGGGAAATCCTCCGCCAGTTTGAAAGCTGTAAAACATAGTTAGGCAAATTAAGACCAATGTGGGCAATACAAGAAGAAGCAAAATCCAAAAGCAAACATATTTACCTGTAATGCTGCCTTTTATTCTCTTTCTTCCTTGCAGCATATTTCAGGTCCAATATCTTCCGCTGAATCTGTTCTACATCTTTTAACTCATCCCATTGTCTGGTTAGGTCGGCCAATTACACTACCTCCATAAGCAGAGGCCATTAACCCCGGCATAGCTTCCCTCCATTAGGTACTTGCCGCACACAGTAGGAAAAGCGGCATTTAACTCCTGCACCACCTCCACCTACAATAGCAAGCGCCTATTACAAAGGGACAACAAAGTGGACCCTAACCTCTTTATAGCAATTCACTTATAAAACGGCATTCTTACCGTTGAGGCTACCGACTGACCAACTAAAACATATACACCCCCTTCAACAAATTCATATAACCCCAGTCCGCTCTCAAGTATACAAAACAACATCTCATAACCAATCTCTAGTCACCTCTCAGCTACAACAAATCCAATAAATAAGCATCTCATCACCTACAATAAGAACACAGAGGACATCGGCACCCTAAAGGAGACCTGCAATCAAAAGGTGAGTTCTAAAGGCACCCTAAAGAAGATCTACAATCAAAAGGTGACTCCTAAAGTGCACCTACGATTAATCTATTAAGGCGCCTATATAAAGTGCCTCATAGTGTGTTCTTCACACTGGGAATTTTCCAATCTGTTTCACCATTAAGTTGGGGAGACAGAAAGACTAAAAAACCACCACTAAACCTGGGTTTTTTTGAGGAGTAATCAACCAGAAGCAATAATACTGGTTGTTGCTGGCTTGATTAATTTGGTAGACATACCGCCCTCAAACAGTCCTAACCTTTGATTCCTTTTCAGCTTTCACAACCAGAATTTTGGATGCATCACTAAAGATAAAGCTTTTGTCTTCCTAGAAAAGTTATTCCTGAATTTTCAACTAACCACTCTTCCTTCCCCCAGCGCACCTACAAGTTCCACCTAAATTCCTGTGTACAGGAATAGGCGACTACTACCAAACCAAACTATTTACCAAGGGATAGGTTCTCCCTTATCAGGTGCAGCTACAATCCAGCGCTGATCTACCCCTAACAACACAGGTCGGCCAATATGTCCGCTTTGCGCTGCTTGCTGGTGGTTTCGATTTGCACCCATATAGCTCATCATAAACTAACGTAAGCCCACTAGCCAAGGCCATAGTTTGGCCATCACCAAAATGGCCACTCATGTGCTTTCTGCGCAATGTGCGCCCTGTTGGTTGTGGCTCCTCCGTGTTTCCAGACAAATGTGGTGACATTCTGGCCTGGGTCTGTGGGGGGGAATGCACGGACTGGTGGCTGGATGATGATCTTACTAGACTGGGCAAGGGACTGGGTCTTCGGAGCTGGCTGGCCCCAGAAGTTCCAGGTGTGGATGTGGCATAGGGAGATTTCCTGGCCACCTGTGCCGGTGGTGAATGTGGCCGAGGAGGAGAGGTTCTGGCTGAGGATGAGCTAGTGCTTGACGCCCTGTGCCTGTGTGGGCCCTTCAAAAGTGGCTGTCCCTTGGAGGTATTTGGGCGGGCCAAGGGTTCGGGCCCTCTTTGGCGTGGCTTGGTAGCCCCATGTGTGTGGGGATGGGGAGGTGGCAAATTTGGCCCTTTTCGGGGTTCTTGCCCGTCGGGGGCTTCTGGCCCTGCTGCGGCTTCGGACCCTGCTGCGGCTTCTGGCCCTGGTGTGGCTTCGGTCCCTGCTGCGGCTTCTGGAGCTGCTGTGGCTTCTTGGCCTGTGTTTTTTTTCTTTGGCAAGTGCCTTGGTGCCACGTGGGGGGGGATGTGGGGCAGGGGGTGGGGTGGGGCTTCGCAACCTCTTACCACTTTTTTTGGCCATCGATGTTGTAGGCTTGGGGGCCTGTGTCTTGCCTTTTGCTGCTGGCTCCTTTTTTTGGCCATAGGTGGTCGGTGGCTTTTGCGGAGCCTTAGTTGTAGGCCGTAATTTTGCTTGGGGCTTTTGTGACCTGGTTTGGGGCCCTTCTGAAGGCTCCTGCCGCTTGGCTGGCTTCTTCCCCATTGACTCCTTTTCACTTTTTGCAGCTTGCTTTTTGGGTGGCATTTTGCTTTGACTCTCAAAGAGAATGAGCTGTGTGTCCAGGGACCTTTAAATTAGATAGCCAGCGTGTGACGCCTACACGTTCTCTTACGCGTACGTCCGGCCGTTCGCACGGCCGCACGGAACACGGAAACCGCTGGGGCATTACTTATCTGCTGCAGAGAAGAAGAAAGATGGCGCCCACTATCTTCACCTGCCAACAAGAAGAGATCATCATGCTTGTGTCTTTTTAGCCCTTAGATTTGACATCTAAATGCTGCTCTACATGTTAAGGAAGCGCAGAAAGTAAGGCCTTTATTTCTAAATGTGTTAAACTACATGCACAACCAAAGGCACAGCACACACGTGCCAAACAACAGTTCGGCGAGATTCAAAGATTGGCTTAGGCTAGAAATGTGTGTGTTAATGGCATTTCCGAAACTAATGTATTCCCAGTATGTCACACACCCCGCTTCCGAATATTCTTGACACTTGGGTAACTGTCCTGTAGAGGGCGATCTTGCAGAGATGACATGAAAAAAAGGAACACCTCCCGGTCCATAAATACCTGGGACCTCCCGCCATTCCCCAGTCTTTCATCTCTGCAGTCAGCGAGCAAGTCAGAAGATGGTTGTCTCCTCCTTGCAGGTAGCCGGGGTAAACCCCCGGCCTTTTGTTTCTATTGCTGGCTGAACCTTTTTTAATTTAAACTATAGCAGTATGCCTCCCAGCCTAGGCTGAAGGTCCAGGCAATGGTAGGCTGCACCTTATGGTGTATATGGGAGCTTGCTCCCCCCGTGAGACCCCATACAAAGGGGTAGGCGGTGTCCGGGTTGGTGATCTCGGCTTGGGATGCCCCGTCCCTCTTACCCTTTCACCTATTGGTGTGGGTTCTCCTCCCTACCGTGTCCCTCTGTGCCCCTTGGGGGGGGGGCCTTTTCTCCTGTGGGTTGTTTTACTTTATTTGGGGGAAAAGATGTGTGGATTGTGTGTGTGTTTGTATGTGTTTTTGCGGCGTTGTTGCTGGGCCGGTTTCACTTTCAACAGGTGCAGTTAAGGGCGCTCGGCGTGCTCGTTGTGGCCCGTCCACCCCCACCCCCCCTCGAGGCCGGCTTTTCTCAAGCACTCTTTCCGGCCTCGCTGCCTGCTTTGCTGCTCTCCCTCTCATTCCCTTGCTGCTGTGAGGGTTGACGGTCGCTGCTTTGCTGCGGTGAGTGGATTCTATTTATTTCACCATTTTTAACTGTCTTATATGGTGGGTGATATGCATGTTGACACTTATGTCTGTTCTTATGTCTTCTAGGTGGGATCCCTTCTTTTGAAGTTTAAAGAGGGAGTTCTCCTGGTCCTATGGCCTGATGCAGAGCCTCCCCCGATCTGACCTTATTTTGTTCCGTTTTTCCTATGGCCCATTTTGCTTACATTTGTCTCGGGGTTCAAATGTGATTCAGAGCCGCCGTCGGGAGAGCTCCGTTACTGATCCATGTATGTGTCTTCAATCGGGAAGTGTTGTTTCCCCTCACGGGTGCTTTCCGTGTGGTCGTGGGTTCCGTTGCCGTTCCCACGGACGATCCGTTTTTTGGTCCTTTTTCTTGCGTTTCCAAAGCTAGCTTCTTGCCATCTGTTTCCGTTTTCACCCCGATTCCGACTGTTTTTCCGTGTATACTTACATTTCCATGGTTTTCCTGTTGTCAGTCTGGGTCCACGCAAGCGCACATCCCTAGTCCTCCCTCAAGCTTTCACCATACAACAAACTGACACTTTTAGCCACACCAAAACTTACCTTCAAATAATATCCTTCTTCTTCTTCTTCTTCCTCCTCCTCCTCCCTGTGTTTAATGCTTACCTGAATTTGTTCTCCTTCTTCTTCTTCTTCCCTGTGTTTAATGCTTACCTGAATCTGTTCTCCTTCTTCTTTTTCTTCTTCTCCCCTGTGTTTAATGCTTACCTGAATCTGTTCTCCTTCTTCTTTTTCTTCTTCTTCCCTGTGTTTAATGCTTACCTGAATCTGTTATCCTTCTTCTTCTTCTTCCCTGTGTTTAATGCTTACCTGAATCTGTTCTCCTTCTTCTTTTTCTTCTTCTTCCCTGTGTTTAATGCTTACCTGAATCTGTTCTCCTTCTTCTTTTTCCTCTTCTTCCCTGTGTTTAATGCTTACCTGAATCTGTTATCCTTCTTCTTCTTCTTCCCTGTGTTTAATGCTTACCTGAATCTGTTCTCCTTCTTTTTTCTTCTTCTTCCCTGTGTTTAATGCTTACCTGAATCTGTTCTCCTTCTTCTTTTTCTTCTTCTTCCCTGTGTTTAATGCTTACCTGAATCTCTTCTCCTTCTTTTTCTTCTTCTTCCCTGTGTTTAATGCTTACCTGCATCTGTTCTCCTTCTTCTTTTTCTTCTTCTCCTTCTTCTTCCTCCTATTCCTTGTCCCATATACTTACCTTTTGGGACATGTAACTGTATGGTTATGTTGTGAGAACGTACAGTGGCAGGAAAAAGAACACACCACAAATTTTTTTTATTTTTTTTTTTACTTAAACTTTTTTTTTTTTTAAATTTAAAAGACTTTTTTGTAAAATTGTAAAACTTTTTTTTTTTTTTTACATTTTGAACAACAGTACAGGAGGCTCTTCTTGTTGTTCATTGTTGGCCTTTTCTTTGATCTGTGAATGAAAAACATCATCAGTTTTGCCTTGTAACTATTTTGTGCTTATCTAGGGGTTTTATTTTGGTCCATTTTAAGGGTTAATTTTGCCCTAAGTTATTTCATTAATGTGTCTTGGACCATGTTTTTTTAGTTTTGGGCAGGAGGCCATGGCACCAGGAGAACGCGGAGTTCACAGCTAACACACAGAGGTTTAATGAAACAGTGTGTTCACAAATCACCTCGATGTCCCAACAACTTGATTTTATGAATCAAAATTTGTCAGGCCTGCTTGGCGAAACAAGAGAAATAAGCAGATGGCGGGAATGGTCCAGCAATGGCAGTTAATCAATCAGAGCCTTGCTCATATTGCCGCTAACATGCAGCAACCCCATACATCAACTTCCTCCTCCTACTCTACCTACCACTGAAGGCATGTGTTTATGGATTGATTCTGGTGAGCAGTACTCAACACTACCCAAACACAAAACACATGCTCTTAAACGTTGAAAAAATAGTCACCAATGTTTGCATTAATTTTTATTTTTAAGCAAACAAAAGAAAAAAGGCACACATTTGCCAAAATGAAGGAAAATCATGCAAAAACATGGTCCACAAGCTGGGCACGGATCGCCTGTGCCGACCCACTTTGTGTGCCAGAGTATGGAGGTGTTGCTTCCTGGGAAAGGTCCAAAGCGTCCTCAGGAATGGAAACGTATCTTTGGACACGGCTCTGGATGGCAAGGTTGTGCAGGACCCCACACCCAATAATTAGCTTCATAACCTTGCCGGGTTCATACTGGAGGGCACCCCCAGTCTGGTCCAGACAACGGAACTGCATCTTGAGTAAGCCAAATGCACGTTCCACCACAGATCGAGTCCTCCTATGGGCAGAGTTATAACGCTCCTGGGCCAGCGAGGATGGGTGGAGGATGGGGGTAAGCAACCAAGGAAGCAAAGGATACCCCAAATCACCTGCCAAAAAAATTACAAAAAACATCACATGACAAATGGGCCCCTTTGCCACATATGTAGTGGCAGGCCCCATAACTAGCCTAGACATACAAAACAAAACAACAAAGCTATAAAGTAGAGCTAAACAAGTCCCATCCTGCAAATAAGGAAGAGCCACAAGTACATTACATGCTACTTCCTAATACTGCATGTTAGGTTACTTAACAATGCTAACAACAGGGAGCAACAGACAGAGGGCTAAGAGGAAGCGGATCATTAATGTGCTGATTAGCATTCAAGAATTAAGGAACAGGGACATAGGTCAGCTGTGCAGTGTCAGTGCGAAGCACAGTTCTGATGAGGCAACATGCACATCCACCCAGCACACTCCTATACAATGACTCTGGGATGAAACATAGCTAAGAGGGCGAGGACACAAATGTATGGAATCACAAGCAAGCTCATAGGAGGAAATACTGGTAAGTAAGTGAGTGGAAATTCTACTGTTTCATTGGAGTGCCTAACAGATTAGTGGGGTACAGGCACAGACCAAACAGAAAAATCATGCAGGACGGCAACAACAATTTGTTAGCACATACCCAGTAGCCATCCTCCAGACAGATCTCTAGATTCAAACCGACCAAAGAGGCTGGAGTTCCTCAAAATGTGGGAGTCGTGGGAGGACCCAGGAAACGCAGCAAATCGGCTCAGAAACTGAAGATCGGGGCCGGACACTGCCTGAACCTTAATTGAGTGGCCCATCTTCCTGTTCCTGCAAAAGCACAATAAAAATGGAATTAGTGGGCCCAAAAGGAAAAAATAAAAAAATAGATGCATTCACATAAGCAACATTTTAAACCACTGGAGGTTGGGTATACACAGGATGCAGCTCTGCTTTCAGACAATTAAAAAAAAATCACATTGAAAAAATGAAAATGTATGTGCTACATTGCAGACACATGCTGACCTAAACCACATACCTGAACAGATATTCCTGAGCAGCAGGCAGAACCAACGCAACGTGGGTACAATCGATGGCATCCATGACGTTGGGCATGTCGGCTATATTATAAAAGGCCAGCTTAACCGCATTCCAGGCTTCCGCTGTGTCTGGGAAAAAGATGTAGTTTGGTGCCAGGGAAGCCATGCCATCCAAAAATTTTGTAAGGCTGCGGCTCAGAGTAGACTGGGACATCCCCATGGAGAAGGCCCCCAGTCTCTGGAATGAGCCGTTCGCACAAAACTGCAGGCAGCCAACCAATTTGGTCATACCTGCAATTGCATGCCCCTTCCTTGTGGTGCGGGCTAACCATGGCCGCAGCTGACTATACAAGTCCTGGTGGGAAACACGGTTAAGGCGGGTGAGCTCGAATAGCTCAAGGTCATGCATGCCATCGATGTCTAGACGTGTGCGGTGCAGCCGGGTTTCTGCCATGCTCAAACGGACCAGGCCGCGTAGCCGGCGTCTTTGATGCTCACGCACAGCAGAATGGATCACGGAACACAGATACGGCTGCTAACACTGGCCGTAAGTTGAGCGCCCACACCCTCATTTTATTGGGCTGATTTCAATCGGAAACAAGGCTTGGAATCAGTTTGAAAAACGGACCAATCAACGGCCAGTCCGTTTTCACGGAGTTCTGCCTCTTGCGAGCCGACACACGTAAAGGCGCGCGCAGGAACACCTGAACGCATACACGCACACAAAAAGCAACGGATCACCCGTTAATGACCCGATCACAGCCCAAATACAACGGGAAAACCCATGGGATAGCTGAACGAGGAGGCTCTGCATCAGGCCACTAGGGTCCCTTAGAGTTTAATTTAGGGTTTCCAAAAAAAAAAAAAAAAATCCTCCCACTTGGGACCTGAAGGGGCATCCCGGGAAGCTTAATAGCGTAAATCCCTCTGGTCATTGCGACTAAATTAAAATCACCATATGGAGGCTTCTCAGGATACCGGGCTTGGGCTCCCCTCAGGGCAACCCCTGCAGTGTGTGGGTTGTGGGGAATCCCTTGTGGGGGATAATGTACTTGTTTGCATACCTTGTGCTCAGCGGGCCATAACGCAGCAGTCGGGGGCCCAGGCGTCTGGGTCCGGGGTCCTGGCCTCATCTCCTTCCCCACCCTGCCTTATCCGTACCCCTAGTGATGTTGTCACAGGTGGGGAGTCGCAATCTGATGTATGTGCCAGACTGGCTAATATTGAGAAATTTATTTCTGGCTCTGTTGCCAGAAAGGCCTCGGCTAAGCGAAAGCATTTGTCTCCAGCCGCGCTGGCCTTTGAGTTTGATGATTATGATTTTCTTGACTCAAAAAGGGGAATTCTTTGGGACTTCCAAGCCGCGCCTGGAGTTCCAAAATCAAAAGCATTTTGATGGCATTATTCTTAAGGAATGGGAGAAGCCTACTCGGCTTCCAGGTATTCCTCAAGGTTGGGATAAAAAGTATCCCTTTCCGGTGGACGTGGTAAAACGATGGTCGTCCCCTCCCGAGGTGGATGCCCCGGTGCTCGGGTTATCCAATACTTCTATTTTTGCATTCTCCTGACTCCACCACTCTCAAAGATGGTGAGGATAAACCATTGATCAGATGGCTTGCCACGCGTTTGCTAGTGTCGATTCAGCCTTGCGGCCTGTTTGTGCTTCTGCGCTTTTGGCAGTGGCTACCAGGTTTGTGGTTAGAGACCTCCAGGTTTGACCCGGCTAGTGATGAGTTTGCCGCCCTTAAGTGGTGTGAATTGTTCATGTCCTTTGTGCTTGCCGCCTTGGATGACACCATGGTCATGTGTGGTAGAACCTCGGCCTTGCTTGTAGCTATTCGGCGGTCGGTATGGTTGCGCCAGTGGGCGGCTGATTTTGTGGCCAAAAAGTCGCTTACAGCACTTCCCTTTGTGGGATTGTGGCTCTTTGGAGAAAGATTATATTCTGTCACAAAAGGAGGGAAGTTACCTCAGCGTAAGAGGCAACGTCGTCCCTTTCGGGGGGCGGCCTACTTTAACCCTTCCTTTCATGGTGCCAGAACTGGCAGAGGTGATTCCTGGAGTAGAGGCAGAGGTCGTGCCCTTCCAGGTCACAATTGGAGTTCCAAACCCAAGCCCAGCTCAGCAATGAGTGGGCGCCCTCAAACTTGCGGGTGGGGGGACGTCTGCGGCACTTCTTCCAGGTCTGGGACCAGGAGGTCTCAGACAAATGGATTCTGGAAGTGGTGTCTTCTGGTTATAAGCTGGAATTTGAGATCCGGCCTCCTCCCAGATTCTTCAGGTCTCGAGTGCCTTCGGATCCACTGGCCGCACCGGTGCTCCGGATGGCAGTAACTTATCTGCTGGACATGGCTGTCATTTGCCCAGTGCCTTTCGCGGAAAGGGGCTTGGGATTCTATTCAAATCTATTCACGGTGCCCAAGAAGGACGGCTCCGTTCGACCCATTTTGGATCTGAAGCTCCTCAATCGGTTTATCCGCTTCAGGAAGTTTTGCATAGAAACCTTGCGGTCAGCCGTCGATTCTCTTCGTCAGGGGGACTTCATGACGTCCATAGACATCAGGGATGCTTATCTGCATGTACCTATCTTCCTGGCACACCAGAGATTCCTCAGGTTCGTGGTGGAAGATCAGCATTTTCAGTTTGTGGCCCTTCCATTCGGGCTTACCTTGGCTCCGAGGGTGTTCACCAAGGTATTGGGGGGGGGTGATGGCCCTCCTCAGAGTCCAGGGCATTCGCATTGTACCATACCTGGACGACCTTCATATTTTGGCTTCCTCTCTCAGCCAAGCGGAGCTAGACGCCAGAGTGGTGGTATCCACGCTGGAGAGGTTCGGTTGGGTGATCAACTATTCCAAGTCCTCCCTCTCCCCGTCCAGGGAGGTTTCGTTTCTGGGCATGACTCTGGATGCCTTTCAGGCCAGGGTGTTCCTTCCTCAGCCCAAGCGTAAATCCCTCTGGTCATTGCGACTACATTAAAATCACCATATGGAGGCTTCTCAGGATACCAGGCTTGGGCTCCCCTCAGGGCAACCCCGGCAGTGTGTGGGTTGTGGGGAATCCCTTGTGGGGGATAATGTACTTGTTTGCATACCTTGTGCTCAGCGGGCCATAACGCAGCAGTCGGGGGCCCAGGCGTCTGGTTCCGGGGTCCTGGCCTCATCTCCTTCCCCACCCTGCCTTATCCGTACCCCTAGTGATGTTGTCACAGGTGGGGAGTCGCAATCTGATGTATGTGCCAGACTGGCTAATATTGAGAAATTTATTTCTGGCTCTGTTGCCAGAAAGGCCTCGGCTAAGCGAAAGCATTTGTCTCCAGCCGCGCCGGCCTTTGAGTTTGATGATTATGATTTTCTTGACTCAAAAAGGGGAATTCTTTGGGACTTCCAAGCCGCGCCTGGAGTTCCCAAATCAAAAGCATTTTGATGGCATTATTCTTAAGGAATGGGAGAAGCCTACTCGGCTTCCAGGTATTCCTCAAGGTTGGGATAAAAAGTATCCCTTTCCGGAAGACACCACTTCCAGAATCCATTTGTCTGAGACCTCCTGGTATCTGCTGGACATGGCTGTCATTTGCCCAGTGCCTTTCGCGGAAAGGGGCTTGGGATTCTATTCAAATCTATTCACGGTGCCCAAGAAGGACGGCTCCGTTCGACCCATTTTGGATCTGAAGCTCCTCAATCGGTTTATCCGCTTCAGGAAGTTTTGCATAGAAACCTTGCGGTCAGCCGTCGATTCTCTTCGTCAGGTGGACTTCATGACGTCCATAGACATCAGGGATGCTTATCTGCATGTACCTATCTTCCTGGCACACCAGAGATTCCTCAGGTTCGTGATGGAAGATCAGCATTTTCAGTTTGTGGCCCTTCCATTCGGGCTTACCTCGGCTCCGAGGGTGTTCACCAAGGTATTGGCGGGGGTGATGGCCCTCCTCAGAGTCCAGGGCATTCGCATTGTACCATACCTGGACGACCTTCATATTTTGGCTTCCTCTCTCAGCCAAGCGGAGCTAGACACCAGAGTGGTGGCATCCACGCTGGAGAGGTTCGGTTGGGTGATCAACTATTCCAAGTCCTCCCTCTCCCCGTCCAGGGAGGTTTCGTTTCTGGGCATGACTCTGGATGCCTTTCAGGCCAGGGTGTTCCTTCCTCAGCCCAAGATTCTTCTGATCCAAGATTTGGTTCGGCTTCTGCTTTCCAATCCTCGCCCGTCTATCCGGCTAGGGATGAGATTGGTAGGTCTGATGGTGACTTCCTTCGAGGCAGTCCCTTTTGCCCAGTTTCACATGAGGACGCTTCAGCTCCATCTTCTAGCGACTTGGGACAAGTGTCCACTGTCATTGGATCAGTCTTGTCTGCTGTCTCCCCGGGCTCAGCAGTCCCTTCAGTGGTGGCTAGTGTCAAGCAATCTGTTGAAGGGCAGATCCTTTCTGACCCCTTGTTCACGGTGCCCAAGAAGGACGGCTCCGTTCGACCCATTTTGGATCTGAAGCTCCTCAATCGGTTTATCCGCTTCAGGAAGTTTTGCATAGAAACCTTGCGGTCAGCCGTCGATTCTCTTCGTCAGGTGGACTTCATGACGTCCATAGACATCAGGGATGCTTATCTGCATGTACCTATCTTCCTGGCACACCAGAGATTCCTCAGGTTCGTGATGGAAGATCAGCATTTTCAGTTTGTGGCCCTTCCATTCGGGCTTACCTCGGCTCCGAGGGTGTTCACCAAGGTATTGGCGGGGGTGATGGCCCTCCTCAGAGTCCAGGGCATTCGCATTGTACCATACCTGGACGACCTTCATATTTTGGCTTCCTCTCTCAGCCAAGCGGAGCTAGACACCAGAGTGGTGGCATCCACGCTGGAGAGGTTCGGTTGGGTGATCAACTATTCCAAGTCCTCCCTCTCCCCGTCCAGGGAGGTTTCGTTTCTGGGCATGACTCTGGATGCCTTTCAGGCCAGGGTGTTCCTTCCTCAGCCCAAGATTCTTCTGATCCAAGATTTGGTTCGGCTTCTGCTTTCCAATCCTCGCCCGTCTATCCGGCTAGGGATGAGATTGGTAGGTCTGATGGTGACTTCCTTCGAGGCAGTCCCTTTTGCCCAGTTTCACATGAGGACGCTTCAGCTCCATCTTCTAGCGACTTGGGACAAGTGTCCACTGTCATTGGATCAGTCTTGTCTGCTGTCTCCCCGGGCTCAGCAGTCCCTTCAGTGGTGGCTAGTGTCAAGCAATCTGTTGAAGGGCAGATCCTTTCTGACCCCTTGTTGGGAAACGGTCACCACGGACGCCAACCTGTTGGGCTGGGTGGGCTTCTGGAGGGAACGTCAGTTCCAGGGGTTATGGGGGCCTCGGGAGGCTCATACCCCTATCAACGTTTTGGAGCTACGGACCATTTGGTTGGTTCTGTCTCGCTTGACTCTTCTATTGCAGGGATTGCCAGTTCAAGTCCGATCAGACAATCGGACGGCGGTCGTTTACATCAATCACCAAGGAGGGACTAGCAGCAGGAGTGCCCTCAGGGAGGTATCTCTGATCCTTGTTTGGGCAGAGAGCAAGTCCCATGCATCTCAGCCATTTACATCCCGGGAGTGGAGAACACGAAGGCGGATTCCCTGAGCAGGAGATCCTCTCGCCGAGGAGAATGGTCTCTCAGTTCCAAGGTATTCCAGTCCCTTTGTCACAAGTGGGGGACTCCGGAGGTGGATCTTTTTGCCTCTCGTCACAATCACAAGCTTCCTGCCTTTGTGTCTCTGTCTCAGGATCCTCTGGCCCTGGCAGTGGATGCCATGTCCCCGGCTTGGAGGGAACTGGGGTTTCTGTACCTGTTCCCCCCCTTCTCCATGGTGGGCAAGGTGGTGCGCAAGCTAACTCTAGAAGGGGCACCAGCAATTCTGGTGGCTCCAAGGTGGCCAAGACGAGTGTGGTTCGCAGACGTCGTGCGGCTGGAAGTAGACCAGTTTTATCTGCCTCTTCTTCCAGATCTTATCGCCCAGGGTCAGCTACGCTACCCCAATTTACCAATGCTGGCTTTGACGGCATGGCTGCTGAAACCTCCATCTTAAAGGAGGAAGGTCTTTGTGATGCGGTGGTTCAGACTCTTGTTAGAGCTAGGAAGAGATCTTCTACTACTATAGGACTTGGAGGTCTTATATTAACTGGTGCGAGGCTAGGGCCTTGCCTTGTAGGGTGTTTCCTATTCCCAGAATTCTGGAGTTTCTTCAACATGGTCTGGACTTGGGGTTCCAGCTTAGTACTTTGAAAGGGCAGGTTTCTGCCCTGGCGGTTTTCTTTCAAAGGTCTTTTGCCCTTCATCCCCTGGTTAAGACATTTTTCCAGGGGGTTACTCATGTGTGGCCTCCTAGAAAGCCCTTGCTGCCTCTTTGGGATTTAAACTTGGTTCTGTCAGCTCTCCAGGGGCCCCCTTTTGAGCCGGTGCATGATATTGCTCTTTCTCTGCTCACTCAGAAAGTTGCCTTTTTGGTGGCTATTACCTCTGTTCGGCGTGTCTCTGAGTTGGCGGCCTTGTCTATTCAGGCTCCTTACTTTGAGAGGCACCTGGACAAGGTAGTTTTCCGCTTTAAGCCGGATTTCCTTCCTAAGGTGGTTTCGGCCTTCCACCTCAATCAGGATGTAGTTCTCCCTTCCTTGTGTCCTAAGCCTAGTAATGACAAGGAGAGGACCTTACATTCTTTGGATGTGGTTCGATGTGTGAAATATTATTTGGTGGCTACTTCTCCATTAGTAAATAGATTCGACAGGCCATTGTTGGGGCCTATTCTGCCAAGGGGAAGGTTCCCCCTTTTCGTGTTACTGCTCATTCTACTCGTGCTGTTGGAGCATCTTGGGCTTTTCAGCATCAGGCTTCTGTTGAACAAGTTTGCAAGGCTGCAACTTGGTCTTCTGTTCATACTTTTTCTAAGTTTTATAAGGTTGATGTGCGGGCCTCAGCGGATGCTGTTTTTGGCCGCAAACTTCTGCAAGCTGCAGTAGTTTAAGTTTGCATTATTGCCATTTTGGGATCCCCACCCTTTATGGGCACTGCTATTGGATGTCCCAAGCGTCAGGAATATTTGGAAGCGGGGTGTGTGACATACTGGGAATAATACCATTTTGTGATTACTCACCTGTAAAATGGTTATTACAAGTATGTCACACACCCCGCTTCATCCCGCTCTTTTTTTTGGTTTTCTGGGATCCTTTATATGGTGAACCTTTTTCTTTACTGTTTACATTTGGCTCTTCCTGGTCCCTTTACTGCTGTCTTATACTGGGGAATGGTGGGAGGTCCCAGATATTTATGGACCGGGGGGGTTGCTTTTTTTCATGTCATCTCTGCAAGATCGCCCTCTACAGGACAGTTACCCAAGTGTCAAGAATATTCGGAAGCGGTGTGTGTGACATACAATAACCATTTTACAGGGGAGTAATAACAAAATGGTATTATTGCTGACACATATTGATAGGCATTTAGAAGTAATTGCTATGTTTTCTTTATGTTTTGTAGACCATGCTGGAGCGCAGGTACGACTACCTGCCCAACTCATTTGAGAAACGCAACGTCGCCCTGGAGATCATAGCAGAAATCCAGCATCTTACCAACACCACCTTCACCCACACGCAGATCATGCAGCATTGGTCATACCTGAAACGGCTGCACATGCCCCGAGTGCGGAGGTTTTTCGGAATCCATTTCCCTAGTAAATACATAGCGATAGCATGCAACATGTAACTAAGACAGAAGGTAGGCCTTTATTTATAATGCCTTTTCTTTTGTAGTGTTGGAAATGGATTACCGTATTCGCAGCACCCGGAGGCGCACAGGCCGACCAGTGCTGAATCTGCAGCTGGAAGTGAAGGTGGTGGATCTCCAGGGCGACGGTCCTACCCCTCCTCTGTTGGGTCCTCCGACCAGCCCCTGGACCTTTCCACAGAGGAGGGGCGGCACGACGTGGGCAGCCAGTCGTACCCTGCCACGCATGCGGGAGCCTCTGGTATGTCACTCTTCATGTATACGCACACACATATTCATGCTAGTTCCTACCAAACTGATTCCCTTAATCTGTTTTTCTAGATGCTTCTGGAGCGAGGAGCGGGTGAGGTGGGGGAAGAGGCAGCAGATCTGCAACAAGCAGAACATGGAGAAGGTGAGTGATGTGACCCAGACATTTCAAGAGACCTTTGATTACTGTTGAATAAGGCATTAAAACTGACCGTATTTCCCATGTTTCTACAGGCACTTCTTCACAGCGGAGCCAGGACCCAGGACATCGTGTTGTCCCCAACGAGCCATCTCTCGGCCACCAACCAAGTAAGTAGTCATGCCATTATTTATGTGGTACTTGACATGAACACACAGATACATCAAGCCCTAGTCAATGGCAATATAAGACTGACCTGTGGCCACTTCCTTAGCTAAATGACTTGCCAGACTGACCTGTGGCCACTTCCTTAGCTTAATGACTTGACAGAATTACATATGTCACCTTTATTTAATTTTGTAACTTAAAAACATTCAATCCACAGGTGGCAAACATGTATTGGTCTAAAAATAATGATTTTTTCTCTATTTGTTACAGGGACTAGACGCCAAAGAATTTTGGAAATGAATCAGAGGGTCCTTGCGTTGGTGGTCGATATGAAGGTGATGGTTGACTCGTTGGGGACAACAGAAGAAGAAGAAGATTAGAGTCCTGGGTCCTGTCCCTGTTTAGTTTTAAACGTTTTTCTACATTTTTAAAATTTTAACCCTTTTTCGACACAAATTTTATGCCCCCAAATTGTACATATCCCAAGTTTTACTAAAATTTTAAGTAAAAAAATTTTGAGATATAAAAAAACCAAAAGAAAACAAAGTTTCATTGTATATCAACACACCCTGGCGAAGTGTCATAGCGACACGCAACGCGTCGGTGGCGGCTGCTGTGGGGGATCCCTGGTGACACGGTGACGTAATTATTGTTTATTTATTTGAATGCTGCTATTACACTGTGTTATTGGAATCATCTATCTGGGGGCCCAGCCTGGCTTAGCTAAACCTGTTTCCAATATACTCTTGGCACCTTTTGACACTTGTTTGCTCACCTTGCATGTGTGTTATACAGCCTTCTGCTTTATTCACACAATGCATACTATATTGTAAACTGCACACATTTTGTTTATGGTATTTATATGTAAATAGTTTGTTCTTGCACTCAATATTTCCCTCATTGGTGTCTGCCCCTTGTTCTTTGCCCTACACTTATTGATTTACCTTGTTTGAATATATATGTTTTTATCCTCATATCACTTTCATTAATTGTGTTTTTACACCTGATTACACTGTTTTTTCATCTGGGCCTACCATCAGGATTTATATTATATGCCCTATGTTATATATATGGCAGCAATTCTTAAACTTTAGATGTTTTAGTCACCATTGATTGGGATTCCCCCGCTTGTGTGTTTTTGTGTTTTTTAACCGTGTATGTGTTTAGATTAGTGTCTTTCCCCATGTAAATAATAAATGTTTATTAAATTTATTGGTATTTCTTTTATACTCAGTGTGCGGCCTTTTCAATTAGGGAATGTGAGATCAGTCTAGGTTCTCTCATCTGTATATTTCATGTATATCAACACATACATTTACACAAAACAAAGGGTCAAATACATATTTTTAGATCAAGATTTAGATGTCCGTGAAGTGGTTTGGGTAAGTTTTAGGATGATGAAAATGAAGAAGAAACTAACCGGGAAGTGGTTTGGGTAAGTTTCAGGGTGCGGAAAATGAAGAAGAAACTAACCGGGAAGTGGTTTGGGTAAGTTTAAGGGGCCTAAAATGGAAGAAGAACCTAACCGCGAAGTGGTTTGGGTAAGTTTTAGGGTGATGAAAATGAAGAAGAAACTAACCGCGAAGTGGTTTGGGTAAGTTTTAGGGGCCTAAAATGGAAGAAGAACCTAACCGCGAAGTGGTTTGGGTAAGTTTTAGGGTAATGAAAATGAAGAAGAAACTAACTGCGGAGTGGTTTGGGTAAGTTTTAGGGGCCTAAAATGGAAGATGGAGGATAGGGCTAAGTGGTTGTGGTGTGCTTTAAGGGTCCAAAAGGGAAGATGGAGGATAGGGCTAAGTGGTTGTGGTGTGCTTTAAGGGTCCAAAAGGGAAGATGAAGGATAGGGCTAAGTGGCTGGGGTGTGCTTTAAGGGTCCAAAAGGGAAGATGGAGGATAGGGCTAAGTGGTTTAGCTAAACATTGTAGTAGAAGTGAGGGTGTCAAATATGTAGGCGAGCACTTTAATGAGTTAAGTTTGTAGTGCGCAGGCGCAAGATCGTAAGGATTTTCGTCCGGACGATTATTTATTGAAAAAGGAAAACAGAATCTATCGGGAAACGTAAAGGATTCGTGCAAGGAGATGATGGAAAAAGGAGAAAATCGAAATCTGACGTTGTAACCTGAGAAAATGAAACAGAAAATTCACGATGGAAAATGACATCCTCGCACTCTGGCATACGAACAGACGGAAACTTTACAGAAGGTTTGCAATGCATGCATAGAATCGCTCGCACACTCATACGAGAGCGGGAAAATAATACGAAATCGGCACTAAAACGAAAGTCTTTTTTTGTCTCTCTGAATCGAGCCTAAAGTGCAAAGTTTGGTTTTGCCAAACACTACCAGCTGGAAATGCCATAGAAAAAGTCTCAAACCACTGATACAGAATCTAGAGAATCTAGGGGGGTATGCAGGAGGTATTATTTGCCCTTTCTGAGGACTCCAGGGATACATTGCCCTGGCAGATTTCCAGTTTTAAATTGATCATGTCCCTACTTGTGAGGTAGAACATATCATTTCAAATTAATATTTTCAGTAAAGCTAGGAATAACCCATGAGATTCAAAACAACAAGGACAATTCTCTGGAGCTCATATTAAAAAGCATTTTATGAGTCTGGATTAAAGAATCTACTTTAAAAATGGACCAAAAGTGGCTCTGGGGTCTATAAGTTTCCAGGGCCATCTGATTCCTTACTCCCAGGGTCTCCAGACTCAGGATACTACACTGTGTGATACCACAGGAGTCCCCTGTAAAACCTACCATGATCCAATGGTGCATGCATGGGTCGCGGTCACCATACATTATGCCTCTAGTCGGGCGCATGTCCATGCCAGGCATTTGAGCACCCTTTTAGAGTATAGCAGGGATGCAGGGATGCCTTCCCTCGCCCTTAGTGCGCTGAGCACGCTGCTTGGAATGAGAGCCTGTGCATGTGTCATAGGCCCAGGGAAAGGTGAGTTTTACTGGGGGGCTTTACACAGGGGTGCCCCGGGGGCAAGAACTGCAGCTGTCTTTGACCACAACAGTGCATTCTCATCACTCATAAGGCTGCGTTTTGACACACTCTTACCAGCTCAGCTTAAATCAGAAATTGAAGCAATAAAGCGTCTTTGCTTTAAAAACATAAGATATTTACATATAATCTAAGATTTTAAGATGCTCAGTTTACACTTTTTATTAAGGTATTGCTTTGTGTCAAATTTATAATGTGTGGACATATGTGTGTTTGGAGAGCGAGTCATTCCAATATAAGGCTGACCCTGCCTGTGGCACAGAGAGGGCTGTGGAGACTTGTGCGTAGTTCAGGTATAGATGGGAACACGAGGAGTCTGAACTGATTAGTATATCAATATGCCAGTAACAGATGAGTATATTTTTGAGTAATTAGGGCTAGCCGGGGGGGGGGGGGGATTTTTTTTTTATAGTAAAGGATATTGGTGTCACGTTTCCCAAATGCCTACCAATTCTATCATGTAGATCTCATGTGTCAGTATGTTTTTCTTTTTAATGGGGTTGTTAAGTGCCATGTTACATTTTTGCCTTTCTATACTGTGAAATTTCAATCTGAAGCAATAAGTATATTTATTTACCTATATTATCTACAGAATTTAGCGATCCTATCAATGTGCCTGTCAGTTATTCCACTTATTATCTTTTATAGGGGTCAGGCTGGAGGTAGTTCCACTTTTGAGGAGAACCACAGAGTTTCTTAGGCATGAATAAGGAATAAATGAATTGCCTTGGACTGCTGTAAATGTATATATCTGATTTTATTACAAGCCATCTGTTACTACTTCAGTACTTTGTATTGCACAATAGAAGTATATTTCCAAAAGGATTTACAGACTCTACATGATTTATATGCTGAAAAAGAAAGCTGCAGGATAAAGTAAAAGAAGCATGGAAGTTAGGAATCAAAACTCAAAGCATAATTGCATTTAGCAACATACAGCAATCTCTCTATGACAGCAAAGCGGAGGATGGCTGCATATGTGTCTTGGCTGGATTGGAGTACAGCCAACTATGGCAAGGTTAAGGCAATTTTTTTTTTCGTTCTCAACGTTGATGTGAACATTAATTAGGACCTTTCCTGACCTGTAGCTGCATGACTTTATGCATTGTACTGCTGCCACATGACTAAATGTATGCTGAAGAGCCAGGTAGATGTATATGTTTCCTGTTAAAGTGCTTGGCAAGTGTGTAGTCTATTTCCCACGTCTCTTTGTATAGATTTTTATTAACCTTCACCCAGACCACAGCGGGGGTGTTGGTGGACGTCGGCTCCACCATTATAAGGCAGGCTGAACGGGGGGGGGCATCCAGAATGCTGGAGCCCCACCCACCCACATAACCCCCCAGAATGCTTGTAATCCCTATCTTAATCTTGCTCTCCTGCCTGGAATCCAGTGCCGCAAATAGCTGCCCAGCGGTCACGTGGGCAGGACATTCGGCGTCCAGAACGTCCCTGCCCATGTGAACGCCGGGTGGATCACCGGGCAGATTCCCGGTGGGGAAGCGAGGTTAAGGTAAGGATTATGGGCGTCCTGGGGGTTTTGGGTGGGGTGGATTCAGCATTCTCGATGCCCTCCAGCCTGTCTTATAGCAGTTGCTCCGCTTTTTTTTTTTTTATTCAAATATGGGGCAGGGTTAAAGCTAGAGTCATTGTTTGGTCACTGATAGTGAGTCTGTGGGTCTGGGTATGCTTGCAAGGCTGGAGATGGAGTCTCTGAGGGGTTTTCCTTGGGATTCCAGAAAGGCTTCACAAAGCGTTTTTTAATTTATTATTTTAGGTGGCAATCTTTTTTAAAAATTAGCCCCTCCCACTCTAATTAAAAAAAAAATAAGAAAAAAAGCACCCCCCCTCTAAAACTTACCAGCACACCAAACAAAGCCTAGGGTCTGGTAATCCCTAGTGTCCATGCGGGTGTGCACTAGTCACATCTGCACTCCCCTGCCCATTGTGGATGTGGGTAATGTGGCAGGGTAGGGCAACAAGCCATGGGGGGACAAACAGAGTGGTAGCAAGGATGTTTGGCAGATGACTTCCAGCCCCCTTGCCTTTTGAACTGGAGATGACAAATAAATATTTTAAACAACTTAATTAACCAACACTTAACTTTTCCCGTACTCTGTCCAGCCAGTGGAGGCATTTAATAGATACACCACCTGCATATGAAGAAAAGGGGGGCACAGGTGCCCTCTACTCCTGCTTTGGCTGACAGCCTAGGGTAGTGACAGTTAAGCCAGGGCAGAATACTTTAATACTAGAGAGGTGGATCCCCTCTGGAATCTCCCCCAGGTGACCAAACTGTCACTGGAGGGGTGGGGTATGGAGGAGTTTTCACCAGGAAAACCCCCTCCATACCCCTCCCCTCCAGTGATGTAGTTGGTCACAGGGGGAGGATCCTCAGATGCTCTACCCCTGATGTATCCCTGGCCAGCTGTCAGTTTAAGATGGAAGAAGGGGGGAACTGTGTCCCCCCGTTCCACAGATGGTGGCAGGGAGGGACACCACCTAAAGAAGACAGTGGAGGGGCCCTGAACATGGTTTGGACACCAGGCATGGGACCCTGAAGACCAGAGGAAGGGGGTAAGGAAGAAAGAAGATGCAGACCGGTAAGTAGTGAAATTTAGAGTATTAAAATTTGTGTTATTTTTTTTGGTACTTGAGGTGAACTAGTAAGGGGTCCTGGGGACCCCTTTACTAGTTCGCGGGGTAGGGAACCGTCTGCCAGCACTGGCGGGTGATATGGCAGTACTCTGCCCTATTACCGGCACCCCTATTTGGGGCACCGGGGTGTGGAAGAGCCCAGTGCCCATCAGTATGGGCTTGTGGTTTTTCCAAGGGTGCTGTGAGAACTGAACCTACCGAAGGGCATAAGGGCTGTTATAATGGCAGGGCTTAGCTTTTTAGTTTACTTTTAGTTGGGAAGTTTATTATTAAATACTAAGTATATAATAAATACATTTTGCATACAAAAGAACTTAAAAAAACATTTTAATCCAAAAGTGGTCAGAAGAGGGAAAACTATAGCTAAAACAAAGAATACAAATGGCAAAAAAAGGGAAGAAAATGAAAATACATATATTAGAGCACAAACATATTGTGACGGTGCTGAATCAGCCATATTGAGCGCTAGGGAAAATTTGGGTTGTAGGATTTTCTGTTTTACATAAAGTTTTCCTTTAAGTAGCAAGGCTGCCAACTGCAGTGAATGACATCTCACGGTGCCACAACACCGGGCTCATTTTTGCAAATGCAGCCCTATCTCTGGTAAAAGGTAGAAGATGGAATATAGTTAGCATAAGAAAATTTTGTTTAATTAGAATTGGATGCTTTTTTTTGATTGGCTTGGCTTATGCAGTTATTACATGTGGGATCTGGTTTAACAGAGTACATCTCGAGTTAACATCACTAATTTGCAGACTGCAATAATGACTTTCATTATGTTAATTCAAAAAGGAAGCAAGAGGAAAGAGAAATGGAAGGAAATATGTGCTTGGAAATCTTTGCAGGGGTGAGCTACATTATTTTCTCATTATGCTGAACAGAATAAAATTAGAAAAGAGGTTTTCATTCATGTTAACTATTAAGTTAAATCTGTACAAGAGGAAACTGCATTTATATCTATAAAAGTTGGCTAAAGAGTAATATTAACAGCACCCAATGTAACTGAAAATTAAAGGCAATCATCTAGGCAATTATTATAAATCTACTTAAATATATTTTTAATTTAGCAAGATTGGATACAATTCTATGTGACATGGATCATGCAGCATGCTTTCAGTAGTCTAACAACAGTTGGATGAGTCAGATTCTGGCATTTATCACATAATGTTTGGCCAGCGTCAATATGTCCCTGTTTTGTTGCAGGTCAGAAAACTTTTTGGAATATTCTCGTTAGACAGGCACACAAAACCGTATACTTTACTTTCTGCAATTGGCCTCTAAAACGCAACAAAATCTAGTTTCAAATTTCATGAGGGGGCCACAAAATCTGTGGAACACGGCACTAATAAGAATTGTAAAGCCCTCCTTTAGATAAATTAGATAAAAAGCATGATTTATCAAGCATCAGCGCCAGTCAATACCACTAAGTGGCAATAGTTTTGTTGCAGCGACACTCTTGTTTAAGATGCACCAGTTTATACAGGCACTATTGTGAATTTTGGAGGCCAACACAAATTTAAATGACACTTGTCGTGCATTTAAAAAATGGACTGAGAAGTAAATGTGTGTGGGAAAAAAATAGCCTGCATGTTGAAAAACATCCTAGGTGAGAGCTCCCATCACCCAGGAACAAACCATGTTGTGCGCGAGGGGGAGAACCCTCTCCCCACTGCTGTGTTGTGGTGTGTGGCGTAGCTGAAGTGAAGTGGCAGCGGTGCCAGGGGCGGAGTTAGATGGGGTCTGGAGGCTGTGCCGCTATCTCCTGGGGAGGAGAGAGAGATATAGAGCTGTCTCCTCAGGAGGAGAGATGTAGAACTGTTTAGCTGCCTGAGAGAGAGAGACAGAGAGAGTTTGTAAAGACAGCTGTGTACAGTGCCTGCCTGGAGCAGGTTAACTGCTGCTGTTGCTAGGGAACCAGTGGGCTAAATGCTGTGTCTGCTATCACCTCACATCAGAACACCCCCATTCAGCAAATGGAATGAGCTATTTTTATTTTAACATTTAAAAGAAAGGCATACATTTGTTTTCTTTACTATTGCAACATTATTTATATACATGTTAGAAACTATTGTGTGGCTATTTAATTACTTATCTTTTTTTTAATGTGAATATTCGCGATAGTGCTCCTTTAAGATCCCATAGAGCACAATGGGCAGAACTGTATTGAAGTGTTTTATGCTTATTTTACAGAATTTAGGACCTAGTTGTCATTTTTTTTCCTGGTAAAATCTTTTTCATGACATCTTAATCTTACCAATGTGTAATTTGGACAACAACAAGTAAAATGGAGCCTAAACACACTGTAAAGTTTGTCCCCTCTGTCCCCAGAAGTGATATCTTGTAACTGTAATGATGAAATGCCACTCAGCACTGGAAAAATACAGCGCCAATCTTTTCAGATTAAAGTGGACCAATTAAAGTGGACCAAAACCCTGCTGGATTGGCCTGGGAGTCATATAGATCCATCCCCTCCCCGTGGGGCATCCAAAATCAGGATGCCCCGCTGTGTAAAACCCCCCAGGTCGCTGGCTACACTTACCTGAATTCCGATCCAAAGGCGCATGCCGTGGTCGCATCCCCACTATCCCTCTAGCAGGGCCCGTGCGAAGCGCAAGATGCGGCCGCCGGTGCGCTCGGAGCCCCTGAGATAAGACGTCTCTTAGACGTGCATAGCTCAGCGGCTCTGAGCGCGCTGATTGGACGAGCTGCTGCGCATGCGCCATAGGACCGCGGTAAGGTGAGTTTTATCGGGAGATCTGGGGGGGTTTCACATAGAGGGGCACAGGGGAGTTGACCAAAACCCAGGATGTTCAAAATCTTGGGTTTAGGTCCACTTTAATAAATACTCTGTGCAGCACCTAAAAATACAATTCTGTGATTACTCACCTGTAGAATTGATATTATGAGTATACAGTATGTCCTGCTCCAAAGGTAATACTTACAATTGGGTTACCCTACGCCAGATGGCGCTGTACTGCAGAGACATAGAAAACAGGCTCCTCCCGGCCCCTCAAATACCCGGGGACCTCCCACAAATCCCCAGCATTGAAAAGCAGTGAATGAGAAGCCAGGAGAATTTAACCACCCAAACTGGTAACTATAACAATGACAACAATCACCATACAGGGGATCCAAGATAATGCAAAACCAAGGGTGGTGTGTAGCAGGACGTACTGTATACTCATAATATCAATTCTACAGGTGAGTAATCACAGAATTTTATTATTCTTAGTATACAGTACGTCCTGCTCCAAAGGTAATACTTACAATTGGGACATTCAATAGCAGTGTCCATAAAGTAGGGTGGCATTCCCCAACAAAAAGGTAACAGCAGACAGTTTAAACCACTGCCGCCTGCAGAACCTCGCGGCCAAAAGCAGCATCAGCTGAGGCCCTAACATCAACCTTGTAAAACTTTGAAAGGGTATGAACAGAAGACCAAGTAGCGGCCTTGCAAACTTGTTCAACGGAAGCCTGGTGCTGGAAAGCCCAAGAGGCACCAATAGCATGAGCAGAATGAGCAGTAAGGTGGAATGGAGGTTCCTTCCCCTTAGCAGAATAGGCCTGAATCACAGCCTGACAAATCCACTTGCTAATAGTAGACTTGGCAGGAGCCAAACCCTATCTGGGACCAGAAGGGACCACAAAAAGAGCATCAGTTTTCCTGAAAGACGCAGTGGCCACCAGGTAGTACTTCAGACACCTAACCACATCCAAGGAATGCAAAACCCTCTCCTTAGCGTTGCTAAGCACAAGGAAGGAAGAACAATGTCCTAATTCAAAGGAAAAGCAGACACTACTTTAGGCAAAAAATCTGGTTTAAAGTGGAACACCACCTTGTCCTGGTGTCTCTCATAGTAGGGGGGCTGGATTGAAAGCGCCACCAGCTCAGACACACGCCTAACAGAAGTGATAGCCACCAAAAAGACAACCTTGAGAGTAAGAATGACCAAAGCAGCGTCCTGCAGAGGTTCAAAGGGAGCACCCTGCAAGGCAGACAAAACGAAGTTTAAATCCCAAACAGGCACCATGGGCTTACGAGGGGGACGCACATGAGTAACCCCCTGGAAAAAAGTCTTGATCAAAGGATGCTGAGCAAAAGACTTCTGGAAGATAACAGACAGGGCAGAAACCTGACCCTTCAGAGTACTGAGTTGGAGCCCCAACTCTAAACCATGCTGTAAGAACTCCAGAAACCTGGGAACAGAAAACACACGACAGGGAAGAGACTTAGATTCACACCAGTCAAAGTAGGCACGCCATACCCTGTAATAGATGGAAGAAGAAGACTTCTTCCTAGCCTTTACCATGGTATCAACCACCGAGGCAGACAAACCTATTTCCATCAAGATAGAGGTTTCAGCAGCCAGGCCGTCAAAGCCAGAGTTTGTAAATTGGGATGGCGTAAGGGGCCCTGAGTGAGCAGATCTGGCACCCTGGGTAGAACGTACTGATCTACTGCCAGCTGCACCACGCATGCGAACCACACTCTTCTTGGCCACCTGGGGGCCACCAGAATTGCTGGCACCCCTTCCAAAGCAATCTTGCGCAGAACTCTGCCCAGCAGGGGGAATGGAGGAAAGACATACAGGAGCCGAAAGTCCTGCCATGACATGGATAGAGCATCCGTGGACAAGGCCAGAGGATCCTGAGACTGGGAGACAAAGGCCTGGAGCTTGTGGTTGTGACGGGACGCAAACAGATCCACATCTGGTAGACCCCAACGGTGACACAGGGATTGGAAAACCTTGTTGCAGAGGGACCATTCTCCCTAACAAGAGGCCCCCCTGCTCAGAGAGTCTGCCAGGAGATTCTCTGCCCTCGGGATGTACACAGCTGATATGCATGGAACATTGGCCTCCGCCCAAATCAGAATCCGAGATACTTCCTGGAGGGCCCCCTTGCTCCGGGTCCCTCCCTGATGATTGATGTAGGCAACTGCCGTCTGGTTTTCCGAGCGCACCTGAACAGGCAGACCCCGAAGGTGATGGGTCAACTGAGCCAGAACCAACCTGAGGGCCCTACCTCCCCTGGAACCGCAGGGACTTCCAGAATCCCCCCCATCCCGACAGACTGGCATCCGTGGTGACCGTCTCCCAGGAGGGGGCCAGAAAAGATCTGCCCCCCAGCAGGTTCCTGGAGTCCAGCCACCACGAGAGGGACCACCTGACCAGGGGGGAAAGCACACAGGCCCCGTCCATGGATGCTGGGTACTTGTCCCATACTGACAGAAGGTCAAGTTGTAGAGACCTCAAGTGGAACTGAGCATAAGGCACCGCCTCGAAGCACGCCACCATCAGGCCCACCAGCTGCATTCCCTGCCTGATGGAGGGATGGTGACATGATAGCAGGGACCGGGGCCTGCGCAATCAGAGCGTCCACCTTCTGTTGAGGAAGGAAGATCCTTGCTTGAACTGTATCCAGAATCATTCCCAGGAATGGAGTCACCGAGGAAGGAGACAGAGAGGATTTGGGGTGATTGATCACCCAGCCGAAAGACTCCAGGGTGGACACCACCAGCTGAGTGTCCAACTCTGCCTGATGTAGAGACTGGGAGGTGATGAGAATGTCGTCCAGGTAAGGCAGCACGCGGATGCCCCGCGACCTGATCAGAGACATCACCCCAGCCAGCACCTTGGTGAACACCCTGGGAGCTGAAGTGAGACCAAAGGGCAATGCCACAATTTGGTAGTGTTGATCTTCCAATGCGAACCTGAGGAATATTTGGTGACCTGGAAACACAGGAATGTGAAGGTAAGCATCTTTGATGTCCACCGACGTCATGAAATCCCCTGGGCGCAGGGAACTGATGGCAGAGAGCAGAGTTTCCATGCGAAAGCGCCTGCTCCTGACAAATTTGTTGAGGATCTTCAAATCCAGGATGGGCCTGACAGAACCATCCTTTTTGGGAACTGTGAAATGGTTGGAATAGAAGCCCTTGCCTTTTTCTCTTAAAGGGACCTTGCAAATGACCCCCAGCTCCTGGAGGCTTCGCACAGCCTGAACTAGATCCTGAGCTGAGACAGGGTCCTGAGGAATCCGGGATCTGATGAATCTTGGGGGGGGGGGGCAGGACAGCAATCTCTATTTTGTAACCAGAGGACACTACCTCCTGAATCCACCGGTCTGAGACATGACGCCTCCAGACGTGAGCAAAGTGCTGCAGCCGTCCCCCCACCCAGATGGGCGAGGGCGCCCCATCATGCCTGAGGGGGCTTGGGAGCGGACTTGGGCTTAGAACCCCAGGAGGAGCCAGGATGACCACGTCCTCTGCTCCTACCCCAGGAGTCTCCTCGGGCCCCAGTGAAGAAAACCCCCCTCCCTTGTCTAGCACCACGGTAGGGGGGGTGAAAAGGAGCCCTGACCCCGAAAGGGCCGAGACTGCCGCCTGCGCTGGGGCAACCTACCTCCTTTAGCAAAAAGGTCCAGACGGTCCCCAAACAGGCATAGTCCTTTGAATGGAAAACCAGTGAGGGCTTTTTTGGCAGCGTTGTCAGCAGCCCACTGGCACAGCCAAACCGAGCGGCGTATAGCCACCACCAGGGCAGAAGTTCTGGCACACATTCTAATGGTGTCATCCAAGGCAGAGAGGACAAAATTTACAAAGACATCACAGCTAGATAGTGCATTAAACACATCAGGAGGCAAATCATCAGGGGCACCATCAAGGACACTTCTGATCAGGGACCTAAGAGCCACGGATGTAATGGCCGAGGCAAAGACTGGGCGCAGCGCCATCCCCACAATAGAAAAGGCATGGGACGCCAGTTGGTCAATGCGCCGGTCCTCAGCATCCCGCAGGGTAGTAGAGTCAGGGGAGTGCATGACAGAGGTGTTAGACAACCCTAGAATAGGGGCATCCACCTCAGGAGGGGATGACCAGAACTTAACCACATCAGCGGGAAAGGGATACTTTTTGTCCCAACTTTCAGGTACGCTGGGAAGTCTACTGGGACGTTCCCACTCCTTAAGCACGAGATTATTGAAATGAGCTTGCTCGGGAAATTCCAAACGTGATCTAGCAGTATGAAAAAGCTCACCCTTTTGCCTAGCAGCCGCAGCAGGGGGAGAGAGGGACAGAACCTCAAAAATCTGGGCCAGCAATCTGTCAGTATCATCCGGGGTCCAGGGGTCAGAGCCAGAATCGTCATGACCCCTGGGTCTCTCATCAGATGACCCCGAATCAGAGAACAGCTCCCCTTCGTCCGAGGGGGTATAGTCACATAAATGCAAAAACTCATCACTTTCCATAGGGAAAAGAGTGACATCAGGTGTTACGTGCCGCTTTTTTGCAGTGGCCTTACGTGCCAGGGTATTAGCAATTAACTTCTCGACGCTAGCCAGTCTAGCAGACACATCAGGCTGAGAGTCCCCACTTGTATTCAAGTCATGGGGAATGAGACTCAGGCTTGGGGGAGTAGGTGAAGTGAAACGAGGTGCAGGCCCAGCCACAGGAAGGCCAGATTGCGGCGCTAGCACCTGCTGGGCGCAAGGAACACAGACCCGTGCATTGTCACCGCTAATAGGTGAGACCCCACAAGCTACACACAGCCAGGCTTGTCCCTAAGGAACCCCGGTCACATTATCCTGAGATGCCTCCATATGGTGATTACAAGGCACAATATGCCAGTAGGGATTAATGCTATAAAGCAACCCTGGATGCCCCAATAACCCGCTAGGGAAGTGGGAGTAATTACACTAGGCCACACAAGTTAAAATTAACAGAGGGCCGGGAGAAGCCAAAGGATTCGCCCGTCTGAAAGACACAATTAAAGTGGGCCGTAAGCAGACATTCAATATAACATGATAATAAAGTCGCCCGCGAGGGCACTTACGGACTGCGGTAGGTAGAAACCGTCCCACAGGAGCCCACAATCAGACAAAATGGCGTCGGTATACCTCGAGGGGCGGGCCAGTGCAAGCCATGACGCGGAGCGTGCCAGAGCCAGGCCCCGCCCCCGAAGAGCGCGAAGCCAACCAGACAAGCAGCCAATGACGGCGCGAGAGCGCCTGAGGTAACGCCGCCACCAAGCGCGGAACAATATGAAAAAAGAGCGCGCGCGCGGCGACGTTAATGACAATAGTAAAGAAAAAGCAAATCAGCGCGGCGGCTGACACAGCATAAATAAAGTCAAAGGCACACAAACACATATAATGTTACACACGTACACACACACCTTCACCCCTTTTTTCCCCCGAAGACTACAGGGAGAATGAGGGAGGACGGCGGCCCATCTATATAGGACCCACCGATATACGGGGCATGGGGCAATAGTGCGGGAGGGAAATCCCATAGAGGCTCACCATAAGCCTATACTGCCTACCCTTTGGTGGGGGACTGCGGTGGAGCAGCGCTCCTTAAGCACTCATGGTGCTGCCTACCGTCACCCGACCAGCGCAGCCAAGGCTGGGAGGCACATAACTAGTGGAACGGGTGGGAATAGTCCTACAGGGCCGCAGGCTAATAGCCCCACTCACCTGCGAGAAGAGAGAGACATATTCTTGTCCTTCGCAGTGGCACTGCAGAGAAATTCTGGGGATTTGTGGGAGGTCCCCGGGTATTTGAGGGGCCGGGAGGAGCCTGTTTTCTATGTCTCTGCAGTACAGCTCCATCTGGCGGAGGATAACCCAATTGTAAGTATTACCTTTGGAGCAGGGCGTACTGTATACTAAGAATATTTGGTATAATCAGCAGTCAGGTCCAACAGGCGCTGACACCGGTTAGCCAATACCTATTGCAGAAATCAAAGCTAATAAAACAATTTAACTCACCCTCATCACCATTTCCTCAGCAGTAAACTGCAGTTTGGCTTCACAGGCTTTGTGCATGATTACCAGCATCCATTCAACTTTCTGGGCTAGCAGATGTGTGCACACAGCAGGGAATGCCACCTCCAGGAGCAATGGGGAAATGCGTTGGCTGCGAGGACCACATAAGTTAATTTTTTTTAACAACCTGCTCAGCCCAAGAGCCAAGGGGGAGCCAGGGTAGGCAATTCAATAAAGACTGCAGAGTCTCTTTAAAACATAAGGATTTTGTAGATTGTTACATGCATGCATTTTTCTCCATTGCCACTTCCAGCACTGTGCGGGTACTCAACTCTATGCACTTGGACACAGAATGGATGCCAGGTAATGCACAAGCACACTCTATAGGAGGCAGCGGACGAATGCAAGCATATTACACCGACTGATCCTCAAAGCGCAGGGGTGTAACTACAGGGGGTGCAGGGTTAGCAACTGCATCAGGGACCATGAAGGTAATGAGCCCTTTCATTTTTGCTCCTCTACCTTATTTATTAGAATTGTGCTCACAAGGCATTAGATAGAAAAAGGAAGCACCATTTCTCTATGTGTCAGTCTTTGGTTGTATCCAATTAAAGTAAGAAAGCCTTGGTCCCATTTAGCTCCGCCACTGTCAAGATGCATATTTTTTAAAGAACTGGACCCAGGTGGATCTGGTGCAGGGGCTTAAAGATGAGTATTGGTGTTTTTTCAGAAATTCTGTTGATATTATAGTTTAAACTTCAATAATGAATATTGTACAAGAGACATACATTAACAGACAAAAGTGAATGTACACAGGTTATTGGCCCTGTGTTTAAAGGAGTACAATTTGACAACTTTCTTGGGACCTGGACAAATGTCCACAAAAATGCATAAAATGGAAGACCATGCTAAATCTACTAAACCAATCTGTAAATAGTTTAAGGGTATTTATTGCTGAGAAGATAATATCAAAATGGATAGACAAGGTGTTATGCAATAAACTTTTTTTTTTTACTTTGTTATGCATTAAGTATACTGGAACTCAGATACTGAAAGCTTTACTGCAATATGTCAATGACATTTGTTACTTAGTACTGCCTACCGAATTTGTATCTACCATACTATGTATGCATATATATAAGCCTGAATAAAATATTTGAAACTAAAGGGGTACAACTTTTCTTTGAAAAGTGAAGGTTTACAAACCCTTGGAAACTGCAAGATTTTTGTACGGTGGACCATAATGTAGGTGATCCCTGAACAAATAAAAATCATGGAACTCCACATTAGTTAATGTCATTTACAGTGGACACCATTGTTTGCCATGAAGCTGTTTTAAAAAAGATACATAAGATGTAAATCTCCTTAGATTTGTAGAAAATCTCCATTGCATTAAAGTATTGTGTCATCCGAGTTCCATAGCAAAATTGAAAAAGTGAAATATATCAGATAAAAATGCATGAGTTTTGTGTGGCCTAAATGGTTGTAGCTGAATACCGTGCTCTTCTTTTCTCCTACCCATTACAATAAAAGCAGGTTAGTGCTGCACATAAGAGAATGAACACAATGCGCTTGGATGCATTATAATAATAACACAAGAATTAAGGAGGATTAAGCTCTGCCTATAAAAAAGAATTTGAGGCCCTGTAATAGAAGTGCACAAGCCGCTTTGCAGTTTCACAGATAAAGCAGTTCCTTGACTGAATGAAAAGCCAGACGTGTAAACCAAACCCTGGCACCGAAGGCCTTCTTTTCACATAGTTATATAGTCAATTAGATTAAAAAAGACACAAATCCATCCAACACCCCTCTAATGGGAAGGCCACATTTCCTGTGAAGTATTAGCCAGTTATACCTGACTGATAAGAGTAAATCCTTCTCCGTTCACCAAAAGCAGATGGATAAACTACCTGCCATAGATTTTAATGTTAATAGTTCTAAGCCTAGATTATTTCTTAATTTGGTTAGTGATTGTTCTTCAACCAGCCAACATTTTAAAGCTCAACCATTGCTATACTAAAGAACCTCTTCCTATCCTGTTGAATGACATTTTCCCCATTTGCAAATGATGTTCCTTTGACCATTATATCATTCTTGCAATGGAAGGTATACAGTACTGTAGCTAATAGTTCTTTGCATTTGTATTGATCTTGTTTTTTTACACTGCAAGATGCTGACCATAAGACACCCTAGAGTTTAGAGATGGAAAATAACAAATATATATATTCTGAACCAAATGCATGAATATGAGGGCACGCACCCCAGCATGGATAGCCCCCCCCAGCATAGTACACCCCCCTACCAGTACATTACCTTTCTATGATTTGCATGGTAAGGGCCCCAGACTGTGGTAGGTGGATCTCCCTGTGCTCTGTCTGCAGGTTCCCATGCTGCACCCCCATCTCTTTTTTGCTCTATGCGGCAATATCTTTATTTATCTTTAATCTGCTCCATGCTGCACCCCCATATCTGCCCTGCTTAATGTCGCACCTGCATCTCCAACCTGTTCCATGCCACACCCCTAGCTCTATCTTGCAACAACTCTGCTCTGCTCCCTATCTTAGCCCCATTTCCTATCGCTGCACTGTACTTTACATTATAAAGGAGCACAGTGCAGCAATGAGGGTACAGCTTCTGCTCCCCTATCTGTGCACTGCACCACGTTATAGTGAACTTCATAAAGCCCCCAGACAGCAATGTGAAACATTCTGCAGCCAGGGGTTAAGCAGTGGGTCTCCACCCTGAGCTAATCCTGCTGTGTGCTCGACTCCACATATTACACAGGGGAGGGGCAAATAGCAGACTATTAGGACATTTGACAACCATACCAGGGGAAGGCATTTATCGATGTCCCTATAATCACATAAGGGTTGATTCAGCATCATGAGTAATTTCGTTAATCACTTTTTTTTTTGTGAAAATGCTTATTCTTTTACATGTTTTCCTCTTTGCAGATCAGCACCATATTTAGCTGTGCATTCATTTAAAACAGGAACAAATCTAAAGTAAAAGCATATTATCTCAAGAAAACTTGAGTAAAATAATTTCTCATGGTGCTGAATCTACCCTTTAGTGCGTCTCCTGCAGCCATTCAATGAGAGAGTCTGCTCCCTTGTGACTGGTAGCCAAGACATGCATCCAGGCCAGTCACGGAGTGCCCAACAGCTGGAAGTGAAGGAAGAATGGCTTGGTATGGTTTGTTTTATTTTCTTTGCCCAGATAAGGACTTTATTGTATACTGATTGACTTAGTAGTGTGGAGCATGATCACACACCTGCGGGCAATTCAGAAATATCAAGTGACCTGAGAGGCGACAATGTGCACCCCAGTTACAAACAATTACCAAAAGGAAAGTCTGATATTTTAATGTAGGCACACCAAAGGAACAAACACTAGTGTAAGGCAGTGTGGGTCCTGTTGAGTAAAAGAGTGGGCATATAAGGACCCCGAGGGAAAGATTTGCCAGAGCTAAGGCAGTACGAATGTAACCCAATAAATGTATTTAACACGGAGACAACTGTACCAAGCAATGAATCTCCAGGAATAAGACTGCTTGAGTTAATAGCAGCACCAGGTAAAAAATACAATTCTGTGATTACTCACCTGTAGAATTGGTATTATACGTATACAGCACGTCCTGTTCCAGAATATTCCTTACACTTGGGTAATACATCCACAAGATGGTGCTGGACTGCAGAAAACAGCTTGTGGCCCCTCCCGGCCCTATACAGTATAAGTCGGGGACCTCCCACAAATTTCCCAGTATTGACAAGCAGTTAACAAGAAGCCGGGAAAACAATAATAACCAGAACTCAAAAATGAACATATGAACAATCACCATACAGAGGTAACTAAGAATAATAATAACAAGGGTGGGATGGAACAGGACGTGCTGTATACGTATAATACCAATTCTACAGGTGAGTAAGCACAGAATTGTATTATTCTAAGTATACAGCACGTCCTGTTCCAGAATATTCCTTACACTTGGGAAATCCAATAGCAGTGTCCGTAAGGTAGGGTGGGATCCCCAAAAAGTTACAGCGGGCAGTTTAAACCACTGCCGCCTGCAGAACTTTGCAACCAAAAGCAGCATCAGCTGAGGCCCTAACATCAACCTTGTAAAACTGAATGAACAGAAGACCAAAAAGCGGCCTTGCAAACTTGTTCAACAGAAGCTAGGTGCTGAAAAGCCAGAGAGGCACCAATAGCACAAGTAGAATGAGCAGTAAGGCGGAAGGGAGGCTCCTTCCCCTTAGCAGAATAGGCCTGTACCACAGCCTGGCGGATCCACTGATAATGGACTTAGCTGGTGCCAGACCCTTCTTAGGTCCAGACGGGAGCACAAAAAGAGCATCAGTCTTCCTGGAGGATTCAGTAGCCACCAAATAGAACTTCAGAGTCCTGACCACATCCAGAGAGTGTAAAACCCGCTCCTTAGGGTTACTAGGATTAGAGCATAGAGAAGGCAACACAATAGCCTCGATTCAGAGACACATTCGTCCGGACTTCCGTAGCTGTCTGTGAAAGTTTTGCGCTTTCGATGAACGGAAGCAAATTGGAACATTTCCGTTAGTTCGGATGATTTTCCAAACAAAATCAGAAATTTTTCGTTCGTTCAGATAACTTCCGTTGTTGGGATGGGTTTCTGTCTGATTCAGAGAGCTGATTTCCGACAGATCACCACCCTATAAATCCGTTTCATTTCCGATCCACTTACGGGACCTTTGTGGGCTTGGATTGCTATTGTTGAATATGTTTTGCGGCTATGTGGAGGAGTCTGCGCACCTTTAGCACCAAGGCATTGCATGCATCAGCATGGCCAAGGCCATAAATTGTATAGCAATGCATACCTGAATCAATACATTTCATGTATGCCTTCTAGATGCATTTTAATGCTGACCTTAATTAGTCCTTAGCATGTAAACATTTATTTTCCCACACATCCATATAATTGCTATATTTTTTTAGACTTATGTCCTTTGTGAATTATATTTGGATTGTTGAACTTGAATCTTAATTTGTTGTAGGAGTTATTGTTTTAGTTGGTTACCTTTGCTTTGTGTAATTATTTTATATTTGGTTGCAGGAACCGCAAGATGTGCCACTCACACAACATACAAGCAGTCTTTGGTCCAGCTATGCGATTCTTCAGTGTTCTTGCAGGGCATCCAGGGTGGTCCCATGATGCTTATATATTGCAGAGCTCCGTCTTATTTCGTCAGTTTGAGTCAGGAGAATTATCTGGTAGATGGCTCCTGGGTAAGTTTGCTCACATTCCATCAATTCATTTTCACTGTATGGCAATGAATATAGTTGATGACTCATGACTTAACCTATTGCTGTTTTTAGCCCTTGATGACATGTTAAACAATATTGTAGCTTAGAATGTGTATTTTATGTTGTTATTTTTAAATTATTTCAGGGGATTCTAGATATCCACTCCTGGCCTTGCTCCTAAAGCCCGTTCTTTGCCTGCAGAATGCGGGCCAGGGGTTCTCTAATCAGGCACTATGCAAAACCCGGTCCGTGGTGGCGAGGGCCCTCTGGCTTTTGAAGTCCAGATTTAGGTGTTTGGACCATACAGGGGGGGGGCACTGCAGTATGACCCCAACAAGGTTATACCAATATTTTAATTTACGTTTTTTAACAGGGACCACATGTGCCAGAGTGGCACAACTGAGTGTCAGGGTCCTTCAGTTGGTGGGCGAGATGCAGGAGCTGCGCAACTCGTTGGGGACCACAGATGAAGACTAATGTTCTGTGGGCTGCCATTGCTATGTATTTTGTTTTTTATAGTTGTAAAAATTAGAAATTTTATAAATTTTTCAAAATGTTATATTTTATGATGGAATCCAAAAAAAATGATACAGTGTCATTTCATTTACAAAATACATTAACACAAAACTAATGGGCCCAGAAATATTTAAAGATGAATATTAACATGACCGAGAAGTGATTTGGGTGAGCTTTAAGGGTCCAAAAGGGAAGATGGAGGATAGTGCTAAGTGATTTGGGTGAACTTTAAGGGTCCAAAAGGGAAGATGGAGGATAGTGCTAAGTAGTTTAGCTAAACATTGTAGTAGAAGTGAGGGTGGCAAATATCTAGGCGAGCACTTTAATGAGTTAAGTTTGTAGTGCACAGGCACAAGATAGTAAGGATTTCCGTCTGGACGAATATTTATTGAAAAAGGGAAACAGAATCGAACTGGAAACGTAAAGGATTCGTTGGAGGATATGATGAGAAAAGGGCAAAAACGAAAGCCTACGTTGTAACATGTGAAAATGAAACGGAAAAGTCACGATGGAAACTGACATCCTCGTATTCGTAATCTGCCGTACGAACGGACGGAAATTTTACAGAAGGTTTTCAATGCATGCATAGAATCGCTCGCACGCTCATACGAGGACTGAAACATTTCACACAAAAAACAGATTGGCACGAAAACTGAAGTTTTTTTTTGTCTCTCTGAATCGAGCCTAATGTCCTGATTGAGATGAAAAGCAGACACAACCTTAGGCAGAAAATCTGTCTTAAAACGAAACACCACCTTGTCCTGGTGTCTCTCAAAGTAAGTTGGTCTGATGGAAAGCGCCGCCAACTCAGAAACACGCCTAACAGAAGTGATAGCCACCAAAAAGACTACTTTAAGAGTCAAAATGGACAAAGGGGCCTCACGTAAAGGCTCAAAGGGAGATCCCTGCAAGGCAGATAAGACCAAGTTCAACTCCCATACTGGTAACATAGGCTTACGTGGAGGACGCACATGAGTAACCCCTTGGAAGAAAGTCTTGACCAGATGATGGTGAGCAAAGGATCTTTGGAGGAAAATGGCCAAAGCAGAAACATGACCTTTGAGGGTACTAAGCTGAAGACCCAAATCCAAACCATGTTGCAGGAATTCCAGAATCCTACGGATAGAAAACACCCTACAGGGAAGCGACTCACACCAGTCAATGTAAGCATGCCATACCCTATAGTAGATGGATGACGAGAACTTCTTCCTAACCCGAATCATGGCATTAACAACAGAGGCAGGCAGCTTTTCCATCAAGATTGAGGTTTCAGCAGCCAGGCCGTTAAAGCCAGCCTTTGTAAATTGGGATGGCGTAGTTGCCCCTGAATGAGCAGGTCTGGATCCTTGGGCAGAGCATACTGATCTACTGCCAACTGCACAACGTCTGCGAACCACACCCTTCTTGGCCAACAGGAGGCCACCAGAATGGTTGGCACCCCTTCCTGAGCAGTCTTGTGCAGCACCTTGCCCAGCAGAGGAAAAGGAGGGAACACATAGAGAAGCTGAAAGCTATTCCAAGACATTGCTAGTGCATCCATGGCCAAGGCCAGAGGGTCCTGGGACAGAGAGACAAAGACTGGAAGCTTGTGATTGTGACGGGACGCAAACAGATCCACATCTGGCTGACCCCAGCGGTGGCACAGGGAGCGAAACACCCTGCTGCTGAGGGACCATTCTCCCAGACGAGAGGTCCCCCTGCTGAGGGAGTCTGCCTCCAGATTCTCCACCCCCGGGATGTACACAGCTGATATTCAGGGAACATTCTCCTCCGCCCAAGACCGTATCAGGGACACTTCCTTGAGGGCCCTCTTGCTCCGGGTCGCTCCCTGATGATTGATGTAGGCAATCGCCGTCTGGTAGTCCGAGCGGACCTAAACCGCCCGACCCCAAAGGTGTGGAGTCAATTGGGCGAGAACCAACCTTATCGCCCTCAATTCCAGAATGTTGATAGGGGTGTGGGCCTCCTGAGGGCCCCACTGACCCTGGAACTTCAGGGATTTCCAGAAGCCACCCCAACCTGTCAGACTGGCATCTGTGGTGACTGTCTCCCAGCACGGGGCCAGAAAGGATCTGCCCACCAACAGGTTTCTTGAGTCCAGCCACCACGAGAGAGACCGTCTGGCCAGAGGGGACAGAACCAACACCTGATCCAGGGACCGAGGGTCCTGATCCCAAACTGATAAGAGGTGAAGTTAAAGAGGTCTCATGTGAAACTGAGCATATGGAACCGCCTCGAAGCAAGACACCATCAGGCCCACCAGCTGCATCCCCTGCCGGATGGAGGGATGAGGGTAAGGAACCTGGCTTGGGCCTGAAGACTCTCCACTTTCTGCTGAGGGAGGAAAATCTTGACCTGAGATGTATCCAGAGTCATGCCCAGACAGGACCTCACCATTGACGGTGACAGGAAAGGCTTGGGGTGGTTGATCACCCACCCGAAGGACTCCAGTGTGGACACCACCAACTGAGTATTCAGCTCGGCCTGCTGGAGAGATTGAGATATGATGAGAATGTCTTCTAAGTAAGGAAGGATGCAAATGCCCTGAGATCTCAGCAGAGCCAGTACACCCACCAGTTTCTTGGTGAATACCCTGGGAGCCGAGGTGATACCGAAAGGCAGAGCCACAAATTGATAGTGCAAATCCTCCAGAGAGAACCTGAGGAATCTCTGATGACCTGGAAAGATTGGTACATGAAGTTAAGCGTCCTTGATGTCTACAGAGGTCATGAAGTCCCCTGGGTGTAGTGAATTGACAGCTGAGCGCAGAGTCTCCATGCGAAAGTGTTTGAATCTGACAAATTTGTTGGGGCACTTTAAATCCAGTATAGGTCTGATGGACTCGTCTTTTTTGGGAACAGTGAAAAGATTGGAATAGTAGCCTCTGCCCCTTTCCCTAAAAGGCACCTGGCAGATAACCCCCAACTCTAGAAGGTTTTGGACAGCAAGGCACAGACCCTGAGCTGACAGGGGGTTTAGAGTCATCTGGGATTTGATGAATCTTGGGGGCGGCCAGGCTGCAAACTCTATCTTGTAACCGGAGGACACTACCTCCTGAATCCACCGGTCTGAGACATGAAGCCTCCATACGTGAGCAAAGAGCCGAAGCCGCCGCCCCCCCCACCCGGATGGGTGAGGGCGCCCCTTCATGCCTGAGGAGGCTTGGGTGAGGATTTTGGCTTAGGGCGCCAGGAGAAGCCTGGACAGCCACGTCCTCTGCCCCTTCCCCAGTGATCTCCGCGGGCCCCAGTAAAGGAGACTCCTCGGCAGTTCTGGAACCGCGGAAGGATGGGAGAAGGGCACCCATCCCCGAAAGGACCGAGACGGCCTCCTACGTTGAGGTAACCTACCGCCCCTGGCAAACAAATCCAAGCGTTCACCAAAAAGGCACAGGCCCTTAAAAGGGAAACCAGTGAGAGCCTTCTTAACCACATTATCAGCTACCCACTGACGTAGCCAGACAGAGCGGCGTATAGCCACCAACAGGGCAGAAGTTCTACCACACATTCTAATGGCATCATCCATAGCAGACAGGACATATGCAACAAATTCATAGCAAAGCAGGAGAGATCTATACTCTTCTCCTCCCGCGTCATCAGAGGCCCCCTCTAAGAGACTCTTGGGACATCCAATAGCAATGTCCATAAAGTAGGGTGGGATCCCCAACAAAGAAGGTAACAGCAGACAGTTTAAACCACTGCCGCCTGCAAAACCTTGCAGCCAAAAACAGCATTCTCTGAGGCCCTAACATCAACCTTGTAAAACTTTGAAAAGGTATGAACAGAAGACCAAGTAGCGGCCTTGCAAACTTGTTCAACAGAAGCCTGGTGCTGGAAGGCCCAAGAGGCACCAATAGCACAAGTAGAATGAGCAGTAAGGCGCAGTAGACTTGGCAGGAGCCAAACCCCTCCTGGGCCCAGAATGGACCACAAAAAGAGCATCAGTTTTCCTGAAGGACGCAGTGACTATCAGGTAATACTTCAGACACCTGACCACATCCAAGGAATGCAGAACCCTTTCCTTAGCATTGCTAGGATTAGGGCACAATGAAGGAAGAACAATATCTTGATTTAAATGAATAGCAGACACCACCTTAGGCAGAAAGTCTGGCTTAAAGCGGAACACCTCTCTCATAGTATGGGGGCTGAATAGACAGAGCCGCCAACTCAGACACACGCCTGACCGAAGTAATGGCCACCAGAAAGACAACCTTGAGGGTAAGCACTGCCAGAGCAGCATCCTGTATAGGTTCAATGGGAGCACCCTGCAAGGCAGACAAACCCAAGTTCAAATCCCAAACAGGGACCATGGGTTTACGTGGGGGACGCACATGAGTAACCCCCTGGAAGAAGGTCTTAACCAAAGAATGCTGAGCAAAAGACTTCTGAAAGAAAACAGACAGGGCAGAAACCGGACCCTTCAGAGTACTGAGTTGGAGTCCCGACTCCAACCCATGCTGTAAGAACCCTGGGAACTGAAAACACCGACAGGGAAGAGACCTAGACTCATACCAGTCAATGTAGATACGCCATACCCTGTAATAGATGGAAGAAGTAGACTTCTTCCTAGCCTTCACCATGGTATCAACCACCGAGGCGGACAAGCCTTCTCCATCAAGATGGAGGTTTCAACAGCCAGGCCGTCAAGCCAGAGTTTGTAAATTAGGATGGCGTAAGGGGCCCTGAGTGAGCAGAACTGGCACCCCTGGCAGAACGTACTGGTCTACTGCCATCTGCACCACGTCTGCGAACCACACTCTTCTTGGCCACCTGGGGGCCACCAGAATCGCTGGCACCCCTTCCAGAGCAATCTTGCGCAGAACCCTGCCCAGCAGGGGGAATGGAGGAAAGACATACAGGAGCCGAAATTCCTGCCATGACATGGACAGAGCATCCGTGGTCAAGGCCAGAGGATCCTGAGACAGGGAGACAAAGGCCGGGAGCTTGTGATTGTGACGGGACGCAAACAGATCCACATCTGGTAGACCCCAACGGTGACACAGGGACTGGAATACCCTGTTGCAGAGGGACCACTCTCCCTGACGAGAGGTCCCCCTGCTCAGAGAGTCTGTCAGTAGATTCTCTGCCCCCGGGATGTACACAGCCGAAATGCATTGAACATTTGCCTCCGCCCATGTCAGAATCCGCGACACCTCCTGGAGGGCCCCCCTGCTCCGGGACCCTCCCTGATGGTTGATGTATGCAACTGCCGTCCTGTTGTCTAAGCGCACCTGCACAGACAGACCCCGCAGGTGGTCTGTCAACTGATTCAGAACCAATCTGATCGCCCGTAGTTCCAGAATGTTGATAGGTAAGTGGGCCTCCTGAGGCCCCCACCTCCCCTGGAACCACAGGAACTTCCAGAATCCCCCCCATCCTGACAGACTGGCATCTGTGGTGACCGTCTCCCAGGAGGGGGCCAGAAAGGACCTGCCCCCCAGCAAGTTCCTGTGGTCCAGCCACCACGAAAATGACCGCATGACCAAGGGGGGGAAGCACACAGACCCCGTCAAAGGACGTTGGGTCCTTGCCCCATACAGACAGAAGGTGAAGTTATAGGGGCCCCAAATGGAACTGAGCAAAAGGCACCGCCTCGAAGCACGCCACCATCAGGCCCACCAACTGCATTCCCTGCCTGAGGGAGGGCTGGGGACATGACAGCAGGAACCTCATCTGCGCAGTTAGAGCTTCCACCTTCTGTTGAGGAAGGAAGATCCTTGACTGAACCGTATCCAGAATCATTCCCAGGAACGGGGTCACCGAGGAAGGGGACAGAGAGGACTTGGGGTGATTGATCACCCAGCCGAAGGACTCCAGGGTGGACACCACCAGCTGAGTGTCCAACTCTGCCTGCTGTAGAGACCGAGAGGTGATGAGAATGTCGTCCAGGTAGGGTAGCATGCGGATGCCCCTTGACCTCATCAGAGACATCACCCCCGCCAGCACCTTGATGAACACTCTGGGAGCTGAAGTGAGGCCAAATGGCAAGGCCACAATTGGTAATGTTGATCTTCCAACGCGAATCTGAGGAACCTTGGTGAAAACACAGGGATGTGAAGGTAAGCGTCTTTGATGTGCACAGACGTCATGAAATCCCCGGGGCGCACGGAGCTGATGGCCGAGCGCAGAGTTTCCATGCGAAAACGCCTGTTCTTGACAAATTTGTTGAAAATCTTTAAATCCAGAATGGTCCTGACTGACCCATCTTTTTTGGGAACTGTGAAGAGGTTGGAGTAGAACCCCTTGCCTCTGTCTCGTAAGGGGAATCTGCAAATGACCCCCAGATTCAGAAAGCCTTCCAAGGCCTGCGCCAACACCTGAGCTGATACAGGATCCTGGTGGATCCGGGACCTGTTGAATCTTGGGGGAGGCCACACAGCAAACTCTATCTTGTAGCCGGAGGACACTACCTCCTGAATCCATCGGTCTGAGGCATGATGCCTCCAGACTTGAGCAAAGTGCTGCAGCCGTCCCCCCACCCTGATGGGCGAGGGCGCCCCATCATGCCTGAGGGGGGTTTGGGAGCCCCCCAGGAGGAGCCAGGACGTCGTCCTCTGCTCCTGTGCCAGGAATCTGCACGAGCCCCCGTGAAGGACACCCCTTTTCCTTGTTTAGCACCACGGTAGGGGAGTGAAGGGGAGCCCTGGCCCCGAAATGGCCGAGACTGCCGTCTGCACTGGGGTAACTTACCTTCCTTTGCAAAAAGGTCTAGACGGTCCCCAAACAGGCGTAGCCCCTTAAATGGAAGCCCAGTGAGGGCCTTCTTTGCAGCATTGTCAGCAACCCACTGTCGCAGCCAAACCAAGCGTCGTATAGCCACCACGAAGGCAGAAGTTCTGGCACACATTCTGATGGTGTCATCCAATGCTAATAGGACAAAATTTACAAAAACATCACAACTGGAGAGTGCATTAAACACCTCACAAGGGAGATCATCAGGGGCACTATCAAGCATATTTCTGATGAGGGTTCTAGTGGCCACAGCAGTAATAGCAGGCGTGGGAGGCCATCTGGTCAATGCGCCGGTCCTCAGCATCCCGCAGGGTAGTAGAATCAGGGGAATGCATGACAGGGGTGTTAGATGGCCCTAGGATTGGGGCATCCACCTTGGGAGGGGGATGACCAACAGTTAACCACCTCAGCAGGAAAGGGATACTTCCTATCCCAACTCCTTGGAACCCCGGGAAGTTTACTGGGGTGCTCCCATTCCTTGAGCACAAGGGTATGGAAATGTGCCTGCTCTGGAAATTCCAAACGTGATTTTGCTGTATGGAAAAGCTCCCATTTTTGCCTGGGAGCCTCAACAGGGAGAGAGATAGACAGAACCTCAAAGATCTGGGTCAATAATCTGTCATCCGGGGCCCAGGGGTCAGAGCCAGAATCGTCATGACCCCTTGGTCTCTCATCAGATGAGCCTGAATCATAAAAGAGCTCTCCGTCATCAGATGGGGTATAGCCACACAGATTCATAAACTCCTCAGTTCCCATAGGGAAAACAGTAACATTAGGCGTCAAGTGCCGCTTCTTACCAGGGCCCTTACGCGCTAAAGACCTCGCAATAATCTGTTCAGTAGTAGGCTGTCTAGAAGACACATCAGGCTGAGAATCCCCACAAGTGTGCAACTCAACAGGCGTGAGATTTAAGCTGGGGGGAATAGGTGAAGTGAAACGAGGTGCAGCCACTGGCAGGCCAGATTGCAATGCAAGCACCTGCTCAGCACAGGGTACACAGACCCGTGCCTTGTCAGCGTCAGCATGAGGCTGTCCACACGCTACACACAGCCGGTCTTGTCCCATAGGGACCCCGGTAACACTATCCTGGGATGCCTCCATATGGTGATTATTAGGCACAGTGTGCCAGTAGGGATTTGCGCTATGAAGCAACCCTGGATGCCCCAATGACCCGCTAGGGAAGTGGGAGTAATTATACAAGGCCCAACTATCAATTACACCGGGCCGGGGAAGAAGGGGTGTCAGAACCAAACACACTACAATGAGTATAAAGCCGCCCGCGAGGGCACTTACGGGCTGCGGTAAGTAAAACCGCCACACACGCGCACAGCCTGACAACATGGCGCCGAGAGTACCTCAAAGGGCGGGCCAGAGCGAGCCGTGACGCAGGGCGCGCCAAGCCAGGCCCCGCCCCCCCCGAAGAGCGCTAAGTCCACCGACAAGCAGCCAATGAGAATGCAGAAGCGACCGAGGTAACACCGCCGCCCGGCGAGGAACATCCAAATGAAGGAAAAGACGCGCGCGGCGGCGGCATTTGCAATAGTAAAAAAGACAAGTCAGCGCGGCGGCTGACACCACATATACTAGTCAAAAAACATGACAGAAGGCCGTATGCACGAAACACGATACACGCTCACCCACACACCCCCCCTTCTTTCTCCCCCGAAGGCTACGGGGAGAATGAGGGAGGATGGCGGCCCTTTGTACAGGGCCCACCTCTACCAGGGCACGGGACAATAATGCGGGAGGGGCATCCCATAAAGGCTCACCATCAGCCTATACCGCCTACCCTTTGGTGGGGGACTGCGGTGGAGCAGCGCTCCATAAGCACGCATGGTGCCGCCTACCTTTACCCGACCAGCGCAGCCCAGGCTGGGAGGCACATCACACGAAGGACGGGTGGGAATAGTCCAACAGGGCCGCAGGCTAATAGCCCCGCTCACCTGCGAGAGAGTGATAATTTCATGTCTTCGCAGTAAGCACTGCAGAGAAATCTGGGGATTTGTGGGACGTCCCTGGGTATTTGAGGGGCCGGGAGGAGCCTGTTTTACATGTCTCTGCAGTGCAGCGCCGTCTGGCGGAGGATAACCCAAGTGTAAGTAATCTATCTGGAGCAGGACGTACTGTATACTAAGAATATGGCGTCCGCAACCTCGAGGGGCGGGCCGTGGAGATTTGAGGTAAAATGCATCACACAGAGCCCGCCCCCCCTGAAGAGCGCGAAGCGCGCCCACGTGATCCGGCCGGCCAGTAGCAGCCTGCCAGCCGCGGAGCTCAGTACAAAATGCGCGGCGGCGCGTTTTAATAAAGTGACAAGCACAAACATGTCTAAAGTAATAAAACACTAGACAACCCCCCCCCCCCCCCCCCCGAGATCTCCCGAAGGGAGAGTGAGGGAGGATAGCGGCAGCATTCCCTGGGGAAACGGCGCCCAGGGGCTAATATGAGGAGTGAGGGTGGAGGGGGAATGGCAATAGGGTTTAACTGCACAGGTAGCCTGGCAACAACCATGAGGCAGTGGGGGCATCCCAAAAGGCTCACCAGTAGCCTAGCTCCTCATCTCGCCTACCTTCACCCGAAACTTATCAGCCGAAGCTGGGAGGCAGTAAATGGGACGGAACGGGTGGGAATAGTCCTGCAGGGCTGCAGGCAATAAGCCCTGCTCACCTGCGCCACAAGAGAGCTGTCTTCTATCTTCTCAGCGCAGACTGCAGAAATGAACTGGGGAATTTGTGGGAGGTCCCCGACTTATATAGGGCCGGGAGGGGCCACAAGCTGTTTTCTGCAGTCCAGCGCCATCTTGTGGATGTATTACCAAAGTGTAAGGAATATTCTGGAACAGGACGTGCTGTATACTTAGAATACAATTGTCTCTACATCTTGCCCTGTGGATGACTAATTACATGAAATAGAAGTCCAATATTGGTCTTTTCTTAAGCTCCTAACTTAGCAAAAAACAAGCCCTGAAACAAATGTACAGCTGCAAACTTTAGCTGACTGGGGTCAAAAGACAACCTGGGATTTTACTTCCCCCGGCCAGCCCACTTAACCCATGAGCTGCTTAGACCCACCCCCAATGTGCTTTTCAGACAGTTAAAACATTTATCGGTTAAGGCTATAGGGCTGCAGGGGCAGATCATAAGCAGAGGTGAATATGGCCTCCCTTAAAGAGATGATAGTCATGCCTTTGTATTATAGGGGCAGATGCTGTGGCAGAACTTTGGCTTGTGGTGTTTTGACGGGTTGTGTAGGAGACAGGCATGGAGGAGAGTGTAAGAAGCAGCTGTGGATTGGCTATGGGTGAGGTGAGTTGTATACTTACTTACTTCACAACTACTCCACAAGGGCCAAGCGCACAGAGAAAATTACTGTTAACTAGAAAACATTGCCTACTTACCTCCAGCCTCATTATCAACAGCAGAATGTTTGTGAAGACAAATAAGAAGAACCTCAGAAAACCTCAGCTTTAGAGTTATCCTGTATAATCATTGTTGATCTTTTAGGTGACCTATATACGCTGTTTTCTTTAAAGTGATACAGCCACAAAGGGCTATGTTTGGCACTGTCCTAAACTGTTTTCCGTTTTTAAATTGAAGAAGAAATGACCGAAATATCAAGGTTTAGGTTTTCACCTTACAATTTCTCTTCTGAAGAATTTGGGCGTGGCCCATGGCTCTGTGCTGCTGCATAAAAATCACAATCAATCATAATGGGGGAGGGGTCTGTAAGAGCTTCAGACACTTAGGCATTTTCATCAACTTGGCTGTCACAGTGCCACAGTCCGAAGATTAATAGTGAAGGGAGGGGGGCGGCTCTATTGTCTTGTGATTGTGGCACCTAATCACAACCACAAGCACACAGACAGCTATAGGCGATTCAAATGCTATTAAGGCCTGGCTGTGATTGAAATGTTAATTAGATACGAGTTTCAGATGCTAATTAGACTCACATATGAGGGTGGAAGGCACAAGGAGGGGGAGACGGAACACAGAAGCTGGCCGTTATGGCTCACGTTATGGAAAATATTACTGTGCTTGTCCTTGAGGAGTTGACAAATGGGGCAGAGCAACAGACCACCAGTAGAACCCTATGATTGGTGGTCTATAGCAAAGGAACTCGGGGAGGGGGGCGATAGTCTTTGCCTTTTTTCTAAATCCAGGAGCAGCTGCGTTCTGACATAAGGGGGGAGGCCAGCCCTTAGAGGTGAGCTTTTGAATGAAAGTTTATGCACTTTGCCTACAGTGTCCCGTTAAATTGAACTATTTAGGTTTCATTTCCCTCACCTTTTTTTTACCTGTATATTTTGGATCATTTATTCCTTCTTTGCAATTCTTAAATTCATTACTTTTGCTACAATTAAAACCATTCTCAGGATGACAAGTTTTTCTGCTTATGCCATCAGCTAAGCCCCATTGAAGTGTTTCCCAACTGCGCCCTTAACCCTTTCAGTGCCAGCTACATGAGTCTCACATAGCTGGCTCTCCAACAGTTAAGTGTCAGCTACATCAGACTCACGTAGCCGACACTTTCGCCACTAAAAACAAATAAAAGATAGGAACGGAGGTGTCTACCAAAGATAGGTGTCTACCAATACATATGTAGTACCGTTGTAACCAGAAGAAATGGGGCGTTTTCACACAACATGATTTTATTGAAGAACTTACATCTGTAAATTGTAAAAAATAGAACTTTTGTCAGGCCCCGTGGGACACCCGCCTTCAAGGTAAGCCCCGTTTGCCGGGACGCTTTATACGCCCCCAGGACCTTAATAGCACAAAGGATGTGAGCTTACAGGGGGTGAAGGCGGATGAACCAGAGGCCAGATTGGGCAATGTCGGGTAAGTACTGGAAGCAATTCGGGTGCTCAGGAGAAATCCAGCAAAGTCAGCCGTCAAGCCAAGGGTCACACCGGGAGATCAGAGAGCTGCACAGTACAAAGGGATGAGGCGGAGACGTGGTTGAGATTCAAGCAAATGGTCAATAACGATATGTACAGGAAATCACAGGAGAAATCACAAAGCCAGCTAAACGCTATCACAGGCACTGACACACTGAAGTGGTAATCCCTTTATAGGACTGAACCCGACTGGATTGGACAGGGAGCCAGTGACTGTGATTGGTGCACTTCGGATCTGTGTGCTGATTGGTGCACTTCGGATCTGTGGGTTGATTGGTGCACTTAGAGAGCTCTGGGCTGATTGCCCCAGCTGAACTTTAAAGGCATACTGCCCAGAACTGGACCTCCTAGGTTTAGCTCTTTTAAACAGCCTCCAGCGGATGCACTGTGTGTAGCACCACTGGAGGACATAAGCTGACTGTACCAGTGCGCAGTCAAATGACAGTGGATGAGGGAGGAGGGCACGCTCTGCGCCACACCTCGCCGCTGGAGCTGGCACCTGAGGCAGAAGCGGCTGCTGGGCAGGAGAAACCCCCGGCCAGTTGCCTAAGGACACCACGGGCACGGGCTGAAGGTAAGTCATTCATGACAGTACCCTCCCCTTCACGAGGGGCCTCAGCAGGCTTAACAGGATTATCACCCTGAATAGTTCCGACGGACTTCAATAAAGATACATGAGGTATCCTCATGGATGGAGAGGCAGACGGACAAATAAGCTCTGAGACTTGGGTTGCTCCAACAGTGATACTATAGCAATGTTCCGCACAGTGTGAGCTCCATCCTGTCAATTCCCCAGTTTCCCAATTAAAGGTAGGGTTGTGCACCTTTAACCAGGGGAACCCTAAGACAACTGGGGCTTCAGGGCAGTCTAAGACAAAAACTCAAGGGTCTCAGAATGGGAAGGTCCCACAACTAGGTTAATTAAAGTGGTTTTGGAGGTGACAGTTCCTCCACGAACAGAAGCATTGTTTACTGCCAAAATCTGAAAGGGCTTCCCAAGGGGGATTAAGGGAATGCCTAAGGCGGCTACTATGGATTTATCCAAGAAGTTGCCAACCACTCCACTATCGACAAAAGCGGAGACGGATTTCCTGGACAACTCCCAACCCACAGTAGCAGGTGTAGGGATCTTCCCGGGGGATGGTGTGTTTGGACACAGTTCACGGCAGACTCAGACGTTATAAAAGCAGATCTTGGCGTTTATTCATAGCATAAACAGTCCAGCAAACAAAACATACAGCAGCAGCGTGCTTCTTTAGTGTACAAAACAAAATAAAGACCTAGCCCGTCTGGGCGCTTACTAGCAGGTTCTTCTCACCTAGCTGACACTTTCAAAATACAGCGTTCGCCTGGACATCGCAGGGTGAGTTTTTAGCTCCAGCAGTGGCTGCGTTCGCAGCTTCCTTCACACACACACACAGGCTGTTCATTCCTGGCTGAGAGCAATAGCCTGCAGTCTCTGCAGAGCTTTTACCTCCCAGGCTAATTAGGATCAGAGCTCACCTGATTCAAAACCCAAACAGGATCGGAGGGGTGTGGAATGACAGGTCCCTCTACCAAACCTACCTGCCATTCCATATAAATCCAGGCCCGGCAAAATTGAACAACACCTCAGCAGCATATCACTGCTGGGAAACAAATCAATCCTGGACTTACCATCTCACCCAGCGTAGTAACCTAGGTGAAATGTACACCCCCTCGACCACTTCTCCAGTGACATGTCTACATATCCCCCCCCTCTTCTTCAGACCGGAGGGCTGAGCATTTTGTCCCCACAGACAATGTACCCTCGACAATGCGTCAGCATTTGCCTGTAATTTCCCTGGCCTGTGTTCCACAGTGAAATTAAAGTTTTGTAGGGACAGAAACCATCTAGTCACTCTTGCGTTTCTCTCCTTATTTAACTTCATCCATGTTAGGGGGGCATGGTCTGTCACTAACTTGAATTTCCTGCCTAGCAAGTAATATTTTAGGGATTCGAGGGCCCACTTCACTGCCAAACATTCTCGCTCCACAATGGCATAATTTTTTTCGGCCGGGGTTAGCTTTCTACTCAAGTACATCACCGGATGCTCCTCACCATTTACTACTTGTGAGAGTACTGCACCTAAGCCTGTGTTAGAAGCATCTGTCTGGACCAGAAATTCTCGCCTGAAATCGGGGGTAACTAACACAGGTTGTTGGCACAAGGCAGACTTAAGGCTTTGGAAAGCCTTCTCGGCCTCTGGAGTCCACGTGATCATGGCTCTCTTTCCGCCCTTGGTCAAGTCAGTTAGGGGAGCAGCAACTGAGGCGAAGTTCGGCACAAATCTACGGTAATAGCCCGTAATACCAAGGAAAGCTCTGACCTGTTTCTTTGTCAGGGGTCTAGGCCAATTCTGTATTGCCTCCACTTTATTAAGCTGTGGCTTAATCAACCCTCTTCCAATAATGTAGCCCAGATACTTGGCCTCTTCTAGGGCTATTGCACACTTCTCGGCATTTATGGTCAACCCCGCATCACTTATGGTATCCAATACAGCCTGTACCTTACAGAGGTGACTTTCCCAATCAGGGCTAAAAATGACCACATCATCGAGGTAGGCAGCTGAGTAATCACGATGTGGTCGCAAAATCAAGTCCATCAACCTCTGGAAAGTCGCAGGAGCTCCATGTAACCCGAACGGCATCACTACATACTGGAATAGCCCATCAGGGGTGGAGAATGCAGTTTTCTCTTTAGCCTCATTAGTAAGTGGAATCTGCCAATAGCCCTTTGTGAGATCGAGGGTGGTTATGTATCTGGCATTACCCAACTTCTCAATCAACTCATCTACCCTGGGCATAGGATAGGCATCGAACTTTGAGATCTCATTCAACTTTCTGAAATCGTTACAGAACCTCCAAGTTCCATTAGGCTTTGGGATTAATACAATCGGGCTGGACCATTCACTCTGTGACACCTCAATTACTCCCAGATCAAGCATACGTTTTACCTCGGCAGATACGGCTTCCCTACGGGCTTCTGGGATCCTATAGGGCTTGAGGTTTACTCTGCTTCTAGGCTCAGTTTCAATGTGATGACAGATGAGGTGTGTACGCCCTGGAAGGTCAGAAAACTTGTCTTTGTTTTTCTGTAAAAATTCCTGAACCTCCTGTTTCTGTGACACTGATAGGGTATCACCAACCTTGACTGGAGGGATTGGTTGTGACCAATTATTAACAGTATTTGTCGCCCCCAAGGATTCCCTGTCTTTCCAGGGCTTAATCAAGTTTACGTGGTAAACTTGGAAAGGCTTCCTTCTACCTGGTTGGTGCACCTTGTAGTTCACCTCACTGACCTTTTCCACAATCTCATAGGGACCTTGCCACTTCGCCAGGAATTTACTCTCAACAGTGGGAACTAGTATAAGGACCCTATCGCCTGGGTTAAATGTCCTGATTCTTGCAGACCGGTTGTAGATTCTACTTTGGGCCTCTTGCGCCCTCTGGAGGTGTTCCCTTACTAGGGGCATTACAGCAGCTATACGGTCCTGCATTTGTGCTACATGCTCAATAACGCTCCTGTATGGGGTGGACTCGCTCTCCCATGTCTCTTTTGCAATGTCCAGTAGACCCCTAGGGTGACGACCATAGACCAACTCGAATGGTGAGAACCCTGTGGACGCTTGGGGCACTTCCCTAATAGCAAACATGAGGTAGGGTAACAAATGATCCCAGTCACGGCCATCTTTTTCCACCACTTTTTTCAGCATATGTTTCAAAGTTTTGTTAAATCTCTCCACCAATCCGTCCGTCTGGGGGTGGTATACAGAGGTACGGATGGGTGAGATTTTAAATAGTTTGCATAACTCCTTCATCACCTTTGACATAAAGGGTGTACCTTGGTCAGTTAGGATTTCTTTGGGGATTCCAGTCCTAGAGAACATATAAAACAACTCACGTGCAATTGTTTTAGATGCGGTGTTTCTTAAGGGCACAGCTTCAGGATAGCGGGTCGCATAATCCATGACCACCAGAATATATTGGTGTCCTCTAGCGGATTTTACAATGGGACCCACTAAATCCATGGCTATACGCTCAAAAGGCACCTCTATAATAGGGAGCGAAACCAAAGGACTGCGAAAATGTGACACTGGGGCACTAAGCTGACATGTGGGGCACGACTCGCAGTACTTTTTAATATCACCATATATCGCCGGCCAGTAGAACCTCTGGAGAACCCTCTCCTGCGTTTTGTCAGTCCCCAAGTGTCCCCCAAGAACATGGTTATGTGCCATGTCCAGCACCTGACGCCGGTACGGCTTAGGCACCAGAAGCTGTTCCACAATCTCATCCTTAACCTTAGTGACTCTATAGAAAAGATCATTAGTCACAGAAAAATGTGGAAATCTTTTCTCAGCATCTGGTTCCTGAGGTACCCCATTCATGACAGCAACCTGCTCTCTCGCATTTTTGAGAGTGGGGTCCTGTAACTGTGCAGTCCCAAAATTATCCCTAGACACCTCTAAGTCTGGTATATTTTGCTCAGTGGGAGGAGCCTCCTCCTCTCCAGCCAGGACCTGCAAAGGAAAACAATTATTTTCATCCTGCACACTTTTATCATTTACAGGGGGTAACGCAACAACCTTAGGAGTATCCTCACTCCTTTCGGGGGATTTTCTTTTTCCCCAGAGAGCCCAGAATAGTGGAAAATCGCGCCCCAGTATTACGTTGTGCATGAGATTTTTAACCACACCCACTTCATATTGTACTGTGCCTTGTTTAGTCCCGACTTCAGCCAGCACTATAGGGTATACTTTTGTATCCCCATGTATACAAACAACACTCATATGCTTTTTACACTCAAAGTCGCCAGCCACCAGGCTGGCATGCACCAAGGTTACGAGGCTTCCTGAGTCCAGCAACGCCTTAACAGGAAAGCCATTAATTGTAATGTCGCAGATTTGCGGTTCAGTCTCTAGTCCAGGAACTGCAACACAAGATGGTTCCGCAAATAGCGACTGACGCCGACTAACCTCACAGTCCATGGGCTCAGTGGTAAGAGGGCAATGGGCAGACACGTGTCCCGTCTCATGGCATCTCCAGCACTGGATAGAGCCTGTTCTCCTTGGCAAGGAGTCCTTTTTAGGGCTACTTAGCCACCCGGGACCATCTCCAGTCTTTTGCCCCTGAGACACCACTTGAGCCCTTTTCCCTCCCTCAGCACCCCTCCACACTCCCCCAATAGATGGAAGTCTCTTACCAGCTGATGGCACAGATCTGGCACTCCGGGGAGGTGAGGAGGCTGCAGAAACATCACGGAGGTAGTCCTCAGTCGCCTGGAACCTCTCCACAAGGTTGACAAGTTCGTTTGCATTCTTAGGGTCACCTTGTCCCACCCAGCGTTGCAGGTCAGCAGGAAGTGCTCGGTGGTAGCGATCCATCACAACCCTCTCTAGGATCTGTGCAGGAGTAGAAGAGTCTGGCTCCAACCACTTTCTCGCCAAATGGATCAGGTCATACATCTGGGACCTCGCCGATTTGTCCAAACTGTAGCTCCAGTTGCGTACCCTCCTGGCACGGACCGCAGTAGTAACGCCTAGTCGGGCAAGTATCTCCGCTTTTAGCCGAGTATAGTCCTTAACCTCTTGCTCACTGAGGTCATAGTAGGCCTTTTGAGGTTCCCCTGTTAAATAGGGCGCAATTACCTCTGCCCACTCAGCGACGGGTAACTTCTCTCGCTCAGCCGCACGCTCAAACCCAGTTAGGAAGGCCTCAACATCGTCCTCAGCAGTCATCTTTTGCAGCGCTCGCTGCACAGCTCTTCTCACATCAAAAGTCTCTGGAGCGGCTCGCACCACTGTGTGGGGATTAGCAACCACAGGCGCCTCTTGTTTTGCAATCAGGTGTTCAATAAGTTGTTGTTGGGCAGCCATGGTCTGTTCATGTCGTCTATTGGCCTCTATCTGAGCCTGTTGCTGTTGCAAACTCACTTGCATAAACTGCTTCAGCATCTCCTCCATGTTGCCCGACTGTTCTTGGAGTCTAGTTGCAGCTTTCACCCAAGACATAGGCAGCTGTAGCCAAGTCTGTCCACACCGTTGCCCCTAGCAACCGTTTTGCCCGCTCCGCAGCACCAATTGTAGGGATCTTCCCGGGGGATGGTGTGTTTGGACACAGTTCACGGCAGACTCAGACGTTATAAAAGCAGATCTTGGCGTTTATTCATAGCATAAACAGTCCAGCAAACAAAACATACAGCAGCAGCGTGCTTCTTTAGTGTACAAAACAAAATAAAGACCTAGCCCGTCTGGGCGCTTACTAGCAGGTTCTTCTCACCTAGCTGACACTTTCAAAATACAGCGTTCGCCTGGACATCGCAGGGTGAGTTTTTAGCTCCAGCAGTGGCTGCGTTCGCAGCTTCCTTCACACACACACACAGGCTGTTCATTCCTGGCTGAGAGCAATAGCCTGCAGTCTCTGCAGAGCTTTTACCTCCCAGGCTAATTAGGATCAGAGCTCACCTGATTCAAAACCCAAACAGGATCGGAGGGGTGTGGAATGACAGGTCCCTCTACCAAACCTACCTGCCATTCCATATAAATCCAGGCCCGGCAAAATTGAACAACACCTCAGCAGCATATCACTGCTGGGAAACAAATCAATCCTGGACTTACCATCTCACCCAGCGTAGTAACCTAGGTGAAATGTACACCCCCTCGACCACTTCTCCAGTGACATGTCTACACAGGTAACAACATTTTACTCCTATGAAGGGAAGTTACCCGACCGTCCCGACAAACTTTCTCTATCTTCTCAGGACGTTGCAAAGGTCTTTTATTGGGGCAGGTCCTAACCAGGTGACCTGAAACCCCGCAGTACATGCATAGGCCTAAGGTGCGACGTCTACTCTTTTCAGCCGGGGAAAGGTGAGTAGCACCGAGTTGCATAGGCTTTTCTGGGGGCGAAGATGAGACAACACTCATAGGCGATGACTCCTGGTGGGAAGATTCCCAGAAGTGAGAGTGAGTCTTTTCTATATGTCGCACCCGTAGCCGTCTGTCAATTTTAATGTCCATAAGCATGAGTTCATTCAGGCTTCTAGGGTAAGGAAAATTTGTTAGAACATTCTTAACACCCTCTGAAAGACCAGTTCTATACTGACTACAGAGGGTAGGATCCTTCCAACAGGGATTCAATTGCCCAGCGGTGGAATTTGGCATTATATTCCTCTGCTGAGCGTTTCCCCTGTTTCAGGCTTCAAAGCCTGGCATCAGCGGTCGAAGTCCTGTCAGGGTCCGAATATAGGATCTCCATAGCGGAGAAAAAGGCTGAGACAGATTGCAAGGCCTCATCTGTGGGCGCTTAGCCAAACGCCCAGGACTGAGGGTCACCTTGGGGAAGAGAGATAACCAGGCCCACTCTCTGCATTTCTGTGCCCGAAGAGTAGGGCCGTAGTCGGAAATAAAGTTCACAGGAGTTCTTGTTGGAGAATCTTGTACGATCCCCATCAAATTTCTCGAGAAGGGGAACCTTCGGCTCAACAGGAGATGAGGATAAAGGTGGTGCAGGCAGCTGGCAATTTTCTTGATCAGCCACATGTTGGGTCAGCTGGCTAATTGTGGTAGCCATGGCCTGCACTTGTTGTACAAGTTATTCCATATCAATCTTTTCGGCCTGTGATAATGTCAGGCCCCGTGAGACACCCGCCTTCAAGGTAAGCCCACAACCTCCAATCTCCGCTGCTAGCTTCACCTTTAGTCAAACCCCATTTGTCGGGACGCTTTATATGCCTCGCCGGACACGGTTGCCCCCAGGACTTAATAGCACAAAGCATGTGAGCTTACAGGGGGTGAAGGCGGATGAACCAGAGGCCAGACTGGGCAATATCGGGTAAGTACTGGAAACAGTTCGGGTGCTTCGGAAACAGGTAAGTACTGGAAGCAATTCGGGTGCTCAGGAGAAATCCAGCGAAGTCAGACGTCAAGCCAAGGGTCACACCGGGAGGTCAGAGAGCTGCGCAGTACAAAGGGATGAGGCGGAGACGTGGTCGAGCTTCAAGCAAATGGTCAATAACAATATGTACAGGAAATAACAGGAGAAATTAGAAAGCCAGCTAAACGCTATCACAGGTACTGACACACTGAAGTGGTAACCCCTTTATAGGACTGAACCCGACTGGATTGGACAGGGAGCCAGTGACTGTGATTGGTGCACTTCGGATCTGTGTGCTGATTGGTGCACTTCGGATCTGTGGGTTGATTGGTGCACTTCGGATCTGTGGGTTGATTGGTGCACTTCGGATCTGTGGGTTGATTGGTTCACTTAGAGAGCTCTGGGCTGATTGCCCCAGCTGAACTTTAAAGGCATACTTCCCAGAACTGGACCTCCTAGGTTTAGCTCTTTTAAACAGCCTCCAGCGCCCGCGCTGTGTGTAGCGCCACCGGAGGACATAAGATGACTGTACCAGCGCGCATGCACGAGTAGAATGATAATGGAACGAGGGAGGAGGGCGCGCTCAGCGATGCATGCACCGCTGGAGCTGGCACCTGAGGCGGAAGCGGCTGCTGGGCAGGAGAAACCCCGGCCAGTTGCCTAAGGACACCACGGGCATGGACTGAAGGTAAGTCATTCATGACAAATTTTTTGTGCATATTTCACCAAAAATTATTGAGAATCCACTAATAAAATGACAGACTCTGCTGAAAAAAATATACAATTTTCCTGGGAAATCCCTGAAAATCTTCTAAAAAAATTCTGTTTTTCAGCTGCTGGCCATCTTCCTAGACAAAATACTCCAAACCCAGGTACTCAAAATTCCTTCGTTCCTCTTAGATACCGGAGACTTTCTGTCCAAATTGTCAACACTCGGCCACATTCCAACTGGCTCACTACTAGGCAGTATGAACGTCAATAGCTTATACACGTCAATACCACATAACTATGGTATTAAAGTAACTGAATCTACCCTGCAGTCCATGCCCCTTTCTCCTGAATACAGATCATTCTGCCTAGAACTGCTCACGATCATCTTGACGAAGAATTATTTTTGTTACAATGGAACCTTCTACCTGCAAACACAAGGAACTGCGATGGGTTCCAATGTTGCTCCGGCTTATGCCAATCTTTTTATGGCAGAGTTTGAGGAAACCATAGTCTACACACACCCTCTGTATCTACAACATGCCCTTCTCTGGTTTAGATACATAGATGATATTTTTTTCTTATGGACAGGGACCCGGGATAGCATCATGACATTCAAAAATGACCTCGACCATGCCTGGCCCACAATATAGTTTACCCTGGAAGCAGACGACCAACAAGTGCACTTCTTAGATGTTTGGGTTAAATTAGAGAACAACACCCTCCATACGGACTTATTTTCTAAACCGACTGATAGAAACACCTATTTGCATGCTGCAAGCTTCCATCCGCGGAAACTTAAGGATGGCTTACCGTATAGTCAGTTTGTTCGCCTGAGACGGATAATAGATGACGAGGATACCTTTCAGAAACAGGCAAAAAGCCAGGCAAAATGTCCCTTGACTTTATAGAACGAGGTTATGCGCCATCCTCAGAAAAAAGGGCCCTTGAAAAAGCAGCCTCATTAACTCGAGCATCACTTTTACAATACAAACCCAGGGCACCTTCTAAATGTTTCCCTTGCATTTTGACCTACAATAAACAAAGTAGAACAGTTCAATCGATCATCAACAAACACTGGCACATTCTCTCCTGTGATGATAGATTGAAGGATGTTTTTAGCAAACCACCTATGTTTACCTACAAAAGATCTAAAAACATCAAAGACATGCTAATACAGGCAGACATTTCTGCAAAATTGACTCAACCGACACGCAGCGACTGGCTAGGTTCCCTCCCTAAACCATTGGGCATGTTTGCATGTGGCAATTGTGCACAGTGCAACTCAGTGATTCGCTGCAACTCCTTCAATCATCCCTCAACTGGCAAATCCTATTCACTTAAGGGCTTCTTCAACTGCAATACCTCCAATGTGGTATACTTACTGAAGTGTCCATGTGGTAAAGCATACGTAGGTCAAACCCAAAGGGATATAAAAACCTGTATCAGTGAACATCGTAGCAATATCAGACAGCTTGATTTTAACTCCCCGGTGGCACGACACCATCAAGTATCTCAACTAAAATTTCTAATAATCGAAAAGGTATACCCACACAAACGTGGAGGTGACTTAGCCATTAGGTTATCCAGGAGAGAATTGTTTTGGATTTACGAATTAAACACCAGACATCCCAGGGGTATGAATGAAGAGTGTGACCTCTCACCTTTTTTCTGATCCATTATGAAAACAAGACTAATCATCCCATAACCTTTTACTTGTCTTCTAGTACTGTGACATTTAGGCTCCTTCCACTCGTTCACTTTGCATATCTACATCATCATATAACCTCAGGTAGTTATTCTTATGCTGTTAATGCATTCCCCTGTTTTCGCAGTCAAGTGACACTGTATATGCCGGTCCTCTTACATTTAGTTCCTTTCGAGCCACTGACTCACTATCTTGTACAGGCACATGACACATACAGCGCCACTGTCTTGCGAATGGTCTCTTTCATTAGTATATATTATGTTTTCTAGACCTGTTACAGTACTCATTTTGCATCCCTCACCTCCTAGTGAACACCCTCTTTTGATTTATGCAAGACTTTGTTCCACTTTAAATCAGGTCCCAACATAATATATGCACTTTGCAATTTACATAGTAGTTGCCTCACTGTGACGTATCTACGGGATGTTGATTTCTTATACGTGTAGATAAATATATATATATGCTGAAAAATAGTCCTATTTATATTTCACCAGACCTAAATGTCCAGATATGAACAGATATAAACAATACTAACATTTTGATGAGGTTTGTCTAACTACATTCTTTATTCTTGCAGAACATATATGGAATCCCCGCCTTGAGGAACCTCCCCGTGATCAGCTTACTTACCTTCCATCGCTCCGCTGATCTCCGTAGTGACGTGCGCCGCCATCTTGAGGCTGGCAACACGCCGGCCTCGGGCGGGCTGGCGCCGGGTCGGGACGTTCCGGTGACGCGGGATGACGCGAACGTAGTTCCGCGTCACAAGGGCCGGCCCAGGGGGGATTCGCGCCAAAGCGCACTATTTCAATAGCAGCAAGCATACAGACAAGCAGGCACCGCGCTTCATCCCTACAGCTGGACATCGCTCTACTAAACACGCTCTGAGGAAGGTTTTTTTCAAACCGAAACACGTGTCAGTGGAACTTTAACATAAGGATTTGGACTTTTGCAGCTGAACAGCATTCTTCTTAAGCACACTCTGCATATAAACCCCAGATCGGGACTTGTACTGCATATGAAGTGCCTCATATACTCTTAAAGGTATAGCAACCACTCATCTTCTTGATCATTATTTCATTTTTAAACCATCCTTTTTATGCTTACCTTGCAAAAATCCTGGTACTCTGATCAAAATATACTGCGTGCAATCAACCTAGCATAGATTCCAGGATATCTATCACTGTAAATATTTTGTATACAGTAGTGTATTGTCCTTTCTTGCCGATGTGTAATTTCTATGTGTACCTTAGCTATCACTGCAAATAGATAATCGATGTATAAAAATAAATGCACTTTTTTTGCAACATCCAGTTTGGTATTCAGGTGTGCATTCATAACATACGGTTCTTGTTAGTATTAGGATCTTGATCCTAGAATATTTGAATAGCACCCATATGATCATTTATTATTGCGCAATGCTTTAAATTGAGTGTGCTTACCAACCATTTTTTTTTATTTTTTTTTTTTATTCCAGGACAGTGAATGCAAATGGTCACAAGAACAGATATCCCTCCAAGTTATAGGTATCGACAGGGGTGTAACTATAGGGGGTGCAACCGCACCAGGGCCCATAAGGTCAGGGGGGCTCCATTATTGTTGCTCCTCCACTGTATTTATTGTATCTGTGCTCACTTGGCATCATGTAGAGAAAATAAGCACAATTCTTCTCTGTTGTTTCAGTCTTAAGTAATATAGCTGAATCCAAAAGAGTTAAAAGAAAGAAAAAAGTTTACTGTATGAGCGTTGAAAGGACCCCATTTAATGTTTGCCCCGGGCCCTGACACACTTACGCTACGCTATTAGGTAAAAAAAAGAGCAATAGGGTTAACAACTGACTAATATTCTAGCTCTGCAGTTACATAGAAATCATCATAAAACTAATTATGATTAACCCTTTAAATGCCAAGCACGTAGTTTCTACATGGTTGCTTCTTCTACCCTTAAGTGCCAAGCACGTAGAAACTACATGCCTGGCATTTTCCCCTAATAGTTAAAAAATAGAAAAAAAAAAAACACTTACCTCTGGTATCCATGTGTAGCTGCGGGTCCCCTCTTCCTGGGGGGGGCATCCGACCCCCCCGTCGTCCTCTGTCTTCAGGAGGGGGCCCGAAACCGCCCCCCCCCCCCATTTCCAGCGCTGACAGTTCGCCTGTTAAAAAAAAACAAAAAAAAAAACTGTCACTCACCTTCGCACCCGATCCTTCTTTCCGGGGATCCTCTTCAGCAGGGGGGGTCCGATCCCCCCCCCCCCCTGGGCTGCGCAGGCTCAGGTGAGGACCCTCTTCCGGGTCCTCACCTCTTGTAATGGCGGCGATGGCTGCCGCCCCCCGGGCCCCGTCCATTGTGGGAGGAGCGGGATGACGTCTCTCACCCGCCCGGCGGTGATCACTACCGGCATCTGTCACTGACATGACAGCGGCGCGGGACAGCGACGAGGGACGCAGGATCGGAGGTGAGTACAGTAAAAAAAAAATAAAGATTTATTTTTCTTGTGTCAGTGTCTTTTTTTTACATTTAAACCCTTGTGAACTGACCCCTACACCAGTTCACGAGGCTGGGGGGATGGCAAGTCACCTGCGACTAGCGGGTGACTTGCCATTAACCCCCGGCACCCCCATTACCTGCCTCCCCAAAGCCCAGGGGGGGGCAGAAGAGCCCGACCCCACGGGCTATGCGGGCTTGTAGCCTGCAGGGCCAGGGGCCACATAAGCTGGCCCCTGCGCCCTGTTTCTACAAGCCCTGCATAGCTGGTCCCGGGCTGGTTACTTTGGGTAAGGGGGACCCCATGTCAATTTTTTTTTTTTTTTTTTTAAGGGTTTTTAACCCTTAAAAATCCTCAAAAAATGCCCCCCCCCCTCCTCCCGGGAGGGGGGACACTATGTCATTTTTTTCTCGATTTAACCCTTTGTAGTGTGGATGGTAGTTGTATTTTATTTGAAAATGTTATAAAGTACTTGTTTTAGTTTGGGGGGTCTCCTGGGCAGGAACAGGGGGCTACCGATAAATATGTGGTACCGTTCTAATCGGTAAAAATGGGGCTTTCACATGCAATATGGTTTTCCTTAATAAAATACATTTTTTATTTAAAATAAAGGAGTCAATTTTCTAAAAAATTATTTATTTATTTTTTTTACTTAATAATATTGTAAAAACAAAATAAAATTTACAAACAAGACATTTCATGTTACAGCCTAAACTCTGCAGCAAAAATATATATATATATATATAATTTTCCTGAAAATTCCAGCAAAAATGGCGCAAAACGGGGAAAAATGACCTGTCAACAGTGGGTGACAAAATCTCAAGTAGGCTGGCAATTAAAAGGGTTAAAAGTAGCTATGCATGTTGGGTATTGTTCTGTTCGGGGGACCTTGCGCTTTCAGACTTAGCTTGTTTTTTCTGGTTTGCATATTTATATTTTAGGAAAAGGTGTTTTTTATTCAGCATTTTTATCCATTTTTTAGGGAAACCCTGCGCAACCAAAGAATTCTTTGAGGCATTAATTCCAAAAAGATGAGCCCACTACAACAAGCTAGGTGCGCTTAGAAAGCTTAACATGTGTACTTTCAGGGAATATATGGTTTATGGGGGATATTCCAAATGTAAAGGGTTGTTTTGGTTGAAAAATCGCAAGGTGCGCACTTTGTCTGCAGAGCTGAAATTTTCAAGTAAAATTACCGTTACGCACATGCTTTACTTTGGGGTGTTTGGCAACTCTTCCCTTGACAGTACCTATGCATGTTGGGTATCGTTCTGTTCAGGGGATGTTGCTTTTTCAGATTAAACTTGTTTTTTCTTGTTTGTATATAGTTTTTTTTAGGAAAATGTGGCTTTGATTCTGCTTTTTTATCCTTTTTTTAGGGAAACTCTTTGCAACCAAAGAATGCATTGAGGGATTACTTCCAAAAAACTATGGCCACATCAATAAGCCTGGTACACCTAGAAAGCTTGAGGTGTGTACTTCCAGAGCGTATATAGTTTGTTGGGGGTATTTCAAATGTAAAGGGTTGTTTTGCTTGAAAAATCGCAAGGTGCGCACTATAGGCTCGATTCAGAGACACATTCGTCTGGACTTCCGTGGCTGTCTGTGAAAGTTTTGGTGGGTGTTTGTCATTTTTTTGCTTTTTTTCGTTCATTTTTCATTCGTACGAACGTTCGGGAATGCGCTTTCGATGAACGGAAGCAAATCGGAATATTTCCGTTCGTTTGGATCATTTTCCAAACAAAATCGGAAATTTTTCGTTTGTTCAGATAACTTACGTTGTTAGGATGGGTTTCCGTCTGATTCAGAGAGCTGATTTCCGACGGACCACCACCCTATAAATCCGTTTAATTTCCGATCCACTTACGGGACCTTTGAGGGCTCGGATTGCTATTGTTGAACATGTTTTGCGGCTATGTGGAGGAGTCTGCGCGCCTTTAGCACCAAGGCATTGCATGTATCAGCACGGCCGAGGCCATAAATTGTCTTGCAATGCATACCTGAATCAATACATTTCATGTATGCCTTATAGAAGCATTTTAATGCTGACCATAATTAGTCCTTAGCATGTAAACATTTATTTTCCCACACATCCATATAATTGCTATATTTTTTTAGACATGCCCTTTGTGAATTATATTTGGATTGTTGAACTTGAATCTTAATTTGTTGTAAGAGTTCTTGTTTTAGTTGGTTACCTTTGCTTTGTGTAATTATTTTATATTTGGTTGCAGGAACCGCAAGATGTGCCACTCGCTCTTGCTCCTGATGCCCATTCTTTGCCTGCGAAGGCCCTCTGGCTTTTGAAGTCCAGATTTAGGTGTTTGGACCATACGGGGGGGGGGGGGGCACTGCAGTATGACCCAAACAAGGTTATACCAATATTTTAATTTATGTTTTTTTAACAGGGACCACACGTGCCACAGTGGCGCAACTGTCAGGGTTCTTCAGTTTGTGGGCGAGATGCAGGAGCTGCGCAACTCGTTGGGGACCACAGATGAAGAATAATGTTCAGTGGCCTGCCATTGCTATGTATTTTGTTTTTTATAGTTGTAAAAATTTTAAATTTTCAAAATGTTTAAAAAATTTTTAATTTAATAATGGAATAAAAAAAAATGTTACATTGTCATTTCATTTACAAAATACATTAACACAAAACAAATGGGCCCAGAAATATTTAAAGATGAATATTCACATGATCGAGAAGTGATTTGGGTAAGTTTTAGGGGGCTAAAATGGAAGAAGAACCTAACCGAGAAGTGGTTTGGGTGAGCTTTAAGGGTCCAAAAGGGAAGATGGAGGATAGTGCTAAGTGGTTTGGGTGAGCTTTAAGGGTCCAAAAGGGAAGATGGAGGATAGTGCTAAGTGATTTAGCTAAACATTGTAGTAGAAGTTAGGGTGGCAAATATGTAGGCGAGCACTTTAATGAGTTAAGTTTGTAGAGCACAGGCGCAAGATCGTAAGGATTTCTGTCTGGATGATTATTTATTGAAAAATGGAAACAGAAACTAAAGTGGGAAACGTAAAGGATTCATGGGAGGATACGATGGGAAAAGGGCAAAAGCGAAAGCCTACGTTGTAACATGTGAAAATGAAACGGAAAAGTCTGGATGGAAAATGACATCCTCATATTCGTAATCTGCCGTTTTCAATGCATGCACAGAATCGCTCGTACACTCATATGAGAGCGGAAACATTTCCAAAAAAAAACAGATCGGAACTAAAATGGAAGTTTTATTTTGTCTCTCTGAATCAAGCCTTTTGTCTGCAGAGCTGAAATTTTCAAGTAAAATTACTGTTACGCACATGCTTTACTTTGGGGTGTTTGGCAAATCTTCCCTTGACAGTAGCAATGCATGTTGGGTATCGTTCTGTTCGGGGTATGTTGTTTTTTCAGATTAAACTAGTTTTTTCTTGTTTGTATATAGTTTTTTTTTTTTTTTTAGGAAAATGTGGCTTGATTCTGCTTTTTTATCCTTTTTTAGGGAAACTCTTTGCAACCAAAGAATACATTGAGGGATTACTTCCAGAAAACTATGGCCACATCAACAAACCTGGTACACCTAGAAAGCTTGAGGTGTGTACTTCCAGAGAATATATAGTTTGTTGGGGGTATTTCAAATATAAAGGGTTGTTTTTCTGGAAAAACTGCAAGGTGCGCATATTGCATAGCATAGTTGTATTTTACCTGAAAATCCCCTAATTGTTGTTTCAGTTTGGGGGAGTCTCCTGGGCAGGAAAGGGTGTCTACCTATACATATGTGGTATCGCTGTAACCGGAAGAAATTGGGATTTCACACGCAATAAGATTTTATTGACAAACTTACATTTTTAATTACAAAAAAACACTACAAATTGTAAAAAATAGATTTTTTTATTTTTTTGCACATATTTCACCCAAAAATATTGAGAATACACCTAAAAAATGACAAACAAGACATTTCATGTTAAAGCCCAGACTCTGCTGAAAAAAAACAATATATAAATTTTCCTGGGAAATCCCTGGAAATCCCTTCAAAAATCAAATTTGAACATGGGGAGCGCATAATAGTGCAAAATGGTCTGGCAACAGAGGGTGACAAAATCTCCAGGTAGGCTGGCACTTAAAGGGTTAAACTCACAATGCCTTTTACAACCAATGGACTGTTAGGAAAAAAGTGTTTCTTAAAACGTGCAATGTTATTTGACCTCTGTAGCCCCGTCTAGTGATTGGAATTCAGAATGGACTACTTGTTTTCATCAGCTTTTTAGTTTGTGTGAAATCTCTTAAGAAACTGATCTACCTAATGTCTTGTTACTATGGATACTGCATTTTATCCAAGTGCGGTGGCTGTAAGAAAATTGGATTTTTAAGCACACTTGATTTAACGGCATGCTTCATCGTATTTGTCTATTGCAAAGCATGCAGTTCCCTGTAAATTTTGTACATTAAAATACATTGTCTGAGTTATTACCACCACTTGTAAGCATTTATGTATACATGGGCCGAAATGCTTAGTCTGACCTCTTAAAAAGGTGTGTAAAGTCCAATGTCACATGTTAGTAATTGGATTCTAGCTCTTTTCTGCAAAGCTCAGAAACACAGTTACACATAATAATAAATCCCTCACAAGAATTTATGCAATTTCAGTTGCCTGAAGTTCTCAAGTCATCCGACTGGTTGTCTGAATTCAGAGCTTGTAGAGGAATCTATCAGCAATACATAGTAGCTCTAATCCACATCCCTTGTCTAATATAAACAGTAGGGAGGTGAGATTCAAGCTGACTTGGACACATTGAGTGTCTGGGCATCCACTTGGCAAATGGAGTTCAATGTGGATAAGTGTAAAGTGATGCACTTGGGATCTAATAACCTGAAGGCCACATATGTCCTCGGGGAAGTCAGGGGGTGAATCACTTGTTGAGAAGGATCTGAGGGTACTGGTAGATCACAGGCTAAATAACAGCATGCAATGTCAAGCAGCTGCATCCAAGGCCACCAAGATACTATCATGCGTTAAAAGAGGCATGGAATCACGGAATAGGGATGTAATTTTGCCTCTTTACAAGGCACTGGTGCGCCCTCACCTGCAATATGCCGTCCAGTTCTTGGCACCAGTTCATAGAAAGGACGCTCTGACTATGGAAAGGGTGCAGAGGAGAGCCACCAAACTAATAAGAGGAATGAAGGATCTTAGTTATGAGGAAAGATTACGGAAATTAAATCTGTTTAGTCTTGAGAGGAGGTGACTGAGGTGGGACATGATTAAATTGTATAAATATATAAATGGGCAATACAAAAAATATGGGGAAACACTAATTCAGGTAAAATCCTCTCTAACGACAAGGGGGCGCTCCCTTCGACCGGAAAAAAAGAAATTCAGCCTCCGGAAGCAAGAATTGTTTTTTACCATAAGAACTATAAAGCTGTGGAATAGCCTCCCACAGAAGCTTGTTACAGCATCAACCGCTGAGAGCTTCAAAAAAGGATTAGATGCTTATTTAGAAGAAAATAACATTAACAGTTACTATTAGCGGTTATCAGTAAAAAAAAAAAAAATAAATAAAATAAAAAATAACTTTCCCTAACCTTACACCCTTGGTTGAACTTTATGGACATATGTCTTTTTTCAACAGTATTAACTATGAAATGTTGATTGCATTAGCATGACTGGAGCTATTGGGTGTTATTACACCAAGCTTAAAGGGACTGTAAACCCAATGGCAATAATAAGGCAGCAAGCAGCTTACCTGATGACTGCCCCAGATGCCCCTCCTCAATTTTCTGCAATATAGGGTAGAAGACGTAACAAGGCTCCATAGTTTGCTCCTCCTTACAAATTCCTCCAGCACCACACAAAAAAAGTGGTCAAACAGACTTTTCATTGGGGCTCTCAGCGTGAGCGAGAACAGAAAGCTACAGTGGTCTCACAGCTGTATCTGACCACAGCAGAGCATGCTCATACCTCATAAAGCTGCGCTATGACACCCTTTCCAGCTCTGCAACGACCTGGAAAGTGGCTTTGCTGATAATGGAGATTTTGAGATACTTTGAAATGTTTTTTTAGACCAATGTGCGTGTCTGAGCAGGGATTTTAAATCATATTGTATTAGGTGGCTTTTACTTTAATACTACAGTTGTCCGTGGGTGGGGTGGTTCTTGGAATTAAGTTATAAATTCTTTTTTTTTATCTAACATTCTTCAGATCAGATTAGAATATTCGCTCACCTAGAGTCTCTCATCAAAGTCATCAGAAACAATGTGTCTTTCTACTTGATTTTTTGATGTGGATGGTGCCTGACTTGGACAGGGTAAGTGAGAAGCCTGGAGATCTACTTTGTCTTGAGTGGAAGATGCTGTGTGTTGGACAGCTTCAGGAAAAATATAAAGTGGCATTTGAGCTGCTGCATAAACGCAAGTTTGAATCTTCACAGTACCCGTAACAATAGATAAAAATTGTTGCTACCAAGTCATTCCTCTAATAATTGAAAACGACTGCCAAAGGAAAGTTGTTGTGGGTTGTCATAACTATTACAGGACAAGAATTTCGACTTACCTGCACCAGATGCAATTTATAAGCCTCGTGGAAGAAAGAAGTAGTTTGTGTATATACAGGTACATCAGCACATTAAATAAAGAATCTGTCATGCCTGGAGTTCCTCCTTAGCTTTCAGCTGCTATGCAGCTTGTTCTGCAGAGTTCCTGTGACATTACCTGGCCTATTGTCAGATCCCGAGAATACCTGTCTTCGTTGTGAGCCTACAACCCCCAATCTCCACAGCCAACTTCACCTATAGACATGCCGGGACGCTATATACGCCTCGCTGGACACGGTTGCCCCCAGGACTTGATGGCTCAAAGATTGTAGGCTCACAGGGAGTAAAGACAGATAAACCGAAGGTCAGACTGGGCGAAGTAGGTAAGTACTGGAAACAGTTCGGGTGCTTCGGAAACAGGTAAGTACTGGAAGCAATTCGGGTGCTCAGGAGAAATCAAACGAAGTCAGACGTCAAGCCAAGGGTCACACCAGGAGGTCAGAGAGCTGCGCGGTACAAAGGGATAAGACGGAGATGTAGTCAAGGATTCAAGCAAATGGTCAAAAACAATATGTACAGTAAATCACAGGAGAAATCACAAAGCCAGCTAAATGCTATCACAGGCACTGACACACTGAAGTGGTAATCCCTTTATAGAACTGAACCGGACTGGATTGGACAGGGAGTCCGCCCAGAACTGGACCTCTTAGGATTTGCTCCTTTCAACAGTCTCCAGCGGCTGGAGGACATAAGCTTACTGTGCTTGCGCGCAACCACGAGCCGAGTGACAGTGGACGAGGCAGGAGGGTGCACTCTGCGACGCACACGCCGCCGGCGCTTGAGGCGGAAGCAACTGCCGGGCAGGAGAAGCCCCGGCCAGCCGTCTAAGGACACCACGGGAACGGAATGAAGGTAAGTCATTCATGACACCTATGTAAGCTGATCCACACATGGCTTCAGTAAATCAGCATTAAATCTGTCTTCTGAACTGTCTACCCAGACTCTGTCTTTGGACTTCTGAACCTGTACCTGTATGTATGCACTCTGACTCTACATGTTTATATATGTACAGCAGCCTGTTTGAGGTGTGTGTTGTTCACTGGCTGTCACAGACAATTTGCTGTCGATCTTTAACAGAGGATTTCTCCATTGAGAAATCCCTGACAGAATCAATGTAAAATAAAAAAAAAAAAAACTGCTCATGTACCCTATGCATTGCAAAAATACCTAACTTACACCTGAGCACCCCATTCCCCCTCTAGAGCACCCCTGTAACTTCAGGCTGCTAATATCATACAGAGGGGAAAAAATATTCTGGAAAAAATAGTAAATACACTTATGGTGATTAAAAATATGATATTAAAACTATTTTACCTCAGAAATCTCATCGTAATTGCTGGCGCAAAACGCATCAACCTGGTGTGAAAGTAGCCTTAAAAGAGCAGAATTTCCCAAGTGGGCTGGGGGGAGGATATCCTGACGGCTGATGCTCAAAGATGCAGCAAGGCATATGGTTTTATGAAAAAAAAAATCTTCCTACAAAGTTGTTGAGCTGTTTTGCAGTTCTTCCTCAGAACACTTTTCAGAACTGAAGACGGTTCTGTGGAGAGGGCGATGTGCCCAGAGGCAAAACAACTATATTAACAAGTTCCCAGTTTCCTGATGGATATGCACATCACCCACAGCTAAGACTGAAGTGACTGTCCCGGGAAGAGTAATAACGACATTTAACCCTATTGAAACTATTAAACAAGCTAGCTAACACTTGCTAAAAACATGGACTGTTAGTTAACAGATTGCAATGAATGTAAAAGTGAGGTAACCACGGCAAGGCTGTCCAATTTATACCCCGTCCCTAACATTACTAAGTCTACAGGAGTTTGTACAGACATTACTAATTCTTTAGTTGTGTGTGCACAAGCAATGCAATTCATGAACCAGCCTGTCGGGCAATCCAGCAGATCTGGCCACTCTGTTGTAGCTCTCCCAATGCAACATGGAGTCCAAATGGCCTCTACCTAAAACACCTCATCGGAACTGTAACTGTGCAGGCAATTTAAGCATTTTTTATTGTGTGTGTGCAAGCAAGTTAAGATATTGCAATGCCTTTAGACAGGCTGATTTATGTATTGCATTGCTTGTGCACACACAAGTAAGGGAGTAGCAATGTCTTCCAAACATTTGTAGGCTTAGTAATGTTAACAGGGAAAAGGAATACTCAGTGCCCAAAAACAGCCCATGTTATTTAATTACTAAAGTATTTCCCAAAAAATTCAGTTCCCCTGTCCATCAGAGAAAACGGACCTTCAGCATCAGTCTAAACGTGTCTGCAATCCCCTCAATGGTATGTTGTGTTTGTTGGGCATTATCCAAAATCTCGGAGATTAAGTTCTGGGACTGTTGTTGTCTGAGTGCCCTAGCTAATATTGCGCTGCTCTTGTTTCCATATTCGTAATAAGTGTGTTTAAACCTCCTGATTAAATGTTTAGCTTTCTGTCGCAGTAGGGCATTGAGAGCCTCTCTTGTTTGGGTCAGTTCCCCGAGCACTTTCACCGCCTCAGTCTGCTTATGGGACAGCTCCAGGCCGCGGATCCTATCAGTGAGCTTTGCTATTTGGGTTAGCCTTTCCCTCTTGAGCCTCGCTCCGTGAATAATTAGGAGGCCCCTAATCATGCTCTTATGTGCCTCCCATAGTGTAAGTAGCGAGACCTCCCCATTGTCATTGGCTCTAAAGTAGGCCTCTAGGCCCTCCTTCACCGCCTGTGCCACCACCACATCCTGAAGGAGAGACTCATTCAGTCTCCACGTCGAGGAGGGGGGGGGGGGGTCTGTCCACGAGGTCGAGGTCAAGGAACACCGGGGAATGATCCAAAAAGGAGGTCGGGTATATCCTGTCTCCAGAAGCCAGGCCCAGTAAGCTGTGTGACACCCAAATATAGTCCAGCCTGGAATATGTCCCATGAGCATTGGAGTAAAAAGAGTAATCTCGCGCCCCGGGATTCCTGACCTGCCACGCGTCCACCAGCTGCATTCTATGCAATGTCTTCTTCAGAGATCTCAAAGCCAAATGTGAGATCGCTGACCTGCCCACTGAAGAGTCCAGGAGGGGTTCTATAGTTAAATTGAAATCGCCTCCCAGTATGACTTCCCCCTCTCTAAACTTCTCAGTTTTGTCCAGAGTGTGTTTCAAGAATTTGCCCTTGGTTGGGTGCATATATGGAGGCTAACGTATACATTTTATGATTAATCAGCCCCTTGGCTAACACCACCCGACTCATCCTTCCAGACCTCCCTTAATATGAAGGGAACGTCTCTGGCAATCAGGATCGCTACTCCCTTTTTTTTGGCGTCTGCAGCGCAGCTGGTGAACACATGGGGAAATTGTTTGTTACAGAGTTTAGGAGCTGAATCTCTTTTGAAATGTGTCTCCTGTAAAAATATGATTTTCGCTTTACATCTTCTTAATTCCTGACCCAGGATAGTTCTCTCCTCTGGGGTATTAAGCCCCTTCACGTTCAAGGTGACTATCTTTACAGGGGCCATGTTAGCGAAGGGAGACTGTGAAGGGACAGAGTCCGCCAGACAGTGGTACTATTCATCACTTGCCCGGTTCCACACGCCAAGGGGGGAAGGAGGAGTAGTTAGGGGGCAACAAGAGGACGAAAAACAGGGGGGGGGGGGGGAGGTGCGTTCCCGAGGAGTGGGAAGGAAGGAGGAAGAGGAAACTTGGGGAGTATAACACCAGTAACAAGGGGAGAGGGAAGGACTAGCAAGTAGTCCGCAGGAAACTGTGCCTTTTTTAATACGCACTAGGTGAGGAGGTCCTCCAACCACAGGCAAACAAGCCCTGTGCTAAGGCTATTCCCATCCGGAGGAGACCAAAAGGCTTCTCCAGAGGGGTGCACCACGTGTGGGGGGGGGATTGGAAGACTAGGCCCAAGAACGTTGGGTAAGGAGTCGCACCTGTATTATATCTACTCAGCGAGGCACATCCCAGCCATGAGGCGTCTCCGCCCTGCCGCACAATGTGTAGGCAGTCTGAAACAGAATGACACCACGCCCAGCAGCATAACCCAGCAGCTATCCAAGCAGGGGTTCCCGAGGGGAGAGAGGACCCAGTCATATCAATTTAGTCAACCGCTAAACATTAGGATCTAATACCACTAAAAGAGAAAAAAAACATCAACAATCACAACATAGCAACATAACTTAACAGGGGGGTGGGGCCCCCGAGTCCGGGGCCCACAACTGGAACAGCGTCTGGGGCGAGGGCGAAAGCACTGAGCGACAGGCCCCTCCCCCGGTTGCTGCTCGCTTGCCGCTGCTTTTCAGATGCCGGGTGCGGAGCTCCGTCCCAAGGCAGCTTTACTCCGCCATGTCAAACCACGCCCCCGGTAGGATGATTTTTAATGTGGACAATCTGTATGTACAGGGTGGGGGAAACATATAAAAAAGGCTCTAATTTAGGGTGAAGGTCCGGTTTAACTGCTGCAAATAAGCGTTTTTTTCCCCTCAACTGTTATACTGCTACTCAGCATCAATTAACTAAGAAGTTATGTCTAGTAATCTAGTATAAATGTAGGCCAGTGGTCTAGTAATGTGGGGTAGTTGATCCCCTCGTTTATGTTTTTCCTGCTAGATGTACATGGTGACAATAAACCGTTCTGATAAACTGATTTAATATTCATAACACTAACAGGAAGCAGTAGTATATCTGTATGGCAGCTCTATGCTAATTCAGTTACAAGCTAAACTGACTAATAATGGCAGTTTAGTTATTAGTGCTTTCAGATTTATTGCAGGTATTATAACTGATAAGGCTGATCCCCAATGCTGAGCTTTTAACTTAAAGTGTACCAACAGTGTCACAATACATTTAAAGGTTAATAAAAAACCCTCAGCCCCTGTATAATAAATAAAACAAATATAGATGTAAATAAAATCAATGACGCACTTACAAAGTAAAAATTATTTTTTGTGCCACCATCTAGTGGAATCAGGCTCTGGTTTTTATCACAGTAGTGCAGAAATACCTGTGCATGGATTGTAGATGAACTGCTCAAGTCAGAGGAGGGGTGTGCACTTACCTCTTTTCCCTGAAGTTGTTGGTAGTGCGCATACATCTGAGGCAGCTTTGCAGCGGTCAAATCCATTAGGGTGCTGCCGCCAATGCGCATGTGCCGCCAGCCTTCACATCGTTGGCTGAATTAACTGTATGGGCGTGGCTGGTCGGCCTATTAGCCAATCAGTGCAGCCCACAGTAATTCAGCTCCAGTCTGCTCACAAGTGGCCAGCTGCCTACGCTGTGACCGTGGCACAACACTGAGCGAAAGACAGTGCGGCAGCAGCAGCATATTGTAATGGAATGCGGGGGGGGGGGGCAACATTTGGCCACAGATTTCTTCCTTTTCTGTGGAATCTGCAGCCCACGGAGGCGGATGTTAAAATGCCGGCATGCTTCATTTAAATAAAGCTCCATGTTTTGATAAATACTTTTACAGTTTTTCTTCCTTTAAAGTAGCTCAAAACCTACGCCCCAACGGCCCTGAAATCTATAAGATTTCTAAAAGTATTGCGATGCCCCGCTGTGTGAAACCCCCCAGGTAGCCCGAAAACTCCCCTTCCTTCCCGGTCCAACGGTGCATGTGCGAGGCACGGCCGCATCCCCCCTATCCCAGGGTGCCATTTGTGAATGGCTGGTGCGGGCACCCTCCTTGCTAGAAGGCATCAGGTGATGCGGCTGCCAGTGCGCTCAGATCCGCTCACCTTAGATCAAGGGACGGGAGAGTGATGATTAGACAGGAGGGGGCTGCACATGCACCGTGGGAAGGGTGAGTGAGATCAGAGCGACCTGGGGGTTTCACACAGGGGCAAGGACCAAAACCTAGGATAGTCAAAATCCTAGGTTTTGGTCCACTTTAAGCACAGCATGGGTGGGATTTTTTTCTTATGTTAATAGACTGTTGGTCCCCTAATATATCATGGCTGGAAGGCACCAAGTAGCGCTGCTGCACGTGCAACGAGTAATATGGCCGACCATTCAAACAGCAGACTGCATCCAGTTTGTGTTTTTATGAATTTTGGGCTAAGGCTTTATTATTCTGGATATAGGATTCTGGGTATAGGATCACTTTAATTACACAAGAACACCAGTGCGGTAATCTCAGGTCTGTGATCATGGCATCCATGTATTATCTGCTGAAGAACCTTTCTCTCTGCTCAGAGCTCTAGCGTGTGTTCTGCTGAACACATTTCTGCCACAGTTGACCATTGCAAGGATTCCGGGAACTAGGTGCATAGGTAACACGCCCCAGTGCTTTCTGCACCTTTACACACTGTGGGTGGGACCTCGAGGGACTTGGACCATAGACCAAAAGTCTGTTTACGGTGGACTGAAATAATTAGTGAAGCACTACATGTAAAAATAGATTATTATTTTATTGGGCATATATAGGAAAAAACAAAAAAATCACATAAAAATATAGAACACTAAATAAATAAATTTTAAACTTTAAAATATACACTAAAATAAGCATCTAAAAAATCTAAAGCAAACTTTACATAAACACAATGTATAATTGTATAAAAATACTTAATCATAATAAAATTTTAGTAAGATTTAGATTAATAGCTAATAATAAATAAAAACAATCACTGGCATTACAGTAAATAGTCTTGCTCCATCTGAAGTTGTCCCATTTTTATAGAATCCAAAACCCATGTATACAGAACAATTTTAAATTTTCTTTGAATGGCCCTCCTAAGAAGTTTAAGCTCTGCTAACCGAGACCTATCATCACCAATGACTACATGAGAAACCCCCTCTTCAAGGTCATTTACCACCTTTGCTCCATAAAAACGAAGCTGTAATGTTATAATACTCAAACTAGAAGTTGGAATCTTTGTTCCTGGATTATTAAGGGTAGCAAAGATATCTGCATAGACAACACATTGACGGAATATACTGTGAGAAGCACCCTCCCAAGAATAGCGTTGTTCTAGATGAGCAATCATGTCCAGGGGGATTTTTTCCTTGTTGTCGGGCATTCTGCTAAATACGTCTTTCAATTCACTCTCATTTGTATCTGTGACATAGCTGTCACCATAGCAGTCATATTCACAAGCAAAGTGTTCTTTGGTGGAAGGACACATATGAATCATATGGTGAGGTTGCCAAGGGACAAAGGCTTTCTTTTCAAAACACTCAAGAAGCCAGGCAGCTCGAACAACATCATGCTTATTCGACAAGATGATGTTCTTCACTCTGACATTTGTAGCTCCAACAATGACACAATAGGTGTCTTGTCCGGGATTCTGGACAATTATGCCACCACATGCAGCTATAATGCTTTCAAGATCAGCCTTTGTATGTTTTTCTGTTCCACTCATGACACAGAATTCAACCTCGTCAAACATAGAGGACTCTTTTGTAATATTGGTAAGATCTGGTGCTTTCAGATGTGAAACCACTCCTATTACTTTCTTTATTTTAGGAGCCGCTTTTCGCTTCTTTTCTTGTGGTTCATCATTGATGTCCAAATGCTTTGAGGCCAGTTTTCCAGAAGCCTTTTCCCTAAATGTTTCCAAATCATCAATGGTCATACAGTGGTACCATTCCTTATCCTCTCTTATCTTTTCAATCCGAGGAAAACGGAGGGTGCAGTTTGTTTTGTACATATCACTAGGAACAATCTCTGCAGCTTTTACTTGGACAATGACAGAGTTACAAGGCTGAATATAGACCTCAGGCTTTTCAATAGCACATAAAATAGTATCAGGGGGATCTCTTTTGCGGTAAGGCTTCCAGTGAGGAGCCAACTTTAAACCAAGGTCATATAATTCCTTCATTGTGTAGCCGGAACCAATACGACAGATGGAATGAAACACAGTTGGCTTTTCTCCAGGTTTTGGGGTTTCTGCTACAGCACATAAGAAATGAGACATCATTCCACCTCGGGAACCCTTTCCCCAGTAACCTCCAACAATCAGGAGATCTAGTTCATCCATTAGTCCATTAACATATTCAGGCTTGATCTTTAACCAACCTTCTCCACGTTTATCTGGTTTATAAATGGAAATAGGATCTTTCACCATAATACCTTCCTCACGGTTATCGATAGCTTCATTCAGTGCATCCACTACTTCTTTTCTGGTGGTGGCTTCTGTCTTTTGAGTAATGTGAATTCTGCCAGGGACCGGGATAAATACATCACGGAGAACATCATATCTCCCTCTAAGTGTTTCATGAGCTAGTTTCTTATCATTATACATTAGGATATCGAACACACAGTAACAAGTTTGGAGTTCAGAATCATCCACCATTCTCTTTATATCAAATTTGTTCCCTTTCTGCATAAAAGTCTGTGTAGTTGGATTGTAAGCCATCATCTCTCCATCTAGAATGCAGTTTTGTACATTTATTTTAAACACATTATGAATAAATGGGGTCAAGGAGCCTTCAAGGGGAGAAGCACCAAATTGCTGTGTGTAATCATAGCCGTTTCGTGAGAAATATTTATAAACGTCGCCATCTTTGTGCAACTGCATTCTCTCACCATCAAGTTTAGTTTCAATGTAAAAGCTCTGGTGGTTCATTTGCTTTTCTATTTGCGGAATATTAGCAATTGCAGCGAGCATTGGTTTGAAGGCAGAAAACAAGGAGATAGAGACATCGCCAAGACAAACGGTGGGATCATGCAGCTGTAGACATACTTTTTCTAGGTCAGTGGTGACATTGTGAAGTTCTGCAGCATCTCGGTGAAAAATGGAAAACACCGTTTGCTGGCTGAAGCCAAGCTTCATGTCTTTGATTATCATTCTTATAAGCCATTTCTGTTCCAGAGCAGTAGTGCTGGCTATCAGATGAAGCAGGCTCTTCTCCACCAGTTCCTTCTTTCTAGCAGCATTGTTGCTGGCAATTGCATCTAAATGGTCATTTACATCCTTTATGGTTAAGCTCCCGTCTTTTCGGCACCTTGACTTAAGAACAAAGTACGCAATTGCAGCAAAATCTCCAGCATCAGAGCTTGAGCCAGTAGGAGTTCTGTAGTTTAAAAGCTTTAAAGCATCTTTGCCATCTTTTGGTAAGCCTAAAACTTTAATATAAAGCTTGGCCAGCATAGTCTCTTTAATTCCATATGCCATTCTCTCCCTTTCCAGCTGTGGCAGGATAAGACGCATTGCTGGGTAAAAAGAGTCTGTAGTCTTCGGTTGATTTTTATGAAGGGCATTATGAAATTTCCTCCAGGAATCTACAAACGGTTTAAATATTTCTGTTTTTTCACTTCGGTTCTTGGATTTCTGAATTCTCTCTAAGATATTGCAGAGATCAGCAAAAGGAACTTGGGAGGCTACAGTACTATTGGCAGAAGAATTTGAAGAGCTGGGTGCCGACATGAGGACTTCTGAAAAAGAAAATAACATTCATGCGACTAAAGCTGAATCTCAGACACAACACAAATACTTGTTGGTTTATTCTATGTAAAATATCACAGGATATGTGAAAACTTTTCGCAAAAGTGTGATCATTATTGATGAATCAGTCTTTCTCAATGCTAACTTCTCGCTTTTTGGCAATAAGTATACTATCCTGTTAGACTTGTCTTGCCCATCGCCGCTTTCCTCACTGGCCAATACTGTATGATGTAAGTGATGTGATCTCATTGCTTGCCAGCAATCAGTGTCATAAAAGCAGAAAAAAACAGAATTTTGACTATCCCGGGTTTAGTTCAATGTCCCACTCTTTGAAACCCCCCAGATTGCCTATACAAAGTCACCTCCTTTCCCTGGTCCTAGGGCACATGTGTGGGCTCTCGTCCAATCAAAACCATTTAGCATGCATATTTAATGCTCGGCAAACAGCTCTGTTGATGGCAATTAGGAACGAGAGCAGCCGCATCCCCAGCAGTGGGCAAGCTCCCGCCACCAACCTATCCAAATGACTGGGGGCAGGAGTGCGTGCACAGCCCAAAATGAAGCCAGGAGGAACAGGAAGGAAGTTTTGCTGGGACCTGGGGAGTTCACACAGAGGGGCATCATGATTTGGGATGCCCCATGGGGAAGGTCCGCAGCTGGTCCTGGAATCTTTTAGTGAACATAAACAGGGTAATTATTATAGTTGAAAAACTAAAACCAGGTAAAAGGGCACCAGTGAAAGCCAATCATCCTGGTCAAGTAAACCATCTCTATCCAATAAAGGAAGATTGTCAACAAAACACTGTTTTAAGAACACTGAACTACACCATGCTAAGTTTTAGTCTGTTGCTGCATCCAATCGATGAGGGAGCCTGCTCCCTTGCTACCAGTAGCAGCATCAGCAGATCACAGCATGGTCTTGTTTCTTGCTCTCTCTACAGTCAGCCCAGTATATCTCAGCATTGACAAAAGGGATGGGAAGAGAAAAACTGCCCAGAATAAGACACCTGCACAAATAGCCCATCAACAACATCCAGTATGAAACAGTGTATTAACAAATATAGAAGCTATTCAAAAATATAAACACTGGACATTTAAAAACAAAGGTAATGCAGAGCTGGGCTGCTCCCTCCACAAATAAAATGCTTCTGGCCAAATCCTACATTAAAGCGACAATAGTGCAATAATTATATATAAACAACATATAAAATATGTACAGTCATCCTAGATGTTTAGTAATACACCCACAACCTATTCAGTGTACAACCATCTAAATAGTAACTCAGTACTAACCCAGCAGTAACACCCGGACCTGTGCCAGTAAGGCGAGTTAGTCCCCTGGGCTTTTCTTGTTTTTGGACTTTTGGTCCACTTTAAATGAAAGACATAGAAAACAGCATAAATACAAATTTCCCCAACCCCGTCCCTTGATTGAACTTGATGGATATGTCTTTTTCAACCGTACTACCTATGATGTATGGCACAAACTGTCAGTTAATCACGTGACCAACGAAAACTCTTCAGTTTGGATGTGCAAGCCCACTGGGAAATTTAGATTGGTCACCAGCAGCCACATGATTAACCTCCATTTTGTGCCATACACCATGAATGAGGAAGCAGTGACTTACCTAAAGTTCCTCTATAACTGTAGAGGCATCCCAAACTCTCCCTGGGACATAAGGTCATTTTTGAATCTTGGACCACATTGATGCTAAGCCCCATTATCTTCTGTCCTGGAAGGGCGTGTTATATGTGCTATTGGGTTTTAAATTGGCAGCCCAGCCTGTCTGTCCCCCTTGTCCTCCCTCCCCAGTGCTGAGATGGGGGTTATAGAAATAAAATGCCTTACTTCAACCTCCGCACTGTGCTTGCACATGTCCGCCTATTGATTTGAATTGGCAGAAGGGCGTGCGCATAGAGCGGGGGATGTTGCAATCTGCAACCTCTATACAGCTGCCAGTGGCTGTGCTGGATTCCCGAGACAGGTAAGGTGATATTTTTTTAACCCTCGACAACAAGACGGGGGGGGGGGGGGGTCGGTGTTGGCGACAGGAGCAAATGCAAAATACATCATGGAAGACACATACCTCCTAGAGCTTCTTCTGTAGTTCTGCTTTTTCTCTTGACACCAAGGTTTTTAGTACAAACACTCTGCAGTTAGAACCTACACACAAAAGGCAAACATGGTAATTCATAGTGACACATGTGAAACTCATGTCAATCAAACAGAAGGTGGACTCCAAGAAAAAGGCTCCTACATCCCATAGGTCTGAGGTTCCCCTCTCTAATCTGTCCAATGGTGCACTGTTCCTCAGCTGATCACCTCCCTCCATGGATACTAGCAGGGAGGAAACAAAGATAACCTCTAACCTAGGGGTTAGTCCTCCATAGTTACACCAGGCAAGGATAAATCATCTCTATATTAAATGATAAAATTACAAGAAAACACTGGAAATGGAGGTGCTTTTTAACAAGTCGACCATCATGGAGGAGAGGCGGTTATCCTAAATGTTCCTGCTGGACTTTAAAGGCAATAACACCTGTATGGACACGTTGACAGATATACTGTAGAATTGTTAACCAAAAAGACAGGTTTTGGGTTTTCTCCATATACAAAGTAATGCAAAACCTGGCGGATCTAGGCGCTTTGGATATAATTTTAAGAGGTGTAAAGGGATCATTTGCACTGGCCCACCTACTGCAAGAGATTCTGGGAGAAATTACATTATTCTTGGTTGTATGCCTCATGCAAATACTTTCCATTTTAGTAAGGCATTCTCTGTCCATAACCTTTAATACCGGGCGCTTTGATCCCTTTAAATACCCTATACCGCCTAAGATTGGGAATCTCCCTAAGCAGGCCTATGACTATGCTCTACATATTGTCAACATATTGTATCAAGCATTTAGCCAACCTCTTATACTGCAAGCTTGTTTGGACAGATGTTCCTGCTACTGTATTGTGTTCCTGCATGAGAGTCACTTACCATATTTTTACTACCCAAGGGCCAATTCTAGGACAAAATAAATAAAGACTGGTATTTACCTTTCTTCACCTGTAGCAGATAACTTGGGGGTTTGAACCTTTAATAGTTACCCATCCTGAAGATCCTGCACCAGAACCATTGCCGTGACCCTTCCACCTCATACAAAGGGAGCATGCCCTGTTGGGAACATTTTATTTATGCTTCAGCTTACTCTAGTGCTGGGGGTTTAAGTTGTACTCTCTCTACTGGAATTGAGAATATTCTGTTGAATTGTGGTTTTCATTATTGATGCCTTTTTCTCTCATTTTTAAGGATGTTTACATTGAGGACCAAAACCTGAACAAGAGGCTAAAAAACAATACTCTAGGTCAGTGGTACTCAACTGGTGGACCGGGGTCCGAATGCAGACCTCGGCTCCAGATTTCCGGACCCCTGCCCTGACAGTCCTGCACCCAGTTGCTTCTGTGTTGCCATGCTCAGCGCTGCCCCATTTACTTGTTACCAGACCTTATAGGCGGTAACATTTTGGACATCTCAGTCTTCCACCCCTGTACACGGTCTGCACAGAGTTCACAGGGGGTTAAAAGCAGTGTGCCATGGGCCAGAGCTGTAGGTTCTGTGGGGCCAAAATAAGCTCCTGTTTTTTCCTAGTGCCCAATAGAATTCTTGGGGTGGAGGCAAGCAGCCTTTTTCGGTTTGCCAGTGGAATCTATAGCCCTCCCACCCAGTGCGCTGATTTCTAACTATCCACTCCGTCCCACAGCCCCCGTCCGGACCTTCACCTCTCACCGGATGCCTGTAATTGGACCTTTACAAGAAGTGGTTGAGTACCCCTGCTCTAGGTATTGGTGGTGTGTCCCTAGGAAAATGCCCTGCTGTGTGCAACCATTCGTCCTCAATGTATCTAGGAACCCAGGAGGGTGACCTACAGGGAGGTTTGCTTTGTGGCAGCTTTCCCGCTTCCTTCGCTGTATGCTGCCCCACCAGCAGACCATCAACCAACCGCCATAACTGAGACAACCCCTCCCCCCCCCCCCCCCCCCGGCAACCTAACCCGCTTCATCCTGCAGTAAGCTCTGCAAGTATGAGGTTCCTTCCTTTTGTAGGACGTGGAAATGGCTGCATTCCCCATACCGGTGGAGATTCTGCTGTTGCTATTGCCAGGTTCTTTGGTAGGCGCTCTTAAGAGTAAAAGTCCAGGATAGCCAAAAAATAAAAAGGCACTTACCTGCTAGCCCACAGGCTTGATCCTACAAAGTCCTGCAGAACACTCCTCTCCCAGCCCTGCTAGCCATGTGCTAAATTCAAATCAGTGTAGGTTATCTCGAGCAGTCTTGTGATGTTTCCTCCTGCTGCCAATCAATGAAAGAGCATGCTCCCATGTGACTGGTAGAAAGGACCTGCTGCAAGATCAGGGAGAAGCTCTAAAACTGGAGGAGAGTGCACAGGACTTCTAGGGATTGAGTCTTCAGGCTAACAGGTAGCCACATTTGGTTTTGATTTTCTGGACAAGGACATTGAGAAAAGCTTAATGACACGGCTTACCAGCAACATGAGAGTTAAAGTGATCCTATACCCAGAAAGGAGGTTTATGTAGTCACCTTCTATCCCCAGCCCTGTGCTCCAAAGCAGCCCACGTTTCTTTTTTTTTTCTACTAAAGCCTTTATTTATAAAAGCATTAACCAGATGCAGCTTGCTGTTTGAATGGCAGCCATATGGCTCCCTGGTTGTACAGCAGTGCCCCCTAGTGCTCTCCAGCAATGATTCAGTTACACACAGTCTAGCAATGGGGGTCAGCCTTATCACTTCTAATAACTGCAATAAATCTGAAAGCACTACAAGCTAAACTGCCACATACACCTCATATGGCAATTTAGCCTGCAACTGAATAAACCATTGCTGGAGAGCGCCAAGAGGCGCTACTGCATGGCCAGGAAGCCGCCATTCAAACATCATACTGCTTTCTGTTAGTGTTTTATGAATACCCCTTTCTGGGTATAGGATCACTTTAAAGCCGCACCATACTCAAGTCACCACTTCCTCATTCATGGGTGTATGGCACCAAACAGCAGTCAATCAGGTGACCAACGGAAACCATTCAGGTTTGACATACAAGCCCACCGAGAAATCCAGATTGGTCGACAGCAGTCATGTGATTGAGGAAGTGGTTCAAATATGGGTATAGGATCGTTTTAAGGCCCCTGTCCTGATTCAGAATTACAAGGAAGAATTTAGGTCTACTTTAGGCACACACAAACTAGACACAATCTGATTGGAACTAAAAACTGTAGGGTGAATCAATGAATCCCTGCTCAGGATAAATGCTAATGTGGAGACAAACCATATATTTTACTCATCATGGCTCTTGGGGGCATCCTCACCCCCCCTTTGCCTAGATTACTTACCTTGGCATAATCCCATGGCATATTCTCAGGCTCTCTACCGATCAGCACTCTATGCCGTGCATATTGATGCCATATATAGACCCCACCACAGACCACCGAGAGCAGGTGCCACACAAGAGCTGAAAGAATACAGCACGATCTATGGGATCGCAGGCACGGTAAGTAAACAAGGTGAAAGGGGGGGGGGTTACAGAGCAGGGCATCTGCATTATAAATTAATTTTAAAATATACATATATATATTTTATTGAATAATTCCATGCTATGAGCTTTACTTCGCTGACATGACTACTCTGTGTTGACTAAATTTAGGAGAAACATAGCCTTGTTGTCCGCACAATATCTGCCATTGTCTCTATTTAACTATCCCTGAAGACCTCTGCTGTCTGCGTCTTGTGTGTTAACCTCGACACTGGAGGTCTGCCCATTGTTAGTATACTTAATTAAGGTTTACACTAACTGTAATCTGTCCCTAAATCTTTGTTAAATCATCTATAAGATTCCCGATTCCCTCCCCCCGGGGCATCCAAAATTGGGATGCCCCACTGTGTGAACCCCCTCAGGTTGCCCCATACACTTACCTTTTTTCCCGGGCCAATGGTGCATGCACGAGCCGCGGCCGCATCCCCGCTACCCCTCAAATAGTAACATGGTAATGTTGTTTGTCTTGTATCTATATCTTTGTTAGTTTGTTTTCTGTTAATATATTATATATTTAAAAGAACATCTATGTCAGGGTGCCTCAGGGGCAAGGACCAAAGCATAGGATAGTCAAAATCCTGGGTTTTGGTCCACTTTAAAACAATAGAATGAACCTGCATTGGTATTAGCAGCTGTGTCTCAAGCATTTATTAGTAAAATATTTGGTATTTGTTTGTGGCTTGGGAATTAGCGAATCGGGGCGCCCTGGAAGTTTGGTTCACTTCAAAGAGGAATAAAACCCAGTCCGGGCACAGTTGGAAAAGAAAGGTAGTGGCCATTTTGGAGCTTCCTCTCCCAGCATTTCAGCCATGCTGCTGATATAACTGACACAGTAACAGGAAGCACAGCAGCACTTCCTGTTTGCAGGTGGCCTGCAAATGCATGAGCTCCCATTTTGTTTTTAAAATTTACTACAGCACGAGTTACAAAAAGATAAATACATTTTTATGTGCTGCAATCTTAATTGCACTAGAGAGGGGGCATATGAGCACCAATCGTTGCTTGGTTTGGTTTAAGTCATTTTTGACTTTTGGTCCGCTTTAAAGCTTGGCAAAAGGCTCTGTTTAGACACACAGCTCAGCAATAGGGAGCGGGCACATCCCTGGTTCCCTTTAGCTGTCCCCAGCCTACCCTAATCCCAAGGGGGAGGGCAGAGAATAGCCCTGGAGTCTTAGAGAATCCAGGGCTGGCAGTGCTGGGTTTTGTTCCGCTTTAAATGGATTGTCCGCAGCCAAGAAAAACCCTCCATTCCTCAGGCTGAATTACTTGTAGTAATGTGGGGTATTAACATGGTTTTGGAATAAATCTATGCTGTCAGCTGTTCTGAAGATTAAATCATTTGAAAAATCAATCGGTGTGAGCGTTCAGCTCCAGCCTGTAACATTGTGCTGTGTGTGGCAGGAGCGGGCAGCCAATAGGGAAGTGGCCACAGCGCAGCCGTTACTATGGAGACGTCAGCCCCTCCATAGCAATGTGTGATGAACTCGGCCACACAGCAGCTATCAGCCCCCTCCCCCTCCATCTTGTGTGGTACCTTCAGCTTCTGCCTGTCCAGTCCGTCTATCACAAATTACCCGCACTACAGGCCAGCCAAACACAACTGACAGCAGGAAGAGCTATGTCGTCATCACCATGCGCCCGCCACCACAGCCTAACGTAATCCTACCGGAATGCTAACGCGCCATCTTTAGTAAGGGACAGCCTCGCAGGGACAGACCACGCACTGTTAAATTACTTTGCCAGCGGTCACGCTTCCTATAGGTGAAATGGCCTTTCTGTATATGCGTGCCCAAGTAGTAACTGTGTCATTGTAGCTGTGTTCGGGGATCTTTTCATGGCGGTGCTGGGCGAGTCACGTGACTCGGGTGACAGTTGAGCCTTCGTGACGTTAAACTCCAGCATCCCGGAAGAGCTGCGGTAGCGGAGAGCTGGAGGGGGGCAGACGGAGCGCCATGGGATGAGAGGACGCCGGGACCACGTGAGTGTCACAGGTAACGGGGCGCCCCTACATGGTGGGCCCCATCCAGATCATTGGCCCTGTGCCTGCAGCATGCCCCCTATTGTGTGCCACATTGTACCGCTGACATGCTTAGGCCTGGTGATGGCTGTAGCCATGGAGTGATGGACAAGAGGCGGGGAGAGGTTGGAACCAGCAAGTACCTGCACGTGTGGTGCGTCATAGGAAAGCTGCAGTGTGTCACATACTTACAAGAAAGATGTGTGCGGGCCCTGGTGATGACATGACACAGGGCTCCATGGGGCACTGACCAAAATCTTTTTAGGTTCACCTTGAAGTCTAAAAGAGGGACAGGCGATATGCCATCTCTGTGGCATCCTGATTTTGGATGCCCTGCTCTACAAAATCCCTTGGTATAATTACCAATCTGGTGAACCCACAGCGCATGTGCGGCGGCAGCTTTATGCAGCTGAAGGGCGTACCTGTGCCAGGCAGTTCTGAATGGCCAGCATGGGCTTACAGCAGCTAGAGGAAGGCACCTGACAGAATTAATTTGCGGGATGGTAAACTACATTCTGTGTGGCTGGCATCTCCTGGCAATTCCTTCTGTGTGGCTGGCATCTCCTGGCATTGTGTTCTGTGTGGCTGGCATCTCCTGTCATTGTGTTCTGTGTGGCTGGCATCTCCTGGCATTGGGTTCTGTGTGGCTGGCGTCTCCTGGCATTGTGTTCTGTGTGGCTGGCGTCTCCTGGCATTGTGTTCTGTGTGGCTGGCGTCTCCTGGCATTGTGTTCTGTGTGGCTGGCATCTCCTGGCATTGTGTTCTGTGTGGCTGGCGTCTCCTGGCATTGTGTTCTGTGTGGCTGGCATCTCCTGGCATTGTGTTCTGTGTGGCTGGCGTCTCCTGGCAGTGTGTTCTGTGTGGCTGGCATCTCCTGGCAATGTGTTCTGTGTGGCTGGCGTCTCCTGACATTGTGTTCTGTGTGGCTGGCGTCTCCTGGCAGTGTGTTCTGTGTGGCTGGCGTCTCCTGGCATTGGGTTCTGTGTGGCTGGCGTCTCCTGGCATTGGGTTCTGTGTGGCTGGCGTCTCCTGGCATTGTGTTCTGTGTGGCTGGCATCTCCTGGCATTGTGTTCTGTGTGGCTGGCGTCTCCTGACATTGTGTTCTGTGTGGCTGGCGTCTCCTGGCAGTGTGTTCTGTGTGGCTGGCGTCTCCTGGCATTGGGTTCTGTGTGGCTGGCGTCTCCTGGCATTGGGTTCTGTGTGGCTGGCGTCTCCTGGCATTGTGTTCTGTGTGGCTGGCGTCTCCTGGCATTGTGTTCTGTGTGGCTGGCGTCTCCTGGCATTGGGTTCTGTGTGGCTGGCGTCTCCTGGCATTGGGTTCTGTGTGGCTGGCGTCTCCTGGCATTGTGTTCTGTGTGGCTGGCGTCTCCCGGCATTGTGTTCTGTGTGGCTGGCGTCTCCCGGCATTGTGTTCTGTGTGGCTGGCGTCTCCCGGCATTGTGTTCTGTGTGGCTGGCGTCTCCCGGCATTGGGTTCTGTGTGGCTGGCGTCTCCCGGCATTGGGTTCTGTGTGGCTGGCATCTCCTGGCAATTCCTTCTGTGTGGCTGGCATCTCCTGGCATTGTGTTCTATGTGGCTGGCATCTCCTGGCATTGTGTTCTGTGTGGCTGGCATCTCCTGGCATTGGGTTCTGTGTGGCTGGCGTCTCCTGGCATTGGGTTCTGTGTGGCTGGCGTCTCCTGGCATTGGGTTCTGTGTGGCTGGCGTCTCCTGGCATTGGGTTCTGTGTGGCTGGCGTCTCCTGGCATTGGGTTCTGTGTGGCTGGCGTCTCCTGGCATTGGGTTCTGTGTGGCTGGCGTCTCCTGGCATTGGGTTCTGTGTGGCTGGCGTCTCCTGGCATTGGGTTCTGTGTGGCTGGCGTCTCCTGGCATTGGGTTCTGTGTGGCTGGCGTCTCCTGGCATTGGGTTCTGTGTGGCTGGCGTCGCCCCGGGCATTGTGCAAGCGAAGGAAACTGCAGATATGAGAGTGGGTGATGGTAAAGATGGCGTCAGGCAAATGGATAACAGTGGATAACGTCTGCCCGGGCAGTGCCTTCTGTGTGGCTGGCGTCTGCCCGGGCAGTGCCTTCTGTGTGGCTGGCGTCGGCCCGGGCAGTGCCTTCTGTGTGGCTGGCGTCGGCCCGGGCAGTGCCTTCTGTGTGGCTGGCGTCGGCCCGGGCAGTGCCTTCTGTGTGGCTGGCGTCTGCCCGGGCAGTGCCTTCTGTGTGGCTGGCGTCGGCCCGGGCAGTGCCTTCTGTGTGGCTGGCGTCGGCCCGGGCAGTGCCTTCTGTGTGGCTGGCGTCGGCCCGGGCAGTGCCTTCTGTGTGGCTGGCGTCGGCCCGGGCAGTGCCTTCTGTGTGGCTGGCGTCGGCCCGGGCAGTGCCTTCTGTGTGGCTGGCGTCGGCCCGGGCAGTGCCTTCTGTGTGGCTGGCGTCGGCCCGGGCAGTGCCTTCTGTGTGGCTGGCGTCGGCCCGGGCAGTGCCTTCTGTGTGGCTGGCGTCGGCCCGGGCAGTGCCTTCTGTGTGGCTGGCGTCTCCTGGCATTGTGTTCTGTGTGGCTGGCATCTCCTGGCAATTCCTTCTGTGTGGCTGGCATCTCCTGGCATTGTGTTCTGTGTGGCTGGCATCTCCTGGCATTGTGTTCTGTGTGGCTGGCGTCGGCCCGGGCAGTGCCTTCTGTGTGGCTGGCGTCTTCTGGCATTGTGTTCTGTGTGGCTGGCGTCTGCCTTCTGTGCAGGCTGCCTGATATTCCATGAACCGCCATCTTGGATGTGTAAAGGCTCATAACATGCAGTAGATGCAGGTAGGATGATTTTTAATATGAGCAATCTGTATGTACAGGGTGTGGGAAACATATAAGATAGGCTCTTACTCAGAGTGAAGGTCCGCTTTAAGATGTTCTATATTTATTTTATGAAAAAATTGTGTTTTATTTTAGATCGTGGCAAGTAACATAACATAGGCTATGGTAAACTGGAACCAAGAGTTTATTTTTAAGCAGACCTCAACCCTTCTGCCCCCTGGTACCCTGGGCAGCTCCCATGTGACCGCCAGTGATCTGTCAGGTGTAAAGCTTGCTAATGCCACAGTAATAGTGTGCTGCTGTACTTATTTGTCTATTTTATTATGAAACCTAATTCTGCAGTAAGCAAAGCAGTGGCCTAGAAGTGCTGGAATGGGACGTAGCAGGGTTAGGGGTTTAGGCAAGATGGGCAGGTGGTTTAGGAGCTTGGCCAGAGGAGGAGTCAGGTTAGGAAGTCAGGGTGCTGGCATCAAGGGCAATTTAGGGTGTGGGGAGTAGCAGATGGGGCACGGAGGGGTGCAAGCGAAGGAAACTGCAGATATGAGAGTGGGTGATGGTAAAGATGGCGTCAGGCAAATGGATAACAGTGGGGAGGTATCTTTTATTACCCCCCCCCCCCCATTTACTAAATGTCTAACCACTCTGTTCTGCACAATGAGAGAAGCAAACTGGAGAGTAGAGCATATATAGGGTCAAGTTCCATATTGCCCAGTCTACTCTCCCTTCCAGCCCTGATTGTGACTACCTCCCCCTGCTTTTTTATAGCCCTGGAAACGCAGGCAAATGCATTCTCCGCCTGGTCCCAAACTCAGCCAGGGTGTGGCCCACTGGGTTATTTTCATCTATTTTAAAATAGACCAAAACCAACGGCCCTGGAATCTATAAGACGGCCCGCTGTGGGAAACCCCTCAGTTCACCCAAAAACTCACCCTCTCCCCTGGTCTATCGGCGCATGTGCGAACAACAGCCGCTCCCCTTTATCCCTTTAGCAGGGTGAGTACTGTCCCTTTTAGAGGGTAACTTGGTATGTGGCTCGGGTCGGCTTGCTTAGACAAAGGCTCATGCGAAAGGTTTGGGTGCCCCTGGGGAATAGACCAAAACCCAGGATAGTCAAAATCCTGCGTTTTGGTCCACTTGAATGCCCAGTCCACCCCTACTACGCTGGTCTGACCAAAGACAGATGTTTTTGTTTAACCCTTTAAATGCCAGCCACGTAAAATTTACGTGGTTGCCTCTCCGTCACTTAAGTGCCAGCCACGTAAAATTTACGTGCCTGGCATTTACCCCTGCTAGTGGGCAAAAAAAAAAAAAAATTACTCACCTGTTGGATTCGGCCGGGTCTCCTCTTTAATTTGGTGCCATCCGATCCCCCGTGGGGGGTCGGATGGCTCCAGGAGAGCCCCCGGAATAGGCTGCCCCCCCCCCGCTTCTGCAGCAGCAGCTGCTAACTGTAAAAAAAAATAAAAAAATAAAAATGACATTCACTTACCTGTGTGTGCGCTGGCTCCCGCTGTCCCTCCTCTTCACCTGGGGGGCCTCCGATCACCCCCCAGGACTTACCGATCTTCAGGAGAGAGCACGGGAGGCTCTCTCCTCTCTCCTCCTCGATGGCGGCCCCCTTGGGGGCGGGGCTATGACGTCATCCCGGTCCGTCTTCGCGCTAAGCCCCACCGCTTTTGGGGCGGGGCTATGACGACATCCCAGCCCCGATCACTTCAGGCTTCAGCGTTCTCAGCTGTCAGATGCCGGTGATCGGCAACGGGGAAGGAGGTGGCAGGAGATCCTCTGATCTCCTGTCTCCCCCTTCTCTGGATGCCGATCACCAGCATCTGTCATCAGAGCGGCGCTGGACAAAGGAGCTTACAATCGGAGGTAAGTACAGTAAAAAAAAAAAAATTTTATTTTTTTAATAAAATACTTTTGTGTGGTGTTTTTTTTTCATTTAACCCTTTGTGAACTGGTAAGGGGTCCATGAGACCCCTTATACCAGTTCACAAGGCTCTGGGTATGGCAGGTCACCTGCGGCATGCGGGTGACTTGCCATAACCCCCAGCCCCCCATTACCTGCCTCCCCAACGGCCAGGGGGGGGGGGCAGAAGGGCCCAGGCCACTTAGTGGCTATGTGGGCTAGTAGCCTGCAGGGCCAGGGGCCACCAATGCTGGCCCCTGCGCCCTGCTCTACAAGCCCCCATAGCTGGCCCGGGTCGGTAATGCTGGGTAGGGGGGACCCTACGTCATTTTTTTGGGGATTTTTAAGGGTTTTTAACCCTTAAAATTCCAAAAAAAATGGGGTCCCCCCCCCCCCCTAGGAGGGGGAACCCTATGTCATTTTTTTTTTTAATTAACCCTTTTGTTTTCTGTCATCCAGCAGCTATAAAAGGCTGAAAGAGTGCTCCACTATGGATGGGAGGTAAGTATTAAAAAAAAAATAATAAAATATTTTTTCTCTTTGTGTGTCTGTGTTTTTTTTTTTACATTTAACCCCTTGTGAACTGGTAAGGGGTCCATGACCCCTATACCAGTTCACAAGGCTGGGGGAGGTGGCAAGTCACCTGCGCTAGCCGGTGACTTGCCATTAACCCCCGGCACCCCCATTACCTGCCTCCCCAAAGCCCAGGGGGGGCAGAAGAGCCCGGGCCCACTGGCTATGCGGGCTTGTAGCCTGCAGGGCCAGGGGCCACAAAAGCTGGCCCCTGCGCCCTGTTCCTCCAAACCCTACATAGCTGGTCCCGGGCTGGTTAGTTTGGGTAAGGGGGGGCCCATGTCATTTTTTTTTTTTATTTTTTAAAATCCCCCCAAAACATGGCCCCCCCCCCCCCTCCCGGGATGGGGGACCCTATGTCATTTTTTTTTCTCGATTTAACCCTTTGTAGTGTGGATGGTAGTTGTATTTTATTTGTAAATGTTAAAAATTACTTGTTTCAGTTAGAGGGGTCTCCTGGGCAGGAACAGGGGGCTACCGATAAATATGTGGTACCGTTCTAATCGGTAGAAATGGGGCTTTCACATGCAATATGGTTTTCCCTAATCAAATACATTTTTTATTTAAAATAAAGGAGGCAATTTTCTAAAAAAAATTTTTATTTATTTATTTTTTTTTTACTTAATAATAAATAAAATTAATAATAAATAAAATTTACAAACAAGACATTTCATGTTAAAGCCTAAACTCTGCTGCAAAAAATATATATATAATTTTCCTGAAAATTCCAGCAAAAATGACGCAAAACATGGCGCAAAACGGGGAAAAATGACCTGTCAACAGAGGGTGACAAAATCTCAAGTAGGCTGGCAATTAAAAGGGTTAATAGTACCTCTGCATGTTGGGTATTGTTCTGTTCGGGGGACCTTGCGCTTTCAGACTTAGCTTGTTTTTTCTTGTTTGCATATTTATATTTTAGGAAAAGGTGTTTTTTATTCTGCTTTTTTATACATTTTTTAGGGAAACTCTGCGCAACCAAAGAGTTCTTTGAGGGATTAATTCCAGAAAGATGAGCCCACTACAACAAGCTGGGTATGCTTAGAAAGCTTAACATGTGTACTTTCAGGGAATATATGGTTTATGGGGGATATTCCAAATGTAAAGGGTTGTTTTGGTTGAAAAATCGCAAGGTGCGCACTTTGTCTGCAGAGCTGAAATTTTCAAGAAAAAGTACCGTTATCCTCATGCTTTACTTTGGGGTGTTTGGCAACTCTTCCCTTGACAGTAGCAATGCATGTTGGGTATCGTTCTGTTCGGGGGATGTTGCTTTTTCAGATTATACTTGTTTTTTCTTGTTTGTATATAGTTTTTTTAGTTAAATGTGGCTTTGATTCTGCTTTTTTATCCTTTTTTTAGGGAAACTCTTTGCAACCAAAGAATACATTGAGGGATTACTTCTAGAAAACTGTGGCCACATCAACAAGCCTGGTACAAATAGAAAGCTTGAGGTGTGTACTTCCAGAGAATATATAGTTTGTTGGGGGTATTTCAAATGTAAAGGGTTGTTTTTCTGGAAAAACTGCAAGGTGCGCATATTGCATATCACAGTTGTATTTTTTCTGAAAATCCCCTAAAGCTCTGTTTCAGTTTGGGGGAGTCTCCTGGGCAGGAAAAGGTGTCTTACCTATACATATGTGGTACCGCTGTAACTGTGAGAAATTGGGGTTTCACACGCAATAAGATATTATTGACAAACTTACATTTTTTATTACAAAAAAACACTACAAATTGTAAAAAATAGATTTTTTTAATTTTTTTGCACATATTTCGCCAAAAAATATTGAGAATACACCTAAAAAATGACAAACAAGACATTTCATGTTAAAGCTCAGACTCTGCTGAAAAAAACAATATATCATTTTCCTGGGAAATCCCTGGAAATCCCTTCAAAAATCACATTTGAACATGGGGAGTGCAAAATAGTGCAAAATGGTCTGGCAACAGAGTGTGAAAAAAACTCCAGGTAGGCTGGCAGCGAAAGGGTTAAAGTGATCCTATACCCAGAAACAGAAGTTGCATAAATGCCTAATTTAGCATATTATCCATGTACATTTTCTCAAACTCACATATTGAAGCCTTGACTGTGTTCAAACACTCCCCCGAGAATAACAGAAGTAGCAATTTCTCCTGGCCCTGCACAGCTGGTAAGATGAGTAATGCTTTTTAGACCGCTGTCACAACTCGCTGTTGGAGTGGGAAAAGTCCTGCATGCTGCGTTTCCAATGCAATGTAAATGCAGCTCTATTGAAGACTATGGCAACACAAGCAAAACACAACACAGCGCAGCGCAAAATCTTATCCCACGCTAGCTGTATGAGGCGGCATCTTTTATTCCCTAGCAGTTTGCATTCCCTGATAAACTTGCTCTTTTCTGCTGGCTTAATTTTTAGGGTCCCTTGTTTGAATTTATAGTCTGCCATAAAGAAACACACATAGCTGATGACTGATCCTAGCATGAGAGGTCCAGCACAAGGAAGAGAGTTGACTTGGCTTGTTATAAAATATAAAGCAGCCTGAATGAAAGACAACATGGGTAGAGCAGGAAGCAGCTAAATGTCCCAATAAAACCACCTATACCTCTATATTGTCTAATTGAATTCCTACAAATTGCGTACTCCTTTGTGACTGAAAATACTCCTCCCAGATGATGGGAGGAGTATTTCTACTCCCTGGGAAAAAGTCTAGTGCCACCTCTGCAAAGGCTTTTTTTTAATAAAGCCTTTGCCAAATATTAATAAACTCACAAACCGGAAACAGTATGATGTCCAAAATGGCAGCCATATGCTAATTCATTCAGTTACAACTAACCTGTCACAAAATGGCAATTAAGTTGAAGTGTTGAGCTGTATATACTGTAACAGGATGTAACGTTGGTGGAAAGTAGCAGGGCAGCTTGGCCAGGGAGCAATATGGCTCACTTTATCTAGTTTGCGTTGTTATAAATATTAGGCAAAGGCTTTAGTATAAAAAAAAAAAACACAGGCTGCTTTGGGGCACTGAGCTGAGGATGGAAGGTGATGACATAAACTTCCTTTCTGGGTATGGAGTCACTTTAATTGTACTGGAATACTGTTTCATTTTAATTGTACCCCATATAACAAGAACTCCTATACCATGGTATGAAGAACATTCCCAAACATTCCCAGAAGCCTGCTCCATCAGTTGGTGGCCAACGTGTTTGCATGCTCTGTAATATGGTGCAAATGGCTGCTGCTGTTTAATTGTACTTGTATTTTGCAGTCACAGTTGGACTACATTTCATTACTAAAACTAATATGCGATTCCAATGATTCATCCACGTCTGGTTAGTCGTTCCGGAGCAGCGGCTGTTGATTCATTCAAGACCCTACATCCTATCGGAAACCTTGCTGTTCTCAAATATCCTAACTGCCGTTGGGAATAATTAACTCTTCCATACTGAATATTTATTGATCAGGTAGGTTTCTACACTTTATTTTTTGTGGTTAATATTGGCAGAATTTTCTGCGAGTTTTGCATGTTGCAGTCATTGATAGACTCTATCTGGTGCCCCCCCCCCCCCCCCTTCTTTTTTTTTTTTTTTTTTTTTTTTTCTTTTTTTCACTATCCTTGTTTTGTCCCATCCACCTTCAGGGGGCATCCCAAGTTATTTAGGATCGCTGGCAAAGTGAGAGCAAAATTAAATAATAGGATTGACTTTTCACTTTTGTTACTACTTTAACTGGACCTTCAGCATCGTTTAATGAAAAGTCCAAACCCCTCAAAAACGATTCCCCAGCATCTAAAATTAATCTATTTTAAATTAGTAGTCACTTATTATTGTTTCCCCCATTGGGCTGCCATACTGTTCAAGACTCTAGGATGCGGGCGCCGCCATCTTGCCTCAGAAGCATCACATACTGAGGAGAGGGGGCTAAAGTGCAGAGGGCGGGTTATAGCTGTTCATTGCAAAGAGTAGAGTTGGGGTCAGGAAAAGCAATCCGAGAATGCAGAGCGGCACAGTCAGGAGACACTTCCTGTTTGCAGGCAACCTGAGACTCCATGGGCCGCCATTTTTAAAGGTTTTTTTAAAGGTTTAGAAAATGCAGTAGGGGCAGGTAGAAAGATTTATAATGTGTAATCCTGTATTTACAGGGTGGGGGAACATATAAGATAGGCCCTTATTCAGGGTGAAGTGCCGATTTAAAGAAGCACTATCATGAAATCCTTATATTTGTTTCTCCCCAAAATATAGTGTAACAGAATACAGTCGGTGTGAGAAAACATGTTACTGTTACACCAGACCTGGGATCAGATTGGGGTGATGGGGTTTGATCTACCTGTGCAGCGAGTCCCCTTTTGTCAGTTGGTCTCTTCCAGCATCCGAGCACACACACACCTGTCCCTGACTCTCTGCTCTACCATTATATAATTGTCCCTTTATAACACATGTTCAGTACCTGGCCAGACACCCAGTGTCCATTCAAAGCACCATATTAGTTTGTCAGAGGCTTATCAGAGTGTGTGACACTGATTATCTGCTCTGTCTGGCAGATGATCACATCTGCTTTATTATTTTTTCACATAAAACCAGATAAATCTTAGCTTCCCCCTTTTGTTTGTATACAGCCATCCACACATAAGTTACTGGTCAAGTAGCAGGGATGTGATTATCTGCTATAAAACAGCACTGATGTGTGCAGAGGAGAGAGGAAGCTAGATACACACAGGATTGTATTTTTCACACACAGAGGTTGCATTAAATCCTAATTTAGCGTATTATATGTGTAAACTTTCCCTAGAACTCATCCTGAAGCTTTCAATGCATTTAAATTCTCCTGAAGTAAATGACTGTAGTAGCAATTTCTCCTGGCCCGGCACAGCTGGCATTTGTTACAATGTGTTATATGTGTTGCTGAGCTAAGGTAAACAAACTCATACAGTGTATGTTTTGGGTTAAACAGGGCCATTGGCATCAGTTAAAGTGGACCAAAACCCACTGAACCTGTGAAATACTTTTAGCCAAAGTCCCTGTCGATGCCCCTTTTTAGGTTGTAGAACTAGAAATGGATGTTTTAACTCTTTGAATTGTCCTGAAACACTATTTTTTTGCTCCTCCTTGGTGGGAGATGACAGGTGTTCAGTTATTGCTTAGGTGTGATATCATTGCCACACACATTAGTAACAATGAATGGAGGAGGCGGAGCTATACATGCAGAATTATCTGGGATTAGAGTGAAGCAGGAACAGTGAAAATTGGCAAAAGGTACTATTCTAAGTATACAGCACGTCCTGTTCCAGAATATTCCCTACCCATGGATAATACATCCTCAAGATGACGCTGGACTGCAGAAAACAGCTTGTGGCCTCTCCCGGCCCTATATAAGTCAGGGATCTCCCACAAAGTCCCCAGTTTATTTCTGCAGTCTGCGCTGAGAAGATAGCTCTCTTGTGGTGCAGGTGAGTGGGGCTTATTGCCTGCGGCCCTGCAGGACTATTCCCACCCGTTCCGTCCCATTGACTGCCTCCCAGCCTTGGCTGATAAGGTTCGGGTGAAGGTAGGCGATAGAAGCACTTGGTGCTGAGGATCTAGGCTCCTACCGCAGTCCCTGCTTTAACAGGGTAGGCGGTTTAGGCTAATGGTGAGCCTTTTGGGATGCCCCCACTGCCTCATGGGTTTGCTGCTACTGGCCGGCCAGATCACGTGGGCGCGCTCCCGGGGTCTTCGAGGGGGAGGCGGGCTCTGTGGATGATGCAATTTACCTCATATCTCCACGGCCCGCCCTTCGAGGTTGCGGACGCCATTTTGTCTTCTTCCTGTCGCTGCTGGCTCTTTGCGGTCTGTGAGTAACCCCCGTGGGGTGAATTTTCTCGATTTGTTCTTATGCTTTATTCTTATGGGAATATATTGTTGTGTCTTTCAGGCGGGATAAAGCTTCGGTCCTGTGGTTCTCCCGGCCCTCTCCCCTCATTATCTCCCACTTCCCTAGCGGTCTATTGGGGCATCCCGGGTAGCTCTTTAGCATTATCCCTTACTGGCCTACTGTGCCTGTTCAAATCACCATATGGAGGCTTCTGGGGATAATGAGCCTGGGGTTCCTTCGGGAGAAGCCCGGCCATGTGTTGCGTGTGGGGTACCCCAATCGGTGATGATGTCAGGGTATGTGTATCCTGCGCCCAGCAGGTACTTGCACTGCAGTCTAGGTTACCTGTTGCTGGGCCTGCACCCCCTCGGGCTTCGGCTACCCCCCATGCCGGCATCTGACTCCCTACGAGGAGCATACCAGCGGGGAGTCTCAGCCTGATTTGGCTGCACAGGTATCCAGCATTGAGAAACATATTGCTGGGTCTACATCGCGTAAGGCTTCTGCTAAGAAGCTGCATTTGTCTCCCACCATCTCCCTCTTTCCTGTGGAATCTGAGGAAGTTTTTGACACTACTGGTTATTCCCCCCTGGAGGAGGGGGAATTGTTCTCTGATTCAGAATCATCTGAGGAGCAACCCAGGGTTTATGGTGGTACAGGGTCTCCCTTTGGGGAAGATCTATGGTCCTCAGATAACGCTGACAGGCTTTTGGCTCATATTTTTGAAGTGCTCTGTATCTCCCCTCCTGCCGTGGCTCCGCAGCAGCAGGGTGAGCTCCTTCATACAGTTAAACCACGTTTGGAATTCCCTGAGCAGTTGCACTTTAATAATCTGGTGCTCAAAGAATGGGAGCAGCCTAGCAAGCTGCCAGGGGTGCCCAAGAGTTGGGACAAAAGGTATCCCTTTCCTGCTGATGTGATTAAGCATTGGTCATGTCCTCCTGAGGTGGACGTGCCCATTCTGGGGCTGTCCAATACATCTGTCATGCATTCCCCTGACACTGCTACCCTGAGGGATGGTGAGGACTAGAATATGGACCAACTGGCTCGCCATGCCTTTGCCTGTGTGGGGTCCGCGCTACGCCCGGTTTGTGCCTCTGCCATTACAGCTATTGCTATTAAGGGTTTGCTTAAGAGCCTCTTAGAAGGGGCCTCTGATGACGCGGGAGGAGAAGAGTATAGGTATCTGTTCTGTCTGCTATGGATGATGCCATTAGAATGTGTGGTAGAACTTCTGCCCTGTTGGTGGCTATACGCCGCTCTGTCTGGCTACGTCAGTGGGTAGCTGATAATGCTGCTAAGAAGGCTCTCACTGGGTTCCCCTTCAAGGGCTTGCATCTTTTTGGTGAACGCTTGGATTTGTTTGCCAACGGTGGTAGGTTACCTCAACGTAGGAGGCCGTCTCGGTCCTTTCGGGGGATGGGTGCCCTTCTCCCATCCTTCCGTGGTTCCAGACCAGGTCGAGGAGGCGCCTTTACTGGGGCCCGGGGAGATCACTGGCGAAGAGGCAGAGGACGTGGCCGTCCTGGCCTCTCCTGGGGTCCCAAGCCAAAATCCTCACCCAAGCCCCCTCAGGCATGAAGGGACGGCTTCGGCTCTTTGCTCACGACTGGAGGCTTCACGTCTCAGACCGGTGGATTCAGGAGGTAGTGTCCTCCGGTTACAAGATGGCTCAAAACCCCCTGTCAGCTCAGAGTCTGTGCCTTGCTGTCCAAAACCTTCTGGAGTTGGGGGTTATCTGCCAGGTGCCTTTGAGGGAAAGGGTGCTGAGGCTACTATTCCAATCTTTTTACTGTTCCCAAAAAAGACGGGTCCATCAGACCTATCCTGGATTTAAAGTGCCCCAACAAATTTGTCAGATTCAAACACTTTCGCATGGAGACTCTGCGCTCCGCTGTCAATTCACTACGCCCAGGGGACTTCTTGACCTCTGTAGACATCAGGGTTGCTTACCTTCATGTACCAGTCTTTCCTGGTCATCAGAGATTCCTCAGGTTCGCTCTGGAGGATCAGCACTATCAATTTGTGACTCTTACTTTCGGTATCACCTCGGCCCCCAGGGTATTCACCAAGGTACTGGCGGGCGTACAGGCTCTGCTGAGATCTCAGGGCATTCGCATCCTTCCTTACTTAGAAGACATTCTCATAATGTCTCAATCTCTCCAGCAGGCCGAGCTGGATACTCAGCGGGTGGTGTCCACACTGGAGTCTTTCGGCTGGGTGATCAACCACCCCAAGTCTTTCCTGTCACCATCAATGGTGCGGTCCTTTCTGGGCATGACTCTGAATACGTCTCGGGTCAAGATTTTTCTGCCTCAGCAGAAGGTGGAGAGTCTTCAGGCCCAAGCCAGGTTCCTTATGTCTTGCCCTCATCCCTCCATCCGGCAGGGGATGCAGCTGGTGGGCCTGATGGTGTCGCGCTTCGAGGCGGTTCCATACGCTCTGTTTTCACATGAGACCTCTTTAACTTCACCTCTTATCAGTTTGGGATCGGAACCCTCGGTCCCTGGATCAGGTGTTGGTTCTGTCCCTTCTGGCCAGACGGTCTCTCTCGTGGTGGCTGGACTCAAGAAACCTGTTGGTGGGCAGATCCTTTCTGGCTCCGTGCTGGGAGACGGTCACCACAGATGCCAATCTGACAGGTTGGGGGGGCTTCTGGAAATCCCTGAAGTTCCAGGGTCAGTGGGGCCCTCGGGAGGCCCACACCCCTATCAACATTATAAAATTGAGGGCGATAGGGTTGGTTCTCGCCCAATTGACTCCCCACCTTCGGGGACGGGCGGTTCAGGTCCGCTCGGACAACCAGGCGGTGATTGCCTACATCAATCATCAGGGAGGAACCCGGAGCAAGAGGGTCCTCAAGGAAGTGTCCCTGATACTGTCTTAGGCAGAGGAGAATGTTCCCTGCATCTCAGCTGTGTACATCCCGGGGGTGAAGAATCTGGAGGCAGACTCCCTCAGCAGGGGGACCTCTAGTCTGGGAGAATGGTCCCTCAGCAGCAGGGTGTTTCGCTCCCTGTGCAACCGCTGGGGTCAGCCAGATGTGGATCTGTTTGCGTCCCCTCACAATCACAAGCTTCCAGTCTTTGTCTCTCTGTCCCAGGACCCTCTGGCCTTGGCCATGGATGCACTAGCAATGTCTTGGAGAAGATTTCAGCTTCTCTATGTGTTCCTTCCTTTTCCTATGTTGGGCAAGGTGCTACGCAAGATTGCTCAGGAAGGGGTGCCAACCATTCTGGTGGCCCCCCGTTGGCCAAGAAGGGTGTGGTTCGCAGACATCGTGCAGTTGGCAGTAGATCAGTAGGCAGCTACGCCATCCCAATTTACAAACGCTGGCTTTAATGGCCTGGCTGCTGAAGCCTCCATCTTGATGGAGAAGGGGCTGCCTGCCTCTGTTGTTAATACCATGATTCAGGCTAGGAAGAAGTCCTCATCATCCATCTACTGTAGTGTCTGGCATGCTCACATTGACTGGTGTGAGTCTAAGTCGCCTCCCTGTAGGGTGTTTTCTGTCCCTAGGATTATGGAATTCCTGCAACATGGTTTGGATTTGGGTCTTCAGCTTAGTACCCTCAAAGGTCATGTTTCTGCTCTGGCCGTTTTCTTCCAAAGATTCTTTGCTCACCATCATATGGTAAAGACTTTCTTCCAAGGGGTTACTCACGTGCGTCCTCCACGTAAGCCTATGTTACCAGTATGGGACTTGAACTTTGTCTTATCTGCCTTGCAGGGATCTCCCTTTGAGCCTTTACGTGAGGCCCCTTTGTCCATTTTGACTCTTAAAGTAGTCTTTTTGGTGGCTATCACTTCTGTTAGGCGTGTTTCTGAGTTGGCGGCGCTTTCCATCAAACCCCCTTACTTTGAGAGACACCAGGACAAGGTGGTGTTTCGCTTTAAGCCAGATTTTCTGCCTAAGGTTGTGTCTGCCTTTTATCTCAATCAGGACATTGTTTTGCCTTCTCTATGCTCTAATCCTAGTAACCCTAAGGAGCGGGTTTTACACTCTCTGGATGTGGTCAGGACTCTGAAGTTCTATTTGGTGGCTACTGAATCCTTCGGGAAGACTGATGCTCTATTTGTGCTTCCATCTGGGCCTAGGAAGGGTCTGGCTCCAGCTAAGTCCACTATCAGCAAGTGGATCCGCCAGGCTGTGATACAGGCCTATTCTGCTAAGGGGAAGGAGCCTCCCTTCCGCCTTACTGCTCATTCTACTCGTGCCATTGGTGCCTCCTTGGGCTTTTCAGCAACAAGCTTCTGTTGAACAAGTTTGCAAGGCCGCTACAAGGTTGATGTTAAGGCCTCAGCTGATGCTGCTTTTGGTCGCAAAGTTCTGCAGGCGGCAGAGGTTTAAACTGCCTGCTGTTACTTTTTGGGGATCCCACCCTACCCTACGGACACTGCTATTGGATGTCCCATGGGTAAGGAATATTCTGGAACAGGACGTGCTGTATACTTAGAATAATACAATTCTGTGATTACTCCCCTGTAGAATTGGTATTATACGTATACAGCACGTCCTGTTCCACCCCACCCTTGTTATCATTATTCTTAGTTACCTCTGTATGGTGATTGTTCATATGTTCATTGTTGAATTCTGGTTCTTGCTCTCCCGTTCTTTTGTTAATTGCTTGTCAATACTGGGGATTTTGTGGGAGGTCCCTGACTTATATTGGGCCGGGAGAAGCCACAAGCGGTTTTCTGCAGTCCAGCGCCATCTTGTGGATGTATTACCCATGGGTAAGGAATATTCTGGAACAGGACGTGCTGTATACTTATAATACCAATTCTACAGGTGAGTAATCACAGAATTGTATTTTTCTTTATTGCATGGAACGGCCTGCTTCGGTATTCATAACAGTTGGGTTATTCCGCCACAAGGTGGCGCAGTGTACTGCAGAAGAGCTGTGGCATCTCCCGGCCCCCTATAAAAAACGGGATCAACCATAGAGTTCCTGTGTTTCCTCTGCAGTGAAACTGCGAAGATAGAAGATGGCTCTCTCTCTATGCGCAGGTGAGCGAGGCAACCAAGCCTGCAGCCCTGCAAGTCTATTTCCACCCGTTTCTGGACCCTCACTGCCTCCCAGCCTAGGCTGACAGATCGGGTGAGGGTAGAAGAGCACTAGGATCAAGTGCTCCAGGAGCGCTGCTCCAAGCCGCAGACCCTGTTCCACAAAGGGTAGCCGGCCATAGGCTTTATGGTGAGCCTGCTAGGGATGCAGAGGGGGTGAGTGTTTTGGGGACTGTGTCCCCTTCTTTTCCTTCAGGGGTCCCCCCCCCCCTTCTGGCCGGGATACTCGCCGCTGCCTTCTCGTCTTCCCCCCCTCTGACTTGGGTCAGACTGAGTGGTATTAGTTGTGGTGTTTTGGCCGTCTACAGTGTGTTTTTTTTTTTTTTTTGGGTGTTTTTGGCCGTCGCGCCGCTTTGTACTGCGCTCGGCGGCTGTGGGCGCTATAACGTGGCGTTTTTGCTTTCTCATGGCGGGGTCACGTGGGCGCCATTTTCGCACTCTTCGGGGGGGTGGGTCCTGCGGCCCGCCCCTCGAGGTACCCCTGCCGGCGCCATTATGGATTAGGCTGCGCGGCTGGATTTCTCCCTTCCGGGCTGTAGCGCTGTTCCCTCCGGTGTGTCGCTTCATCCTGCGGTCTGTGCCTTGGTGACCTGGCGGTGTCCTTGGTTCGTGAGTCCCCCTTGGGGGGGTGTCTTTTTTTTTTTTTTTTTTTTTTTTTTTTTTACTTATGTCTTTCAGGCGGGATACCAGTGGGTTGTGGTTTCTCCCGGCTCTACTCCTTCCTCCCCCTCATCCCCCCCCCCCCCTTTGCTGATCTGAGGGCATCCCGGGTGGCTTTTGTATTAGCCTTTACGCAGCGCTGGCCTATTGCGCCTGTGTTAATCACCATATGGAGGCTTCTGGGGATAGCGTGCTTGGGGGTCCTTCGGGGGCAATCCCGGCTGTGTGCCATTGTGTGGGGTATCCCCTGTGAGTGACAGTGTCAGGGTGTGTGTGCCGTGCGCTCAAAGTGTCCTTGCGCTCCAGCTTGGTTTGCCTGCATCGCTTCCCAGCTCTGCGCCCCCTTCGGGATCACCTACCCCCCCCCCACTGCTGCAATTAGCTTCCAGTGAGGGGGATGCTTGCAGGGGGTCATAGTCTGATCTGGCACTTCGTGTGGCCAACATTAAATGGTAGCTAGCCATAGGCTAATGGTGAGCCTACTAGGGGGAAACCACATTATTGACTACTGGTCTCATATCCCTCCCTGTCCCACAAGCTTTATTTTGTTGCTGTGTTTGTGATTTAACTTTTTTCTGTGTGCGCTGCACCTATACTTACCTCCCTTGCTCCCTTGAGTCTGGCTGCCAGCTTCCCTCTCCCCTCCATGTTGACTGCTCATACGCTGTGAGGGGGGGGACGCCGCCCGCGCGTTTTTTTTGGGTGACAGGCGGCGGATATGTGTGGGCGCGTTGTGCCCACCGCACAGGCTGTGTGTGGGGGCCCCGCTGCGGGCCGCCCTGAGGCAATGGCACCCGTTGTTCCCCACCTTTGCTGCTTCCTGGTGGGCGGGCGCTCATTTTCACGCCGCCGGGGGGGGCGGGGCCGCACGATGACGTTTTTCGCGTCACCACCATGCGGCCCGCCCCTCGAGGATTGCGCCGAAGCTGCTGCGTGGTCGGCTTGTCTGCGCCATCTTGTCCTGCTGCTGCTGCCTTCCTGCCTGGGACCCCTCCGTTGCTGTACTGCTACTGTCTGTATCGTGAGTCCCTCTTATTATTGATTTTTGTAAATTGCGCAAGTGCTTGTGGGATACTTATGGCCCTCTTGTTTTGTTTCTTTTAGGTGGGCCCATTGATGGAGGGTTGTGGTTCCTCCCGGTCCCCAGCCCCCCCCTTATATTAAGAGGGATCATTAGGTTTGGGCCATCAGTGCCTTGTAACCTGCATTGAAATTTTCTAATCACCATAATGGAGGCATCTGGGGATAGTGAGCTGGGGGCCCCATCTGGGCGGGTGAAGCTCTGCTCCTTGTGCAGTGCAAATCCTCTGGGTGGACTCAGCACTGTTTGCACCACTTGCACCAAGAGCATCTTTTTGGACCATGACCGGGCGGGCGTACCTGCCCCTATCCCTTCATTGCCTGTGGCCTCGCCAGAACCTCCGCTTCTGCACTCAGTCCTCAGTGAGGGGGAAGCCAGCCGGGGGTCCCAGGTAGATTTGGCGCATAGGGTAGCCAGTCTCGAGAGACAGATATCGCGAACGGCTCCTAAAAAGGCCACGAGTAAGAGGCGGCACATCGAGCCCGTTTACTCGGATAATGACAATCTTTTTGATGATCTGGGCTCTGTGGAGGAAGGTGAGTTGCCAGATGATTTCCGTCCCACTGCGGTTTATTCTGCTGGTGATGACAGTATGTCTGGTGCTTCCTCGGATGAGGATGCGTGGCTCCCTGATAAGGCGAAACTGCTTGCTTCAGTTTTTGAGACTTTACACATTGTTCCTCCCAGAGCGGCTAAGAGGAAGAAAGGTGATTTGTTTAGGCCTGAAAGACAGAGGCGAGTCTTTCCAGAGCAGGCCCATTTTTCTAATATGATTTTCAAGGCCTAACAAGCTACCGCCGGTGCCTAAGGGCCTGGATAGGCGGTATCCCTTCCCTGAGGAGCTGGTCCGGCTATGGTCTCGTCCTCCCGAGGTGGATTCCCCTGTGTCGAGGTTGTCCAACACTACTATTATGCCTTCACCTGATACCACTTCCTTACGTGATCCAGCTGACAAGCGCATGGATCAACTGGTCTGTCATGCCTTCACCTTTGCTGGTGCCTTGTTTCGCCCCGTGTGTGCCGCAGCTATTGTCTTCCTGGCCATCAGAAAGAAGGTGAGACCTGTTGTGGATAGCGCTAAGGCTCGCAAGCGGGCGGAGGAGTATAAGGACCTCAAGGCTTGCGTGGATTTCATTGCCTTTGTTGTCTCTGCCATGGACGATGGTGTCCGGCTTGGTGCCAGCTTTTCGGCCCCGCTTGTTGCACTTCGCCGCTCGCTCTGGTTGCGGCAATGGTCGGCTGATGACCAAGCAGGAAGGGGGGTGCCCTACTACCCCTGGGCAGGGGGAAAGAACCAGAGACTAACAATGGCACTCTAGGGTAATTTTAAATGGTAAGAAAGTTTATTTAGACATCTAAATCACAGACTAGGACATGTTAAAATAATTACATATTAAAAAACATATATGACAATTAAGTCCATACTACTGACAAAAGGTAGGGGGAGGGGGGGAGAAAAAACCTGTACAGTGGATTGATTGAAAAAGTGCTAGTAAATTTATATAAAAACTCAACAATTATTCATATATACGCTGACATCTTCTAAAACAAAAAATATATACATGTGCAATTATCAAGAAAAGTGCTAAGTGCTATATACAGTGCATCAATATCAAGCAGCAAGCAGCAAAAAAGTCCAAACCATGAAACAAACAGTGAATACCTGACAGATAAAGTGCTATGTGCAAGCAACCGCTGTAGCCCCCCTCGCATAAGCAGACCCTGGACGCGTTTCGTGACGTCACCGTCACTTCCTCAAGCAGAGTATCCAGTGAATGGTGTCAGCTGGAGCTCTTAAATACTCACCCATCCCCGTGCCACAGCCCCACGCTGTGAGGACGCCGGCGGTCGGCAGGCGCACTCCGGCCGGAAGTGCGCCGCCGTACCGCCCGCCGGATATGACGCGTGTGCGCTCCACAGTGGAGCGCACTGCGCAAGGTGTATTAAACGTCCGAAGCCGAGCACAGCCGTCCCTGCCATCTAGTGGAGGAGGCGCTGTGTCTCGGCCGTCCAGAACAGCGCGGGACCGGCACAAGGAAGGTGAGTATCCCCCGTTGGACACGAGAAAACATAGAACATAGAAACTATAAACACTAAGACCACATCGTTATTAAATCAACTATCAATAAATGATGAATCATAAATATCCATAATATCAATCACATCAATAGAGAAAATGGCAACCCAAACAACTATATCATATATGAGCATTACACATAAACACATTGTTTCATGCTAGACTATATGCTTTTACTTATGCCCTTGTATTTACACGATGAGCACAAAAAAGAGAGAAATGCGAAAAGGGAGAAACTAATAAAGACAACGGGAGGGAGGGACAATCTAGGAGAGAATGTAGGTTTTAGCAGAGGAAAACAAGAAATTTATAATAACAGCAGCCGAGATAAAATGTGCAGAACTCTCTGTTCATATGAATTTGCTTGTTGTCTTCTTCACTTTAATGTTGATCCAAAGGTTCCACATGGGTTCATAATTCATCCAAATCCTCCGCCTGAGAGAAAGAGGGGGAGGGGGGGAAAAAAGAGGGAGGGGGAAAAAGGGGAAAAGGAGGGGGGGGGGGGGAAAAAAGGGGGGGGGAAGAGAGAACGAAAGGGACAAGCAGGGGAAGGAAGGAGGGGGGAGAAAAAGGGGCGCAGCAAAGAACCACTGACCAGGCTGGCAATACAAAAAGAAAAACAATATTAGAAATAAACCATACAGCCACACAATTAATATTGGAGGGTGCACCATCACCAAACCACCACTGTGTGTGTGGACGCAGTCCAAAACCAGCCAACCAAGAAACAACTCACCAAGTGAAAAACCCAAAACAAAGCAACAGTCCTCACAATTTCCGGAGGATACCGGTGCTAGAAACCCAAGTGAGGAAAAAAAAAAAAAAAATATAGAGAAATAGTGACCCATATCAGTGACACATCCTTTCAAATACGGCATAACTAATCCTATAAGTATATACCAGTAAAGTGAAATCCATCCAATACTCCCAATACAAACAACACACTCAAAAACCAACTCTGGCAATGTCTGTTGAACCCAAGAAGTTCCTCTTATAGTCAAAACCTCAAATGACAAGTTATTCCCCCAAGAATGGTGCAAATGAAACCTCTTCATTAAGGCCAAAGGGTTGCTGTGCATCCATTTGGTATATCCAACGGAGCTCCCTCTGTTGTAGGCGTCTTTTAATATCGCCCCCCCGTATGCCTAAATGAACCCTCTCCAAGGCCACTACCTTTAACTCCCTAAAATTGCTGTCATGATGATTCAACATATGCCTCGCTACCGGAGGTACAGGGACACCCTGGTCTGTGTTCCTTTTTGCCAGGCGGATCGAGGAGAAATGGGCCTGTATTCTTGCCTTTAATGTATTTTTGGTCTCGCCCACATATATCTTGGGACAACTGCATATGAGCAGATATACTACCCCGACTGTTCTACAATTAAGGAAACTCTTTATGGGGTAAACTCTTTTGGTCCTAAAGTTAACCACTTCCTTCTTAGTATCCATATGCGGGCATATGTTACAATGACCACATGGATAGCTCCCCTTAGTACTGATGTCATGCAACCATGTATTGGGCCTAGAAAAATGGCTCCTGCAGATCCTATCCCCCAAATTGGGGGCCTTGCGTGCCACCATCTTAGGACCATGTCTGGTCCATCTTGCTAAGTAAGGATCGGTTCTCAAGATGTTCCAGTGTTTGTTCAATAACCTGCGTAACTGGGGCCAAGAGTTGTTGTATTGGGAAATAAATCTTACCTCATCTTGAGTAGCCTTTCTATTTTTAGGTTGTAAGAGAGATTCCCTTGTTGTGCATGTTGCCCTGTTCAACGCCTTTTTCACCACACGTTTAGGGTACCCACGTTTATAGAACCGATCAGCCAAAGCCTGTGATTGTACGGTAAATTCTTCCATAGTAGAGCAATTACGTCTCACTCTAAGGAACTGCCCCATCGGGATCCCATCTTTCATGTTCTTACTATGAAAGCTATCATAGTGTAGTAAGCTGTTTACCGCCGTCTTTTTCCTGTACAGAGTTGTCTGAAGGCTACCATTGGCCTGTTTGGAGATTGAGAGATCCAAAAAGTCGATACTATCATCTGCAATGTATGATGTGAGAAAGATGTTAAGAGAATTCTCATTAAGTCTATTGAGGAAGGAGACACACATATCTTTGGGGCCCTGCCATAAGAGGAGTATGTCGTCTATGTACCTGTACCACCCCAAAATGTGGGGGTGGTACAGGGACATTTCGGGACCAAACACCGTCTCCCTCTCCCACCACCCCAAGAACAGATTCGCAACTGATGGAGCGCACTTAGCTCCCATAGCTACTCCACAAATTTGCCTATAGAATGAACCGTCAAATGTGAAGAAGTTGTGGGATAAAACAAACTCCAGTAACTGAACAACAAAATTTTGTTTCGCCAGGTCACTGTTTGTTTCCATGTTCAGGAAGTATTTACATGTCTGAATGGCTAATGTGTGTGAAATGTTCGTATATAGTGATTCCACATCTAGTGTCACTAAATAACTTTCTTGAGGAAGATGTAAATGATTCAGCTGGTTAAGTAGATCCATTGAATCCCTAACAAAAGAGTCCAAAGCTAGAGATCATACAGCATCGGCATCCCCAGAGGGTCGTGATGACCAAGAACTGACAGTGATTAATATCTCTGGTAAAATATTGACTGATGAAGAGAGGTCTGTACTGTCGAGGGGCCTGACTTTTGCACCTGACAATATGTTAGACAAGTTTGGGGCCATTAAAGATCTCTATCTTTTTGTAGAAAATTACTCTTAAAAAAGCACTTTGAGGCCCCTGAATTGACCATAAATGACATCACTTGGCAAGAGGGGATTGCCCTAGATGACCTCACAGGACTTCTACAAGAACAGACCGACTTACCTGGGGTAGATTGGGATTTGAACAAGCCCTCTACATTCATCCCACCGTGGTCGATCAGCCCCGCAATACACACTTTTTTTCGAGCGGTAAGTGAGGACATAAACAAATTAAGACATCACAAGAAATTCGGTAACCTTTCTGAGGGGGAGTGGACAGCAATACATAGTCTACAGAAACGCACTGATGTGGTTGTTAAGGAGGCCGATAAGGGCGGGAATATCGTGGTTATGTCCACTGAGTATTACAAAAATGAGGCCCTTCGGCAACTCCTTAACACTACAAACTATGCAAAACTTTCCGCTAACCCCCTCAAAACCTACAAACAGGAATATGATGGCTTAATTCTGGCTGCCTGGGAACAGAGGGTGATTAATCAAAAGGTGTACAAATATTTGGAAGTACAACACCCCATCATCCCTACATTTTACTTGCTTCCCAAAGTACATAAGAACCCCCGTTGCCCGCCAGGAAGACCTATTGTGGCGGGCATCGGGGGTCTTACTGAAAAGGCATGCACATATATAGATAAAAGCTTGCAGCCACATGTACTAGCTTTGGACTCTTTTGTTAGGGATTCAATGGATCTACTTAACCAGCTGAATCATTTACATCTTCCTCAAGAAAGTTATTTAGTGACACTAGATGTGGAATCACTATATACGAACATTTCACACACATTAGCCATTCAGACATGTAAATACTTCCTGAACATGGAAACAAACAGTGACCTGGCGAAACAAAATTTTGTTGTTCAGTTACTGGAGTTTGTTTTATCCCACAACTTCTTCACATTTGACGGTTCATTCTATAGGCAAATTTGTGGAGTAGCTATGGGAGCTAAGTGCGCTCCATCAGTTGCGAATCTGTTCTTGGGGTGGTGGGAGAGGGAGACGGTGTTTGGTCCCGAAATGTCCCTGTACCACCCCCACATTTTGGGGTGGTACAGGTACATAGACGACATACTCCTCTTATGGCAGGGCCCCAAAGATATGTGTGTCTCCTTCCTCAATAGACTTAATGAGAATTCTCTTAACATCTTTCTCACATCATACATTGCAGATGATAGTATCGACTTTTTGGATCTCTCAATCTCCAAACAGGCCAATGGTAGCCTTCAGACAACTCTGTACAGGAAAAAGACGGCGGTAAACAGCTTACTACACTATGATAGCTTTCATAGTAAGAACATGAAAGATGGGATCCCGATGGGGCAGTTCCTTAGAGTGAGACGTAATTGCTCTACTATGGAAGAATTTACCGTACAATCACAGGCTTTGGCTGATCGGTTCTATAAACGTGGGTACCCTAAACGTGTGGTGAAAAAGGCGTTGAACAGGGCAACATGCACAACAAGGGAATCTCTCCTTACAACCTAAAAATAGAAAGGCTACTCAAGATGAGGTAAGATTTATTTCCCAATACAACAACTCTTGGCCCCAGTTACGCAGGTTATTGAACAAACACTGGAACATCTTGAGAACCGATCCTTACTTAGCAAGATGGACCAGACATGGTCCTAAGATGGTGGCACGCAAGGCCCCCAATTTGGGGGATAGGATCTGCAGGAGCCATTTTTCTAGGCCCAATACATGGTTGCATGACATCAGTACTAAGGGGAGCTATCCATGTGGTCATTGTAACATATGCCCGCATATGGATACTAAGAAGGAAGTGGTTAACTTTAGGACCAAAAGAGTTTACCCCATAAAGAGTTTCCTTAATTGTAGAACAGTCGGGGTAGTATATCTGCTCATATGCAGTTGTCCCAAGATATATGTGGGCGAGACCAAAAATACATTAAAGGCAAGAATACAGGCCCATTTCTCCTCGATCCGCCTGGCAAAAAGGAACACAGACCAGGGTGTCCCTGTACCTCCGGTAGCGAGGCATATGTTGAATCATCATGACAGCAATTTTAGGGAGTTAAAGGTAGTGGCCTTGGAGAGGGTTCATTTAGGCATACGGGGGGGCGATATTAAAAGACGCCTACAACAGAGGGAGCTCCGTTGGATATACCAACTGGATGCACAGCAACCCTTTGGCCTTAATGAAGAGGTTTCATTTGCACCATTCTTGGGGGAATAACTTGTCATTTGAGGTTTTGACTATAAGAGGAACTTCTTGGGTTCAACAGACATTGCCAGAGTTGGTTTTTGAGTGTGTTGTTTGTATTGGGAGTATTGGATGGATTTCACTTTACTGGTATATACTTATAGGATTAGTTATGCCGTATTTGAAAGGATGTGTCACTGATATGGGTCACTATTTCTCTATATTTTTTTTTTTTTTTTCCTCACTTGGGTTTCTAGCACCGGTATCCTCCGGAAATTGTGAGGACTGTTGCTTTGCTTTGGGTTTTTCACTTGGTGAGTTGTTTCTTGGTTGGCTGGTTTTGGACTGCGTCCACACACACAGTGGTGGTTTGGTGATGGTGCACCCTCCAATATTAATTGTGTGGCTGTATGGTTTATTTATAATATTGTTTTTCTTTTTGTATTGCCAGCCTGGTCAGTGGTTCTTTGCTGCGCCCCTTTTTCTCCCCCCTCCTTCCTTCCCCTGCTTGTCCCTTTCGTTCTCTCTTCCCCCCCCTTTTTTTCCCCCCCCCCTCCTTTTCCCCTTTTTCCCCCTCCCTCTTTTTTCCCCCCCTCCCCCTCTTTCTCTCAGGCGGAGGATTTGGATGAATTATGAACCCATGTGGAACCTTTGGATCAACATTAAAGTGAAGAAGACAACAAGCAAATTCATATGAACAGAGAGTTCTGCACATTTTATCTCGGCTGCTGTTATTATAAATTTCTTGTTTTCCTCTGCTAAAACCTACATTCTCTCCTAGATTGTCCCTCCCTCCCGTTGTCTTTATTAGTTTCTCCCTTTTCGCATTTCTCTCTTTTTTGTGCTCATCGTGTAAATACAAGGGCATAAGTAAAAGCATATAGTCTAGCATGAAACAATGTGTTTATGTGTAATGCTCATATATGATATAGTTGTTTGGGTTGCCATTTTCTCTATTGATGTGATTGATATTATGGATATTTATGATTCATCATTTATTGATAGTTGATTTAATAACGATGTGGTCTTAGTGTTTATAGTTTCTATGTTCTATGTTTTCTCGTGTCCAACGGGGGATACTCACCTTCCTTGTGCCGGTCCCGCGCTGTTCTGGACGGCCGAGACACAGCGCCTCCTCCACTAGATGGCAGGGACGGCTGTGCTCGGCTTCGGACGTTTAATACACCTTGCGCAGTGCGCTCCACTGTGGAGCGCACACGCGTCATGTCCGGCGGGCGGTACGGCGGCGCACTTCCGGCCGGAGTGCGCCTGCCGACCGCCGGCGTCCTCACAGCGTGGGGCTGTGGCACGGGGATGGGTGAGTATTTAAGAGCTCCAGCTGACACCATTCACTGGATACTCTGCTTGAGGAAGTGACGGTGACGTCACGAAACGCGTCCAGGGTCTGCTTATGCGAGGGGGGCTACAGCGGTTGCTTGCACATAGCACTTTATCTGTCAGGTATTCACTGTTTGTTTCATGGTTTGGACTTTTTTGCTGCTTGCTGCTTGATATTGATGCACTGTATATAGCACTTAGCACTTTTCTTGATAATTGCACATGTATATATTTTTTGTTTTAGAAGATGTCAGCGTATATATGAATAATTGTTGAGTTTTTATATAAATTTACTAGCACTTTTTCAATCAATCCACTGTACAGGTTTTTTCTCCCCCCCTCCCCCTACCTTTTGTCAGTAGTATGGACTTAATTGTCATATATGTTTTTTAATATGTAATTATTTTAACATGTCCTAGTCTGTGATTTAGATGTCTAAATAAACTTTCTTACCATTTAAAATTACCCTAGAGTGCCATTGTTAGTCTCTGGTTCTTTCCCCCTGCCCAGGGGTAGTAGGGCACCCCCCTTCCTGCTTGGTCATTTGTAAATTTGTTTGGGGGAAACCAGAGCAGGGCACCAGTTTACTATTCTTATAATAGCGAGTGCCATCTACATTCCTTTCTGTCTAAACAATGGTCGGCTGATGCCGTGGCCAAAAAGTCGCTTACTAGTATCCCCTTCGTGGGGCACAGGTTGTTTGGGGAGCATCTGTACCTCCTGGTCAAGGATGGTAGACTCCCTCAGAGACGGAAGCCTGCTCGGCCCGTTCGGAGCTCATCTGCCTATTGCTTCTTTCGAGAAGTAAGAGGCTTTTCATTTTCAGGTGGCCGCAGAGATACCTAGGGTAGAGGTAGGTCCCGCGGCCGATCCAATTCTGCTTGGGGAGCCAAGTCCAAGCCCCCTGCCAAGTCCTCTCAGGCATGAGGAGGTGCCCTCACCCATCCGGGTGGGGGGACGGCTTCTCCTATTTGCTCATATCTGGAGACGGCACGTCTTGGATCAGTGGATTCAGGAGGTGGTGTCCTCCGGTTACAAAATAGAGCTGGCAGTCAGGCCGCCCACAAAATTTCTTCGGTCTCGGATATCCCAAAACCCATTGAAGGCACAGAGCCTGCGAATGGGCGTGCAACACCTCCTGCGGTTAGGTGTGATTTGCCCTGTTCCTCGTCAGGAGCAAGGTCAAGGTTTTTACTCCAACCTGTTCATGGTTCCCAAGAAGGACGGAACGTTATGACCAATCCTGGACCTGAAGGGTCTCAACAGGTTTGTAAGAGTCGGACATTTTCGCATGGAAACATTTTGGTCAGCAACCACGGTGGACATCAGGGATGCTTATCTGCACATCCCGATTTTCCAGGGGCATCAGAAGTTCCTGAGGTTTGCTCCGGAGTATCAGCATTACCAGTTTGTGGAACCTCCATTCGGGATATCCTCAGCCACCCCCCCCCCCCCCCCCCGTGTCTTCACCAAGATGCTGGCAGGCATCATGGCTTTCCTGAGGAACCAGGGCATTCGTGTGCTGCCCTATCTGGACAACTTGCTGATTGCGGCCAAGTCCTTGCAGCAGACCGAGAGCCATACTTGGACGGTATTGTCAACCCTGGAGGTCTTCAGCTGGGTAATCAATTACCCGAAGTCTTTTATCACTCCCTCGACAGTGAGGTCCTTCCTGGGAATGTCGATAGACACCGCTCAGGTAAAGGTCTGTCGGGTCTCCAGGCGCAGGTGCGTACCTTGCTGTCCTGTCAGCGGCCGTCGATACGTCTGGGGATGAGATTGGTGGGCCTAATGGTGTCATGCTTTGAGGCGGTGGCCTTCGCCCAGTTTCACATGAGACCTCTTCAATTGAACCTGTTGACCGGCTGGAACCGGATGCAGGAGTCGTTGGAACAGGAATATTTGCTGCCCCCCCCCCCCCCCCCCCCGGCCAGACAGTCTCTCTTGTGGTGGTTGGACTCCAGGAACCTGTTGGTGGGCAAGTCCTTTCTGACTCCCCATTGGGAGATAGTTACCACAGATGCCAGTCTGATCATCTGGGGAGGCGTTTGGCAGACTCCGAAGATCCAGGGTCAGTGGGGTCCGCAGGAGAACCGCTTACCCATAAATCTCTTGGAGCTGAGAGCGATCCGGTTGGTGTTTCTTCGCTTGACTCCCCATTTAAGGGGTCGTGCGATCCAGGTTCACTCGGACAATCAGACGGCTGTCGTCTACATGAATCACTAGGGTGGGACTTGGAGCAAGCGAGCCCTCAAGGAGGTGACCTGGATTCTGGCTTGGGCAGAGGAGAATATTCCCTGCATATCGGCGGTCTACATCTCCGGGGTGGAAAACCAAGAGGCAGACTCCCTGAGCAGGAGCGCCTTGCTCCTGGGGGAATGGTCTCTCAACAGCAAGACCTTCCACGCTCTGTGTCTCTGCTGGGGTCAGCCGGATGTGGACCTGTTTGCGTCCATACACAATCGCAAGCTCCCAAGGTTTGTCTCTCTCTCAAGAGATCCTCTGGCCATTGCCACAGGCGCTCTGGCGATTCCCTGGATGGAGTTCAAGTTCCTTTATGCATTCCCTCCGTTTCCACTCCTGGGCAGAGTGCTGCGCAAGATAGCCCAGGAAGGGGTACCAACTATCCTGGTGGCTCCTCCCTGGCCGAGAAGGAGTTGGTTTGCGGACATAGTTCAGATGTCACTAGATCGCTACATCATGCCCGACGACCCAGGGCTTCTCACACAAGGGTCGCTGCGGCACCCCAATTTACGGACGCTGGCTTTGACGGCCTGGCTATTGAAACCTCAATCCTGACGGAAAAGGGGATGTCGGCCACAGTTGTGCATACCATGATTCAGGCATGGAAGCAGTCTTCCTCCATGATATACTACAGAGTTTGGCAAGCTTATATTGCCTGGTGCGAGACCAAGAGTCTCCCTTGCTGCACATTTTCTATTTCTAGGATTCTGGAGTTTTTACAACACTGCTTAGACTTGGGTCTCCAGCTGAGCACCCTCAAGGGCCAGGCCATATTCTTCCAGAGATCCATTGCCAACCATAGGTTGATCAAGACCTTTTTCCAGGGAGTCACCCATGTCCGGCCACCGCGTAAGTCAGTATTACCGGTGTGGGACTTGAATTTAGTACTGTCTGCTCTTCAAGGTCCTCCCTCCGAGCCTCTGTGTGATGCTGCATTGCCTATTTTGACTCTCAAGGTGGCCTTTTTGGTAGCGATCACCTCGATGCGTCGTGTATCAGAGCTGGCCGCGCTTTGTATGAAGCCTCCCTATTTTGAGCGGCATAAGGATAAGGTGGTTTTTCGCTTTAAACTTGATTTTTTTGCCTAAGGTCGTTTCTCCGTTTCACCAAAAATGAGGAAGTTGTCTTGCCTTCCTTGTGTCCTGCACCGACTAATTCTAAGGAAAGGACCCTCCATGCCTTGGATGTGGTCAGAGCCATTAAGTATTACCTGGTTGCGACTGAATCCTTCAGGAAGTCGGATTTGCTCTTTGTCCTAACAGAGGGCTCTAGGAAAGGTTTGCCACCAGCCAAGTCCACTCTCAGTAGGTGCATCAGACAGGCGGTGGTGCAAGCATATTCTGCCAAGGGGAAGGAACCCCCTTTTCGGATCACAGCTCATTCTACTAGAGCTATTGGTGCCTCTTGGGCTTTTCAGCACCAGGCATCGGTTGAACAAGTTTGTAAGGCCGCAACTTGGTCTTCTGTTCATACTTGTTGATGTCAGGGCCTCAGCTGACGCTGTCTTTGGCTGAAAGGTGCTTCAGGTGGTAGTGAAATGAACTACATGTTGTTCCGCACTGGGGATCCCACCCTATATGGACACTGCTTTTGGATGTCCCACATGTCATTACTGGGACGACCTGGACTGGATATAGGGAAAAATACAATTCTGTGAAACTCATAGAAACTCATAGAAGGTTGACGGCAGAAGGAGACCATTCGGTCCATCTAGTCTGCCCTTATGTGTATACTGTATGTACTCTTTATCTTAGGATAGATGTGTGCTTATCCCAGGCATGTTTAAATTCAGTGACTGTTGATTTTTCAACTACCTCTGCTGGAAGTTTGTTCCAAGCATCTACTACTCTTTCTGTAAAATAATATTTTCTAACATTGCTCCTAATCTTCCCCCCGACTAGCTTCAGGTTGTGCCCCCTTGTTCTATCATTAAGCTTCTTCTTAAAAACACCTCCCTCCTGAACCTTATTCAATCCTTTCACATATTTAAAGGTCTCAATCATGTCCCCCCTCTCCCTTCTTTCATCCAGACTGTACAAATTAAGTTCTTTAAGTCTCTCCTGATAAGTTTTAAGTTTAAGTCCTTCCACCATTTTCGTTGCCCGCCTTTGGACCCATTCTATTTGAATAATGTCTTTTTGCAGGTAAGGTCTCCAGAACTGCACACAGTATTCTAGCTGTGGCCTTACCAGGGCTCTATACAGTGGCATCACAACCTCCCTCTTCCTACTGGTGATGCCTCGAGCTATGCAGCCGAGCATCCTGCTTGCTTTTCCCACTGCCTGGCTACACTGTCCACTCATCTTGCAGCTATCAGTAATCAGTACCCCTAAATCTCTCTCCTCCGAGGTCCTGGCTAACACAGTGCTGCCCATACGGTACTCAGAGCAGGGATTCCTTCTACCCAAGTGCATGATTTTACATTTAGAGACTTTAAACTCTAGTTTCCACAGTTTTGACCATCTATCCAGTAAAGCTAAATCATTTTCCATGTTGCAGACACCTCCAGGAATATCCACCCTATTACTAACCTTTGTATCATCAGCAAATAGACAAACTTTTCCTACCAAGCCTTCTCCTATGTCACTTACAAATATATTAAAAAGAATGGGGCCCAGGACAGAGCCTTGCGGCACACCACTTGTAACTCGCCTTTGTTCAGATTGCACACCATTTACAACAACGCTCTGATGGTTGGAACATGGAACATGGTTTCTTGGCCTCCCGGCCTGTCCTCTTTTTGTTTACTGCTTTTTAACCACTGGAGAATCATAGAGGGACACCTGCTCTTATAGGCCGGGAGGAGCTACATCTTTTGATCTTGCAGTCGAGCGCCCCCTGTGGGCGGAATACCCACGTCATTACTGGGGACGACCTGGACTGGATATACTCAAAAACAATTCTACAGGTGAGTTTCACAGAATTGTATTTTATCATATTTGTGCTCACTTGGCATTCTCTCTGCATTCAATGATTAAAAGACTGAAAACATTTTACTGTATGAGCCTTGAAAGGGCCCCATTTAATGCTTGCACCATGGCTTTATCATATCTAGTTACGCCACTGGGTATACCATACAAAGCTTTCCAGCTACACCCCTCTTTTACATATAAAAAATATAGCCTTTATTTTGTTAACTGTGACCAGCCTACGAGATAAAGGCTCTGCTTGTAGATGAGGGGTGTCACTGGAAAGTTTTGTATGCTATACCTGGTATATATATGACTAACACAGCCTTTAAAATAAAGGCTGATGACTGATCCTAGCATGAGAGGTCCAGCACAAGCAAGCGAGTTGCCTTGGCTTGTTATAAAATATAAAGCAGTCTGAATGAAAGATTCCAGCACAGGGAGAGCAGGAAACCGCGAAACCCTTTGTTTGTCCCTTTAACCCTTTAACCGCCAGCCTACCTTGAGATTTTGTCACCCTTTGTTGCCAGACCATTTTGCACTATTTTGCGCTCCCCATGTTCAACTGTGATTTTTGAGGGGATTTCCAGGGATTTCCCAGGAAAATGATATATTGTTTTTTTCAGCAGAGTCTGGGCTTTAACAGGAAATGTCTTGTTTGTCATTTGTTAGGTGTATTCTTAATATTTTTGGGTGAAATATGTGCAAAAAAAAAAAAAAAAAAAAATTTTTACATATTGTAGTTTTTTTTGGAATAAAAAATGTAAGTTTGTCAATAAAATCTTATTGCGTGTGAAATCCCAATTTCTCCCGGTTACAGCGGTACCACATATGTATAGGTAGACACCCTTTCCTGCCCAGGAGACTCCCCCAAACTGAAACAGCGCTTTAGGAGATTTTCAGATAAAATACAACTATGCTATGCAATATGCGCACCTTGCGGTTTTTCCAGAAAAACAACCCTTTACATTTAAAATACCCCCAACAAACTATATATTCTCTGGAAGTACACACCTCAGGCTTTCTAGGCGTACCAGGCTTGTGGATGTGGCCATAGTTTTCTGGAAGTAATCCCTCAACGTAATCTTTGGTTGCAAAGAGTTTCCCTAAAAAAAGGATAAAAAAGCAGAATCAAAGCCACATTTTCCTAAAAAAACTATATACAAACAAGAAAAATCAAGTTTAATCTGAAAAAGCAACATCCCCCGAACAGAACAACACCCAACATGCATAGGTTCTGTCAAGGGAAGAGTTGCCAAACACCCCAAAGTAAAGCATGCGCATAACGGTAATTTTACTTGAAAATTTCAGCTCTGCAGACAAAGTGCGCACCTTGCGATTTTTCAACCAAAACAACACTTTACATTTGGAATATCCCCCATAAACCATATACTCCCTGAAAGTACACACGTTAAGCTTTCTAAGGGTACCCAGCTTGTTGTAGTGGGCTCATCTTTCTGGAATTAATTCCTCAAAGAATTCTTTGGTTGCGCAGGGTTTCCCTAAAAAATTTATAAAAAAGCTGAATAAAAAACACCTTTTCCTAAAATATAAATATGCAAACCAGAAAAAACAAGCTAAGTCTGAAAGCGCAAGGTCCCCCGAACAGAACAATACCCAACATGCATAGGTACTATTAACCCTTTTAATTGCCAGCCTACTTGAGATTTTGTCACCCTCTGTTGACAGGCCATTTTTCCCCATTTTGCGTCATGTTTTGCGACATGTTTTGCGCCATTTTTGCTGGAACTTTCAGAAAAATTATATATATTTTTTTTTGCAGCAGAGTTTAGACTTTAACATGAAATGTCTTGTTTGCAATTTTTTTTTTTTTTTTTTTTACAATATTATTAAGTGAAAAAAAAAATAAATAAATAAAATTTTTTTTTTTAGAAAATTGACTCCTTTATTTTAAATAAAAAATGTATTTTATTAAGGAAAATCATATTGCATGTGAAAGCCCCATTTCTACCGATTAGAACGATACCACATATTTATCGGTAACCCTTAAAAATCAAAAAAAAAATTGACGTGGGGTCCCCCTTACCCAAAGTAACCAGCCCGGGACCAGCTATGGGGGCTTGTAGGCACAGAGTGGGGGGGCCAGCTTTTGTGGCCCCCCCACCCTGCAGCCTACGAGCCCACATAGCCCATGTGGGCCCGGGCTCTTCTGCCCCCCCCCTGGCCTTTGGGGAGGCAGGTAATGGGGGTGCCGGGGGTTAATGGCAAGCCACCCGCTAGCGCAGGTGGCTTGCCATCCCCCCAGCCTTGTGAACTGGTATAGTGGTCATGGACCCCTTACCAGTTCACAAGGGGTTAAAAGTAAATAATCACACAGACACACAAAAAATATTTTATTAATTTTTTATTTTTTTTTTACACTGTACTCACCTCCCATCCATCCTGGAGCACTCTGTCCCTCGGCGATCACTGGCTTCTGCTCACTTGCTAGAAGCCTTTTATAGCTGCTGGATGACAGAACACAAAGGGTTAATAAAAAAAAAAAATGACATAGGGTCCCCCCTCCCAGGGGGGGCGGACCCCATTTTTTTTTTTGATTTTTAAGGGTTAAAAACCCTTAAAAATCAAAAAAAAAATTGACGTGGGGTCCCCCTTACCCAAAGTAACCAGCCCGGGACCAGCTATGGGGGCTTGTAGGCACAGAGTGGGGGGGCCAGCTTTTGTGGCCCCCCCACCCTGCAGCCTACGAGCCCACATAGCCTATGTGGGCCCGGGCTCTTCTGCCCCCCCCTGGCCTTTGGGGAGGCAGGTAATGGGGGTGCCGGGGGTTAATGGCAAGCCACCCGCTAGCGCAGGTGACTTGCCATCTCCCCAGCCCTGTGAACTGGTATAGGGGTCACATGGACCCCTTACCAGTTCACAAAGGGTTAAAAGGTAAAAAAAAGACACACACGTTTTTTTAAAAAAGTTTATTAAAAAAAAAAAAAAAAACTTTTACTTTACTCACCTCCGATCTTCATCTTCTGTGTCCCGCGGCGATCTGATGCAGGTGACGGCTGGGCAGAGAAGGGGGGAGGCAGGCGATCGGAGGATCGCCTACCTCCCTCCTTCCCCTCCCAGCCGTCACCGGCATCTGAGAGACGAACTGCCGGGTGCCCCGATGACACCCGGCGGTGACGTCATCTGGCCCCGCCCCGTGACGTCACCAAGATGGCGGCCGCCATCGGAAGACAGCAAGGGAGGAGGGCTGTTATGCCCCCTCCAGAAGACAGAAGAGCGGGGGGGGGGGATCGGAGCCCCCCCCCCCCCCCCCCCCCGAAGAGGAGAGCCTGCGGGAGCCGGCGGGGACAAAGGTAGGTGACTGTGTTTTTTTTTTTGTTTTTTTTGTTTTTTTTTTTTTTATAGGAAACCGGGCGGCTGCTGAAACGGGGGGGGGGGGGGGTCACCCTGTTCCGGGCCCTCCCCTGCAGCCGGAGGAGCCCCGATGGGCGATCGGAGCCCCTCTGGCTGAAGAGGAGACCCGACCGGATCGAACGAGGGGTCAGGTAAGTGTCTTTTATTTTTACTTTTTTTTTTATTTCTGGGGAAAGTCAGGCACGTAAATTTTACGTGGCTGGCGTTTAACTGTTGGAGAGGCAGCCACGTAAAATTTACGTGGCTGGCGTTTAAAGGGTTAAAGCAGACCAAAACCCACCGACCATGTGAAATAGTCCCCCCATAGCCCCTGCCAATATTCCCTTCTTAGGGTGTAGAACTAGAAGTTGATATTTTCATTTTTCTGCTGTCAATGAATTGGTGCGGCAATGACATCATTGCCGTCTAAATCTTATGCTACCATTGAGCACAGCTTCCACAACCTCCAAATCTTAAAGCGGCCCTGAATAAGAGTCTATTTTGTATGTTTCCTTCACCACCTACATACAGATTGCCTGCATTAAAAATCATCCTACCTGCACCTATTGCATTTTTTTAACCTTTTAACATCCGAGATGGCACCCGTGGAGTTTCAGGCTGCCTGCAAACAGGAAGTGTCTTCTGACTGTGCTGCTCTGGGATTGCTGTCCTTTTCATGACCCCAGCCCTGCTATGTCTGTACAAAGCACAGCTAAACCCCGCACCCCTGCATGTTTGCCCCCCTCTCCTCTCCTCAGTATGTGTGATGCTTCTGAGGCAAGAGTCCTGAACAGAGTTGCAGCCCAGTGGGGGAAGGAATAATAATTAATAGACTAAAAACTTAATATTCATTTTAGATGCTGGGGAATTGTTTTTTAGGGGTTTGGGCTTTTTATTAAATGATGCTGAAGGTCCAGTTTAATGGATTAAAATGTGATTAAGAGAAAAAAAAAACACCTAGTGTAATCTGTGTTTAAAACAGTGAGCGCTCTCACACTTTTATTAAACATGCAGCAAATGTCAGCTGAAAAAAGCATATACGCACCGCTATGATGTTTAGCTAGCAGCACCATACCAGGCTTGTTGCAGATCTCTCACCGCCTACTTAAACCGGACCTTCACCCTAAATAAGAGCCTATCTTCTATGTTTCCCCCACACTGTACATACAGATTGCCCACATTAAAAATCTCCCTAACTGCATCTATTGCATTTTCTGAGACTTTAAACATCCAAGATGGCGGCCCATGGAGGTACAGACTGCCTGCAAACAGGAAGTGTCTTCTGTGTTGCTCTGCATTCTGGGATTGCTGTCCTTTTCCTGACCCCAGCTCTGTTCTGTTTGTGCAAAGCACAGCTATATCCCTGCTCCCCTGCACTTTTGAACCCTCTCCTCCGTATATGATGCTACTGAACCAAGATGGCGGCGCCCGTATCCTAGAGTGCTGAACAGAGTTGCAGGCCAGTGAGGGAAAGAATAAAATGTAAGTGACTAAAAATGTTAAATATATTAATTTTCCTATTGCATGGCACGGCCTGCTTCAAGAAGTCCTTACATATGGGTTATTCCGCCACAAGGTGGCGCAGTGTACTGCAGAAGAGTTGTGGCTCCTCCCAGTACCATATAAAAACAGTATCACCACTAGACCAATCCAGTGTTTTCTCTGCAGTGATTCTGCGAAGATAGAAGATGGCTCTTATATTACGCAGGTGAGCGGGGCAACCAAGCCTGCGGCCCTGCATGTCTATTTCCACTCGTTTCCGGACCCTCTGACACGTGTCGCGTCCGCCTCCCGCAGCCCGTCCCTCAAGGTTCCTCTGCCGGCGCCATCTTGATTCTGCAGCGCGTCTGGGGCCTGTCTTCCTCCCTGAGCTGTGGCGGTGATCTCTGCCTGTGTCGCTTCTCCTGTGGTCTGGCGGCTTGGTGATTTTGGTCTGCTTGGTCCGTGAGTCCCCTTTGGGAGTTTTTGGTTTCCTTGGGGCATGGGCTGCGGGTGCTTATGTGTTTTTACTTATGTCAGTCCCTTGCATTTCAGCAGTTTACCTTCTGGGGGTGGAGAACCAGGAGGCAGACTCCCTGAGCAGGGGGACGTCTCGGCTGGGGGAATGGTCCCTCAGCAACAAGGTATTTCACTCCCTGTGTCACCGCTGGGGTCAGCCGGATGTAGACCTGTTTGCGTCCCGCCACAATCACAAAGCTTCCCAGGTTTGTCTCCCTGTCACAGGATCCTCTGGCCTTCGCTACAGATGCGCTAGCAATGCCTTGGACGGAGTTTCGGCTCCTCTGTGTTCCCTCCCTTTCCTCTGCTGGGCAGAGTGCTGCGCAAGATAGCCCGGGAAGGGGTACCAGCCATTCTGGTGGCCCCCTGTTGGCCAAGGAGGGTGTGGTTCACAGATGTCGTGCAGTTGGCAGTAGATCAGTTTGTCTTGCCCAGGGATCCAGATCTGCTCACTCAGGGACAACTGTGCCATCCCAATTTACAAACGCTGGCTTTAACGGCTTGGCTGCTGAAATCTCTATCTTGATGGATAAGGGGTTGCCGGCTTCTGTTGTTACCATGATTAGGGCTAGGAAGAAGTCCTCATCCTTTATCTACTACAGGGTCTGGCATGCTTACATTGCCTGGTGTTAGTCCAAGTCTCTTCCTTGTCGGGTGTTTTCTATCCCCAGGATTCTGGAATTTTTGCAACATAGTTTGGATTCGGGCCTTCAACTTAGTACCCTCAAGGGACAGGTGTCAGCTCTGGCAATTTTTTTCCAAAGATCCTTTGCCAATCACCGGTTGGTTAAGACCTTTTTCCAGGGAGTTACTCATGTGAATGCCACGTAAGCCTATGCTGCCGGTTTGGGACCTGAATCTGGTGTTGTCTGCTCTGCAGGGTCCTCCCTTTGAGCCTATTCGTGGAGCTGCTTTGCCCATTCTGACTCTTAAGGTGGCCTTTTTGGTGGCCATTACTTCGGTCAGGCGAGTTTCTGAGCTGGCGGCGCTTTCCTTCAAACCTCCTTATTTTGAGAGGCATCAGGATAAGGTGGTGTTTCGGCTTAAGCCGGATTTCTTGCCTAAGGTTGTGTCTGCTTTTCATCTCAATCAGGACATTGTTTTGCCTTCTTTGTGTCCTAGCCCTGCTAATTCCAAGGAGCCGACCCTTCATTCTTTGGATGTTGTCAGGGCTCTGAAGTTTTATTTGGTTGCTACTGAGCCTTTCAGGAAATCTGACACTCTTTTTGTTCTTTCTACTGGACCTAGGAAGGGTTTGCCTCCGGCTAAATCCACTATCAGCAAGTGGATCCGTCAGGCGGTGGAGCAGGCCTACTCTGCCAGGGGGAAGGTTCCTCCTTTTAGGGTTACTGCTCATTCCACTCGTGCTATTGGTGCGTCTTGGGATTTTCAGCACCAAGCTTCTGTTGAACAAGTTTGTAAGGCTGCAACTTGGTCTTCTGTTCATACTTTTTTCCAAGTTTTACAAGGTTGATGTTAGGGCCTCAGCTGATGCTGCTTTTGGCCGCAAGGTACTTCAGGCGGTAGTGGTTTGAGCTGCCTGTTGTTACTTTTTGGGGATCCCACCCTACCTTACGGACACTGCTGTTGGACGTCCCATACGTAAGGACTTCTTGAAAAAGGTCGTGCCATGCAATAGGAAAAAGACAATTCTGTGAGTACTCGCCTGTAGAATTGCTTTTACTATTCATGGCACGGCCTGCTTCACCCCACCCTTGTTATTGTTATTCTTGGTTGCCTCTTTATGGTGATTGTTCCAAGTAAGTTGGGGTTTGTTACCTTTTTTACCTTTATTATCTCCCTGTTTCTTGAATAACTGCTTGTCAACGCTGGATTGGTCTAGTGGTGATCCTGTTTACCGGGAGGAGCCACAAATCTTCTGCAGTACACCGCGCCACCTTGTGGCGGAATAACCCATACGTAAGGACTTCTTGAAGCGTGCCATGCATAGTAAAAGCAATTCTACTGAATTGTCTTTTTAGATGCTGGGGTATAGTTTTTTTTAAGGGTTTGGGCTTTTCATTAAATGATGCTGAAGGTCCGCTTTAAGTATCCTCCCGTCTAGGTGGTTTTGTTTCTTTCTTAATCACATTTGAACTTATTCATGCTAAACTGAAGAATTGGAGGTTGTGGAAGCTGTGAACAATTGTTGTCTAAGGATGAGATCACCCGAAGCATAAAACGAAGACATTCTGTCCATGTATGGAGTCTTCTGTTAAACACTAGGAGATCTTGTATGCATAATGGTGAGATGGTTGAGGACTCTCCTTTTGTTTAAAGAGCACAGTGGTGTTAAATTGAGATTTAGGGCCCCCAGAACAAAAACCGAAACTTTGAACGTGGGACATTTTATTTTTCTTTTAACACCAAAAGGTTTAACAAATCTTAAAGGAGCCACAGCACTCAGCCCTTTTAGCTCGTAACTGGCCCTAGGATCTGTCTCTAAGGACCTGATTTATCAAGCACTTCTGCCAGACATATAATATATTATATAAATATATGTAAATATAATAAAATATTAAATGTTGCTGCACTGCAAGAAACACATTTACTAAAACATAAGAAGTGCAGCAACATGCTGAAAAATATATAAATCATATTTTGCACTGAAATGGCATTGTCTGGCAGAACTGCTTGATAAATCAGGCCCTAAATCTGGTCTGGTCTCGGTTGGTACACATCTGTAGAGGTATTTTGAAGCTGCACCACCAGACGCCAAGGTGCCTCTGTAGGTACAGTCCTAACTCTAATCTATGAGAGCCCCATTGGGACATACAATACAAATTAGGAGCATCTTACCTGGGCTGCCCTATAATCTCGAGTGCAGCACATTGGGAGGAAGGGTTGAAAGCCTCTTGATACAAACTAAGATGTTTAACACCAGTCAGTCAGACAGTTGTACTGATATGCACAAATATGAAAGGTATATGATGTAGCTGTGGCTAAGCTGCACCTCTCCCTACATTTATAGGTGTATGATGTAATTTGGTTTCAGATAGACTTGACATTAATTTGTATATTTTTTTTTAGGTGTCTTTTAGGTCACATACTGAATCCAGAGATGGAAAAACGCTGGGTGTTTTGGGCCTGTGCTGAAAAATGGCTGCTAACTTTAGGATCCTGGACTTGGGGCCTATGCAGAATATGTCTTCTTCCCTTAATATTAACTTTTAATATGTATGGTGGCGTTTTATTGCTTCTTCTAATATTTGTCTCCATAGCTGGAATCTTATTTAAATTTCAGGATGTTTTGCTCTACTTCCCTGACCAGCCTTCCTCTTCGCGACTTTATGTCCCAATGCCCACCGGAATACCACACGAAAATATATTTGTTAAAACGAAAGATGGCTTTCACCTCAATCTTATCCTTCTGAGATACACAGGTGATAACTCAAACTTTTGTCCAACCATCATTTATTTTCATGGTAATGCAGGAAATATTGGTCACAGGTTACCCAATGCATTATTAATGCTGGTCAACCTTAAGGTGAACTTGCTGTTAGTTGACTATAGAGGGTATGGAAAAAGCGAAGGCGAGCCAAGCGAAGAAGGCCTTTACCTAGATGCTGAGGCTGTGCTTGACTATGTCATGACCAGAGCCGACATTGATAAAACAAAGATCATACTCTTTGGACGGTCACTAGGGGGCGCAGTCGCCGTTCATTTGGCCTCTGAGAATGCACACAGGATTGCTGCCGTTGTATTAGAAAATACTTTTCTAAGCATTCCACACATGGCTGGTACTCTCTTCTCATTTCTTCCCATGCGTTACCTTCCTCTAGGATGCTATAAGAATAAGTTCTTATCCTACAGGAAAATCGCTCAGTGCCGAATGCCTTCCTTATTTATCTCTGGCTTATCAGATCAGTTAATTCCGCCTTTCATGATGAAGCAGCTCTACGAACTGTCGCCGTCCCGGACAAAACGATTGGCCGTCTTTCCAGACGGGACCCATAATGATACCTGGCAGTGCCAAGGCTACTTTGCTGCACTGGAACAATTTATCAAAGAACTGACCAGTAACCGCTGCCCAGAAGAAAATACAAAAACCTCAAATGTGACTATAATCTGAATGCCAACTTCCTTTGCACTGTTGTACATTTAGTTTGTAAGTGATTAAAGAATGTCATTTGTACTGTTTGTTAATAAAGAATCAGAGGGCCATATTGAAATCGGGGAGGGGGTGCATTTCTGATTCCTTTCAGCTTGGCCTCTAAAGGGTTTTCTACAGCTTCTTGGTTTCTCTATAGAGCTGTGAGTTAACTGACGTTCAGTGCATGCACTGTATAAACATATCCCTCATTTTGAATTCTTGCTGGATACTGCACTTCTCCCCCTCTAAGCAGCTTTGGCATAATTTGGAATGATCTAAGAGTTTTGCCTTATTATGCAACACACATACATTAATGTGGTAATGCCTCCAGATCTTGAATATCGGTGAATATCATCATCTCTTCCAAATGCTAGACAGAATTTTCCTGTTTGAAACCAACCTGGACTGTATTTATTTCTCAGCAATGCATTTTGGGGGCTTGAATTATTTGTCTCTGGTCTTGTCTTCATTCACTGAAAGAGAATTGACTAGTGACAGAAAATGTTTCCACTGCCTTTTTTCAGTCAACCTTTTTCTTGGAGCTTTCTTTTATTTGTTCTAGTATTTCTACATTTGTTAAAATCATTGGTTCCATATTCATTTTTAGATTTTCTCAAAAGAAGCTCAAGGGGAAAGTCCACCTTCCATGGCTTTGTTTGAAAGTGTGTCCCAAAATGATGTCCTCAAGGTGATGAGTTTTTTTTTCTTATGTTGGCAAATGTGTGTTTTAATGCTTGCAATTTGTTGCTATTGGCAACCATACACAAGGCATTTACACAAGAGAGAAGTGATCCCTGCACCCATAACACTGCTGCTGGGTATGTGGTAGGGAGCTCCCTCACCCCAGAAGTGGCCATGGCAGCAGAGTTCAGTGCGTACAGGGCTCTCTTCTCTCATCTTGTAAATCTTGGTTGCAGATATGCAGTTAGTATAAATATACGTAAATATTTGTATAAATGTACGTTAATCACACATTTGCTAACGTAAGAAAAAATACTAGCTAAACTCAGCACAATGAGGGTATCCTTTTGGTACACAATAATATATACTGTCAACCATGCTTTCAAATGTGGACTTTCCCTTTAAAGTTCCTGTTCAGGCATTTAGAGACAACCTTCACTTACCTGCCAGCCCATAGGGTAGATCTTATAGTCTTGCAAGTAGCAGCCCTCTGGTCTCAGTGGTGCTGACTGCGTGCTCCATGCTTGGCCTCGGTACACGTCTTTGTTAATGGTCTCCTTGGATTGCTCCCTCATTGATTGGCAGAAGGGGCACATGATTTGGCCTGTCATAAGCATCCACCGCTGATATGTGCTCTTCAGCGTTCAGTGTTCTATTGAGATTTAGGGCCCCTAGAACAAAAACCGAAATTTTGAACATATTTTAAGGGACATTTATTTTTCTAACACCAAAACAAATCTTAAAGGAACCACAACACTCGGCCCTGTCAGGTTCTAACTCGTCCTAGGATGTGTCTCTAAATCTGGTCTGGTCTCAGTTGGTACACATCTGCAGAGGTATTTTGAAGCTGCACCACCAAGGTGCCTCTGTGTAGGTGCAGTCCTAACTCGAATCTATCTAATCTTTAAGATTTGTTAAACCTCTTCAGCAATGGACACTTGTATGTCCGCATAGAGCTGAAACCTGGCCTGTTAGCCCATGGGACTATGAGAGACCAAGCCAGTGATCTGGCAGGTAGATGTGATTTATTTTTATTTACTTGTACTGTCCCTTTAAAGTGCTAGTTATTTCTGTATTGCAACTCTGTGTTAGGGAGGGCCCCAACCTTACTCCCTTGTGCCATCTGCAATACGGAGATATTCCCCTTTCCTAGCTGTGCTATTCCCTTTTCCTAGCTGTGATGGGGCACAGGATACACCTCTGCCTTCTGGAGTTTAGGGTCCTTGTTGATCCTGTCTGGCATGCCAGGCATGTTTAGGTCTAGTTTAAGGGTATTTCTAGGTAGAAGTAATCCCACTACTTCTCACGCAGCTGATCACTCCTTGATCTCCAGTTTTTAAAACAGTGGGCCAGGAGTGAATTGCAGTTTGAGGGGTTAGGTTGAGAATTCCTTTTTTTTCTTCCACTTATAAACCCACTTTAAATTCTGGACATTGCTACCATGGAAAGCTCTCCATAGCTTGCCTTTTAGATTCCATTTAACCTTAAATAATGTAATAGTGACTACACTACAAATATGTCATTATTAAACTTTCATTTGGAATAGCAGTGCACTAAACTTATCAGACCTATCCCTGTATTCCCCCCTTGTTCCATATTGGATCTTCACGTACAACTCCAGTATTTTCATACATTTTATTTTATCACCATTCCGCTTGTCACGTTGCTCTTTGCCTATGTTTGGTGAATATTTGTACACTCTTTGATTTCTTTTATTGTGTTCGCTCATGCAGTATGTAGCATGCTCTCATTAGTTCCATCTCATATGTAAGAAGCTGGGTTACCCAGGATGCTTAACTAGATGTTTTCTTTTGAGTGCTGTTTAGTGATTTTTGGCATTTTACCTTTTCACTGTAATAAAAGGCCAAACCATAGGGAGGGAATAAGCAATAGAAACTTATATGTACAATTTGGCAGCCATATGGAGATCTCTAATTTTTTGTTAATAGATATATATTATTTCCTTGAAGGTCATCTTGGCCATGCTAATATAAATGGCTGCATAGTGTTGAATTTGTATGTAAAAGCATCACAATTGTGCATTTGGGCTTCTGAAACTTGTAACCCATAAGAAAAGAGACATCCAAAAGTGTCTGTGTAGATACAAACCTCCTGGGCTTCCCGCTTTCCCTGCTCCATCGCTGGCAGGTTATCTTCAGGGTGCAAACACCAGGAAAATAGAAAACCCGCAGGAACCTGCAAAAGTGGAAAGTGATCTACACCTCTGGGGCACCTCTTTTGTTATGGGCTATTAGCTAGACAAGGCCAAGTGTGCCACATTGTTACATGTTACAATTATTTCTTCTTCTGACAGTTGCCTGTAATGCTCCAAAATGTCAAATGAAAATTTTGGGAAGGTGTTAAGCAATGGCATTGACTATTTACTGTTGTCTGTACATTTGTGTACACAGTCATGTATCAAAATGATTTTTTTCCACTCACCTGCATCTGATTGGGTGTTAGAAATGCGAGTCAACTGACCCTGCCTGTTTCTAATGGTAGCAGACAATTCTTCCACCCCTGTTTGCTTTAGGCTACAGTATGTTCTTTATGTTGCGGTACAAGGTAACCCTATGGGGCCTATTTGTAAAAAAAGTGAAGAGCTCTACAGGTCCACAATTATTCAATAAGACAACATCCAAAAGGGCTTAGAACTCCCCTTATCCCCTGACATCTATTGCAGTGCGCTTTTTCTTCTGTGGTGTTCTCAAATTCAGCTACCTCTCGAGGAACCACATCACTGAGCTACAAAAGAATTAGTCTCGCCATGTACAGTAATTCCCCTTACAGTCAGTGGTCTGCACAAGATGATGAACCGTTACAGAAGAAAAAGCTCCAAGCACTGTTGGTGGAATAAACCTAGTATCTAAATTTTTTTAATGCCAAGTATGCATCACACCCTGCTTCGGAATAGAATAATCACTTCTGGGTTATAGCCACTAGATGGTGCTTTTCTAGCAGAGATGGCAAAAAAAGAAGCCCCTCCCGGTCCATAAATACCTGGGACCTCCCACACATTCCCCAGTAGTCTCTGCTAGAAGGCGACGACAGTCAAGATGATGGCTATCTCTCTCCTTTCATGTAAGCCGGGTGCACACCCGTACCCTAATTTTCCTATTTCCACCCGGACTTCTTTATTTCCGTCGCCATGCCACCCAGCTATGGCTGTGGGGTCCCGGTGAGGGTAGGGCACACCTTTAGAGGTGTTCTTTACTAGGAGCCATGCTCCACCGCAAATCCCCCACCAAGGGGTAGGCGGCTGTCAGGTTGGTGATCCTGACTTGGGATGCCCTGTCCGTTCCTAAGCCCTCGCTACTTAGTGAAAGTGTAGCTATCGGCTTCCTTCCCCCATTACTCCCTGTTCCCAGTTAGTGGGGAGGGGGGGGTAGCTGTCCCTCCATTGTTATCTTCATTATTATTATTTCCTTATTCCACTTGCAGTGACATGTGTTGTGTGTGTGTGTGTGATGGGTGATTGTGCATACTTGCCAGGAGCCAGCGCGTGTTTGCTTTACTTGGTTTGTTCCTGGCGACCCGCACGCTCGCACTCCAGCGAGGGCGGGCTGGTAACCGCAACGGCCGGCTCCGCAGCCCCATTTGGATTGGTCTGACGTGGGGGAGGGGGCGCCTTCCTTCTCCCTGGTTCGGCTGGTGATCAGCCTTATTGGCTGGCAGCGCGGGCGCTTTTTTGAGGGGGCGGGGCCAAGCGCCTGGTGCGCTCTGCTGTGGCCCGCCTCCTTTTTCCTCCTTCTCCATCCTTCGGTTCAGACGCTGTCATCTTCTCGGGGGTCTGTGAGTGCCCCACGCGGGCTTAATTTATACATTTATATATTTTATTTTGTGTATATGTTGTGCGGGTTTATTATTTGGAAGGCTGTGGCTGCGGGGCGTTTGATTGGGCCCCTTGGCAGCATATCGATTAATTATTGAGATATATATATATATATATTATATGCATCTTATTTTAACTATGGTATGCATTTTTCGTTTTATGAAAAGGGGTCCCCTATTGTCTTTCAGGTGGGACTACCAAAATGAGGGGTTTCTCCCGGTCCTGTGGCCCTTGATCAAATTTAAGGGGTTCATTAGTTCCTTATTAAATGCTCCCACTAACGGACGTTAAGGGGCATCCCGGGTAGCTTCATAGTGTAATTCCCATTGGTCATTGCGACTACCTTAAAAAAATCACCATATGGAGGCTTCCCAGGATACCGGGCTCGGGGGCCCTTTGGGGCAACCCCGGCAGTGTGTGGTATGTGGGGCACCCCTCGTGGGTGACAATGTGCAGATTTGTGTACCATGTGCACATCAGGCGATTGCGCGGCAATCCGGGCCCCGTGTGGCCGGATCAGCCCCGCTGGCCTCATCACCTACTCCCCCACGCCTGGTTACGACCCCTAGTGACATGGTCACTAGCGGGGAGTCGCATACCGATGTCGGCGCTAGACTGGCCAACATTGAGAGATTGATTGTTAGCTCTGCGGCCAGGAAGGCTCCAGCTAAGAGACGGCGCCGGCCCTTGATTTTGATGAGTGTGACCTTTTTGAATGGTCTGATTACTCCCCACTTGAGGAAGGAGAATTGTTTTCCGACTCTGATTTATCCGATGATCAGCAGTACCTTGGCGCTGATGCCGGTACAGAGCGCGGGGATACTGTTGATACCCATAGGCTCCTTACTCAAATGTTTGAGGTGCTTGCCATTTCCCCTCCTGCGGAGGCGTCCTCACCCTTGCGGGTGGGGGGACGACTGCGGCTCTTCGCCCAGGTCTGGGCTCAACATGTTACAGACAAATGGATTCTGGAGGTGGTCTCCTCCGGGTACAAGCTGGAGTTCGCAGTCTGGCCTCCTCACAGATTCCTCAGGTCACGGGTTCCTACGGACCCACGGGCAGCACAGGGACTGTTTCTGATGGTGCAAAGCCTTCTGGATATGTGGGTCGTTTGTCAGGTTCCCCCCTTAGAGAGAGGTCAGTGTTACTATTCCAACCGTTTTACGGTGCCCAGGAAGGATGGCTCCATAAGACCCATTTTGGACTTAAAAATTCTCAACCGGTTCATCAGAACCAGAAAGTTTTGCATGGAGACTCTGCACTCCGCTGTCAACTCCCTATGTCTGGGGGACTTTATGACTTCAATAGACATCAAGGATGCTTACCTCCATGTGCCGGTCTTCCCGGGACACCATCGGTTCCTCGGGTTTGTGGTAGGCGAACGGCACTACCAGTTTGTGGCTTTCCCCTTCGGGCTGACTTCGGCGCCCAGGGTGTTCACCAAGGTATTGGCGGGCGTGATGGCCCTTCTCAGAGCCCAGGGCATTCGCATTTTGCTTTATCTGGATGACTTTCTCATTACGTCTTCTTCACTCCACCAGGCGGAGCTGAATACCAGGACGGTGGTAACGACGCTGGAAAGGTTCGGGTGGGTAATCAATTACCCCAAGTCCTCACTCTCCCCGTCACGGGTGGCTTCCTTCCTGGGCATGACGCTGGGTACCATTCAGACCAGGATTTTCTTGCCCCAGCTGAAGGTGGATGTTCTCCAAGCGCTAATTTGTCTCCTTCTGGCCAGCCCTCATCCGTCCATCCGGCAAGGGATGAGGCTGGTGGGATTGATGGTGGCTTGCTTCGCAGCAGTGCCTTTTGCTCAATTTCACATGAGACTTCAACTCCATCTTTTATCGGTTTGGGACAAATGTCCTCTGTCTCTGGATCAGACCTGGGCTTCTGGAGAGACCGTCAGTTCTAGGGGCTGTGGGGCCCTCGGGAGGCTCACGCCCTCATCAATGTTCTAGAGCTGAGGGCGGTTCGGTTGGTGCTGGCGCACCTGACACATCACCTCCGGGGCCTACCTGTTCAGGTTCGCTCTGACAACCGGACTGCGGTCGCGTACATCAGTCACCAAGGAGGGACTCGCAGCAAGAGTGCCCTCCGGGAGGTGTCTCTGATTCTTTCATGGGCCGAGAGCATTGTACCGTGCATCTCAGCAGTTTACATTCCAGGTGTGGAGAACCTGGAAGCGGACTCCCTGAGCAGGGGGGACCTCTCGCCGGGGAAAATGCAGCAACCAGGTTTTTTCTATCCCTCTGTCGCAGGTGGGGGATGCCGGAGGTGGATCTGTTCGCCTCTCACAATCACAAGCTCCCGACCTTTGTGTCTCTGTCACAGGATCTGCTGGCAGTGGATGCCAGGTCGCTTCCCTGGTGGGGGTTCGGTTTAATGTATCTGTTTCCTCCCTTCCCCATGGTTGGCAAGGTGGTACGCAAGCTGGTTCACGAGGGTGTGCCAGCAATTCTGGTGGCCCCAGAGTGGCCAAAACAGGTGTGGTTTGCAGACGTCGTGCAGCTGGCGGTCGATCACTACGTTCTGCCTCTGGTTCCGGATCTGCTCACACAGGGGCAGCTCTGTTAGCCCAATTTACAAACGCTGGCTTTGACGGCGTGGCTGCTGAGACCTCCATCCTAAGGGAAAAGGGTCTGTCTGAGGCGGTTGTTCAGGCTCTGGTTAGGGCTAGGAAGTAATCTTCTTCTGGTGTTTACAGTAGAACCTGGCGGACCTATATTGACTGGTGTGAGACTAGGGCCTTTCTGTGATTACTTCGTCCCACCCTGAGTTGTATCTTGGATCCTCTATATGGTGAATTTTTTCCTTGTTCATGTTTGTAATTTTATTTATTGGCTTCACCTGGTCCCCTTACTGCTTTCATATACTGGGGAATGTGTGGGAGGTCCCAGGTATTTATGGACCGGGAGGGGCTTCTTTTTTTGCCATCTCTGCTAGAAAAGTGCCATCTAGTGGCTATAACCCAGAAGTGATTATTCTATTCCGAAGCAGGGTGTGATGCATACTTATAATATCCATTCTACAGGTGAGTAATCACGGAATGGTATTTTTGTATCTTTAAAGTATATCTTTTGCTGTAACCGCATTACTGCCCTAACCATCTGGCCAGTTGATCCACTACTGAGCTGACGGAAGAAAATGTCCAACTTATCCACTTGAGAACGACCTCGTCTGGTAGACCTTCTCTCCTGTCAGCTCTGAACTGGATCATCTGGCCTTTCAAAGTTTAGGCTGTTTTCTATTTCCTACTGCTCAACTATCAAATCTGAAGAGCTCCACTTGGCGAATGTCCTTCGCTATGTCCTTTTCTATTTTCTTAACATTTTAAAATCTTTATCAAGCCTAAATTACTGTAGGTATGAATACTGTGTGATGGGGGACAGGAAACTGCAATGAAGGCTATCTCCTACTGGAGGAAGTGTAGGTGGTACCTTATCTGCTAGAGCTCTGATAAGAAGAGTTGAGTATCTCTAATTATGGTCACACTGATGTCTTCAAGGAGAGGGTTAGTTTAGGGTCCATGGGAGTTGCAAGGAAGGGCGTAGTTCCACTTTAACCTTTCCATATATGTTAATAAACAACCCCCATAAGCAGATGCATACATTGTTAATGTTATGTTGGCTTCAAGGTTTCACATAGCCATGCCACTCGCATGGGACAAAAGCAATGTAAAATTCGACAATTAATTACATTTAGTACAACAAGGATATCGACTCCTAATAAAATATATACAAATGGCTTTTCCTAGATTTACCACTGATACATTTATTTAAGTTAGATGCTGACCTTATAATACAGGACCCTTCCAATCTAAAAATGAAACCTATGGTGGGAGTAAAACTGGTCACAAAGAAACTGTAAGGGCTTATTCATAACTGTAAAAAGGTTCACTTTATATGAAAGCTGTTTTAACACCACACTTTTACTCATGTGACAATGAACATATTTAGAATAAATTATTCATGTTTTCAAACAGCTTGACTGGTGACTGATTTCTGCTTCTTTCTCTGAGGCTGGGGCTATGCTAAGATGCACACTCTTTCTTAGGCCCTCTGCATTCTTAGTTGTTACTTACTGGGTATCCTACCTTTTATTAGACCTGTAAAATAGGACTTAAAGTGGATCAAAACCTGGTATTTTCACTATCCTAGGTTTCAGATGTCTTGCAAAGTGACCCCCCCCCCCCCCGATAGCTCATAAAACATACCTTTCCATGGGATTACGCCCATCCAGCACCTTATAAACTGCATGTTAATGCCTGGCATACCGCTGTGTTAAGACACAGAGCACAGCAGTAGGGTGTGAGATGTAACTGGGAGGGGATGAATTTTTTACCTCATCGTCGAGCTAAGGCAAAGGTGAGTTTAGTGGGGGCGTGCTATGCATTGGAGTTTTTCAGCAGGGAAAAACAAAACAAAATGTCCTGCGCTGCAGTTCCGGCGCTCCACAACTCACCTGATCTCTTTATTGGGTCATCAGCCATTGCCTCCTATGCCTTCCAGTGCCAGACCTCAGGGACGGTATTAATGACAATTAAATGCAGTGGATGAAGCCTTACCTGCCACTGTAGTGAATGGAGGGGGCATGGCCACACACCCCTGTGACTGATGGTGGGGGCGTGGTCTGGCAAAGAAGTGTCAAAGAGAATACAGTTTCAGGCCCCAGACAGCATGGGAGGCAGTGGCGGGCGTTCTGATTGGGTGAGTTCTGGAGCGTGTGACCTGTAGTGACCAGCGGCGCAGGACAAAAGGTAAGTACCTGTGACACATATCATATTCCCCCTAAAGATATGCCAGCAAGGCTCTTTAAATAATATTCAGCTTACTGCATGCATCTGGCCATGCAGAGACGTCGGCTGTTATTTCCCCGCTGTACAGCTGTCATTGCATTCATCCCACTTTGCACTTCTAAGGGCAAATTACAGCTAGGTGCGAACGGGCCAGGAAGCAAACTGTCACACACGAGGAAGCCCCCTGGGGAAGGCATCTTTCACCTCACACAGCCACAAACAGAAAGCAGTTTGCAGTAGATCTTTTCGCCAAAATGTACAAAGAAAATGTATATAACTTTTCTTCTATAACGCACACTGGATTCTCCATAAACCCATTTCATAGCTGAGGCCATAACTTACAGTATGCTATGAGACCTGCCCATGTAACAGTTTCAAAAATTCCTAGAACCAAAATAAATTGATGGTTTCCTGATGCCCCAACCCAGCCATATTTGATATAATTTAACTCAGAATTAGGTGCTGGTCTGGAGCATCACACTCCTGGCCTTTTTCTGACAACCAGGTGGTCTGTGTGGCTCCCAGACATGTTCAGGGCCCAAAAGGACAACCCCTCCCTCAGGTCCTGATTGGAGGGGCTGGGGCCTCTGTGGTCCCTCATCACAAGGAGAATCCACGTCACCCCTCATCACTTCCGCAACTAAAGATTGAACTTTGACTTTTGATGCACAAATACCCCAGACATAAGTATACAAGCAAGTAGGGGTAAAACCAAAATGTTCGGTGAGATAGAGAAGAGGGAGGGCGCCAGGAGCCACTTGGTTAATGCTCTCTCTGTTCTATTTGAGTCTGGTCACAGTGACTGTTGGTGGAACAAATTGATTCAACAAAATTGTATTATAGTTACAGTTGATACACCGGTGATAAAGCATATCTTTTGGCAGCTTTGTCGAACAAGCCACTAACTAGATGACACCTAACGCTGTAATAGGCATGTGTGGTGCAATTAGAGCAATTCAATCAGACAACCAATCGAAAGGTCTGATCATCACAGTACATTTTTTGTTTATTGTGGACGTATTGCATGCCCTACCCCACCAAGACACCACTTAGCGCCCCGGCTAGGATAACCCACCATCCGGAGGCCCCCTTAGAGAGTAGCACGGTTAAAGTGGCGCTGCTGAAGAGGTTGTTCATTATAGCAGCGGAGCAGGTGCCACACACAAGGCCCTCTCTATTGCCCAACTGAACCTGGCACCCTGTGCAAGTTACGCAAGGCGCCTGTAACTGATGCCTGAGACATAGCAATGTCTGATCACTAGAGGGATCACTGCTAGTTCCATCAAATGGAGCAGCCAGCCACAGAAAACCAGAAACCCTCCCACAGACTGACTCAACCCAAAAGGTAGACTTTAAGGGTATTTCCACTTTAAATGGCTTTTGTTGGCATTTTTTATTTGTTTGCAACTATGTGATAAACAGAAATACTTTTCTCTAGCAACAATGTGTTTACCTTAGCAACAGTACACCAATGTGGTATGTTTGGTGTACAAAGGGAATTCCTGACTTCAGTTTGCTAATCATCTGGCTGAGGCAGAGATTACACTCTATAGGTTGTCTTCCGGTATCTAAGGTGTTACTGGCAGCATTCTCACCTGGGGAGACATGTCTCTCCTTACTCCTGCCTGATTTTTCCAATCTCTACATTGTGGGGAAAGGGGAGCTCATCCTTGTCAGTGGAAGGATTCTGGGATTTGTAGCCAGAAGTTATACTAAGGCCTTTGCTCAAGGCCAGGAAAACCACTCCCACAGAGCCACAGGAATCCTATCATATGTTTATTTTGCATTCAAAAAAAAAAAAGAAAACAATAAGGTAGAAAACCAAAATTGAATTTTCCTTTAAGGGAGGTAGTGGACACCTGGGTTTACCTTGACTGAAGTCTCTGGCCTGTAACAAGTTGAGAAAGTGGACCCTATATGTACAATACATGCCAAATCACCCAATTAATACAGCAAGGAAACCCCTTCGGGGGCGTGCCTGTAGCCTCTGATGATCCGCTTTTGCCTGTCCACATTTTGCCAAATTGGTAAGGGAACCAGAGACTGCTGCATGTGGCCACCAAATCACACCAAAGTTGCCTGAGGCATGCCTGAAGTGGCCTGGAGATGCCTGGAGTGTAGGGCAGGGGACCAAACTACCGCTGTTTCAGATCCTGGGACTGGACACAGCCACCGAATCTGGAGCCTTCTCCCACCCCCAGGCTGGTGTTACTTAAGGCTGTCATCATTGTGTCCCATGGGGCAATGGATGCAGGGACCTTGGTGCATTGGGTGACCCCTGAATCCCTCACAAACTGTGAAACACTTGATATGATTAGGAAACACAACAGCATGCAATAAAACAATAGCCCTGTCCCCACCAAAGATAACAAAATTTTGCAATGTCATCTCATCAACCGACTACAGGGGGGAAGGATGCTGTGTTCTAATCCTGCTGAGTGAGGAGATCCAATGACTCTGGATGGACAAGTTGATGGAAAAAAAACACAACATTTTCTAAAAAAAAAGTGCATGCTGAATCTGAAATTTTCTCTCTTAAAACCATGCGAGAATGCATTCTTGCACAGTGTTGAATCAACCCTGAGATGCAAGGTTATTTATCTATAATGACATCACAGAAATGGCTACATTTCATGTTGTGTTTAGTGGTTGTGTATTGTATTTGTGTCATTAAATATCATTTTAGGTCATTTTTCAAATGAAGTGGTGTTTGTCAGCAGGACATTGTGGTAATGCAGATCTTGTAGCCTAGTACACTATAGGCTTCTGTGGTTACATTAGCTAAGCTGAAAATGGCATCTTCATAAACATCTAATGTTCTAATTGTAGAGGGAATAGATTTTTCATTTTAAACCTAATTAAAAGTGTCTTTGCAGCAGCAGTCAATAATATTTGTAACAAGTAAACAAAGCACTTCACTTTCACGATAAGCAGATGCTAATTCGTGAAAAAAAATTGATAGCATGGCAGCCCTTGAAATGTATGTGTGCTTTATGTCCTTTTCTTTAACTGGGCAGGGGAGCTGCTCTCATAGGGGTCCAGTATGAGCTGGAACCCGGGAGACTACAGAGAAAGACTCCTGGCTGGAGGGCTTTAAATTATGCTTTAAAGCGGACCAACAGTCAAAAATGACTTAAACCAGACCAACACAACAAACAGCACTCATGCATTCCTCCCCAGGACAATTTAGATTGCTGCACACAAAAATTAATTTACCTTTTAATAACTCCTGCTGGGGTCAGTTTTAAAAACATGCATTTGTAGGCCACCTGCAAACAGGAAGTGCTGCTGGGCTTCCTGTTACTGTGCATTGTCAGTTATGTCAGTTGGGAGTGGAAGCGCCAAAATGGCCACTACCTTTCTTTTCCAACTGTGCCAGGCTGTTGGTCCGGTTTAAAGTGGACCAAAACCTTGACTATCCTGGGTTTTGGTCCTTGCCCCTGGGGCACCCCGATCGGGGGTCCCCCGTTGTGTGAAACCCCTCGGGTCTTCGAAACCAACTCACCTTTTCCCAGTCCTACGATGCATGTGTGCTGCTCGTCCAATCAGCGTGCTCAGATCCGCTTTCACGTCATCTAAGTCTTCGTCTAAGGCCAGTAGCTCAGAGCACGCTGACGCCCGCATCCCCCGCTACCCTCTAACAGGGAGCGTGCCCGTGCTGACCATACACAAATTCTAGGGGGATAGCGGGAATGCGGCCACTGCTCACGCATGCGCCGTTGGATTAGGAAAGAAGCTGAGTTTATGGCCGACCTGGGGGGCTTCACACAGCGGGACATCCCGATTCTAGATGCCCCAGGGGGAGGGAATCAATTGGCCCGGGAATCTTATAGATTCAATTTCTTCTTTATTTCATTGTTTCCCCTCTCTCAAACTTCCTACTGTCTCCCATTCTTTTCCACATTCACTTATTTCTCAATTTTTCACATTCTCTCTATCATTATTTCTTCCCTTCCAACATTCTCTCCATATTTCTCACTTTTTGACATTCTTGTAATATAAGAACAGACCTGTAAGGGCACTACCATAATGTCAAAAAGCTAAATAAGACAGTGGGTGCTCCCATAGGTCCCAAAAACAACATAAGCAATCCTATACAAATGGGGATCTAAATATGGGCACTCACACTGATAATATATAAGAGAGTATGAGACATTTTTATTGGAAGTACTATATACACAATAAAAAACAAATACACACATAAAAAGACAAGACAAGATTAAAAAGAAAGTGGGTGGGTCCCCGGCCCCCGGCTTGATAGTGTGCGGTTTCCGGGGACCCACCCACTTTCTTTTTAATCTTGTCTTGTCTTTTTATGTGTGTATTTGTTTTTTATTGTGTATATAGTACTTCCAATAAAAATTTTTCATACTCTCTTATATATTATCAGTGTGAGTGCCCATATTTAGATCCCCATTTGTATAGGATTGCTTTTTGACATTCTTCTTTTGACATCCTCCCTTCTTTCTCTTATTTCCAATTTCCCTCTTTCTTTTTCCCTTTTTTTACTTTCCCTTATTTTTCCTCCATCCCCCCATAATTTAATCTCCTCCATCCTCCCTATCTTTTCTATATTCCCTCCTCTTTTTTTACATTCTCCTTTTTGTTTTCCACATTCCTTTTCTTCATGCTTTCTTTCTTTCCCACATTCCCATATTTTCTTCCCTCCACCTCATCTTTTTCCCAGTGTTCTGTCTCTCTTTCTCTCTCTCTCACATTACCTCCTTTTCTGCTTCCCTTTCTCTCCATCACTCTCCTCATACTTTCTATCTGTCTCTGGAATTGTAGGAGTATGAATGGATGTGTGTGTGTTGGGACACCATGGTGAAATCTTGCGCCATTGCTCAGGCACTTCTGTACAATACTCAAGACTTTGTTGGCTTCATGCAGCAGCCATGGTTAGTTAAAAAGTGTCAGCCCTGTCTCCTCTAAAGACTGCTACATAGAAATGGCTGTTTGTTTTTTCATTGAGCTTTCCCACAGGCCTCAAATAAGGCAGTGCCGCTGCCAGTGCATGCTGCGGCCTGCTGCCCCTTATGTCAGCTCCCCATCACAGTGACCCAGACTTACAGATACCAACCTTCATATCCAACCCCTCCATGTCCCAGAGCCCCTCTGCCCCTCTACATATCAACCATCATCACACATCCCGACTGCCCTCTCCCCCACCTGCAATTCAAGGACGTTCCTTTCTTCCACTTGGAAGCCGTAGGTTTTAGGGGCAGCAATGGCCTTGCCTGCAAAATAGTTTGCGCACATGTAAAAGTCATGTATTTTAGTAACTTTATATATCCTCCCTGCACAATATAAATGTATTTCCATGGAATTATAAAAATATTTGTTGGAAGTAGCCTTGACTAGGCCACGCCCCTAAACCACACCCCCTACCACGCCGGTCACTCTGTAAGCTGGTCCCCAATATTGGCATCTCTGCCTCCTCTGAGGTAAGAAAGTGGTGGCCGTATCCTGGAGTTCTGAACAGAGTTTCTTCCCAATGGGAGAAAGTATAATAATAACTTAAAATATATTAATTTTAGATGCTGGGGAATAGTTTTTTGAGGGTTTGGGCTTTTCATTAAAAGATGGTGAAGGTCCGGTTTAATTATGTCACTATATCACTCAGCGTGATCCTTCATTTGAACAAATATAAAACAGACATACTTTGTTTTAGAAGAATTGATAAATGAAGACTTGATGAGTATAAAATAAACCGACACATGACTAAGCATTGATCAAACAGTAGCTTACATGCATGGACATGTTCTAATGTTACATTTTACTTCCTTACTGGAAAGAAGAAGTTACAAGTAAGTGGCTAACAAAATATTAGCTCATAATAACACATAATACAAAGACGCAATTGTGATAAATATCCGAGTTCAGGAAACGGAATGCATTAACATCAGGCAAGATCAAACACACTGGACGTCAAGTGAAATGTGCCCGGACATGGTTCTCAAGTTTCGATTTGCTCTAAATATCAGTGAAAACATGGATTGCAAATAAAATAATCCAGAAGAAAACTATTTCTATAAAGGAACTGCACAATGGATTCAGAAAGGTTACCCAGCACTTCTTGTCTGTCTACTGAAAGAAAAAGGATTTATTTTTACTATTTTCTCTACTCTAAAGGCCTTGTGCTTCCAGTCTGTCTACCTTTTATTATCCTCCTGTTCACAGGACTTTCAACTGTACTCATCTTCAATGTCATTGCTTTAAAAACAGAACTTGAGAACCTAGAAGCTGAGCTGAAGTCATTCAGGAAATCTGATGCCATGCTTGCTCCCACATTGGTGATGGATAACAATAGTAATGGAGCAAGCTCCCACTTTTCATGGGGAGAAAATAAGGTAGGTGTCCAGGTAGGCTGGGGTTTTGTTTCTCCTCCTCTGTGTTTATCTCCTATGATCGTCCCAAAACTTTATGGGCTGCTCAGCCAATCCGCAACTTGCATTCCATTTGCTTTCTTAGCCGTTCTGGGCCACATACATGCTCACCTCCAGCTATTAGGCATGCTTACACCAGAACTGGCTGGGGCAGATACATGCCTAGGCTAAAGGTATAGTGAGGATGTGGGCATGGCCCAGGTATGCAGTGCGGCATCGGTGACAAGGTGAATGTACCAGGTGATTCCCAGGCATACTCACAGTGGATCATCTTCATAAAGAGAGATACCACCGGCCTTACCTTATAGGTGGTTGTTCCTTTTTGAGAAAGCCAAGGGCTGCCTTTTGTCAGCTTGTTCATGGGTTCTAGTACTCCCTTTTGACAAGAAGTTCCAGCCGTGTACCCCTAAGGTGGGGATCAATTGTCAGTGTTATTAACTAAGTAGCTAAAGGAACTTATAAAGCGGGAATGATGTCTTGCTGTTAAAATAAAAAGCACGCATCAGAACACCCCCTCATTGGTGCCTTTATGCACAACACTGCGTATCCCATCAACCAGCAGAGCATACCCTCTGTGGCACGCATACTGCAGGTGATCTGATCAACGTATGCCATTATCTAGGCTGTTATGCTTCTTCACAAATCACTATGCTTATTAAGGAACTAGATCCTGTGCACAATTATAGAGTACTAAAACCCTTCATGACTGACCCTAGAGTCTAAAAGACTGTACAGCCAGCCAATAATATCTCTGGGGGTGTACATGACCAGGGAATGTCTGTGGTCTGTGCATTTGTCGTAGGATCATTGGTAAGGTAAAATTTCTGGCATTTCATGGAGCTGGGTATCCCAAATTCTGATGCCCTAGGGAGAGGGACAAAACCTTGGCTAATAAAAATGTTGGTCCTTTTTGAGGGTTTCACTGAGTGACATGTTGTATGTTCACACATAGTAGATGTTCCATGTAGCTCTAGGAGGAAAGTATGGCTCACTTAGGTCTTTTAGCATGCAGTGCTATGAAATGCTAATATTACATAGCTTAGACAGTCCAGGCCATTGGTGGGATCCATTGCTGACTGTGGGTATTCTGTGTCTGCACCCATACTTTATCACTGTATCAAGCTTTTGAAAACCTATATCTGTTATTCTGACCAGATTCCTTCTTTAATATGCAGCATCGGTGCAGTGCATCACCTCTGCTGAGATAAATAATGGAGACACCCAGATACTCACCTCTTCCGGGATCTTTCAACGGTAGCATTGGAGCAGCCTATCAGGCTGTAATATGTTTGGCCACCGGCCGCACTGCTAAGCGGAATGCAGTCATGTGGGACGTGCAACTCGGAATATCCGGGCGACATTCTTTATTTAAGTAGTAGTGATACACAGCAGGGCAGACAGATCCAGACTGCCCACTGCTGCATATTCAAGATGGAGTCCAGTCAGAATGATTCTATCAATTAGTAACTGATACTAAAAAAGCTCAAATTATTAATGTGGTGTAAAAATAATATTTATGAGGAACATTAAGCTCTGCTGTGCCCATACGTCCTCATGACTTTGTTTTGTTTTGCGGTAGCAATGATGAGCGGCCCTTTAACTTTTACTTCCCTGTCTTTCACCCGATGAAAAGAGGGTCATACAGTATGAGAGTTTTTCATGCCTGGAATCCAGATACATAACACAAATTCCGGCATTACTGCATATCTGACAGGATTGGACCTAGAAATGACATCAGTTCCGCTTAGTCTTTCACTTTCACACTGCGGGGAGTACTGCAGTAATGGATAATCGTTACACCGCTTGGCAAAAAAAAAAAGTCACACACTCTAATACTTCTTTGAAGAGCCTTTAGTGTTCATCATGGCATGCATTCTCTGTGGCATCGTTTCCACAAGCTTCTGCAATGTCAACACATTTATTTCTGTCCAGAGTTGCATTCATTTTTCCCCAAGATCTTGTATTGATGAAGGGAGATTAGGACCACAGCGCAAAGTCTTCATGGGGTTTAGGTCTGGGCTCTGTGGTGGCCAATCTATGTGTGAAAACTGCCATCACATGCCCCCTGAACCACTAACACAAACTGAATCCTGGCATTGTCATTTTGGAATATGCCTGTGCCATCAGGAAAGAAAAAATCCACTGATGGAATAACCTGGTCATTCAGTATATTCAGGTAGTCAGCTGACCTCATTCTTTTTCAAACATTGCTGAACCTAGACCATAATACTTCCCCCATAGACTAGTACTATACAGTAGCCACTAGGCATAATGGGTGCATCAGTTCAGCCACCTCTCTTCTTACTGTGATGTGCCCATCATTCTAGAATAGGATAAATCTGGAATCAGACCACATGACCTCCTTCTATTGCTCCAGAGTCCTGGGCCAGGGGTTTTCACTCTCTGGGCGGAGGTCACATGGCGTGCGTGCTCATCAGTAAGCTTGCCACTCACCTCCATGTGGGAGCTCATCGTCGCTACTCTGCATCTGCGTTTTAAGGTAACTCTGACTGTTGTATCTCTGCTTGTAGCTCACTGTAACCTGTAACCCACTACTCAGAACAGCATTTGTATTCATTCATGTTCCATCATAGCCAAATGTTTGTAATCACTGCTTAGTGTGCTCATTTCATTAAAACCTATATTTAACTTGAGCAATCTTTTTGCCTTAGCCAAGAATCTGTGTGTCTGTAGGCTGCTGGGTCTTGTAGTCCCACTAGGCGGGCGAACGGAGGGTGCTTTGGGAAAGTGGGCTGCGTAATCGTAGTTGCTCAATTGTTAATTGGATCACCTGACCCTGACACTTTCCTCTACACATAGCGTTTGGCATTAAGACCAACATTTCCAAATTTGGTTTTATCTGACCAGAGCACCTTCTTCCACATGATTTCTTTGTTGTTTGAGGTAAACTGCAAACAGACCTTCCCATGGCTTGCTTTCAGAAATGGCTTCTTCTTGCCACTCCATAAAAGACAGATTTGTGGAGTACATGACTAATAGATGTGCTGTGGACAGATTCTACCACCTGAGCTGTGGCTCTCTGCAGCTCCTTCAGAGTGACATTGGGCCTTATGGCTGCTTCTTTAATTAGTGCTCTGCTTGCCTGGGCTCCCAGTTTAGTTGGGAGGCCAAGTCTTGGTAGGTTTGTGGTTGTGCCATACTCCTTCCATTGTTGGATGATGGATTGAACAGTACTCTGAGTTGTTCAGAGCTTGGACAATTTTTTTTTTTTATTCATACTGTTTTTATTTGGATTTTCAAGAGTTGACATAGTAAGGAATGACATAACAAAGGAGAAATAAGAACACATCAGTCACATACTAGGCTCGAACATGTCACCAGACAAGCATCTTGCAGGTTATACATATCTGGATCCAATAGTGCTATTTAAATACAGTCTCAATTACATTTCTAAAACAGAACTTAATTCCAGTCTGAGTCTTGTCAGCCTTGTAGGCTTCGTGAGTCTGTCTAGAGAGGACAAGGACCTCCCCTACTGATAGCTTGGGATCTGCTGCTGCCCAAGCCCAAAACCTGCCAGTATTCTCTTTGGGTAACAATGTGCCCCCTAACGCTAACTCCAGTGACCCATGCATCCCTCTCCTACTCCTCTCGGCCCCCACATCAATCTCGGCGGGCCTAAATAGATCGGGAGGAGAGGAGGAGAGATATGACTGGAAAGAAGAAATGGAGAAACATAGAGAATAGAGTTAAGATAGCCGGAAGTAATCAACAAAACATGTCATACAAAGGGAGAATTATGATGCGAGAAAGAGAATTAAAAGGTGTGGCTATAAGTGTAGGGGGGAGAGAGAGGGTGTATCCTCAATGGAGGAAAAAGAGAAAGGGGAATAGAGGAGCGAGAAGGAAAAAAAGGGGGGGGATAAGAAAAGAGATAAGTCGAGATAGAGGGGAGAGGGGATGGGAGAGGAGAGGGAAGAGGGTGGGGGGGAGAGAGAGGGAGGGCCTCTCACTGAGGTACAACGTCAGGACCCCTCTCCGACAGTCCAAGGCAGGAAGATCCAAGGTTCTTTCCCTTCTATATCCTTTTTATTCTTTTTCTCTCCCATCCAGTCTACTATGCCTTTCTGCTGTGTCCCATCTTCTATCTAAAGGCATCTTTATATACGTCAGAATCTTTAAATATATCCCAAATTGTCCACATTTTCTGAAGGTCTCTAATCTGTCCTGTTTTGCCAGTAAAATTTCCTCAATTTCTTCCAGATAATAAATTTGTGTGTACCATTCTTTAAGTGAAGGGGTCTTCTGAGTTCTCCAACACCTAGGTATCAGAACTCTCGCTGCATTCATCAGATGGATCCCTAGAGGGCTCAAACCCCCTATACCTCTCTTATCAGCTGACCAATTCAGTAAGTATCCTGCTGTTTCCCAATCCAAAGAGCATCCCAAAATTTTTCCAGTAACCTCGTGGACTTTTTCCCAAAATGTAGCTATCCTCGGGCACGACCTCCAGATGTGAAGAAAGGATGTCCCCTGGCCTTCACACCTCCAGCAACGATCCGGGACTACAGGAAAGATCCTATGAAGTCCTTCAGGGGTTCTATACCAACGAGTGGTTATTTTATAATTAGTCTCCTGTAGGGAGCTATTGGCAACACCTTTATGTAATCCCTTGTACAGAGCTTCCCAATCGTCAGTTGCAAGGTCCAGGCCTAGGTCTTTTTTCCACTTGTCCTCCCAAGGTCTCTTAGTTTCTTGCTTAGCATCACTCAGGATACCATAGGCCCAGGATAGCAGGTGGTCCCTTTGACCCTCTTCCAAGCATGCCGTTTCCACCTCTGAAGGCGCCATTGCTCCTTTTCCTTTCATCTCTTTGTCCTTAGCATAATGACGCAGTTGTAAGTATGAGAGAGCCGGAATTGGACCCTCCCACTTCTTTTGCAACTCCTGTCTTCCCAAGAACTGACCTCCATCATACAGATGTGTTACTCTAGAGGACTTTCCCCTGCACTGTGCCAAAAAGTTCTTGTCCAAACCTGGGGGGAAAGCTGGATTGTTCCTAATTGAGGTGAGTGGGCTCAGAACCAATATCAAATCTGGATACTTCTTACCTATTAGTCTGACCTTATTTAGTGTCTCTCCAATCAATGGATGAACTTCAATAAGGCCTGGGGTGTCCTTCTTTTCCAAAAAGCAGATGCTACTCAATTTTGCCTTTCCCACCTCATCCTCGATCCTAACCCAATCTTTTTGAGATTTATTGATCTGCCAATCTATGAATCTTCCTAGATGGACCGCCCTAAGATAAGTTTCAATACAGGGGAGGCCAGTGCCCCCTCTCTCCCTCCTGCATCCCAAAATCTCTCTCCTTGTTCTCGGGGGCTTCTTGTGCCACACAAAGTCTCTGAAAGCCTTATTCAGGTCTTTAAGAAACTGCAGGTATCTTGATTGGAATGCATTGCAAGAGATAGAGAATCCTAGGTAAGACATTCATTTTCAAGACCACTATTCTGCCAAACCAGGACAATTTCAATTTACTAGGAAGTTGTATCCCCAAATACGTAATGCTAACCTTCTCCCAAGGGAAGGGAAAAATCTCTTTCAAAGCTTCTGCCTCTTGTGTTGGAAGAGAAATAAATATTGAGGGCGCATGATTTGTTATAATTGATTTTCAAATTTGAGATTTTACCAAATGTTTCAAATTCCTTTAGAAATGATGGGATCGATATCCTGGGGGAGTCTATAAAAAAAAAGCATGTCATCAGCGTGAGCTGCAACTTTCCTTTCCCTGTCACCTATCATGAGACCTCTAACCCCCTCATTCAGGTTTACCCTTCTAAGGAAGGGTTCCAAGGACAGCGCGGAAATCAAGGGGGGCATGGGGCACCCCTAGCGTGTGGAAATGTTGTTCACCCTCACTTTACAGGAGTAGATTTCTTATATGGTTAAAGAACCCCTCAAAATACTTTCCTCTGGTGGCAAAGGCTACGCTTGCCTTCCCGCGAAAGTCAGGACCCAACTTTATAAGATCCCGGAAGTTCCTGAAATAAAAATGATGTTTGGGAGAACGTGGAAGGCCGTCCTGGGCAGCAGCAAACCCTCGACCGCAGCTAGAAGTCAGAGAATTAGACCAATCAATAAAACATTGCGCAGTGAGCGGTCCCGAACCAACGCAGCTGAACCCTTCCCATGGGCATGCCAGAATTTTCAAGATTAAGATCGGTTGCCTCCTCAAACCCCCTAGCTAGTATAACATCAGCCTTCAAACTACCAGGATTATGCAATGTGGCAGTCCCCCCAACATATAAACTACTAGAGCAGAGGGACAATAAAGCCCCAGCCAAAGTCCCACAGAGCGGAGGCCATAAAGGTGTGAGCGTCCCCGCCAGCTTCAATTTAGACAGAGTAGAATAGCTGCTTCCACAAGGGAGACCCCACCCCTCGCTCCACCCCCCCCCCCCCCCCGACAGGGGCTATCCCGTAGCACGAACGACGAGGAAATGACCCGCAGTGAGTATGGGAGCAGGCCAAGAGCCCATCCCATCCCCAAGGGACACCCCTCAGCCCTACCAGGGTGTCCAGTGTTTACAAAGCCTCAGATGACAAGAGACAGCGTTCCCCTGTTCGCGCGCTTTGATATCTTAGAGGGGCGCAGATTCACACCTGCAGAAAAGCTGACAAGATGTGCAGGTGCCCAGAATATCCTCAGCGTCCCTCTCCCCGTTCGCAATGACTGGAAGGGAGGCACAAGTCAGGAGAAAGCTGTCCAGCGTCATGTGCAGAGCGAGGGCAGCCCATGCATTCCTCCACAGCTGCCGCCTAAAGAACCCAGCCCGTCCTCGACAACATAAGCGGTCATAGGGATCTTAAATCTCCAGTATAAACAACGTAGGAGGTTTGGGTCGTATGCAGAACCCAAAAAGGGGGAGGGGCCCCCACCCCTGCATGGAGAGGCAATGCTCTATATAGTACTCAGACCATAGATTAAGTTTAAAGCCCTCTCGTGCGCAACAGTATCTCAGTAAGCTCTTAATAGTGCAATTCCAACTGCCCCAGGGGACAGCTTCACCAGCGCGAGGGAAGCTAACTTTCTCAGCTCATTAGTAAGTTCCAAACATGTCATCTGCCCAACTAATCAAAAAAGGAAAAACTAAGACACAACCAAGACTGGCACCTAACATAACTATCCACGGTGGTCAACATATATGAGGTAGAATTTTATTAACCGCCCACGTCCAATGTCGTCCTCGCCGCTACGTGCGGAATGGGATGCACACATTGGATGAGGGTGCCAAGACACATGTCAGACAAACTTTAATAACTCTATGTAAACAGTAATTTCCTATAAACAGATCAGTGAAAGGCCGCTCCCAGTGAGCGTGAGTGCACAAGTAGGGGACGGGGGGGAGGGGGCCCCCGGGCCCACCCAAGGCAGCAGATCAGACCATAGAAACTCAAGCCATATCAAAGCGAGCAATCCCTAAGCGAGCGGCAACATCTTATTTAAGCATCCCCATCGCCGTACTAATGGTCTACTAGAATCCCTGCAGTAAAAATTAAAAGCAAAACTTATCACATGCTCAGCTAAAAAGGCATAATCAAATAGGAAGCACATTACCAATAGCTACTGTAATAACGTCTGACTGTGCCCTCGCCGCAGCCTGCGGAATGTGATACACAGATCAGAAGCTGGCATAAGGCACCTTACACAAACGTAAACAATAATCTCCCATGTTTCTCGGACGAAGTGCTCTGTGAGCTTGGACCAGGTCAATTGGAGTGTCTGGTGGACGCTCTAGGAGAGTGTTGAAAATAGAAAGTAAGGCGCTAGCGATCTGATCCTGTGCCACCGCTTCTGGGACTCCTCTCACTCTAATGTTGCACCTTCTATTTCTGTTGTCCAAATCTTCCAAGTGCTTATGCACATTAAGCATGTAGTTGTTATGCGCGTTAACGACCTCGCTCACCTCCAGCAGTCTGCGCTTTGTGATCACCTCCTCTCTCTCCACTCCTTCCATTCTCTGGGCCAGAGACCGCATGTCAGCCTTAAGGTCAGCTACTGCCTCCGCAATGGTGGACTTGATTTCCCCCGCAAATCTCGCCAGCGGGTGGGGAGTTGCCTGAGCTGAGCTGCTACGTCCTGCTCCTCTCTCTCAGAGTCCGCCAAGCTGGACCTGTCCGGAGAGCTCTCAGGTGAGAACGAGGCCACCATCTTAGGTGTGTGTTGCCCTGCGTCCTCCAGCCGCTGCGACTTAAACATGTCTGGCAGGTTCCTGGTGCTCGTGCTTGGTTTCTGGGGTGCCCTCTGTGTTTTAGCCGTTGTCCCCGATCTGTTACTCTTGCCCATGGTCTACAGGGAGCGCAGAAATCAATGTTTTCGGGAAACGCCACCATGAGCTCCGGTCTCAGGCTGCCATCTTGCCCGCCGGCCAAGCGCCCCCCCCCCCCCCTTGGACTTTTTTTATAACCTAAACCTGCAATATACTTGAATATCGCGAAAAATGACCCAATGCTAAAAATCCATATTTTTCATTTTAATGGAAGACAAACGACGTCCGGGATAACAGGCTATTTCACCCCTGATAGACTAAACCTGTCACCCCTGGATTCCTACCATAAGAAGAAAACAACAAGCTTAGCAGGAGTTTTATTCAGTTCGAGTGGATGAGTGACCCCTCTTTTTATTAGCCAATGTTTTTATATAAAATTTTAATATTATACAATTTTGCGATAGTGCTCCTTTAAAGGCTGGGTAAGAAGGTATACATGCAAAGCTGCTTAGTTTGCCAGGATGCATGAAGAAGTATAAATAGTTACCCATAAAATGCATCATCAAAGTCATGGTAGTCCAGTGAGTGTGAAAGAGGAATAAACACATTTAGGAGAAGTTTAGTTTCTCAATGTCAATTCCTGAAATAGACAGGGGCACAAGAAAACAGTGACTTGCACACCTGCAAAAGGATAGTGTATACTGTATAATGCAGGATTCAGCTATCTGACTAGAATTGCCTAACCAGTGCTACATATTTGTAATTTACATTAGAGGGTGCCCTGCGCAAGTGTATGGGGACCAAACCGCACTCTTGGGAACAGTCCCTTCCCACTGACTTTATTCCCTCTTTTGGACAACCATCCAGGGTTACACTCTCTCAGGGCGGACACCCTACAGCTGACTGCCTGAGCCCTCATCTTAAGCTGGAGTCTCCCTCGCCTATTGCCCACAGAAACACTCACAGCAGTCTTTTCAGGTCTCCATTTTCTTCATGTCCATGCAAAGCAGATGGACGGATATAGGTCTTACTCATGAAGATGCATTTAGTCCAGCTTTAAACTCTGCCATTTATTCTTGAGACATGCAAGCAGTCATTCACTAGAGCCGGCCTGGAGACATGTATATTCCATACCACTTGATGTGAAATATTGGCCCTGGGGAGAACCATCTTCACAGGTGCTCCCCAGGGCACCACCCTAGCCCAGACAGGCTGATTTTGTAGTATCGTTCTCTACGTCATGGCAGTTTTTGGCTCAGCATACATAGGTGATGATTTGGAAAAGCCCAGCTGTGGCAGCATTGAGACAGGCCCTGGGGGGGGGACATCCAGATTGCTGGCACCCCCCCTCGAGCAACGCCCCCGCAATCTATACCTTATCCTCCATCCTCAGATGAAAATGCAACCCTGGATTGACCATTGGCAGTCAAGCCGAGACCAAGAAGCTGACCTTGACCCACATGACCAGTGGCCGCCAATCAGAGGGCTGCATTTCTGGGGTGTATGCTCGCTGTGCTCCTTGTTCTTAGAAGACAGAGGGTTTCCGAGCAGTGGACTGGTTGGGAGTTCCTGTGCTGGAGAGAAGTGACCCTGTAAGGCCCCCTCCAGTCTTATTTGACTGGGGTTCACTCCAAAGCCACAGACCTATTATTGTAAAATATTAATTACTAATTATTTTTCCTTTTTTACCTTCTAAAATACATTAGTTGACTAAAGGATCGAGAATGAGAATTGTGGGTGTTGCAGCGGGCGTTGCATGATGGGGGCTTCTGTAATCTGGATGCCTCCCCAGGCCTGTCTCAATGTGGCCGGAGCTGGTCCCATAACTATTAGCTAGAAAATGGCATAGACGCCAACTTGACCCACTCCTGCAGGGTGATTTTTCTCCTGTCCCTCAATTCATAATCACGGTTTACCTCAGCACATCAGTGCTCAGCCAATTAACTAGGCTAAATAGGAATTTTAGTTATCATAGTTAAGTCCAGATGTGATGAGATAAATGGTCATTGTGAACTGCAGGACTGGAGTAAAATCACCCTGCAGGAATGGGTCAGGTTGACATCCCTGGGTCCGCTGGGTGTGGGTCCGCTTTAATGGGAAGATTAGTCTAATATTTCTGACACACTGGAAACACATGAAGACTATTAAAGATGTAAATTCACCCAATGAATGTTTGGTAAATTGCTTTAATTTTGCTCTGTAATTCCTCCGAACACTAATTGTTCCAACAAAAACCTACTTTGCACAGCACAAGAGGATCACAGGAAATGGCAAATGTCCCGCTGGATAGGGAACAAACAATCTATCAGAAATCCCACAAAATATTTGCATAATATTACAGAGCACCATACTCCATAATTCTTTGTTCTGTTTTCAAATATTTTTCCCAGTGCAGGAAGTATGCAAATAGCTGTGTATACATATTGTAAATTGCCTCATTACTTATGTACACCTCAGTTCTTCCTCAATACAATGTTGTGTTTACTGTTCCAAGGCAGGACAGTCACTGGATATCCATGAAGATCAAGATGCTGAATCTCTACTAAAAGGTAGATCACGGAGGTATGCTGCTGAGGGAAAAGGTAAGTCTACGTATATAGCAGTTAATAGAGGCAAGAGCTCTTCCCAAGTGAATCCCATATTGGCGCAAAACCTCTGGGATTTCACCTCAAAACTTGCTCCCAAGGTGCGTGTGCAGGCCTCTGCAGAGCCGGATTATAAGGGGGGCGCGCGCCTCCGGGCCTCCACCCTTTGCCTTGCAAAGGGGGCCTCCACCAACCTTTGGGTCATAGTCTGGTCCAGGAGGATTTTCAGTCTTGGGTCTGATGGGCCTTCGTGCCAGCAACAAAGTGGTGCCATTGGGGGCCCCCATGCCTGGGCTGCCAAAACCACCACAGGGCAGGATGGAGAGTCTAGAGCAGCAAAGCTTTCGTCAGCAACGCTACAGTGATGGGTGTGTGCAGAGCTGTCACTGCACATAAGCCACCAAGCACAACCGCTGGCAGCTCAATGCAGAGGACTGCTTTCTGCTAGACCCACCCAGAATGGCAAAGTAGGAGTTCCCGAGCAGCATGCACCCACACAATGGTGGCACAAGAGACTCAATCTGACGTTCCAGTAAGTAGGCAGGTGCCAGAGAACCAGCAATCAGTTACTTGGCTGGACTATTATTTTAAAGAGAAAAAAATACTGTATCTGGGGCCCCCCACCACACTTAATTCAGCCCTGGCTGTATGCACCCACACCAGGCATATCTAAATGGCAGGTGCACAAAGTTGGAGGAAGCAGCAGTGAGTTTTGGTTCACTTTATATATTTTTGCCATCTCTATTGACACTGTAGTGTCACCAATCAAATAAAACTGCAGGGTCCATAAACTAGAAAATGGAGGCCATCTGACTGCAGAAACGGCAACCTGACACATTCCTCTAGGTAGATTTATTTCCAGTCCTGCACTTAGCACTGACCATGTTCACAACACAACTAGGCTTAGCTAACTAACTGCCGTGAATAAAAGTTCTAATTATCTAGGTTCAGGTGTGTTAAACCGGACCAACAGCCTGGCACAGTTGGAAAAGAAAGTTAGTGGCCATTTTGGAGCTTCCTTTCCCAACTGACATAGCTGACAATGCACAGTAACAGGAAGCCCAGTAGCACTTCCTGTTTGCAGGTGGCCTGCTAATGCATGAACCGCCATCTTGTTTTTAAAATTGACCCCAGCAGGAGTTAGAAAAAGGTAAATGAATTTTTATGTGCAGCAATCTAAATAGCCCTGGAGAGGGATGAATATGAACACTGTTTGTTGTGCTGGTCTGGTTTAAGTCATTTTTGACTGTTGGTCCGCTGGACTGGAGAAAAATCACTGTACAGAAAAAGGTCATGTTGGCTTCCCTGTAATTAAGCTCCAGTCCATATAAACAATCTGAAACTCGCATCCCAGTGCCCATTTTCATTTTGGATACTGATCACAGCTCTACGTGACCTCCCTTGGCCGGTGGCATTTGCCGGGCAGGTAACCGCATTGGGCAAGCCTATCCCTGCCAGCCTCACTGGCCAAACCTGGTCACATGAGGCTGACAACTAGTATGGAATGTTGCAGTACAGGGCTTCCCTAGCTGGTATGCTGTGTGGCAAATTAATCTTTTGGATACCCCAACTGACAAGTTAAAGGGTTACTAAACCCAAAATAAAGAAGAAGCTGGCATGCATCTTCTTTCCGGTGCAGCAGGTCCTGGCCATACTGGTGCTCAGAAACCTGTTGGTTTCTAAGAATGATGCTCTTGATGCCTCATGTGGGGGTTTCCGAGCGGTGGACTGGCTGGGAGTGTAGTGACCCTCTAAGGGCCCCTCCAAGTTTTACTTGACTGGAGGATCACTCTAAAGCCACAGACCTATTACTGTAAAATAGCTTATTAATTACCAATTATTTTTCTTTTTTTTCCTTCTAAAATACATCAGTAGGCTAAAGCGGAATCTACTACTATTAAAGAGTTTTTGTCCTGTTTTTGCCAAAATCCTTGCCCCATAGCAGATACAGGAGATTTTTGGGGAAAATTAGAAAAATGTGTTGATGGTGAGCTTTTTTAACTTCAACACACAGATATGCAGCCTGCAATATACACCCCACAGAGTTACACTTATTTTACTGAATAATTAGCATGACCCCCGGAAACTGTTAGAACTCACCTATAGAATTGCACAGTCATATACAGGTGATTTTGTTTTGAATATTGTAACTTCATTGTGCATTGTGTGTTGTTTTAGAAAGTCTCTCCAAACCTAATCTATGCAAAATTGCAGAGGCTTTCAAAATCCTTCAATGTTACCTTTAATGTGTTTAAGGTATAAACATTCGGGTACCTTCTAAATTTCAGTTTACAATTCCTGCTTGCAACTTATTGCAGACCAAACAAAAGACACAGAAGTAGAAGGTAAGTAAAACATACTGTATACTGTGGCAGCTAGTTGCTAACCTACTGTGCTGTGAAGGCTAGTTTCTAACCTACTGTGCTGTAGAGGTTAGGTGCTAATATAGTGTGCTGTACTGTAGCTGATAAGTGCTAACCCAATGTGCTGTGGATCCTAGGTCCTAATCTACTGTTCTGTAGAGGTTAGGTGCTAATATAGTGTGCTGTACTGTAGCTGCTAGGTGCTAACCCATTGTGCTGTGGATCCTAGGTCCTAATCTACTGTGTTGTAGAGGTTAGGTGCTAATATAGTGTGCTTTACTGTAGCTGCTAGGTGCTAACCCATTGTGCTGTGGATCCTAGGTCCTAATCTACTGTGTTGTAGAGGTTAGGTGCTAATATAGTGTGCTGTACTGTAGCTGCTAGGTGCTAACCCATTGTGCTGGGGATTCTAGATCCTAATCTACTGTGCTGTAGAGGTTAGGTGCTAATATAGTGTGCTGTACTGCAGCTGCTAGGTGCTAACCCATTGTGCTGGGGATCCTAGGTCCTAATCTACTGTGCTGTAGAGGTTAGGTGCTAATATAGTGTGCTGTACTGTAACTGCTAGGTGCTAACCCATTGTGCTGTGGATCCTAAGGGCTAACCTGCTGTGCTGTGGTGAGTGCTAACCTTTTCTGCTCTGGTTCTAGGTGCTAACCTACTGGGCTGTAAAGGCTAGGTCCTATTTTACTGTGCTATTGAGGGTAGGTGCTAACTTACTGTTCTGTGGAGGCTAGGGACTAACATACTGTGCTGTGCCAGCTAGATGCCAGCCCTTCTGTGCTTTATCCGGTAAGGCAAATTACAGTTTAGCACTGTGTTCTCATTCATTGATGTTATTCCTAATACTGTACATGGATTTAATACAAGGAGTAATTTTGGATATGTACATTTAATATGGAGCTTGGCCACAATCTGTGAACAGTGCCATTGGCGGGCATGGGTCCCTCACCTCTCAGCCCCTCCACAACTCTGCTGAGTGAACACTGGATTATTGGTGTAATACTAGTGATGTTGTTGAGTGCCGAGACTACATGAGAGAGCTGCTTCTCTTCATCATTTGTTCCTCTTTAATATTGTACTGTATTATATAAAAATGCGTTTTATTAGGGCCCCCATATACAACTTTGAATGGGGCCCCAGCACTTGTAAGCCCGCCCATGAACAGAGCAAGGGTGCCAGGCCCTGTATTGGCACACTCCCTTTTCCAGGGGAAGCAGGAAATGCCCACAATGGACCTTTAAATGCAAGCAAAGTGCATATTGTAGATTATATGGGCTTCTATCAGTTGCAATACCAGGTTTTTAAAATAAGCAGCTGCTTTTTTGATATTGGAGGTAATCATAAAGCCCTTACTGTAAATAATTTCACAGTTTCTTTATTTAGAAAATAGCATCTGTAATTAACATAGAAAGGTAGAGTAGGTTCATATATTAGTACATGCATGATAAAAGACATAGCATTTAGAAATATAAGCAGTTAAAATGAATTATAATTGAACAGATTTATAAACAGAAAAAGGAGTACAGTAACATTGTACAATATATTGTGCACAGTACAATATAACACTGTTGTACTGTTAGTTGCTCTGTTCTTTTACTGCTACTTGTAACCCTTACTGAAAATTCTTAACAACATTTGTTATAGCAATACATCATTGACAACGTTAGTTAGATAAAGCTCAATACCTAATGGCTTGGTAAAACAATGTTGCAAGGTTATCACTCTGAGTTTCATTTGTGTCCATTAAATAAAATATGTGCACTAATAAATTCAATTAAATATCTGTAGGATATGCTCAATTAGATTACGGAGTTGGAGTGCTTGATTGAAATAATCCTCATGCTTCATGTTGACTTATATGTTCTTGGGGATATTGTTGTTGTTGTTTAGTAGCAATGTGTCAGTTCAAAATAATAAGTGTAGTTGTAAGCAATGACTAGATGTAACTTTGACTTAAAATTTTCGGTTTTGTGTTTCACTAAAAGTAAAGTTAAAATAATTTACATCAGAACCCCATGAATGTTTGTCATGTTATAGGATTTGGTTTCCATGTTTAAAGGAGCTGTATAGAAAAATAGTGTATTATTAAAAATCCATATAAACACGTTGGATAATGAGAGGAGGGTTCATTTATACACCCAAACTGAATAAATCTCCTGCCAAGCTTGTGGTTTTCTTGTCCTGGTAGGAATAAAATACAGGGGTGACAGGTTTCTGAGTGTATCAGGGGTGACAGAACTTGTAACCTTCATGCTGAACAATGTATTAACAACATATATCCAGACAAATGCAACAAGCTGCACGTGTTACACAAAACAGGTTGTAGCTAGACAATCACAAATCTAGATGCATTTGCACTTGGAGGTGAAAATGTATGTTTTTTGCACTAGGTGATGCAACCATCATACCATGGCTTCTTAGTGTTAAACAAGGGTCTGCATTTGAAGAAAAACAAAATAAGATATTGATTAAGGAAAATGGGTTATTCTTCATATATGGCCAGGTAAGATACGAAAACTGTAATTTCCTAATTAGATCATTGGGGTCATGCTAAAGATATGGTGAAGCAAGTTAACTTTTGGGTGTGAACTGAAGCTTGCTGAATGAGCCCTAAAATCCTGTGGTGGCCAACTGTGAAGATCTAAAAATACTTGGGGACAAGTTTGTAGCCAGGTTGGGTGTTCTAGCCTCCTCCCCTAACCTTAGTTGTCATAGTCTGCTCTCAGAACCGGTTCTTTAAAATTGAAAGTCAAATGTCTGTAAAGTATACCAAATAAGCTACAGTTACCCATCACCCACCTAAGTCCTGTTTAATCCACTATCCTGCTTACTGTAGGTACTATGCCTGGGTCTAGAGAGAGAAAGCCTCTCCAGCGTCCAGGCTGGGTGTCCATCAGCCCTTAGTCTGTTGGTTATCTGATCCAATAGTACAACAAAATCATTCTGTTCAGAGCGATTTCTACTCACATGCAGCAGATGAAGCAGATAGACATGAATGAGAAGGACAGGACCCCCCCCAATACAGTCAGTGTGACAGCATTCCTGCCCTCAAATCCCCCATTACAGGCAGTGTGGAATTCCCCCTCATTCCCACATTATAGGCAGTGGACATCCCCCCTTATAGGCAGTGTGGCATTCATCTCCCTCCCATTCCCCTATTATAGGCAGTGTGGCATTCTCCTCTCCCATATATAGGCAGTGTGGCACCCCCCCAGTCCCCCATTGAAGGCAGTATGGCATTCTCCCCCTTCCCATTCCCCCATTATAGGCAGTGTGGCATTATCTCCCCTCCCATTCCCCTATTATGGGTAGTGTGGCATTTGTCCCATCTCTCCTTCCCCCATTATAGGCAGTGTGGCATTCTTTCCCCTCCCATTCCCCCATTAAGGGCAGTGTAGCATGCACTCCCTCCCATCCCCCCATAATAAGCAGTGTGGCATTCTCCTCCCTCCCATTTCCACATTATAGGATGTGTGGCATACTCCAGCCTCTCATTCCCCCATTAAGGGCAATGTGGCATTCATCCCCCTCCCCATTATAGGCAGTGCAACATCCTCTCCCTCCCCCTAATTCCCCTATTATAGGTAATGTGACAGAATCAACCATCAAACCAACCTCCCCATGCTGGGCAGAGCAACAGGTGTCAGCGTTACTGATTCCTGCCCGCATGGTGGTGCTTATCCTCAGGCGCATGCACACACATGGGTCCATGCAGCAGGGGGACATGGCCTACTGTCAGCGTCCATTGTGGACAATGGTTGCCTCTGCAGGCCACACCCATCCACTGCACAGACCCGAGCGTGTGTGTGTGTGAGTGCCGCATCCGAGAAGAAGCGGTGGATCAGTGCCTTCTCCCTGCCCGCCTTCACTCTCCTCAGTTGTCTGGCGTCCCAACGGCAGCCTGATCAGTGATGTGAGTGTCAGATATGTAAGTAACACATGCTCCTTAAGACACACAGCCATCCCCCCCCCCCCCCCCACACACACTTTTGGGAAAAAGTGTATCAAATGGAGCCAAGAAATATGGTATGTTGTTATGTAAAGCTTTTTACACAGGTATATTCATTTGTCAGACATTAAGTTGTTTATTTAATTGGTATTTAAAATGTTTTTATTTTAATCTTTTCAGGTTTGGTATCAAGATAAAGTTTTTGCAATGGGTCATGTAATTCAGAGGAAAAAGATGCACACAGTGGGAAACGATCCAAGCTTGGTTACCTTATTCACATGTATCCAAAATATGCCACAATCCCACCCAAATAATTCATGTTTTACAAGTGGTGAGTGACATATAAACTGAAAAGATCATTTAATTTAATCATTTCCCTTTACTGGAAAGAATAAATCCAGGGGGACAGGTGGTTTGAATGCATAATTCCAATTTTAATTATATAAATGCTCTATTCTATCTGCTGTGGGAAACTGTAGCAATAACCACTCTAGTATGGCCAAAACATTGCATGTTGCAAGCAATACCAATAAGCAGTAATAAGCGGACCCATAGAAGTTCAGGTTCGTCAAGTTTGACCGAACTTGCCGCCAAATTTTGGTTTGTGTGCCAAAATTTGGCACACAACACGAACCCAACCCCAATTGAAAAAAATAGAGAAAAAAGAATAAATAAAGAATTTTGTGTCTGGTGTCTTTTTTCTTACTTAACCCTTTGTGAACTGGTAAGGGGTCCATGAGACCCCTTATACCAGTTCACAAGGCTCTGGGACTGGAAATCACCTGCGGCTGGCGGGTGACTTGCCAAAACCCCCAGCCCTCCATTACCTGCCTCCCCAACGGCCGGGGGGGGGGGGCAGAAGGGCCCGGGCCACCTATGTGGGCTAGTAGCCTGCAGGGCCAGAGGCCACCAACGCTGGCCCCTGCGCCCTGTTCTACAAGCCCCCATAGCTGGTCCGGGTCGGTAATGCTGGGTAAGGGGGACCCTACATCATTTTTTGGGGGGATTTTAAGGGTGGGGAGGGGGGACTCTATGTCATTTTTTTTTTAAGTTAACCCCTTACAAATATGCAATCATATTGCATAGTTGTATCCTATCTGAAATCTCCTAAACTGCTGTTTCAGTTTGGGGGCGTTTCCTGGGCAGGAAAGGGTGTATACCAATACATATGTGGTACCGTTGTAACCAAGAGAAATAGGGCTTTCACACACAATAATATTTTATTAACAAACTTACATTTTTAATTACAAAAAACACTACAAATTGTAAAAAATAGATTTTTTTTTTTTTTATGCACATATTTCACCCAAAATACACTAAAAAAAGGCCAAACAAGACATTTCATGTTGAAGCCCAGACTCTGCTGAAAAAAACAATATATAATTTTCCTGGAAAATCCCTGGAAATCCCTTCAAAAATCAAGGTTGAACATGTGTAGCGCAAAAACGTGAAAAGTAGTCTGGCAACAGAGTGTGACAAAAAATCAAGGTAGGCTGGCACTTAAAGGATTAAACAATAAATTAACATTTTGGGTGTCAGAGGGAAAATCGGGAGGAAACACCAGGGAGATTGTCCTTCACAGAATGGGGTAGAGACTGTACTATTATGTATCACTTTTTAAAAAATAATAAGAACCCCCATAACTCTATATCAGGCTCTGTGACAGAATCCTCCCATCAATAAACTGACCAGATGTCCCCTTTTTGGTGGGCCAGTCCCACTGTCCCTCCGAAAACTCTGGAAACACCTAAATGTCCCATTTTGCTGAGATCAGGAAGTCTGCCTCACCAAATGCAAAATGCTGAAGGTCTGGGTGGTTTACAACTGCTCTGACTCTTTGGTTGAATGGTGGTAATGGTATGGATGGACTTCTGAGCATTGGCTCACTCACCAACATCTTTTATGGACCAAATATTTCCAGAGCATGTGAACCGTAATTAAGCCAGACGCTAAACCACACCCCTAACATGCCCATTACCCACAAACTGGTTCAAACAGTCCCACTTTCAGGACCCCAAAAAATGGGGTATGGCAGTCCTCAGCTTTTCCTTCTTCTCTGGAGGCAGAAAGATTATTAGCCAAGAATTGTCTAAGACGTTCCCAAGAAATCTGAAAGTCTGTAATGGAGTTAAGCAGGATTTTATCTTTGTTGACAATCCAGCCCAGACTCTGAAGAAGTGACAAACCCAGTGTCACATTTTTCAACAGAGTAGTCTCTAAACTGGCTGTCAATAGAAGATTGTATATAATGATAATCCCACTGTACCTTAGATGGCACATTGCTTCAGCTAGGTTCTTGATGAATATCCTATGCGCCTGAGATTCCAAATGGCAGTGCTCTGTATTGGAAATGACAGATTCCTGAGTCTGAGAGAATCGCAAACCTCAGGAATCTGAGATGGGCCTGCCAGATAGGCATCTTGTAGGTCAATGCTTACCATAAGATCCCCTGGCATCAAAAAGTTCCTGACTGAAAAAAATTGATTCCATACAAAATCTCTTGTACTTCATTTATGGATTGAGTGCCTTGAGATTCTGTATCATGCGTAAGGCCCCTGGTGGCATCTGTACTAGAAACACTTGCGAGTAAAACCCCCTTCACTCGACTTCTAAAGGGACTGGTTCTTTAACTCTCTTTTTGAACAAATCTGAGATTACCAGAGGAAAGGCCTTCATCTTCTCTTGATCCAAGGTAGGCCAGGTTACCAGAAACCTTTCTATTGATCTGTCCAGGAACTCTAACTGATAGCCCCAGGCAATGGTTTGAACAACAAACTGATTTGAACAAATGCCTTGCCAGGCTGTCAGAAAAAAGATCAGGCAGCCAGGGCCGAGGTTTGGCCATAGGCAGAGGGGGAGTGCAGGCCAAACTGAGTCTGCGGGTTCCCCTGCGAGGCCCTTATTGTCTTCTGGGCTCTGCCTGCTTGGACTGGCTATCAGTTGTCCTGTTCTTGAAGGATGTCTTATATCTTGGTGTTGATAGGAAAATGCTTTGCTTTTTCTGAGGCTCTAGCTAGATCCGTGTCTAACTCAGATCCAAACAAGAGGGCATCTTCAAAGGGGAGGCTGCACAGCCTTGATTTAGAGTCCAAAAACCTTGCCAAATAGATCTTCTAGCACAGTTTAAAAGACCAGTGGTCTATGCTGCAGCTCTAACTGCCTCGGCTGAGGCATCCTCTAAAAAGGAAACTGCTCTAAACATGGATGGTAGAGTGTCTCTTTCAATGTAACCCTTAAGGCTATTTAACCAAGGCGGGTCTAAGCAAAAAAGCCGCAGCATCCCAAGCCCTTTAAAGTGCACCCTCGGTACACCAATCTATAGGCTCTCTAAGGGTACCTGAATCTTCAAAACTTTAATCTGAAGATCTAGAGACCCGTGCCAGCATCCAGCTTTGGGCACTTGGCCCAGGCTGAAATGTCCGCATCTTCAGAAGAAAATTTTCTCTTTAGCTAAACCAGGTAAGAAAAATTTATTTTCTGAACATTGCCATTTCTTTTTTCATTAAATTAAAGAAGAGTGAATAGGAAAACACTTTCTTTACCAACAAATTATGATACATGGCATCCCACACAGATAAGGACTCATACACCCATTGGATATTCTTGGTGTCATAAATATCCTCAAGGAGAGCTGATGTCTCCTCATCTTACTTCGGGGGGGAAGGACCTTTTCCTTCTTTATCTGAACCCCCTAGACTGAATCATTTATTAAGGGAGTCCAGATCAGATGAGGTTTCCCCTTGGCTTTTCTCAACTTTAGAAGGATCTGGAGTTTCCATCAAAGATCTTTGACCAGTTCAGCCAGAGAAGAAATCTGAGGGTTTGGCGGTGGCAGGGCCTTGTGGGTAGATAGGGAGGTCTCAGTCGCACTGTGGCAGACCTGCAAACTGGAAGCCAAATTTACACCCATGGCTAGCATTTTCTTCCATAATGTCGTGGCTTCCAGTCCCGTTCTATAGCGTTGATTCAGAGAGACCTTCGTTTTTGTGTTGCTTTCGTTTTTGTGTCGCTTTAGTTTTTGTGTCGATCTGTTTTTTTTTTTATTTTTCCCGCTTTCATATGTATGAGTGATTCTAAGCATGCATTGCAAGCCTTCTGTAAAGACTTTGTTCGTATGCCAACGAGAATGTCATTTTTAAGCTTTCGTTTTCTGTTTATGTTACTTATGAAACAACGTAGGCTTTCATTTTTGGCCTTTTTCCAACGTCTCCTTGAACAAATGATTTACGTTTCACGTTAGATTCTGAATTCCTTTTTCTATAAATAAACATCCAGACAAAAATCGTTACGACCTTACGCCTGCGCACAACAAAATTAACTCATTAATGTGCTCGACCACATATTTTGTTGCTAATGCTTAGCTAAATCACATCGCGGTCTGTATATTCTTCCATTTACCGCACCTAATGCTTACCTAAATCACATCGTGGTTTCATTCTTCTTCCATTTGCACACCTAATGCTTACCTAAATCACATCACGGTCTGGATATTCTTAATTTTTTAATTTTGGGTTGTTCCTACGTTTTGCTGTAACCAACCCTTAATTAATGTATTTTGAACAGAAAATGACACAGAAACAAGTTTTAGTTTTTTTTTTTTACTAGCAACTGGCAATTTTGTTGCCTTTTTTTTGGAAAAGGTTTGCAAATGTTTGCAAGTACAACATATTTTTTTTTTTGGGTTGTTGTAAAAAATTTAAAAACTTTAAAAATATTAACAGTTTTTAAAAACATTTGAAAACAATAAAACTATATACAAAGCAATGGCAGGCCCAAGATAATTATTCTTCATCTGTGGTCCCCAACAAATCGCGCAGCTCCTGCATCTCGCCAACCAACCGAAACACTGCGGCACTGATTTGTGCCAATCTCGCATTTGCGGTGTCTGTAAAAAAAAGAAATTTAAATTATTGTTCTGCAAATACATGTTTACCAGCTGTGGATGGAATGATTATTAGGTTGCAAGCTAACTCATGAGGCCATATGTCATTATGCTAAGGACATTAACAATGGATTTAGGTTGATTGGTGATGATGTTATTTTACACATACTCAAAATATTTATATTACAATTTACGGTGGTGGGCGACCTCCCTACGGTCTGGGGCCTGCCACTGCTGGGAATGTGAGGCTGTAGAGACATTTAAAATAGGCTCACTAATACTAATGTCTGATTCAACAGTAAGCAAATGACACTTAGAATGTGTGTGTGATACATGCAATGCCTTGGAGCTGAAGGCGCTCATACTCCTCCACATAGCCGCAAAACATGTTCAACAATAGCAATCCGAGGCCCCGTAAGTGGAATGGAAATGAAACCGTTTTATAGGGCGGTGGAACATCGGCAATCAGGTCTCAAGCCCATCCCAATAACTTAACTAATCTGAACTAACGCAAATTATCCGATTTAGATTCCTAACTTATCCGAATTAATGCAAATTATCAGATTTTGTTCCGTCCATCGAAAGCGCATATACGCATTAGCGGGAACGAACATACGCATTTACATACGTAAAAAACAAAAAACATGCCAAACAGACACAAAAACATACACAGACACATGCGAAAGTCCAGACGTATGTGTCTGAATCAACCCTTATGTTCCAAACATGGCTGACAACATGATTTTTTTCATCAGGTAAAATTTTGGGGCATATACAGAGTCTGACTGGTCTATGATCTTTAGTTGGGGATTCTCCTGGTCTTTTTAGATATATTTAGCTTTACAGGGAAAAAAATCACAGTCAGCTCCAGGAAGGATTAGACTAACAATACTTTAAAGTCAATCAATTCCCAAATTAATAATTAGCATAAATACATCTCACCTGCTTATCCTGATGAGGCATCCATTGAGGGATCTTCTGCCTGGACCGCCTGCACCTTGCCCGGTCCATCTATTCTTTCCTCAGACGCAGAAGGATTGTGTATCTCAGCTGCTTCGGGAACCATTCTAGATCGGCAGGGATGTCAGCTGCCTGTCATTCCGCAGCGCAGCAACCCGGAAGTCGTACGTCTGCACTTGGTCCAGTTGGTCAGCCCTAGGAAAAAGGTACCAGCGCCGTATGCTGCGCTCCCTGCCCCGCAGTTCCATGCCCCGCTCAGGAACTTAAAAGCCCAGCAGACTCTAAGATGATATGGTGCTTTAGCGGATCCCTCAAGGCCACCGGTACCCTGCGCTGCATGAATAAAGCCCCCGATCGACAAGCAGGTTCTCCTGGGATTTGAAAATAAAAAACTAAGAAAACAAACTGGACGATGCTATCCCAGCCGGTTTCCTGGAAAGGAAACACAAAAACTGAAGTCTGGGAAGAAAGGGGCAGGGCTTTTAAACTATCCAAGTTTGTGTTTTCTCTCTAGGGGACGGAACCTCTCTATTCGTGACTGTTCTGAAGGTGAAGTGAAGTGAAAAAACAACTGCTATGCGCACCTTGCAGTTTTTCAAGAAAAACAACCCTTTACATTTGAAATCCCCCCCCCCCACAATCTATATCTACTCTGGAAGTACACACCTCAAGCCTTCTAGGTGTACCAGGGGTTGACATGGGTGCAGTTTTCTGGAAGTAATCCCTTGATTAAGGGTTGCACTGGGCTAAAGCAGAATCAAAGCCACATTTCCTAAAAAAATGCAAACAAGTTCAATCTGAAAAAGCAAGGTCCTCTGAACAGAACAATAACCAAAATGCATAGGTACTGCCAGACACCCCAAAGTAAATCATGCGTGTAGGAGTAATTTTGCCTAAAAATTCCAGCTCTACAGACAAAGTGCACACCTTGCTCTTTTTCAAACAAAAACAACCCTTAACATTTGAAATACCCCCCCAAACCATATATTGCCTGAAATACACATGTTGAGCTATCTAGGTGTACTCAGCTTGTTGTAGTGGGTGCATCCTTCTGGAGTATATCCCTCAAAGAATTCTTTGGTTGCACAGGGTTTCCCAAAAAATGCATGCAAAAAAACAAAATAAAAAAACACATTTTCCTAAAATATCAATATGCAAACAAGAAAAAACAAGTTAAATCTGACATAGGTAATTTTGACCTCCAGCCTATTAAGATTTTGTCATCCTCTGTTGACAGGTCATTTTTGACCGTTTTGCGTTATGTTTAACTGTGATTTTTGCAGGAATTTCCAGGAGAAATATATATATATATATATATATATATATATATATATATATTTTTTTTTTTTTTTTTTAGAAGAGTTTGGGCTTTACCTTAAAATGTTTTGTTTGTAATTTTTCCAGTGTTTTTCTATATAATTTTGATTGAAAAATGTAAAAAAAAAATAAATAAACTAAAGAATTATGTTTTTTAAAATATGTCCCCTTTATTTTACATACAACATTTATTTTGTTCAAGAAAACCATATTGCATATGAAATCCCCATTTCTCCTGATTACAACGGTGCTACATATATATCGTTAGGCTCCCTGTTCCTGAAAAGAGCACTTTCTAACATTTACAAATAAAATTCACCTACTATCTACACTATAAATTTTAAATTGGCATGGGGTCCCCCTCCCCAAGCTTTTTTTTTAATGTAAGGGTTAAAACTCTTAAAAATTGGTGTGGGGTCCCCCCTTCCCAGCATCACCAGCCCATGCACCAGATATGCGGGGGTTGTAGACCAGGGAGCGGAGGCAAGCCTTCACAGTCTTGATGAGCTATGGTCTCTTCTGCCCACTCCCCCTGGGCTTTAGGGAGCCGGGGGTTAGAGGCACAGGTTGCCACTTGCCACAGGTGACTTGCCAGCCCCCCCAAGCCTTGTGAACTGAGAATAAAGTATTTTATTTTTTAATAATTACCCATCCATCCTCAAGCACTGTGTTCCACACAGAGTGCTCTGGTTTCTGCTCTCTTGCTGCAGAAGTGAGGACAGTAGCAGGGTGGCACCGCAGTCCAGAATTGGACACAGGTAGATGCAGGTGGTGTTCCGTTGAGTTATTTGCTGGAAATAGAATTGCAAGTGTGAGTAATCTCATCTCTTATTGTTTTGATATAGTAATTTCTACATTCAGAACATATTAGGTGCTAGTTTTACTTTAAATAAAATATTCTGTTCCCTAACAACTATTTTGTTTTTTTTAGGAATTGCTAAGTTAGATGAAGGTGATGAGCTTCTCCTTACAGTACCACGGGGAAATGTTAAACTAAAGCTGAGTGGTGACGGCACATTTTTTGGAGCATTCAAACTTTCATAAAACTGTAGCCAGTGATTTTTGTTTTCTCAAGCATCATTGAAGCAAGACATCATTCTAAGAATTAAATGAGATGAGAACAAGAGATGTGGAAGCAGTCTCCTCTAATTCCCTCGCACGTAAAAAGTTATTTTAGGAAATTCAGTAACAGCGCAGACAGCAATTGCACACTCCGGCACACTGGTTCCTTAATGTGGTTTAGCACTTTTTAGAATCATCATTTTTTTTGCATTTCTGAGAAAATCTGTGAAAACTGTTCCTCAAGTGTAGATTCCTTAAAACCTATTTAAGTATACAACAAAGAAAATAATAAAAGGTTTAGTAAACATATAAGCATGGTCCATAAACACTACTGACAATATTTTTAAAGTAGACCAAAACCTGGGATTTTGACTCTTTCGGGTTTTGGTCTTTGCCGTGCCCCTCTGTGTAAAATCCACCAGGTTGGCTAGTAAATCTCACCTTGCCCCGGTCCTACGGCACATGCATGGGGTAGTCAATAACAGCTAAGACTTGTTCTGGGCACTCATTCATAGAAAGGACACACTGGCTATTGCAAGGGTGCAGAGGAGAGCCACCAAACTAATAAGAGGAATGAAGTATCTTAGTTATGAGGAAAGATTACGAGAATTAAATCTGTTTAGTCTTGAGAAAAGACGACTGGGGGGGGGGGGGGGACATGATTAACTTGTATAAATATATAAATGGCCAATACAAAAAATATGGGGAAACACTATGTCAGGTAAAATCCTCTCTAAAAACAAGTACACTCCCTTCGACTGGGAAAAAAGGAAATTCAGTCTCAGGTGACAATCATTCTTTACTATAAGAAATATTAATCTGTGGAACAGCCTCCCCCAGAAGCTTGTTACAGCATCAACCGTTGACAGCTTCAAAAAAGGATTAGATGCTTATTTAGAAGAAAATAACATTAACAGTTACTATTCGCGGTTATAAGTAAAATAAAATAAAACATAACTTCCCCTACCCCAAAACCCTTGGTTGAACTGGACATATGTCTTATTTCAACCATATTAACTATGTAACTATGTAATTCATGGCGGTTAACCTTATAAATGTCAAGCCATCTGGTGGTTTTCACCCTTTTAAGGCAGGAAAAAGGAAAGATGAAGGTAGTTTTCACCCTTTTAAGGCAGGAAAAAGGAACACTATTATGTTCTGTTGCCCTGGTGACTGAGCAACCAGACAGTCCAGGGAGTCACTGTATAGTCTTCCAACGAAAGACATCATTGCCTTGGAACTAAGAGTGCATTTATGCACCACAATATGAGGAGCAGGGCAACTATGGTGGAAACAAACCCAATTCTTTAGTAGGTTGGGGTGCATGTCCATGCTCTGTTAGTTGTTCACATTTCAGGAGACAAAAATTAATTGCAGGCTTCCTGAGTAGACAGGAATGGGCCCTTGCTATAGATGTCTTGGACCCGTGTAAGCAAACATATGCATCTACTTCCCTGAACACTGAAATTGCAATACCGAGATCAACAAGCTGTAAGGTTATGCAAAATGAGGATGTAGTAAAAGCTGCTCAGATCTGCAAATGATACCTAGCTCCAATGTGTGGCATGTGGGGGGACATAAAAGTCAGATAGACAGTAATGTTTTTCAGTCACATTAAACCTAAAAATTTGGATCGAGTAGTGTGGGATGTTTGTGCCAGTTATAACCACTTGTTCCTACTAATCCACAATCACTGCCACACACTTATATTGTAAGGTTAATACACAAAAAGAGGGGGTGCAAGGGCACATAGAGGCAACCCTATAACTCAAAGCCCAAAATGAGCCAGCACACAAGATAGTTGTAAAAAGCGATGTATTCCGCAGACAAGCAATATCGGACGTACATATGAATAAAGCCAACATTTCAGTGTCACGCAGGACTCATTTTTCAAGGCAACATGTAAAAAACATGTGTCTCAACAGAGACATACTTAAATAGAAGAAGTGTCCAATCTTAATTGCCCCTGTGGCTGTGTATGCCGTCTAACGTCACTAGTACACATAAATTTACATACATTTTATTGTGGCTAATATAAAGTACACAGAATGTATAGTTTACCACCTGATCTGACTAGAAGGTGGTGAGTCCAGGTAACTTTGACCTGAGTTCTAGTTGGACATTTAAGGGGATATGCTGTATGACATTTGTTAGGGATATCTCTCCTAGGAGAGATCATTTAGCACAGAATAGCATAACACTAGTTTCTTAAAGAAGTTCCACTTCAGACTTCCTCTGCTTAGATCTCATGCAGGCTCCCCTTTGCAATATCAGTGAGTACAACCACTGGCTCTGACCACATGGGTTCTAGCTTATATGATCTCTGGTCTCCACCGACTAATGGTAACTGCAACACTGCAACTGCACTCCTCAACAAATGAACGAGTAACAGCACACCACCAACATCAACCCAGGGGCATACCTACTATAAGGGCAGTACAGACATATGCCTTTGGGCCTGTGGATCAAGGGGGCTTGATCCACCGTCTATGTGGTATGTACATGCACATACTTACCTAGCCATGCTGCCTCCTTCCCTGCACTGCACGTGCACCTCAGGTCTCCAACGGCACCACATGCGCACCCCGGCTTCACTGTTGCGTCCGTACGTGCGCCTTTTCCGCACTGCCGCACGCCAACCCAGGCAGACACACGCTTGGTGAGTGTCCTCTACCTTGCTGCTGTGCACCTACCCGGATGGACCCAGCTGGTCAGTGTCCCCAGGGGGGGGCAGCCTTGCTGCTGATGGGGGCCCGTGCTGATAGGGGCCTCAGCAGGGCTATGTACGCCCCCTGCATCAACCAATAGCAGCACAAAGAAAATACTGATTTGATGCAAACTAGGCAAATGCACATTGATGTATAACGGGCACAACCAAAATGCAATACTATTCTAGTCCAACATTGAATTAAATTAAAATTTACATTTATTAAACAAATCCACAATGTACTAATCTAGACATACTACTAAAAAACACATATACAAACAAACTTGGTACAACCCCCTTCCCCATCAGGACCCTATTTGATATCATAAGGTGTAAAAAAAAAAATTTAAAAAATCCCAATTTTTGGAAAAAAATGATTTAAAGTGCTAGTGCTGTAAAGTCATCAAAACCTTTCACAAAAAAGCCCTGACTGACCAAACAGAGGGGGAAAAGTGCAAATGTGTACATCAATAAGCAGGTCCAAACAGGGTTCCCAGTAGGAATCATGAGTATCATGGCCACTTACCATCTCTTGGTGTGCTGTTGTCCCCTTAAATACCACCATTGTTGGAATGGTGACCTGCAGACACCTGTGTGTCAGCTCTCCCCCATGCTTGTCATGACAATGGCCGCATGCCACTTCCAGGATCGTGGGATGATCATGGCAGCCTGAACAAATCATCCAATCCATCTCATATCCCCCAATTTTGGGATAATCTGTATTTCATACTTCTGGTATATGGAATTTCCAATGATGTTTTGACCATTCTGTCATATTCAGATGGGGCATCCCAAATTTGGGAGTGCTGCATCCGCTTAAGGATTCCTCCACTATCCACTTTTCAGATCTCCACATGCTCACGCTATAATTGCTCAGGTAATCCTTGTTACAGTGCCTCTCCCCCCTACTGGTTTGTACCAGCTGGTGCACCAGCTCGCAGCTTGATAAACATTGTTAGCAGCATGACACAATGCCAGGGGTGGAGCAGGAGGGGCGCCAAGAGCTACCGCTACCCGCACTGCAGCTGGGCAGATGGCATACATCATCCTGCCATCGCAGAAGCAGCATGTGGCTAGTGTCATAACGGGCGTGGAGACGGGCTGACAAACTGGTGTCTGTGGGTGGCCATTCCAACAATGGGGACAACAGCACACCAAGAGGTCTGCCCTGAGGAAGTGGTGAGGGACTCTGATACATGTGGGATCCGTCTCTGGATCACTACTGGGAACTCTATTTGGACCTGCTTATTGGTGATGTACATAGTTGCACTTTGGGTTATTTTACAGTACTTTATATTGTTTTTTCCAGGAGCTCATACATTTTTAATATTATGTAATATGTCTGGATGATTTAGTTGTGGATTTATTTAAAGAGGAACTACAGTCAGAAATGATAAGTCCCTCTTTAAGATGCCTGTTCCACGTGACCACGAGTAGCTTATCACTGCAGCCAGCACTCGCCATGCACCATGGCTGCCATAAAAGGATCCTGGAAGAGGTGAGTACCTGGAGGGCCCGGTTCTTTTTTTTTTTTTTTTTTTTTAGTGCAGATCTGAGCTTCCCTATTGCTGCACATTAGAGAGGGACTCATTTCTGACCATAGTTTCTCTTTAATAAATATACTGTACATTTTGATTTAATTAAATGTTGAACTAGGCTAATATTGCATTTTGTTTGTGTCTGTTGTACATCAATGTGGATTTAACAAGTTGGGGTCAAATCAATATATGGAATATTTCTCTTTATTAACTGTATCCCATCCAGGCTACTTACCCCATGACCCCATTCCACTGTCCAGTTTACTGTTTAACACCCAAGCACCCATCTTCCCCCCCAATCCATCTATAACAGACAGTGTGGTACAACCCCCCCAATACCATATAACAGTCAGTGTAGCAGAATCCCCCCCAATCTTGCATAACAGGCAGTGTGGCAAAACACCCTCAATCTGCTATAACAGGTAGTGTTACAGAATCCCCCCTATTCCCCTATTATAACAGGCAATGTGGCAGATTTCCCCCATAACTGGCAGTTCAACAGAATCCCCCCAATTTAACAGGCAGTGTTGCACATCCCCCCTCAATCCCCTTTATAACAGGCAGTGCGGCATACCCCCATAACTGGCAGTGTGGCAAAATACCCTCAATCCTATAATGAGCAGTGTAACACCCCCCCCCCAATTCCTATAACAGGCAGTGTTGTAAAATCCCCCAATCCTATAATGTAAAGTGTGGCAGAACCCCCCCCCAAAACCTATAACGGGAAGTCTGACAGAATCACCCCATCCTATAATGGGCAGTGTGGCAGAACCCCCCGCCCAAACCCTTCAAACAGACAGTGTGGCAGAACCCCCCCCCCAATAGTATAATGGGACATATGACACAATGTTGTAAAATCCCCCAATCCTATAATGTAAAGTGTGGCAGAACCCCCCCCCCCAAAACCTATAACGGGAAGTCTGACAGAATCACCCCATCCTATAATGGGCAGTGTGGCAGAACCCCCCGCCCAAACCCTTCAAACAGACAGTGTGGCAGAACCCCCCCCCCCAATAGTATAATGGGACATATGACACAATCCCCCTCAAACCCCTATAACAGGCCTTGTTGCAGAATCCCCCCAATCCTATAATGGGCAGTGTGACAACCCCCCCCAAAAAAAAAAAAATCCCCTATAACAGACAGTGTCGTAGAATCCCCTCAATCCTTTAATGAAAATTCTCCCCAATTACCAAGCTGAGGCAGTTTATAAAAAAAAAAAAAACTACTTACTTTGTCCTGGCGAAGTCAGTGCAGCAAAGAAAAGATAGCTGTGCCCCACTACTGGTCTCTGGAATACAAGACTTTAAGGAACTATCCAATGTGCTGGCTCATTTTGTACCTTGATTTGTCTCAACTGAGAAGGAGGGAATGCTCATAGGTCTCAACTTAAGATGCTGCTGTAATAACAGTCCTGTGGTGCACATGACAGCAGGGGTGTAGCTGGGGGGGGGGGGGGGTCAGGTGGGAAACGTTCCCAGGTACAGTGGGTTAGGGGGGTACCAAAAGAGGGCCTGAGCAAAGGTGGGGGGCGCCGTTTTGTATCTTTGCCCTGGGTGCCAGAAAGCCTAGCTACACCTCTGATGACAGGGCTCAGTTTCAGCGGGGGGCAAGCAGAAGGGTAAGATAAACAGAGGGGGGCAATAGCAATTGGGGTGCCTTGTACTGAATGAAGCTGTGAACACCCTTTTGAGGAAATGGTTGTTGTTCAGGTTTAAACTCACTGGGTGACAACTATAACAAGTCAAAGCACCAAAGAGGAGACAATGCAGTTTAATACCACAAGGTGGCAGATGGTGCCTGTGTTATACGTGGGATTTTGTTTTACAGCCACATAATTCCAGACTGAATACAAAACACTTAGAGATTCTCCAAATGCAAACAAGACAAACGGTCAGTGGACCCTGATTAAGCTGATAATTTACTTTTACTGTTTTTATCGATCCAGCATCAATTATTTTCTCTTGAAACATAGAAAACATGCTAATGCACAAATCTAGTGTCAGACATCATCTCGATCAAATATGCTTTCTGAAGGGATGAGGACACAGTCATTCAAGCGTCTCCTCAAATAATCAAAGATTCAGTTACATTTTCTTGCCACTCCATGGGACACAAGACTAGCTAGCCTAACAGGAGTCTGTACGCTAATCACAACTCTTCCACTCATGGCTCAGAAAGTGCATTAGTGTCCATAAATAAAATTAAAGTGGACCAAAACCCACAGCGATCTGCAATTTCCTCCACCTGGGGCATCCAAAATCGTGATGCCCCGTTGTGTGAAACCCCCCAGGTCGCCCTATACACTTACCTTGTTTCCCAGTCCAACGGCGCATGCGCGAGTCACGGCCGAATCCCCGTTATCCCTCTAACAGGGCTCATGTGAATGGCCAGCACAGGCACACTCCATGTTAGTGGGGGATGTGGCCGTCAGCTTGCTCGGAGCTGCTGGCCTTAGACGACGTGACGCCAGCGGCTCCAAGTGCGCTGATTGGACTAGCGCCCGCACATGTGCCCTAGGACCGGGAAGAGGTGAGTTGGCCTAGGCAATCTAGGTGGTTTCACGCAGCGGGGCACCCCCGATCGGGGTGACAGGACCAAAACCCAGGATAGTCAAAATCCTGGGCTTTGGTCCACTTTAAGGGTCCTCCCTGCTTTGCTCCACGTCTCTTTAAATCTTTTTGAATGTATTTTTCCTCCTATCTGGGAATGCTACCATGAGGCTTCTGCTACAGGTGTAGTGCAGCCAGCAGCAGTCTTTCCAGACTTCCAAACGTGGAGTGTTTAATAAGTTATCTACCCTAGTATGTTCTGTCAGAGAGCTGAGCTTGTCTGTGCAAGTAGAGACACCTCACACACAGTGGCAGTTCGGTCTGATGAAAGCACTGAAAATGACAGGATGGCAAGTGCAGTACAGTGCAGTCTACAAAGTCTTTATTTCATGATTAACTGTTTTACCAAGGAAGAAAAGGAGCTTAAAGAAAATCCATGAAAGGATATTCGCTGTATATGGTGATGATGCACCTTCATACTACCTAGTAAAGTATTTAAGTGTGGAGAGCTAGTCACATAATTGTTATAATTCATTTATGGAGGATCGGGCTGATATACAGTAAATGGAAAATAGACTCCTCTCAGTGAGAACACTTTGACACCTCAAACCCAAATCAAGTTTACACTTGAGGTGAAGACTGAATGCCAATCAACACCAAATTAAATGATGTGCTTGGCAATCTATAGTTTAATGCAAAGATCCCCAACCTGTAGCTCAGGCACCACAACGGTGGCTCGGGGGCTGTCTGCCGCTAAACTAGAACACTTGGGAGGAGCTAGCACACTGTTGGGGCTGGGGATCAGGGGTAGTATGTCATGGACAGGGCTAGACATTGTCACTATCCTGCAATAGGTTAACACGAAGTTGGGCAGGCAGAGAAATCTGCTGGCTTACCAACACCATACACTTGTTTCCTTGTTTTCTAGGAAACAATATGCGGTAAGCTAGCATGTTGTCCGATGATGCCATTTGACCTCTCGCAGGCTATGGGATCAGCATTTTATGTAAGGAGGAGCGGTGTGCTCCTGTTTATTCATTATTGTGGGATTCTTAGGCAGATTCATGTTCTCTCAACTTCCAAGTTTAATTTCTTCAAGTATCTACCTGAACTGTGTCGTCATTTGAAACTGTTGGAAACTGTTTCCTGTTCTGTCAACGTTATATAGCTTCTATAATCTAGCCATGTTCATTGTGGCTCCCAGTCATTTTTCAGTGATGATTGTGACACTCAGCATAGAAAAGGTTGGGGACCCCTGGTTTAATTAATACCCTTGTAAACCTTTGCAATGTAATAATAAAACCACAACAAACAAGTAGAAAAATAATCTTAAAATAAATAATAGAACATACATGCTATCTGAACACTAGAGAAAGCAGACTTATCCTCTACAACTCAGCCTATGGGCTGCTGTGCCTCCCGCATCCCGGGCATTCCTATTTAAGATGTCCATCCTCTACTATAGCGGACCTACACTCTTTTCCTACATAATGGGTGTGGGTCTGTGTTGTGACAGGCTCGGGGTGGGGGGCATTCAGATTGCTGGAGCCCCCCCATGCATCAACCACCACAACCCCCCCCCCCCACAATACTTCAAAATGCAGCCCTGTGATTGGTCGGTGTCGGTTACATGTGCCGGCCCACCAGATTGGTGGGTGGAAAAGAGAACGCAACTCACGTGACCTCACACGGCCAAATGCAAAGGATTATAGGGACTGGTGGCAGTCAATACGCGGGGGGGGGGGCTCCAGCAATCTTGATCCCCCCTCCGAGCCTGTGACAATGTAAACCCCAACCCATTAAGTAGGAAAAGGGTGTGGTCCGCCTTAAAGGGATTGTCTAACTGAAAAGTGGTCCTATACAAAGAAGCAGGGAAAATACAGGTAAGCTATACTCCCCTGCACACAGAAGCCTCAGTGTGTCCCACACAGTCTGAAGCAATGCTCTCAATGCTATAAAAATAAAAAGATGGTTATGAATAATTAAAGTGGACCAAAACCCAGGATTTTGACTATCCTGGGTTTTGGTCTACTCCCCCGGGGGAAACCCCGATCGGGGGTGCCCCGCTATGTGAAACCCCCCATATCGTCCACGTCAACTTACCTCGCCGCGGTACTACGGCGCTGCGCGGCTGCTCGTCCAATCAGCGCGCTTGGAGCCGCTGAGCTATGCACGTCTGAGCGACGTCTTAGCTCAGCGGCTCCGAGCACGCTGGCTGCCGCATCTCACTCTTTCCTCTAACAGGGAGCGCGCCTGCGCCAGCCATTCACAAATGGCAACGCGGGCACATGCCCTGTGAGGGGGATAGCGGGGATGCGGCCGCAGCCTGCACATGCGCTGTTGGATTAAGGTAAGTGTAGGTAATTGTGTTTCACACAGCGGGGCATCCCGATTTTGGATGCCCCGCGGGGAGGGAATGGATTGGCCTGGGAATCGATCCAGCTGGGTTTTGGTCCACTTTGAAATCCAAGAGCTGGACTATGGTAAAGGGGCAAAATCCCAACAGCTTTATTCAGCAGCACACCAGGATGCCCAAAAAGTTAACTTACTCTTTTGCACTTCCTTCAGACTAAGACTGGTCCCAGGAACCCCTTTGAGGTCCTTCATCTGCTGAACTATGCATAGCTTTGGGGGCATCCAAAGTGCCCATACATACACAATATAGTTTGGCATAATGTTTCTGTGCATGAGCCCTGAATGTAAGCCAGTAATACTTGCATCTAAATGTGGGGTGGGCCACCAGAGTCCGTTGTACTGATGGGCCCCAGACATCCCAGTCCAACACTGACTTTGTTTGTACAGTAGCCCCATAGACATACCACAACACTAATAGAGTTCACCATCAGGCACCCTGCATTGTACTGTATATGCCCAGAAACCCCAGCTGACCATCTTCCGTCACATGAGCCATCACAAAAAGAGGATGCGCTTCTGTCTGTAATTTGGGTTGCAGTGCCACTTGTGTTATCTAGGCGTAGGTCTGCTTTAATACAAGAAAACAACCAAGATTTTATTTATATATGTCACTGCAAACGTTTCTTGAGCCACCAAATTAAATTGTCTAGCGCTTCTAAATACAAACCTCTATTACACTAAATAATAAGTATGATAATTCATGATGAATGATAGCCTCAGTTTTACAGACACTCATTGCAAGTTTCTTTTTCATTTTGAAACATGGCTGATGGCTAAAAAAAAAACAAAAACAAAACAAACTCTTCAGAAGGTCAGATTGTGCCTGCAAGTCTTTTAGTGTTTGCAATTCTTTCTGGCCAGACTATACAGACACACACACGGCTATAGTCAGATGTGATGACAGAACTGACAGCTGCCCTTTGTCACAACAAATGTCAGGGTTGTAAATTCTAAGATCTTCAAGAATGCTTCATCAAGAAACACCTAAAAGTAATACCAAGCACTTACACGTGACAGCCTTCTTTTATTGCCTGCTCTGAGCCTCTACACTGAAAGCAAACAACTAACTATAGTAAGACACCTACATAATAGCCATTACCAGTGAATAGAGGACTCAGCAAACACAAATCAGGGGCTGTGAGAATGTGAATTATATAATATATATATACATGTACATGAATTACATATATATATAGGATAGATTTTCTGCCCAGCGGCCTCCCCTATACTTATTCTGTTTTGGACCCTGTTTTCAACATCTAAGCTATTAAAGTGGACCCAAACCCACCCTGGAGTCTATGAGAGGCATACTCTCCCCCCCATCAGGGGTGTCCCGCTGTGTGAAACCCCCCAGGTCGCCTGAAAACTCACCTTCGCTCCTTGTCCAACGGCGCATGTGCGAGCAGTGCCCCCATCCCCGCTATTCCTTTACCAGGGAGCGTGCCCTCACCAGGAATTTGTAAATGGCCGGTGTGGGCGCGCTCCCTGTTAAAGGGTAGCGCAGGATGTGGCCGTCAGCACGCTCAGACCTGCTGATTGGACAAGAGGGCTAAGCATGCACCGTAGGAACTGGGGAAGGGTAAGTGAGAACATGCATCCTAGGGGGTTTCACACAGTGATCGGGTGCCCAGGGGACAAAATCCTGGGGTTTGGTCCACTTTAAAGGCCAGTGATTATAAATGTGTCTGTCACCTGAACTACCAGGCTCTTTGTGGCAATTACAGAATGTCTCTGATTGGCTCCAATCAAACCCTTCAGAGCAACCAGTACATTAGTGATGGGAAGCACCAGCATTGCCATCTGATCTCTTGATTGCCTCTGCCATGGCTGCTCTGCTCTTTTAAGCCTTCAACTTTTTGACCCAGTGCCACAGAGGAGAGCCCAAAGCTGTAACACATTGATGGAGATCCAGTACTTCTCACGTTACCAGAGATTCTGGTCTCTGGTTCTGCTCTCTGTCTTTTCAAATGTTTATCCCCAAGCTGCTAAAAGGCCTTGTTGGTTATAACAGGTGAATGCCTAATTTCTTCTTTCTAATAATCTTTGAAGCAGGGTAAAACCAAGGATTCCGAACTGTGTGAAGGTCACCCAGAACAACTCACCTCTTCTGGGCCTAAAGGACATGCGCAGGCTCTCGTCCAATCAGAGAAGAGCCTGCGCGAGAGCAGCCGCATCCCTTGTAGCATGTACCTGTATATGAATGGCTGGTTGTGGGCACAGCCATGTGGTCATTGGTGTTTACATCGGTGAGGGAGTAGTGTTGCAGTGCCCCAGGAGGAGGTGGGGGGTATTCTCTCAGTGGGACATCCTGATCTGGGTTGCCCCAGGGGAAAGGTAGTGGCCAGCCCTGGAATCTAAAAGATGTGTCTTGAGAGTTTTTGTTCTGCTTTCAAGTGATTCCACACCTGATATGGCTAACATGCCTCAGATGCATAGCTGCTTCTTAATTGTAGTGATGTGATGGAAGGCCCCACATGGTTGCTGGGAGCCATCGGGTGTATACAGCATAGAGTGCTGACTGGATGAAAGCCTGCATATGTGCCATGGGATTGCAATCTGGCGATCCCAGAGGGTTTCACACAGTGACATCCCACTGTTTCATAAGAAAAGTTTCCAGGGGAGTATAATGTAATAGGCAGGAGTGGATTTATAAAAGGTCTACAGAGTCTCAGCCCACATAATCCATGCAGATCTTATCACCTGACCATTCAATGAAAATATCACAATGGCACACAGCTGACTGCTACCCTGGTTTATGAATGAAATGAAACACCATATTGTAGGCAGAACATTGGCCAACATTGACTTGGTGTGTGACAGCTCTACGTCCACAGTCCATAGATGTTTCTGGTAAATACATCACTCTTCCCCCTCACGTAACCTCTACGCAGGGCTGTGGAGTTGGAGCTAGCTTCAGGAAGTTGGAATTGGAGCTATTCTGGCACTACCCCTCTAGTGCAGTGAATGGAGTTGAACATGCTCAGTCACTGTGACAGGGCCAGAGCCTCGTCCAACATTTGCTTGCAAATTCCAGACCAGTGCTTTAGGAATCAAGTCTAGGAAGGCAAGTACAAGCTGTGGAACCTGATCTTGAGAATGAGTAGCAGACTATCAGAGACCAGTGAAGCAGCTTATTTTTGTCAGGACAGGACCTTTAATCCTTTCAGTGCCAGTCTACCTACAGATTTTGTCACCCTCTGTTGCCAAGCCATTTTTCACTATGTTTAACTGTTATTTTTTTGGCAGAATTTGGGCTTTTACCTGTAATGTCTTATTTGTATTTTTTAAATGCTTTCTTGATATTATATATATTAAAATAATAATAATAATAATAATATATATAAATATAGTAATAATATAATATTATATATAATTTTATATTAATACATTTTTATAGAACTGTCTTTTTCTTTTAAATAAAAAACATCTTCAATATAAGTTCCCGCCTTCTCTGCCCAGGAGACCGTCATTGATCTGGTAGACTGTACGTTCACCTTGTCTGGGGGAGATTGCCCCATGGCATCACAGGCTTAACCACCTTGCTAGTGTGGACATGGAGGCCCTCTTGCCTTTATTAGGGGCTGAAAACAGGACAAATAAAAAATTGTTCTTAAGCATATTTGGCTCTTTCACAGAAAGGAAATGTAAAACACTAATTCTGTTAGCAGAAACAATGGCTAACAAAATAATGGTTTTCAAGGTAAGAAGGCTTAAGGAACAATGCAAGCTCAAAGGGTTGTTTAATGAGGCCATTAAGCCCGATGGTTATGTCCCAAGGAGCCATAAGCTTGCTTTGCAAAGTTATCTCTCTCCTGACAGATACAAATAATCTTCTTATTAGGGGATGGTCTGCTAATTGATAATATAGTCAGACTGACAGGGCTGCAATTGGCACTCCTAAAGTTGAAAACGACAAGTGTTTTTCCAGTCCTTGCATAAAAAATCCAGAATTTGCGGTATGAAGACAGATTTCAGCTTCTTATTCTTGCACCAAAATAAAGACCTTCAAAATCTTACATAAATATTTCTTGTGACGACTAGCTTTCTGGGTCTCAGAAGAATGTTGATTACTCTATTTGAGCAACCCTTGTTAATTGTTAAGGATATGGGTGGGGGGATCGGGGTCTAGAAACGGTCCATGACTCAATAAGTGTTAGATAAAGGTGGTGCTGTGGATATCGCCTATCTGGATTTTAGCAAAGCCTTTGACACTGTACCATATAAAGAGCTCATAGATAAGTTATTGAAGGTAGGACTCAATCCCTGGATAGTTCAGTGGATTTCCAGTTGGCTGAGGGATCGGTATCAGAGCGTTGTTGTTAATGGTGTGCAATCTGAACAAAGGAGAGTTACAAGTGGTGTGCCGCAAGGCTCTGTCCTGGGCCCCATTCTTTTTAATATGTTTGTAAGTCACATAGGAGAAGGCTTGGTAGGAAAAGTTTGTCTGTTTTCTGATGATACAAAGGTTAGTAATAGGGTGGACACTCCTGGAGGTGTCTGCAACATGGAAAATGATTTAGCTTTACAGGATAGATGGTTAAAACTGTGGAAACTAGAGTTTAATGTCTCTAAATGTAAAATCATGCACTTGGGTAGAAGGAATCCCTGCTCTGAGTACCGTATGGGCAGCACTGTGTTATCCAGGACCTCGGAGGAGAGAGATTTAGGGGTACTGATTACTGATAGCTGCAAGATGAGTGGACAGTGTAGCCAGGCAGTGGGAAAAGCAAGCAGGATGCATGGCTGCATAGCTCGAGGCATCACCAGTAGGAAGAGGGAGGTTGTGATGCCGCTGTATAGAGCCCTGATAAGGCCACAGCTAGAATACTGTGTGCAGTTCTGGAGACCTTACCTGCAAAAAGACATGTGTCCAAAGGCGGGCAACAAAAATGGTAGAAGGACTTAAACCTTATCAGGAGAACTTAATTTGTAGTCTGGAGGAAAGAATGGAGAGAGGGGACACAATTGAGACCTTTAAATATGTGAAAGGATTCAATAAGGTTCAGCGGGAAGTGTTTTTAAGTAGAAACTTAATGATAGAACAAGGGGGCACAACCTGAAGCTAGTTGGGGGGAGGATCAGGAGAAATGTTAGAAATATTATTTTACAGAAAGAGTAGTAGATGCTTGGAACAAACTTTCAGCAGAGGTAGTTGAAAAATTGTCAGTCACTGAATTTAAACATGCCTGGGATAAGCATGCATCTATCCTAAGATAAAGAGAACATAAGGGCAGACTAGACTATGTTTCTAATAAGTCTGGTCTGTCCGGAAGATGCCAAGGTGGCCTTATCGCAAAACTTTGAAGATGTGAGAACCAGCTCCTTGGCCAGAAAGGTGTTATCAATATCATAGCTGCATTGTCCTGGTGTGGTTTTCCGAGCACAAGGGAAATCGGGCAGAAAGGAGGGAATGCATAAAGAAGACCAGGATTGGAAAAAAGCATCTGCTCCCTTCTCCCCCTGGTGTCTTGATAGAGAGTAAAAATTCTTGTTGTCCTGGCTGGCGAATAAATCTATTTCTGGATTGCCCAGAATATGAGACACCTCGTAAAACACTCCTGTATTCAGAGCACATTATGTTTCTCACATAAAGTTTCAACATAAAAAGTCCACTAACAAATTGTCTTTGCCTCTTAAATGAACTGGCAGGTAATGAAAGTAGATTTGCTTCTACCCAAGCAAACATGTTCTTGATGATAGAACAGATAGGTTGGGACTTGGTCCCTCCTTGGCGATTCACATAGGCAACCACTGCCATGTTGTCTGAAAATATCTTGACTGGCCTGTTTTTTTAGCGGATCTTGAAAATATTTCAAAGCAAGGAATATGGCCATCAGTTCCATCTTGTATGATGACCTCATTGAGTCCCTCGGCTGCCACGGACTCTGGAGGTGGCCAAAAGAAGGTGTGCTCCCCAGCCCCAGGAGCTGGTGTCTGTCGTGATGCAAACTGGGGATTCTTGAGACCAATTTCGGCCCCTTGCAAGTTTGACTGGTAACTGGTGACTGTTATCTGCAGTTGGAACCTGCAATTTGTCCAAACTTCTTAACAGTAACTTCTGCAATGTCATTGAGTGTGCTAGGGCCCAAGGGACCGCCAGGATGCTTGCAGTCATCAATCGGAGCACTCTCATGACATGCTTTACGTCTGGTCATATGAGATGATATTCTGAATCTCTATCGTTACACCTTTATATTTTTTACTTGTCAGAAAAATCTTCCTTCAGGAACTGGAGTACCTGACAGAGATAGAAAAGATTTCTTCCAGTTTATTAGGAAACCAAGACAATAGAGCATTGTTAGCATCTTCTATCTTCTGAAGAATTGTTTTCTACCATAAATCTGAAAAAATTAGCAAACCGTCTAAAGTAGTGGATAATCGCCACCGGCTGTGTGCGGAGACTGGACATAACTTCTGCCAAAACCTTGGTAAAAATGCGTGGAGCTGATGAGAGACCAAAGGAGAGTGCTCTGAACTGGTAATGATGAATCACCCCTTTACTTCTTACTGAAAATCATAGAAATTCCTGAGAGTCTTGATGTATTGGTGTATGTAGATATGCATCCTTGAGGAGGCTATGCACATAACACCCCAGGATGCCCATAAACCTTACCTTAACCCCACTCTCCCACTGGGAATCCAGCACCATGATTGGCTGCCCGATGCTCACGTGGGCAGGAGATTTGGCGTCACTGCCCACATGAGTGCCAGGCAGCCAATTGCAGCGCTGGATTCCCGGCATGGGAGCGAGGTTAAGGTAAGGTTTAAGGGCATCCTGTGGGCTTATGTACGGGGGGGCTCCAGCATTCTGGATGCCCCCCCCAGACTGTCATATAGCAGTCGCTGGCTAGTGCATGAGTACCTCTCTGAAAGACTCAGATCTAACAGAATCCATGGTTACAGCGGTACCACATATGTATAGGTAGACACCCTTTCCTGCCCAGGAGACTCCCCCAAACTGAAAAAGAGCTTTAGGGGATTTTCAGAAAAAATACAACTGTGATATGCGCTATGCGCACCTTGCAGTTTTTCCAGAAAAACAACCCTTTACATTTGAAATACCCCCCACAAACTATATATTCTCTGGAAGTACACACCTCAGGCTTTCTATTTGTACCAGGCTTGTTGATGTGGCCACAGTTTTCTGGAAGTAATCCCTCAATGTATTCTTTGGTTGCAAACAGTTTCCCTAAAAAAAGGATAAAAAAGCAGAATCAAAGCCACATTTTCCTAAAAAAAACTATATACAAACAAGAAAAAACAAGTATAATCTGAAAAAGCAACATCCCCCGAACAGAACGATACCCAACATGCATTGCTACTGTCAAGGGAAGAGTTGCCAAACACCCCAAAGTAAAGCGTGAGCATAACAGTAATTTTTCTTGAAAATTTCAGCTCTGCAGACAAAGTGCGCACCTTGCGATTTTTCAACCAAAACAACCCTTTACATTTGGAATATCCCCCATAAACCATATATTCCCTGAAAGACACATGTTAAGCTTTCTAAGCGTACCCAGCTTGTTCTAGTGGGCTCATCTTTCTGGAATTGATCCCTCAAAGAATTCTTTGGTTGCGCAGGGTTTCCTTAAAAAATGTATAAAAAAGTTGAATAAAAAACACCTTTTCCTAAAATATAAATATGCAAACCAGAAAAAACAAGCTAAGTCTGAAAGCGCAAGGTCCCCCGAACAGAACAATACCCAACATGCAGAGGTACTATTAACCCTTTTAATTGCCAGCCTACTTGAGATTTTGTCACCCTCTGTTGACAGGTCATTTTTCGTCATTTTTCCCCATTTTGCGCCATGTTTTGCAACATTTTTGCTGGAATTTTCAGGAAAATTATATATATATTTTTTGCAGCAGAGTTTAGGCTTTAACATGAAATGTCTTGTTTGTAAATTATATTTATTATTAATTTTATTGGCCACGGGCTCTTCTGCCCCCCCCCCCGCCTTTGGGGAGGCAGGTAATGGGGGTGCCGGGGGTTAATGGCAAGTCACCGCCTAGCACAGGTGACTTGCCATACCCCCAGCCTTGAGAACTGGTATAGGGGTCTCATGGATCCCTTACCAGTTCACAAGGGGTTAAATGTAAAAAAAACACACCACACAGAGAAAAAATATTTTATACTGGAGCACTCTGTCCCTCGGCGATCACTGGCTTCTGCTCACTTGCTAGAAGCCTTTTATAGCTGCTGGATGACAGAACACAAAAGGGTTAATTTAAAAAAAAAAATGACATAGGGTCCCCCCTCCCAGGGCGGTGATTGGACGGCTCGGTCACGTGGGAGCGTGGTGAGGTGAGTTTTTGGGACTTTCTGGGGGGTTTCACACAGCGGGGCACCCCCAATCGGGGTGCCCCCCCCCCCCCGAAGTGGACCAAAACCCAGGATAGTCAAAATCCTGGGTGTTGGTCCACTTTAAGAAATACTAAAAGAAATCAAGGAAAATAATTGTGGTAGCCAGTAACAGTTACATTTTTAGAACAAGCACAGGGAATAAATTATGGAATCACTTAATTTTGAGTAAAAAAATATGGAATCATGAAAAACAAACAAAATAACACTCCAACGCATCACTAGTACTTTGTTGCACCACCTCTGGCTTTTAGAACTGCTTGCAGTCTCTGAGGCATTGACTTAATGAGTGACAAACAGTACTCTTCACCAATCTGGCTCCAGCTTTCTCTGATTGCAGGTTGGAGCCTTGTCATGGACCATTTTCTTTAACTTCCACCACAGATTGTCAATTGGATTGAGATCCGGACTGTTTGCAGGCCATGACATTATATGTGTCTTTCTTCAAGGAATGTTTTCACAGTTTTTGCTCTATGGCAAGGTGCATTATCATCTTGAAAAATGATGTCATCATTCCCAAACATCCTTTCGATAGATGAGATTTTGTGGCCCCTGGCCCTGCAGGCTACAAGCCCGCATAGCCCGTGGCCACGGGCTCTTCTCATGGACCCCTTACCAGTTCACAAGGGGTTAAATGTAAAAAAAACACACAAAGAGAAAAAAATATTTTATTATTATTTTTGTTTTTAATACTTACCTCCCATCCATACTGGAGCACTCTGTCCCTCGGCGATCACTGGCTTCTGCTCACTTGCTAGAAGCCTTTTATAGCTGCTGGATGACAGAACACAAAAGAGTTAATTAAAAAAAAATGACATAGGGTTGGGAGGGGGACCCCATTTTTTGGGGGGGAATTTTAAGGGTTAAAAACCCTTAAAAATGCCAAAAAAAAATGACGTAGGGTCCCCCCTACCCAGCATTACTGACCCGGGCAAGCTATGGGGGCTTGTAGAACAGGGCGCAGGGGCCAGCGTTGGTGGCCCCTGGCCCTGCAGTTTACTAGCCCACATGGCCACTAAGTGGCCCGGGCCCTTCTGCCCCCCCCCCGGCCGTTGGGGAGGCAGGTAATGGGGGGCTGGGGGTTAATGGCAAGTCACCCGCTTGGCGCAGGTGACTTGCCAGACCCAGAGCCTGGTGAGCTGGTATAAGGGGTCTCATGGACCCCTTACCAGCTCACAAAGGGTTAACTGGTAAAAAAACAACACACTTTAAGAAAAAGTATTTTATTAAAAAAAAAAATTTTTTACTGTACTTACCTCCGATTGCAAGCTCTTGTCCCTCGCCGCTCAGCTGACAGATGCCGGTGATCGGCATCCAGAGAAGGGGGAGGCAGGAGATCAGAGGATCTCCTGCCACCTCCTTCACTGGCACCGATCACCGGCATCTGACAGCTGAGAAGGCTGAAGCCGGTGATCGGGCCGAGATGATGTCATTAGCCAAGGGGGCGGGGCTTAGCGGCAAGATGGCGGCCGCCATCGAGGAGAGAGCCTCCCGGGATCTCTCCTGAAGATCGGTAAGTCCTGGGGGGGATCGGAGGCCCCCCAGGTGAAGAGGAGGGACAGTGGGAGCCAGCGCACACGCAGGTAAGTGAATGTCATTTTTATTTTTTAATTTTTTTTACAGTTAGCAGCTGCTGCTGCAAAAGCGGGGGGGGGGGGGGGCGTCCTATTCCGGGGGCTCTCCTGGAGCCATCCGACCCCCCACGGGGGATCGGATGGCACCAAATTAAAGAGGTGACCCGGCCGGATCCAACGAGGGGTCGGGTATTTTTTTTTTTTGCCCGCTAGCAGGGGTAAATGCCAGGCACGTAAATTTTACGTGGCTGGCATTTAAAGGGTTAAAATAGACAAAGCTGGGCATCCCGAATCAGGATGCCCCCTGGAAGAGGAACACCCAAGCATACATTGTCACCTTGGGCAGCATTGCTTGTGTTACTACTGAGGGCGGTCGTTCAGGGTAACTAAATGTGACGGGCCCTGGTGTGAACATTAAATGGGACCCTGTAATAGCTCATACAGTAAACCTTTTTCTGTCGAACATTGGAGGCTGCAGGACCATCTGAGTTCCACCCCTTTGGGTATCGTGTATTGGGATGCCCTGCTGTGTAAAAACCCTGTTTCACTCACCTTGTCTCAGAGTTCTGGCCGCTTCTTTGCGCCGCATTTCGGCTCACTTCTAGCCACGCGCGCACCTGCACCCGGCCTTTCCGAACGGGCAGCACAGGTACGCGACGGCTAGGAGGCGAGTGGGGGATGCGTCCGACAGTGTACTCAGCTCCCTTCGGCTGCTGAGCGGAGCCAAGTAAAAGCGAGCACGTTGATTGCTTGAATGGGCCGCTCAGCCAATCAGCGCGCTCGTTCTCGTCCAAGTCTGCATCATGGGAGCGACAGGAAGTTTAGCGACCAAGGGGCATACACATCACAATTTGGGATGTCCCTACTGAGAGGAACTACACTCCGAAAAGTGAACATCCTCTCTTAGTTGGATGCAGCTAGACAACTAAATACTAAAACAGCAGAGACAAATGGTGCTTCCTTTCTCTAAATGATGCCAAGTGGGCACACATTTGATAAATAAGGAGGAACAACGATCGCACCCCCTCAAGTTACAAGCCTGGCCATCACGAACAGCTAGTGGAGGCCCCAGGGTTCAATCTCCCTGTGCTTCAAGTCCTTGTTAAAGTGGACCAACACACAGGATTTTGACTGTCCTGGGTTTTGGTCCACTTCACCCGTGCACGCTATGTGAAACCCCCCAGATTGGCTGATTCAACTCACCTCAACCCGCTCCTACGGCGCATGCACGGCCACTCGTCCAATCAGCGCACTCGGAGCCGCTGAGGTATGCGCGTCAAAGCTCAGCAGCTCCGAGCACGCTGACGGCCGCATCTCACGCTTCCTTTTAACAGGGAGCGCACCCGCACCGGCCATTCACGAAAGGGCACGCACCCTGCTAGAGAGAAGCGCGGGATGCAGCCCGCCATTGGACCGGGATTCAGGTAAGGTTTCTGGGCGTCCTGGGGGGTTTCACACAACAGGACATCCCAATTTTGGATGCCCCGCGGGCAGGGATTGGATCGGCCCGGGAATTCCCCTGGGTGTTGGTCCACTTTAAATCTGACCGCTGTGACATAGACCACAAAAACACCCGAGACTCTCTCACCCAATTGCGTACAGGGACCTGGAGGGGCCTTTCAGGGTGCAAGTTATCGGCAGCAGTACGTACACACAGGGCAGAGGTCGCAAGCTCAGCAGCGAGGAAAACCCGCCATTACAACACCCACACACAGCCAGGAAGAACACTGCGGCCGTGGTATTTATTTTCCAAAGAGTCAGCAGCTCGCCTACTCGCTTTACAGCTTGTCGCGAATGAACATGGCGGAATCCCCCAGGGCTCCCCTGACCACCCACATTCCCCAGCACCGCCCTCCATTCATCGCGAGGGGCGGGGAATAGCGCGCTAGGTGATTGGCGGGCACTAGATGTCAGTGACCCAATCGCTGCCAGGTGGAAGTGCCGCTGAGCCTTCGGGAGAGAGCCGTGTGTTGACGTCAGTGGGATAGGTAGGTGCACTCTGTCAGGAGAATGTTCGCTGCGGTGCATAGTCACGTGATCGCTTTGCAGCCACTGCTGCTGGGTTATATGACCGGGGCTCCTGGACTGCAATGGCAGAATGAGGGTTAGATGTAGGTATAGGCACATACTTCCTAAGTGTCCCTGATTTGGAGCGACTGTCCCTCTTTTGAGTCCATGTCCCTCTTTTGAGTCCATGTCCCTCATTATTCTATGCCCCCCATTTGAGGTGTAAAATGCAGATCTGCATCAATTAATGATTAATTTGCATATTTAAATTGTTTATATTGTTTTAACTGTTATAACTTCGCTCCTATCCATCCTTCAATGGGTAGTGGCCTAATTTAACAAATGTCCCTCTTTGCCACTTGGAAAAGTTGATAGGTATGGTGGCGGTGATGGTTAAAGTGGACCAACACGCAGGATTTTGACTATCCTGGGTATTGGTCCACTTCCTCGGGGTGCCCTGCTATGTGAAACCCCCCAGATCTCCGAATAAAACTCACCTCACCCTGCTCCTACGCCGCATGCGTGGCCGCTCGTCCAATCAGCGCGCTCGGAGCCACTGAGTTATGCGCGTCAAACCTCAGCGGCTCCGAGCACACTGACGGCCGCATCTCGCGCTTCCCTCTAACAGGGAGCGCGTCAGCCACTCACAAATGGCCGGCGCGGGCACGCGCCCTGCTAGAGAGAGGTACGAGATGCGGCCCGCACATGCGCCATTGGACCGGGAGTAAGGTAAGGTTACAGGGCATCCTAGGGGATTGGATCGGCACGGGAATCTTATAGATTGTACCCCTCCTCACACAAATAAACTCTGAATCCTTCTGTGGCTGTGGGGGGGGGGGTGTGTTTTGTTAGGAGGCATTAATGTTCTGGCTATGGGAGTTTTATTTCTTTTCTTTACTACAGTAGTAAGATTCCAGGGCTGCCCACAGTAGGTTTTATTTTGCTTTAAAGTGGGGGATGCGTGGGTTACCCCCCCACCCAAAAAAAGAGGGTTACAATAAAATAAAATAAAATCATCTTACATTGCCTAGAATCCAATGCTGCCATCCCATTCTCTGTGCAAGCTCCCACAAATAAATGGTACAGCCTCTCCAAAATGGCTGCGTCCAGGGACAGTGATGGCTGTGGAACGATTCTAAATCACCCGGTCGATGTAAGCTGTTGTTTTTTTTTTTTATCTGTAGCTCCCTTGTTCTTCCGAAACTCTTTTCAGTTTTTAGGACTGCTTTAATATGGACCAAAAGCGCCCCGGAATCTCCCTGGGTCATTAAGATTTGGGATGCCCCACTGTGTGAAAACCCCTGGATCGGCTTGCCGATCCAATGGAACATATGTGGGTTGTGGCTAGGCTCCACTATACCTTTATAGCCAGATGCATGCCCCCGCCAGGCATTTGTGAATGGCCGCCCCCAGCTAGGCACTAGTGGGGATGCAGCCATGGAATTGCTCAGCTCCTTCAATCCTTAGTCAATGGCTAAAAAAAGCTGAATAGAGCTGAGCACACTGATTGGCTGCACATGCACCGTTGAATTGGCAGGTCAGTACGTTTCTTTGCACTGATCCAGGGGGGTTTTCACTGCCGCGTACACCAAATCAGGATGGACCAAAACCCAGGATAGTATTATTCCAGGTTTTAGTCCACTTTAATCAGGTTAAAGTGGACAGGTTCTGGTAGTTGCCCCTGGAGATGCCCCTCTATGTGATACCCCTGGTTTACCTTGCCGGTAGAACTTACCAATGGCGCAGCCAATCAGCATGTTCAGCTCAATTCGACAAGAGATTCATTTGGTTAAGGGCCGAATGGAGCTGACCACGCCGCCATCTGCATCCCAACTAGCTTCTAGCTGGGGTCATGCCAGTGCGGGCCATTCACAGATGTTTGGCTAAAGGTATATTGGAGTGCAGCCACAGACTGCACATGTCCCATTGGATCAGTGGTCAGGTCCATTACCAGAGATTCAGAGGATGTCACACAGTGGGCTGCTTTTGCTCCAGGCCAGACTTTCGCTTATTTTGTGGGGTGTGTGTCTTGATTTAGATGCTCCACTTGGTAAAGCCCCATACCAGACAATGTATATTTACTTCCACATTCCCATGGCTTCCGATCACAAGACCACTGGCAGCAATTACTTCCTGGGCCAGTGGGCGCAAAGTAATATGCAAACCTGACAGGCAAATCCGATAGACTGCTGGTGGTCATCTGCAATGTGAAACGTGAGTAGGGGTTGTCCAGTAATGGGTTTGCCAAAGGGGAAACAAGGATTTCCAGTTATATGACTGGCCAATCATTGGCAGATCAAGTTAAATTTGGTCCACAGGAACCCTAAACCACCTACTCCCACTGCCTGTGAGCCATAACTTTTGGAAATGCTCAACTATTCCTCATGGATTCGTGCATGGCTGGGGGCCAGGATACACATCTCTTGTTGACAGAAGACCAACTGCTGCTTATCCCCCTCTTTGCATAGAGTGCTTTTTGGAAAAGTTGAGTATCTCTAAAGTGGACCAAAACCCTGTGTGATCGGCCCGAGAATCTATAAGATTCCTAGGCTGATCGATTCCCTCCCACGGGGCAAAATCGGGATGCCCCACTGTGTGATACCCCACAGGTTGCCCCGTTCACTTACCTTGCTTCCCGGTCCAACGGCACATGCGTGAGCCACAGCTGCATCCCCGCTATCCCTCTGGCAGGGCGCATGCCTGCACCAGGCATTTGTGAATATCCAGCACAGGCAAGCTCCCTGTTAGAGGGAAGATGGGGATGTGACCGCCAGTGTGCTCTTAGACGCTGGTTTAGACAGCGTGAAGTCAGCGGCTCCAAGCACACTGATTGGACGAGCGCATGTGCCGTAGGACCGGAAATAGGCGAGTTGCGCTCGGCGATCTGAGGTGGAGCTTTACAGCTAAAACAGACGGCCTTATGAGGCATTAGAGTGACACGGGAGCACTGAAAATTACCAAAATGTACTCTTCATGAGGAAAGAAATTCAGGGGATGCTAGTCAAAAAAGTACATTTTGGTCCTGGGTTTTGTTCTGCTTTAAATACTCCAGGCTGGTCACTAGTCTGCCCCCTAAAATCCGAATGCTCCTCTGTGTGAAACCACCCAAACTCACCTTTACCAGGGGTTTCAACAACACAGTCTTCCCCGACAGCCGCATCCCCGGCTTCCCTGAAAGTGTAGAGTGTTCCCGCGCCCAGCCATTTAGATGGGGGAGGGGGTGCTTCTCAGTCCCCAGTCTACAGGCAAGGCAGGAATGTGGAGGTGGGCTGGTCACATCAACCGACATTCTTGAGGCCAGCCAATCGGCGATCTCAAAAATGCCATATGGGAGTGGCTATGCTGTATTCTATATCTATAGGCAAAACTAAAGTGGACCAAAATGTACTTTTTTGACTAGTATCCCCTGAATTTCTCTCCCCATGAAGAGCACATTTTGGCAATTTTCAGTGCTCCTGCATCACTCTAATGCTTCATAAGGCCGTCTGTTTTAGCTGTAAAGCTCCACCTCCTCCACTGTTATGTGTGGCAATCATGTCATTGCCATGTTAATGCAATGACTGAACACCTGCCATCTCACACAAGGGTACAGCAAAAAATCAGTGTTCCACGACGATTAGAAACGCGAAAATGTCAATTTCTAGTTCTAAGCCCTAAAAAGGGAGAATTGGACGGGGCTATGGCCAAATGTGTTTCTCAAGTTCAGTGGGTTTTGGTTTGCTTTAAAAGATATTCTATACCCCTCTTTATTCCCCTGCAGCACATTACATCTAGTCCAGATATTTTGTACATACTAATTCAGGAGACAAAGGCAACATGCAGTGATTGTCCCGCCTTATAAATAGTTAAAGGTGTTGTGCACTCATTGACATGGGGCACTTTCTCAACCTGAAGGTATGAGTGTCTAAGTAATGTTTGCACCACTTATAAAATGAATGTATATCTTCTCTGTTTACCACATACAGACTCCTCCCCATTAGCAGCCCAGAGGCGCTCTTTTAGCTATTCACATTACCTATACTACTCTTTCCCTGCAAGCAGGATACGTCAGCCAGTGTGTGTGTGTTTGGCTCAGGAGCCACTTGGGGACTGTCTGCTAGATAGGACTGGATGTCTATCACAATGCTGAGTATAGGGGGGTACATGGGGCCCAGCATTCAGTGCTGTGATTAGAGTTCATTCAGAGTTGTTCAGGTGGAGAAATGCAATGAACAAATAAAATATCCAGCTCCACTCCTACACAAAGTAATATTACCAGTGTTGCTCCAATTTATAGTAAAAGGTAAGACAAGTGGTGTTCAGACAAGAAAGCTGCTAGTTCTCCGTTCTACTAGCGCACTTGGTAATTCCAGCCTTATGCTTTGAGGGCAAGAGGGAAGTTCCGACTGTACACCTAAAGTTGATTAAAACCCGGGACTTTCCCAGGTTTTCTTTGCAGGGTTTTGGCCTTTGCTGTGTTCCCCAGTAAAACTCACCTTTCCCTCGTTCTATGGTGCATGTGTGTGCTCTCCCTCAATCAGCGCGCTCGGTTGTGCACGTAAATATCGGCTAAGGACTGAGTCTAGCCGAAGTGAGCCGTGCAGCCCCATCCCCGCCACAGGGTGTGTGCCTGCACTGGCCATTCATAAATACTTGGCGCAGGCATGTGCTCTGCTAAATGTGTAGCTGACAGAGGCCACGGTTCGCACATGCTCTATTGGATCAGACAGAAGGTAGGTTTTCTCCTAGGTAGGGAGGGGAGTTTCACACAGTAGAGCATCCTGATTTGGGATGTCCCGGGGGAGGGAATCAGACCGCCCTGGAATCTGATATATTCCAGGGCCTTCAGCCATGGGCTTTGGTCCACTTTAATGGTCAGCTAACGGCTGTGTTTATGGCAATCGGGAGTAAATGCAGGTGCATCCCCAGAAGCGGGTGCACTCCCATTCTTTCTGCAAAGAATGCGGTGGCTCCCAATTGTTTACACCACTGAGGGAGCAGCCGGAAGAGGTGAGTTTTGCAGTGCCCCTTGGGGGGGGGGGGGGGGGGGGATGCCACAGGGGAAGGCTACAGCCAGCTCTGAAATATTATAAATAGCAGAAGCTTTTTTTTTCCGCTTTAATGTAACAGTCCAAAAAAAGCCTCTCCCGGGGTCTTCAGCAGGGCAGAGAACACCGGTTCCTGGAGTCTGACAGCTCGCTCGTCGCCACAGGGAGGGGCTTTTTATACCAGAGATCTGTGATCTCACTCCCAGTATAAAAGGCTCCTCCCTGCAGCACGAGTGACTGAAGAGGCCAGTGAAGATCCTCGCCCCCGCTCCAGGCTTCCTGCTGATCACTTCCGGCTGTCAGCAGCAGCAATTGGCCCAGCGCAGGACACAGCCATCAGCATTGGAAGGAGGTAAGTAGTAAAACAAAAAAAAATGAATAAAGGACTTTTACTACTGTGTTTTCAAAACATCCTTAGGGCAACATACCACTGAGATATTAAACCGGACCAACAACCTGGCACAGTTGGAAAAGAAAGGTAGTGGCCATTTTGGAGCCTCCTCTCCCAGCCTCTCAGCCATGCTGCTGTCTGGATTCAACTGACAATGCACAGTAACAGAAAGCCCATGGGCACCTCCTGTTTGCAGGCGGCATGCAAATGCATGAGCCTCCATTTTGTTTAAAATGTATTGTATAATTGTATAAAATTTACCACCGCAAGAGTTAGAAAGGGGTAAATGAATTTTTATGTGCAGCAATCTAAGTTGATCTGTTGAGGGGTGTATATGAGCACTGCTTGTTTCGGTCTTGTTTAGGTCATTTTTGCCTGTTGGTCCAATTTAAGGCTCTGCCCCAAGGTAGGGACACATGACCACCAGAATACACTAAAGCGTTAGCTCCTCACCCAGAGACCAGTTCTTTATGTGTTCTGCCTGGGGCAGGAGCCAGACCACCAGATCCTGAACCACTGTTTTAGGTAAGTAGACCAGGTTGCTGTAGGTCTGATGGGGTTGACCCTTTGCCTGGCTCTGGAGACAGCCTGCCAGGGACCCAGGGGATAGGCCAGATTCCCCTATCCCTGACTCATAGCCAGCAGGGGAGGGATCGGCACTAGCCTCAGACTCAGTAAGCTAACTGTCTCAGGCATTGTGAAAATCTACAGGGGGGATATCTGAGTCGCCTTCCCTTTCCACCAGTCCCTCCTTCCTCCGATACCATATGGGGCTTGTGAGGCTCTGGCGGGATGTACGACTGCAGGCGGTTGGGCTGCATTGTGTTTTTTGCCCGCTGGTGCTCACTGGGCTGGTGCCTGCTGTGAAACCCAGCTAATGCACGTGCTACCGGCTTAAAGGGGAAGCACTCTGCCAATCTTAAAGTGGACCAACACCCAGGATTTTGACTATCCTGGGTCTTGGTCCACTTCGATGGGGCACCCCCGATCGGGGTGCCCCGCTGTGTGAAACCCCCCCCAACCCCCCGAAAAACTCACCTCTCCGCGCTCCCAGCGCCAACGTACAAGCTCTATTCCAGGACGTCTAAGCGGCTGCCGCCGCCGGCGCCTCCCGCGCGTCCCTTTTGACGCGCGCGCGCCCGCGCCGGCCATTCGCAGACGGCCGGCGCGGGCGCGCGCACGCCTGCAGGGGCGCGAGGGAGGCGGCGGCGGCCGGCCGCCGCCGAAGATCAGGTAGGGTTTTTCGGGGGTTTTGGGGGGGTTACACCCCGCAGGACATCCCGATCTCGGATGTCCCGCGGGGTGGGGGGTGATCGGCCCGGGAATCTTATAGATTCCCGGGCCGATCACCCGTGGGTGTTGGTCCACTTTAAGTGTCTTTTTCTGGCCTCCCTCTCAGAGAACCTCGTTTTGGAAGTCTGTCAATTTTTATCCCTTCCAGAGGTGCAGAGAATCTACTGACTCCAGGTTCCACGAAGACAATTCTGGGAAGAGGAATCCCCAGAGAAAGCCCAAGTCTTCATGGGACAACAGGCCCAAGCCCCATCAGGTTTGACGGGACGCCCCCACATGACTGGGTGGAGGGGGCAGCTGCTGCATTACGCACTTGTGTGGAGGGATCGTATATCCAAATCCTGGGTCCTGGAAGTTGTCTCTACCCGGTACAAGATCTAGTTTTGGACCAGGGCTCCACAGTGGTTTGTGGCATCTAAGCCTTCCCGTGGGGCAGCAGCTCGCAAAATCTCCTGCTGGTTCGGGGAGTTGTAGTACTTGTACTTGTGCCCCCATCAGAGCAGGGCTGTGGCTTCTACTCGATACTCTTCGTCATCCCCAAGAAGGACTGATCCTTTCAGCTGATCTTGGATTGCTGCCATCTGAGTTTTGTTCAGGTGCGCAAATTCCAAGTAGAATCTCTAAGATTAGTCATGGCGTCGCTGGAACAGGCAGAATTTCTGGCCACGGTGGACATAAAGGATGCTTATCTGCATATCCCGTTTTTTTTTTTTTTTCCCCTGGTCACCAGTGGTATTTGCATTTTGTGGTGGACATTCGTCATTTCCCATTTGTGGCGCTGCCGTGCCATCTGTCCACAGCCTTGTGGGTGTCTTGGTGCTCTTGTGGAGTCGGGGCATCCCTTGCTCATCAGGACGCCATCACTGCCAAAAGCGCTGCAGAACATCAGGACAGTGCAGTCCTTCGAGTGGATTATCAACTGCCCCAAGTTCCAGGTGGTCCCCTCCACGTTCCGTTCATCTCAATGAACCACATTCGTGGAGTGGAGAATCTGCAGGCTGATTATTTGATCAGGCAGATGCTGGACCAGGAAGAATGGTCCCTTCATCAGGACGTGCTCCAAGCCTTCTGCGATCGGTGGGGGTGCCGAAAGTGGACCTCTTTGTGTCTTGGCGTCATCAGAAGGTTCAGAGGTCTGGACATCGGCTGATGCCACACTGGGTCGTAAGGTGGGGGCGGTGGTGAACCCCTTGCCAGGGGTCTAATCTTGAGGTTTCAGTTCTGGTGTTCCTGGTTATGTTAACGCAGTGGGCTGGTTGCTGTTGTAACACGGTCCCACCCTTAACAAGCGTACTGCTTTAGGATGTCCCAAACAAAGCTGATGGTGGTGCTCCAGAATGGAATTGACAAGAAATAGGAAATTTGTGTACTCATCGATAAGTCTTTTTTCCACCACCAAAGCCACACCCAGTGGCACTTTTGAAATTAAATTTTGCATTATACATATTTAACTGTAATTTGTACAGGAATTTCCAGGTACCGCATTTTTTGCCCCATAAGACGCACCTAGAATCTGGGGGAGGAAAATAAGAAAAAAAATATTTTAAACCAAAAATACACCATTACAGACAGTGTGGCATTCCCCTATCTCATTCCCATAGGCCGTGTGGGATGCCCCCATCCCATTCCCCGTATACCCAGTGTGGCATCCCCCCATCCCATTCCCCGTATACCCAGTGTGGCATCCCCCCATCCCATTCCCCATATACCCAGTGTGGCATCCCCCCATCCCATTCCCATATAGGCAGTGTGCACCCCATTATCATAAGCAGTGTGGCATTCCCCCCTCCTATTCCCCATATAGGCAGTGCCCCCCCCATTCCCATTGGCAGTGTGGCATCCCCCTCCCCCCATTCCCATTGGCAGTGTGGCATCCCCCTCTCCCCCCATTGGCAGTGTGGCATCCCCCTCTCCCCCCATTGGCAGTGTGGCATCCCCCTCACCCCCCATTGGCAGTGTGGCATCCCCCTCTCCCCCCATTGGCAGTGTGGCATCCCCCTCTCCCCCCCATTGGCAGTGTGGCATCCCCCTCTCCCCCCATTGGCAGTGTGGCATCCCCCTCTCCCCCCATTGGCAGTGTGGCATCCCCCTCTCCCCTCTATTGGCAGTGTGGCATCCCCCTCTCCCCCCATTGGCAGTGTGGCATCGCCCTCTCCCCCCATTGGCAGTGTGGCATCGCCCTCTCCCCCCATTGGCAGTGTGGCATCGCCCTCTCCCCCCATTGGCAGTGTGGCATCGCCCTCTCCCCCCATTGGCAGTGTGGCATCGCCCTCTCCCCCCCATTGGCAGTGTGGCATCGCCCTCTCCCCCCCATTGGCAGTGTGGCATCGCCCTCTCCCCCCATTGGCAGTGTGGCATCGCCCTCTCCCCCCCCCATTGGCAGTGTGGCATCGCCCTCTCCCCCCATTGGCAGTGTGGCATCGCCCTCTCCCCCCCATTGGCAGTGTGGCATCGCCCTCTCCCCCCCATTGGCAGTGTGGCATCGCCCTCTCCCCCCCCATTGGCAGTGTGGCATCGCCCTCTCCTCCCCATTGGCAGTGTGGCATCGCCCTCTCCCCCCCCATTGGCAGTGTGGCATCGCCCTCTCCCCCCCATTGGCAGTGTGGCATCGCCCTCTCCCCCCATTGGCAGTGTGGCATCGCCCTCTCCCCCCATTGGCAGTGTGGCATCGCCCTCTCCCCCCCATTGGCAGTGTGGCATCGCCCTCTCCCCCCCATTGGCAGTGTGGCATCGCCCTCTCCCCCCATTGGCAGTGTGGCATCGCCCTCTCCCCCCCATTGGCAGTGTGGCATCGCCCTCTCCCCCCCATTGGCAGTGTGGCATCGCCCTCTCCCCCCCATTGGCAGTGTGGCATCGCCCTCTCCCCCCCATTGGCAGTGTGGCATCGCCCTCTCCCCCCCCATTGGCAGTGTGGCATCGCCCTCTCCTCCCCATTGGCAGTGTGGCATCGCCCTCTCCCCCCCATTGGCAGTGTGGCATCGCCCTCTCCCCCCCATTGGCAGTGTGGCATCGCCCTCTCCCCCCATTGGCAGTGTGGCATCGCCCTCTCCCCCCATTGGCAGTGTGGCATCGCCCTCTCCCCCCATTGGCAGTGTGGCATCGCCCTCTCCTCCCCATTGGCAGTGTGGCATCGCCCTCTCCCCCCCATTGGCAGTGTGGCATCGCCCTCTCCCCCCCATTGGCAGTGTGGCATCGCCCTCTCCCCCCATTGGCAGTGTGGCATCGCCCTCTCCCCCCATTGGCAGTGTGGCATCGCCCTCTCCCCCCCCATTGGCAGTGTGGCATCGCCCTCTCCCCCCCCATTGGCAGTGTGGCATCGCCCTCTCCCCCCCATTGGCAGTGTGGCATCACCCTCTCCCCCCCATTGGCAGTGTGGCATCGCCCTCTCCCCCCCATTGGCAGTGTGGCATCACCCTCTCCCCCCCCATTGGCAGTGTGGCATCGCCCTCTCCCCCCCCATTGGCAGTGTGGCATCGCCCTCTCCCCCCCTTAGTATAGGCTGTGTGGCATCGCCCTCTCCCCCCATTAGTATAGGCTGTGTGGCATCCCCCTCTCCCCCCATTAGTATAGGCTGTGTGGCATGCCCCTCTCCCCCCATTAGTGTAGGCTGTGTGGCACCCCCCTCCCCCCATTGGCAGTGTGGCACCCCCCCTCCCCCCATTGGCAGTGTGGCACCCCCCCTCCCCCCATTGGCAGTGTGGCACCCCCTCCCCCCATTGGCAGTGTGGCACCCCCCCTCCCCCCATTGGCAGTGTGGCATCCCCCTCTCCCCCCATTGGCAGTGTGGCATCCCCCTCTCCCCCCATTGGCAGTGTGGCATCGCCCTCTCCCCCCATTGGCAGTGTGGCATCGCCCTCTCCCCCCATTGGCAGTGTGGCATCGCCCTCTCCCCCCATTGGCAGTTTGGCATCGCCCTCTGCCCCCATTGGCAGTGTGGCATCCCCCCCATTGGCAGTGTGGTGTTCCCCTCTCCCCCCATTGGCAGTGTGGCGTTCCCCTCTCCCCCCATTGGCAGTGTGGCGTTCCCCTCTCCCCCCATTGGCAGTGTGGCGTTCCCCTCTCCCCCCATTGGCAGTGTGGCGTTCCCCTCTCCCCCCATTGGCAGTGTGGCGTTCCCCTCTCCCCCCATTGGCAGTGTGGCGTTCCCCTCTCCCCCCATTGGCAGTGTGGCGTTCCCCTCTCCCCCCATTGGCAGTGTGGCGTTCCCCTCTCCCCCCATTGGCAGTGTGGCATCGCCCTCTGCCCCTATTGGCAGTCAGCATAAGTAGAAAAAAAAGAGTAAAACTCACCTGTCCGCTTACACTGCTCCCCTGACAAGCGGCCGGCTCCGTGAATCGGGTGGGCGTGGCCTGTGCCGCGTCAGCGCAGGCCACGCCCACCCGATTCACAAAGCCGGCCGTAAAAAGCAGCGGCAGGCTGTATCCTGGCCCCCGCCGCTGTGATCGATGTCTTTTACCGGCAGTGACAATAGCGGCGGGTACCAGAGACAGCGCCCGCCGCTCCGCCATCTGCTGCCTCTTCCTGTCAGGTCACACGCGAGCACCCAGGTCAGGGCAGTGCAGGCCATGCCCATCTGCTGCACTGACCTGGGTGCTCGTGTGTGACCTGACAGGAAGAGGCAGCAGATGGCGGAGCGGCGGGCGCTGTCTCTGGCCCTGCTGCTACTATTGCTGCCTGAAAAGACAGCGATCGCAGCGGTGGGGCCGGAACACAGCCCGCCTCTCCTCTGGCCTCTCGTAGTGTGACAGGCAATGTGGGAGGGCCGGGAACGGGTGAGTTTTTTTTTTTATTATTTTTTGTTTTTTATTTATTTTTATTTTTTTACATTCGCCCGATAAGGTGCACTGACATTTTTCCCCCCACTATTCTTCCAAAATACGGTAAATTATGTTTTTTTTTTTTTTTTCAGAAGAGCTAGGGCTTTAACATGAAATGCCTTGTTTGTCATTTTAATTGAATTTAATTTAAGTTTTTTAATTAAACTGAAGAATAAATGGTGCCAATATCAATGTTTACAGTTTTCCCTTATGATTTCTCTCATCTGATTACTTGTAAATACCATAAGGCCAATTCAAAGCCAAGCTGCTTTATTTGCTGTCATTTCTGGCTTGTGTTTGAGCTGGTAAGGGCATGCCATGGGACAGCTTTATCATGAGTCATGAGCATGCTCTGCTGTGGTCAAAGCCAGCTGTAGGGCTAGTGTGACTTTCTATGCTCGCTTGCCCTTAGAGCACCAAGGACAGAGTGGCTGTAGACCACTGTTTTGTGTGATCCTGGAGGAATAAAATTGAAAGAAGGAGCACATTTCGGAGCCCTGATACAGGTTCAACCCAGAACTACCAGAAATGGAAGCACATGAGCAAGGCATCAGGTAAGCTGCTTGTTGTCTTATTTTTGCTATTGGGTTTACAGTCCCTTTAATCTCTATATCAAAACAATACTATCAGCCACTGTGCTTTATATCTAGGTAGGTATAATGTAGGTAAATGCAAGCTGTGTAGCTAATGTTAGGCAACCTTCTGTGATATATAACTTTCTGTCTGGACCTTGGTGCGTTTCAGATCTTGCTGGCATCACACACTACTGTATTTAGTTCACAAGGCAGTTCCCTAGTGACATTCCATGAGATTAGGGCAAAAATGTCTCTTCTGTAAATGAACGGCTCACTAATGTCTTACTGCAGCCTGGTAGCAAGCAATAAGTTACATATGAAGGCTGTGTTACTGCAGAGGTACAGCTGATGGGATAGCTGGGCTCCCAGTCTCTCTCTCCCTCATTCTTTCTCGTATAGCACAACAAGGGGAACAGAAAAAGAATTAAGGCTTATTTAGTCGTGTGACACTGCGCCTTGGGTTTTCAGTCTTCCTGAGCTGCAGGAGGAAGGAGACCCTGACTGCCGGGTTCCGTGGCTTTAACTTGCACGCTAGATTTAAAGGTAATTAGAGTTTGCTTTTTACTGGGTAAGAGCAGGTTGTAATTATGTCATTTTGAGCAGATCTAAATAAAAAGCTTTGTCGGACTAATATTTATATTACTAATTATAAAATAAATGAATACTGTGGGAAAATGTCCATGTCTTATGGAGTAAATGTAGTCCACTCACCTTACTGGCACTCCAGTGCCACTGCTTGTCCTACATCTGATTGTCCCCTCACAGCCCTGGTTGGCTGCAGGAGGGAGATCAAATGTAGGACACAGCCGTGCAGGAACTCCGATAAGGTGAGGGGACAGTGGGGGAGGTTAGAACAAAGAAACCAGAATCAGGGACAATGCCATCAATGGAGGTAACCGCCCTTCTGTGCAGCCACCGCAATTATATCAATGCATCCAGATCCTGTCCGGCAGAGGTGAGTTTGTTGGGGGATTGAGGGGTCTGTCACACTGCCTTTTATGGGGGGTTTGGGGGTATTCTGCATGCTGCCAGTAAACCTTACCTTAACCTTGCTCCCCCCCGCTGGAAATTGAGCCATGCGATTGGCTGCTGGGCACTCTCATGGGCAGTGACAACGTTGTGATTGGCTGCCCGGCGCTCATGTGGACAGGACATTTGGCGCCCGGAATGTCACTTCCCACATGAGTGCCTGGCACCCAATTGTGGTGCTGTATTCCTGGTGGGGGGGCAAGGTTAAGGTAAGGTTTGCAGGCAGCATGCAGAATACCCCCCCCCCCCCAAACTCATCTCCGCTGGCAAGGTAAGGTTTACAGGCTCCCTGGGGGGAGGGGAGTTGTATGTGGGGGCTCCAGCATACTGGATGCCCCCCCATACTGTCATTTTAGCAGCGGCACTGCTAAAATACCTCCGCTTTGGCCACTTCCACATTCACGTATGGCTGGCAATCATTTGACTGCCGATTATAAGTCTGGATTTCCCAGTGGGCTTGCACATCAAAACTGAATGGTTTCCATTAGTCATTTGATTAACTGCCATTCGGTGCCACAATAGGCTTGAAAGAAGTCCTCCAGCGAGAGTATAACGACATCTAGAACTGGGGGCAGCAGGGGAGTATGATTTATATTTTTAACGGTAAAAGGTCTTGTAGCTGTACAAATATTTTATTTACCATGTTGCTGAAGTTAGTAAAATCATTTACCTTGATCCCATGATCATACTGTTTAGTTTTACACTTCATTTTACTCCAGTGCCGCCTTTTTCTCTTTCTGGTCTGCAGGCAATGGCCAAGAAGCTGCTACTGGTGGATGTGGATTGTGGGGTAGATGATGCCCAGGCTCTTATGCTGGCCCTGGCAGCTCCTGATGTTGAGATCTTGGGGATAACCTGCTGCCATGGAAACACTACTTTAGAAAATGTCTGCAAGAATGTTCTGCGTGTCTTAAAAATCTGTGACAGACTTGAGGTAGGTATATGTGATAAGGTTAAGAAATAAACATTTATAAATGTAGCATTTCTTAGAATTCTTTTGCAAACTCAACTATTTGAAAATACTGCTGGCATAGTTTTTGTATATAGTGCTCTACACTCTGATTCTGTTTAGGCCCAGGCTGAAGCATTGCCTGCTCAATAGTTTGGTGGCCTGTCAGATTTACAGTAGGTTTGGGAGTACCTTCACCTCGCACCTTGCAAAACCAGGCCCTGCGCTTGGCTGCCGGCAGTTATGTGGTCCAGGGATTCTGGGTGGGCATCAAAAGGACCACTAGACTGTCGCTTGCAAATTGTGGAGCACTATGGTTTGTTGAAGCAGAAAGTTGTTAATCCAAACATGGTGCAGGGTTGTTATGTGCAGTGGCAAATTTTAGGCACTGTAGTCAACACCAATTTTGTTAAAAATTGGTGTAGGGTTGCTTTTAAAGTAGACCAAAACCTGGTATTTTCGCTATTCTGGGTATTGGTCCATACCCCTTGGGCATCTCGATTTGGAATTTCCCTGCTGTGTGAATTTCTGCCAGTCACCCGGCTCAGCTTTTTTAGTCAAGCATAAAAGTGAGTGGTTAAAAAAAGCTAATGGGAGCTTAGTCACTTTTAAGATCAGCGGTGGCACCCCCTGCATCCCTTTAAGGCTGCGTGCAGCCACGGCAGATATTCAGTTACAGCATGCGCACTACATGTATCCAGGAAATGCCGCCACTGGCCATGCATGCGTCATGGAGTAGTTGGCCATGTATATATTATAGACGATCGGCTGGGGTCACACAGCGGGGCATCCAAAAACATGAGACCCCCAGGGGCAGGTATTCAACCAGTGTTAGAGGTTATACTCTAGGACTGGTTTTGGTCCACTTAGAGAATGCTTTAAAGTGGACCAACACCCAAGATTTTGACTATCCTGGGTCTTGGTCCACTTCGGTGGGGCACCCCCGATCGGGGTGCCCCGCTGTGTGAAACCCCCCCGAACTCACCTCTGTCCGCGGCGACGGACAAGCCGCGGACAAGCGGTTCCGCCGCCGCCGCCTCCCGCGCGTCCCTGTTGACGCGCGCGTGCCCGCGCCGGCCATTCACAGACGGCCGGCGCGGGCGCGCGCACGTCTAGAGGGGCGCGAGGGAGGTAAGGAGTTTGGGGTGTTTGGGGGGGTTTCACCCCGCGGGACATCCCGATCTCGGATGTCCCGCGGGGAGGGAGGTGATCGGCCCGGGAATCTTATAGATTCCCGGGCCGATCACCCGAGGGTGTTGGTCCACTTTAAGGGTTATTCCAAGTATGTCACACACCCCGCTTCCACTATTCATGACATATGGGTTGTTACCTGTAGAGGGCGAAATTCTGCAGAGCTGAAAGCAAAAAAGAAGCCCCTCCCGGTCCATAAATACCTAGGACCTCCCACTCATTCCCCAGTTCCTTCTCTGCAGGACGGCGAGCAAGTCAGAAGATGTCTGCTTCTCTTCCTTGCAGGTAAGCCGGGCTTAGACCCCGCCATTTTGCCTATTTCTGCTCGGTCCTTTATAATTTTAAACCCTATACTAGCCTCCCAGCCTCGGCTGCAGGTCCGGGTGAGGATAGACAACACCTTAAAAGGTGTTCAGGGAGCCATGCTCCCCCGTGAGACCACATATAAAGGGGTAGGCGGTATCCAGGTTGGTGATCCCGGTTTGGGATGCCCTGTCCCTTACTATCCCTTACGCCCTGGTGCGGGATTCTCCCCCTTTCCGGGTCCCCCTGTTACCCTCCACGGGGGGGTCTGCTTGTCACTCTTTGTTTTTTTTACCATCTCTTGTGTGAATGCGTGTATTGTGTGCTTGGGTGCCATTACTGTATGCTTCACTTTAGAGCTCGCCAACGTACGTTGGGGAGCTTCTTCCCCTCAGGCTGTTGTGTTGAGGGGGCGGGGCCGGGCGCTCGTGCGTTGCGGCGGGGCCAGGCACGGCACGCGATCCACGTTGGCCCGGCCCTTCTTCTTCTCCCTCTCTCTCTCTCTCTGGACTGCTGCCTGGCCGGACGCCATTGCTGCTGCGTGAGTGCCCTGTCGGGGCCCCCTTTTTTTCTTACTGTAACCTTGCCGAGTGCCCCATCTAGTTCATGGGGCAGCGCTGGTCATTATAATTGCTACTAACTTTTTTTGTATGTGTGTGCATGTACTTATGGCCCACTTCTCTGTGTCTTTCAGGAGGACTCCCTGTACCTTGCTTAAAAGGGGGTTCTCCCGGTCCTAGGGTCCCTAGCAGTAAATTGGGCACCTACAAATCCTCCCACTTGGGACTTAAAGGGGCATCCCGGGTAGCTTATCAGCGTAATTCCCTCTGGTCTTTACGACTACCTTAAAAATCACCATATGGAGGCTCCACGGGATACCGGGCTCGGGCTCCCTTCGGGACAATCCCGACCATGTGTGGGTTGCGGGGTACCCCCTACGGGGGAGGTACTGATTTGCATACCATGTGCGCAACAGGCCATAACGCGGCAGTCGGGACCCCAGGCCTCTGGGTCAGGGCCGCCCGTCTCATCGCTTACCCCACCCCGCATTATCCGTACCCCAAGTGACACGGTCGTTAGCGGGGAGTCGCACTCCGATGTATGTGCTAGGCTGGCCAACATCGAGAAACTTATTTCTAGCTCAGTGGGCAGAAAGGCCCCTGCTAAGAAAAGGCATCTGTCACCGGCTGCTCCGGGGGATGATTTTGATGAGTATGACCCTCTTGATTGGTCTGATTATTCCCCGTTTGAGGAGGGGGAATTGTTTGATGAATCTGAGACTGAAGAACTGCAATCTCTTGATTCTGATGCCGGGCAGGCGCTGGGGGATGCTGTGGATACCTCCAAAGTCCTGACCCATCTCTTAGAGGTACTGGATATTGTCCTGCCTGCGGAGGCCCCTCCTAAGAAGGGGGAATTCTTTGGGTCCTCTAAGCCCCGCTTGGAGTTTCCAAATCAGGATCATTTTGATAACATGATTCTTAGAGAATGGGAGAAGCCAAGTCGTCTTCCCGGCATTCCTCAGGGATGGGATAGGAAGTATCCCTTTCCGGTGGACGCGGTGAAGCGCTGGTCTTCCCCTCCCGAGGTCGATGCGCCAGTCCTAGTATTGTCCAACACCTCCGTTGTACACGCTCCTGACGCCACTACCCTTAAAGATGGCGAGGACAAGCGCATTGATCAGATGGCATGCCATGCCTTTGCCAGTGTGGGTTCAGCCTTGCGGCCCGGGTGGGCATCTGCACTCGCGACTGTGGCTACCAGGTCTGTGGTTAGGGACATGTTACATGGTCCCCAGCTCAACCCGGCCAGCGGTGAATTCACAGCCCTTAAGAGGTGTGAATTGTTCATGAATTTTGTTTTGGCAGCTATGGATGACACTATTATCATGTGTAGTAGAACCTCGGCTCTGCTGGTGGCCATGCGCTGATCGGTCTGGCTGCGCCAGTGGGCGGCTGACTTTGTGGCCAAGAAATCTCTTACAGCTCTGCCCTTCCTGGGTACGCAACTGTTTGGAGACAAATTGGATTCTGTGGCAAAAGGTGGGAAGCTGCCTCAGCGTAAGGGGCAGCGTCGCGGGGGGCGTGGTTAAGATGGCCGCCTAGACGGACGTGTCTGCTAGGGGCTCCTGCATTTATCCTGATTTGATTGCCTTCTGTGCTGTTTTGGGCACACTTGGACACCTCTTTTTTACCCACCCGGGCTGGAGAATCGTACCTGTGGCTGTGGGGGCCTGCGGTTGTGTGGCGGCGGGGGCGGATCTCGGTACTGTCGGCGGCCTGGAGGATCCGGAGTTGCGGCGGGCTGGTGGCGGAGGCGCGTGGCTCCAGCACGTGAGAGGCGGACTGAGGCAGGTGGACAGAGCATCGGTCCCCGAGTCGTCCGGGCGGCGGAGAAAGCGAGGACGAGCTCCCGGAGATTGAGCAGAGGGTTTCCCCGCGGTGCGGTCGGCGGTGAGTGCAGTCCGGGCGGCGGGCGGCAGTCGGCCTGGGGGTGGGGGCGGGTGGCCCCATCGTGTGATAGAGGAGCGGCGGCGGACAAGAACCTGCCCCTGTATAATCTGGGCAGTGGAGACAATCGTTGGGGATCCCCCCAGGGGTGCCAGGCGTCTCCCCGCAGAAGACCGCAGCAGGCAGCAGTTTGGCGGGAAATCGGGAGAGAAGCCGGCGCCATTTTGGAATAGTGAGGGGAGCTGCGGCTGTCACTGGGGCATAAATACCACACTTGACTGCATAAAGGAAGCCTGTAACATCTTAGGCTGCTCATACCATTATACCCCTTCTGTGTGAAGTGAGGGCGGCCAGAAGAGAAAATAAGATCCTCTGAAAGTGCCTGGAAGCTCCTTAACCCCCGTACTGGAGCGGATCTAGTGGGCTCCTTGGACTCCCCCGTTGGGGCAGCGCTGCAGCTAGCCCGATAAGCCCCTTGTGGGGTGCAGTGCTGGGGCAAGCTTCTGAGGCCCTAGGAGGCAGCTGAGTTCTCCATATTATAATCTCTTGGCACTTGGGCAACAGCAGCAAATCTCCCTGAATCCCATATCTGTGGAGTGCCTGCAACCCCCATCCCTGTGCAGCAGTGAGTGGCCCTTTGATCCCTATATCTGTGCAGCGACGGCGAGTCCCACTGTGCCATCTATCTGGGTCACCGCAGTAAGCTCCTCGGATCCTATGCAACAAGCCCCTTGAACCCTATATCTGTGCAGAATCTGAGAGCTCCTTGAACCCTGTATCAGCACCGCAAATAAGCTCCCTGAACCCTATATCTGTACTGCAAACGAGCTCCTTGAACCCTACATCTGTGCAGCATCTGCAAGCTCCTTAGATCTCATATATGTGCCGCAAAGCAAGCTCCGTGATCCCTATATCTGTGCGGCAGCTGAGCGCTTCTTGATCCCCATATCTATGCCGCAAAGCAAGCTCCTTGCACCCTATATTGGTGCAGCTGCTGAGTGCTCCTTGAACCCTATACCTGTGCAGCATCTGGGAGCCCCTTGAACCCTATACCCGGGCCGCAAATCAAGCTCCTCGAACCCCATATCTGTGCCGCGGAGCGAGCCCCTCGAACCCCATATCGGTGCCGCTAAACAGGATCCTTGAACCCTATATCTGTGCAGCTGAAAGCCTCGTGCAACCTATATCTGTGCTGCCAATCAGGCTCCTTGAACCCTATATCTGTACCGCAGAACAAGCTCGTCGAACCCCATACCTGTGCTGCAAAACAGGCTCCTTGAACCCCATATCTGTGCAGCAGCTGAGAGCTCCTTGAACCCTATATCTGTGCTGCAAAACAAGCTACCGGAACCCCATCTCAGTGCAGCAAAACGGGCTCCCCGACTCCCATCTCTGTGCCGCAAAACTGGCTCCTTGAACCCTACATCTGTGCAGCAGCTGAGCAGCATCTGAAAGCTCCTTAAACCCTATATCTGTGCAGCAGGACAGGCTCCTTGTGCCCTATATCTGTGCGGCAACTGAGTGCTCCTTGAACCCTATATCTGTGCGGCATCTGAGAGCTCCTTGATCCCTACATCTGGGCAGCAAAACAAGCTCCTTGAACCCTGTACGCCTTATGTCAGGAAATAGGAAGCGTAAATCCACACTGGTCAGTTGCAGCACGCAAACAATGGAGGCTCCAGGCAGAGCCGGGCAGGAGCCCTCTAATCCGGACACAGCGGCAATCATGGCTGCCATCGCCTCCTGTCAAAACGCCCTTACGACTAAATTTGACACTCTACAGGAGCAATTCAACTATTTTCGTCACGACTTGGATAAAATTCGAGACCGTACGGGGGAGAACGAGAGGAGAATTGGGGAGACGGAGGATCGTCTGTCGGTACAAGAGGGGGAGCTTGCGACCTTACGAAGGCAGGTGACTGTCCTATTGGGAAGGGCCGAGGACTCTGAGAACAGGAATAGGAGGAATAACGTTAGAATCCTGGGACTACCCGAGAAATCGGAGGGCTCCTCCCCAGAGGAGTTCGTTGAAAGCCTTATAAGAGACACCCTGGCACCCAGAAACCTGACCAAATTTTTCACAATAGAGAGAGCACATAGAATCCCGCTGAGATCCCCCCCGCCCGGGGCCCCGCCAAGACCACTTATATTTAAAGTTCTCCATTACAAGGACAGAGACGCTATACTCGCCGAGGCCAGGACGAAAGGTACGGTGTCTTATGAGAACGCCCGGCTGTCCTTTTACCCGGACTTCACATCGGAAGTTCAGAAATTGCGGCACTCATTCAATAGTGTCAGAGAACGGCTTAGAAAGAAGAAGATTAAATACGCCATGCTGTTCCCGGCGCGACTACGTGTTCAAGATGGAGAGTCTGTTAAGTTCTTCACATCGGCCGAGGAAGCTAACGTATGGCTTGACTCTCTGCCAGGGGCCTGACGAACTGGGCTCTGATCGGAGAGAATGGACCAGCCATTGCTTTGACCTTTTTTTTTTTTCCCCCTCATCGGCCTGCGTCGGTGGCGGGGGTCCGCCTCCGCTGCTCTCCCGGGAGCCCCGCTGTTGGGTGTTCTGGGGGGCCAGTGGTGGTGTTTTGCTATGCATCTTGTTTAAGTTTCTGAAGTTGTGTCTCTTGTGATGCCCAATTAGCCAGTGCATCCTGTCAGCAACTGTTACAGGGGAGCCTCTGGCTCCGGATTCCCAGGGCGCGACAAGCGCTGTTGCCCTTTCCATCCCCCTCCCTCCCACCCCGCCTAGTGCCCATTCTTGTCCCTTCGCCCCCCCCCCCCTAGTCCCCCTCCTGTCCCCCTCTTTCTGAAGTACTCCCCCCCTCCTTCCTCCCTGATTGCCTTTGGATAGCTCTGGGAACCCGCGGCGGCTAATCCGCTGACCTGTATTTGTTTAGCAAGCTTGTTTTAGCAGCCCCTTGGGCAGTGGGCCTGCGCATCCCAATTGCACATAGTTAAACCAGTGTTGTGTTACTTTGTTGGGGGATATGATGCTCGCCAAGGTTGGGGGGTGGTGGAGCGGGGTGGGGGGTGGGCTTGGGGGGGGGGGTTACAGTTTAAATGTTCCATTATTTGTTTTGTGAGTTGTTGTCTGTGTGTTGGTATGACTGTGATGTATGATTGCTGGACTCAAGTAACAGGAAGATATCTGGAGGGGATGGGGAGCCGCAGAGAGGTGACCCTTGATGGTAGCACTTTGAGCGGTGATAATGGGTGAGTGTAAATTTCTCTCCTGGAATGTGCGGGGGCTTAACGATAAGATTAAGAGGGCTACTGTCCTCCAGTTTGTTAAAAAGCATAAACCGAATGTAGTTATTCTCCAAGAGACCCATCTGGTGGGCCAGAGAGTGCTGGCGTTGAAGAGGCCATGGATCCAGAGTTCCTTTCATGCCCCATTCTCAGCCTACTCAAGGGGAGTGTCTGTGTTGATTTCTAAGGGTACCCCGTTTATGTTGTTTTCAGTACACATTGACCAAGAGGGTTGCTATGTTATTCTCCATGCCAAACTAATGGATACTGTTATGATAATAGTTGGAGTGTATGTTCCCCCACTATTTTCTGTCAGGATTCTGGATAGATTAATGGAGAAAGTACTTTCCTACCCCCCAGCCCCGATACTACTGTTAGGGGACTTTAATATGGTTTTGGATCCGGTGTTGGATAGGATGAGTAAGAATCCAGGTCCCAAGACCCAACTCGCAAATTGGGCAGAAACGCTGGGGTTACAGGAGCTTTGGAGGTGGCAGCACCCCACCGACAAGGCATACTCTTGTCACTCGGTTACACACAAGTCCCTGTCTAGAATTGACCTTGCGTTCTCCTCGCCTGAATTTCTAACCAAGGTGGCGACTTGTAGTTATTTTCCGAGAGGGGTCTCGGACCACTCACCCCTACTGATCACAGCCAGGCTGTCACGGAGGCAGGAGAACTGGGTGGGATGGAACCTGAACCCTCTATGGCTGGAAGCCCCCGACATTAAGAGTAGTCTGAAATCCTCTACTGAGGCGTTCTGGGATTGTAATACGGCAGAGACATCGGTGGAAGTATGCTGGGATGCCTTCAAAGCTGTTACCAGGGGGGCGGCCATCAGCGCTATCGCTGCAGCTAGGAGGAAAAAGGGGAGGGAAGTGGCAGATCTTGAAAGCAGACTTGCGCTGGCGGAGGAGAAGTTTAGTACAACCTCGGATAGCAGGGACCATTCAATACTGTTGGCATTAAAGAGGGAATATAATCTGCTTCTGACCGACTCGGCTAGGAAATTACTGCTATATAAGCAAGCAACAATCTTTGATAAAGGGGATAAGAACGGTAAGACCCTGGCCTACCTAGCGAGAGCCGAAAGCCAACCCAACCACATTGCGGAAATCCTAGATAATGGGGTGAGAGTAACGGGGGGGGAGGAGATAGCCCAGAGGTTTCTGGAGTACTACTTGGCCCTGTATTCCTCGAGGGCGAGCTATGGGGCGACTGATCTGGGTAACTATCTGGATCAGATTGTCTTTCCGAGGCTGACTGAGAAAGATCAGGAGGCTTTGAACTCCCCTATCACCATGGATGAGGTCTCAATTAGGATGCTTTCTGGCAGGAAGGCGCCGGGGCCAGATGGGATGCCGGCCGAGTGGTATAAACAGGACCTTGAACAAGTGACTCCAAAGTTGTGGGAGGTGCTGAAGCAAGCGCCTGAAAGTGGGTGCCTTCCGGCCTCTTTCCATGAGGCACATGTGGTCCTCATTTATAAGGAAGGGAGACCCCCTGACTCCTGTGCGTCCTATCGTCCCATATCCCTGTTGAACCAAGATGCCAAAATATTGGCCAAGATACTGGCCACTAGGCTAAACAATGTTATTTTACATTTGATCGGGTCAGACCAGTCAGGGTTTATGCCAGGGCGCACCACGTGTGTGAATCTCCGCAGACTGATGTCCAATCTCCAAATTATACATGACAATCATGGGAAACGGGTGGTTATATCATTAGATAATGAGAAAGCCTTCGATTCGGTAGAGTGGGAATATCTTTGGGCAGTTTTAGAGAGATTTGGGCTCCCTGCTAGTTTTATTACATACATCAAATTACTATATGAAAGGCCAACTGCCCGAATACGGGTTAATGGATGTTACTCTAATTCATTTGCGCTGCATAGGGGGACAAGACAGGGGTGCCCATTATCGCCGCTGCTTTTTGCCTTAGCTATTGAACCCTTGGCGATCATTGTCAGGAACTCCCCAAGCATCACTGGATGGAAGCTGGGAGCAGTGGAGGAAAAGATATCCCTCTATGCAGACGACACACTGCTGTACCTGGCAGATGGCCATAAGTGTCTAGACGCAGCTTTGGACACTATCGGAGTGTTTGGGAGGTTCTCAGGGCTGAGGATTAATTGGGATAAATCCAGTCTAATGTTAGTGGATGAGTTTGTTTCCCCCGATGTCTCCCCGAGGTCTCAGTTAAAAATAGTCCAACAATTTAAATACTTAGGGGTCATGATTAGTAGGCAACCAAGTGAGTTTATATCTCTGAATATTTCCCCTGTTGTGTTGAAGCTAAGGCAGCGGGTGGCTCAGTGGGCGAACCTGCCCCTTTCAGTCATGGGCAGAATTAATATATACAAAATGATATTCCTTCCAAAATTTCTGTATATATATCAGGCCTCGCCGGTGTTGCTGCCGGCCTCCCACTTCAAGACGTTGGATTCAATTCTGTTTGGCTTTATCTGGGGGCAGTCTCCACCTAGGCTTAACAGACAAATAATGAAAGCACAGGTGGCGGAGGGGGGTCTAGCGGTCCCGCACATGCAACTGTATTTCTATTCTACGCAGCTCCTGTTTGTGCACTAGTGGCTCTGTCAGCTGCGGAACAACCCGGTGGTGGGTCTGGTGGTGGGTCTGGAGGTGGCGATGATGGGTTCTCCTGAGAAACTATCCCTCTTGGTGTATAGGGGGGTTCGGGGGGTCCGGGAGGCAACCGGTTGTATGAGGGCAGTGTGTAACATATGGGAAAGAGTGGCCAAGTTGAACAGGAATCTGGACGAGGCCCAGTGTTGGTCCCTCTTTGCTCCTCTCTGGAACAACCCCAAGCTCCCTGAGTTGGTTTCAATGCAGGATCCGCAGTTCTGGGATAGAAGGGGCCTCCAGACGCTGGGCCAGATGTACAGGGATGGAGTGCTTATGTCGTTCGACCAGATCAGGGAGACCTTTCGAATTTCCCACCGGGACTTCTTTCGCTACCTGCAACTCAGGCACGCGCTGCAAACTCAATTCCACAGGGACAGTCCGAACTTTTCGGTGTCCCAGGTGGAGAGTGCGGTGAGAGGGGCGGACCTGGGGAAACCTGTCTCTACATTGTACAAGTGCTTGGTTGCTGGGCTGGAGTCCCCCAGGGGGAAGGTTGAAAGCAAGTGGCAGATTCTGGACCAAACTCTGGGCCGGGATGACTGGGAAGAAATCTTAGATAACCTACACTCATCGGTCATAGAAGCCAGAGATAGATTTATTCAGACCAAGTGGATTCATCAAGCCTACATCACGCCGATACGTTTACATAGGATGGGATTACTGGCTAATGATTTATGTCCCAGGTGTGAGAGGGAGGCTGGTACATGGAAACATATGACCTGGTCCTGTGAGGTTCTGGTGAGATATTGGGGAGAGGTGATGGATTTGATTGGAGGAGTGGTGGGCACCCGGTTTACCGGCTCGATTTCCTTATGTCTTCTGGGGGTGGTCGAATCACTGTCGCTGTCGAGGCCGCTGAAATCATTATTTAGGCTGCTGCTCTTTTATGCCAGGAAATGTGTTCTGCTTAATTGGAAACACCCGGCCAAACCATCCATACAGGCGTGGAGGGCTCTAGTTAACCAGAAACTCACTATGTACAAGCTGACATACACGGCCAGGGGGGTGCCTGATAAGTTTGAGAAGGTGTGGGGTCCCTGGCTGCAGAGTCAGGACACCGCTTCAGAGGACGATTAGGGAAGGAAAGGGCATACTTAAAGGGGCGAGGCTACTTACTTATGGAGGGTGAGTCATTGAGCGAGCTAAAGTGGAATTGGGGTGACGGGAGAGGCATTCTGGGTGTTGCGGTTCTCCGACTGGTTCTTCCATCCCGGTGAATAGTTGACTAGATACCCGAGTCCAGACTGTATGTGTGTTGGGTGAATGGTGTTGTGTCTATATGTTTATTGAAACTGTGCCACTGAGCTGGGTGCCCGTGGCACCTCAATGTGATAAGGAAACGGGAGAAACATCCTGGGAGAAATGGCTCTCTTGACCTACTCCTCCATCCCAGGGAATAATTAACTAGATATCCAGGTCCAGATTGTATGAATGTGGTGAGTGAATGGTTGTCGTGTCTAAATGTTCATTGAATTTATGCTACTGAGAAGGGTGCCTGCGGCACCTCAATGTTATATGTAACTTGTCTTGATGGTTTTGTTGTTTGTTCATCTGCAAATAAAAAGAAACTTTTCAAAAAAGAGGCAGCATCGCTCCATTCGGGGGGCAAGCTCCTTCAACCCTTCCTTTCGCGGTGCCAGAGCGCGCAGAGGTCTTGCCTACTCTGGCTTCAGAGGTGATTCCTGGAACAGAGGCAGAGGACGTGCCCGTCCGGCCTCTGCCTGGGGTTCCAAGCCCAAGCCCGCTGCTAAGCCAGCTCAGCAATGAGGAGGCGCCCTCACCCTTATGGGTGGGGGGACGGCTGCGGCTCTTCTTCCAGGTCTGGGCCCAGGAGGTCACAGACAGGTGGATTTTGGAAGTGGTCTCGTCCGGGTACAAACTGGAATTCGAGTACTGGCCCCCTCCCAGATTTCTAAGGTCCCAAGTGCCCTCGGATCCCCAGGCTGCGCAGGGGCTCCTGTTGGCAGTAAGGAATCTTCTGGACATGGAAGTCATATGCCCGGTGCCTCCCTCAGAGAGAGACAGGGGCTATTATTCCAACCTTTTCACGGTTCCCAAAAAGAATGGTTCCATAAGACCCATTCTGGATTTGAAGCTTCTCAACAGGTTAATCAGAACCAAGAAGTTCCGCATGGAGACTCTGCGCTCAGCCATCAGTTCCCTTCGCCAAGGGGATTACATGACGGCCATAGACAAGGATGCTTACCTGCATGTACCAATCTTCCCACCGCACCAGAGATTTCTCAGGTTTGTGGTGGGAGATCAGCATTTTCAGTTTGTGGCTCTCCCTTTCGGGCTGACCTCAGCACGAGGGTGTTCACCAAGGTTCTGGCGGGTGTAATGGCCCTGCTCAGAGCCCAGGGCATTCGCATTGTGCTGTATCTGGACGATCTGCTCATTACAGCTTCTTCCCTCTGTCAGGCGGAGCTGGACACCAGGACGGTGGTGACGACACTGGAAAGTTTCGGATGGGTGATCAACCACCCCAAATCATCTCTCTCCCTATCAAGGGAGATTTCTTGTCTGGGCATGAATCTGGATACCATTCAAGCCAGAGTGTTCCTACCTCAGAGGGTTCAGGATCTGATACGTATTCTCCTGACCAATTCTCGCCCCTCTATCTGGCTAGGGATGAAACTGGTAGGATTGATGGTGGCTTCTTTCGAGACAGTCCCCTTTGCTCAGTTCCACATGAGATCGCTTCAACTCCATCTGTTGCTGAGCTGGGACGGATGTCCACAGTCCTTGGATCAGTCCTTTCTGATGTCTCCCAGGGTTCGGCGGTCCCTTCAGTGGTGGCTGGAACCAAGCAATCTGCTGAGGGACAGATCCTTTCTGGCCCCTTTTTGGGAGACGGTTACCACGGATGCCAGCCTGTCGGGCTGGGGAGGTTTCTGGAAGGATCATCAGTTCCAGGGGTTGTGGGGTCCTCCAATGTCTTGGAGCTCAGAGCTATCCGTTTGGTTCTGTCACGTCTGACACGGCACCTACAGGGTTTACCGGTTCAGGTTCAATCAGACAATCGAACTGCGGTAGCTTACATCAATCACCAAGGAGGGACTCGCAGCAGGAGTGTCCTCAGGGAAGTCTCTCTGATTCTGGCGTGGACAGAAAGCAATGTCCCTTGCATTTCGGCAGTGTACATTCCGGGGGTGGAGAACACGGAGGCGGACTCCATGAGCAAGGGATTCTCTCGCCGAGGGGAATGGTCTCTCAACCACAGGGTATTTCCGTCCCTGTGTCACAAGTGGGGGACTCCGGAGGTGAATCACAAGCTCCCATCCTTCGTGTCTCTGTCTCAGGATCCTCTGGCTCTGGCAGTGGATGCCATGTCCCTTGCCTGGAGGGATCTGGGGTTCCTGTACCTGTTCCCCCCCCCCCTCTCCATGGTAGGCAAGGTGGTGCGCAAGCTGGCTCTAGAGGGGGCACCAGCAATTATGGTGGCCCCAAGGTGGCAAGACAGGTTTGGTTCGCAGACGTCGTAAGGATGGCGGTAGATCAGTACAGGTTGCCTCTGTTTCTGGACCTGATCACTCAAGGTCAACTACGTTACCCCAATTTTCAAACGCTGGCTTTGACGGCGTGGCTGCCGAAACCTCCATTTTAAAGGAGGAAGGTTTGTCTGATGCTGTTATTCAGACTCTTAGAGCTAGGAAGAGATCTTCTTCTAACATCTACTACAGGACTTGGATGTCCTATATTGACTGGTGTGAGGCTAGGGCCTTACCTTGCAGGGTGTTTTTCGATTCCTAGGATTTTGGAGTTTCTTCAACATGGTCTGGATCTGGGGTTCCAGCTCAGTACTTTGAAAGGGCAGGTCTCTTCCCTGGCTGTCTTTTTTCAAAGGCCCTTTGCTCTACATCCTCTGGTTAAGACTTTTTTCCATGGGATCACTCATGTGCGGACCCCTAGTAAGCCTTTGGTTCCCGTTTGGAACCTAAATCTGGTTCTGTTGGCCCTCCAGGGGCCTCCTTTTGAGGCGGTGCAGGATATTGCGCTCTCTGTTCTCACTCAAAAGGTTGTTTTTTGGTGGCTATTACCTCTGTTCGGCTTGTCTCTGAGTTGGCGGCTCTGTTGGTTCAGGCTCCTTACTTTGAGAGACACCAGGACACCAGGAGGTGGTTTTTCGCTTTAAACCTGATTTCCTTCCTAAGGAAGGTGGTTTCTGCCTTCCACCTCAATCAGGATGTAGTTCTTCCTTCCTTGTGTCCTAAGCCTAGCAATGACAAGGAGAGGGTTTTGCACTCTTTGGATGTGGTTCGTTGTGTGAAGTACTATTTGGTTGCTACTTCTCCTTTTCGTAAGACTGATGCCTTGTTCGTGGTGCCCTCCGGGCCCAGAAAAGGTTTGGTGCCCGCCAAGTCTACCATTAGTAAATGGATTCGTCAGGCCATTGTTGGGGCCTATTCTGCTAAGGGGAAAATTTCTCCTTTGAAGATCACCGCTCATTCTACTCGTGCTGTTGGGGCTTCCTGGGCCTTTCAGCACCAGGCTTCTGTTGAACAAGTTTGTAAGGCTGCTACTTGGTCTTCCGTTCATACTTTTTCCAAGTTTTATAAGGTTGATGTGCGGGCCTCAGCGGATGCTGTTTTTGGCCGCAAGGTTCTGCAAGCTGCAGGGGTTTAATTTGGTACATTTGTTTTACTGGTTTCGGATCCCCACCCATGACGGACACTGCTATTGGATGTCCCATATGTCATGAATAGTGGAAGCGGGGTGTGTGACATACTTGGAATAATACCATTTTGTGATTACTCACCTGTAAAATGGGTATTATAAGTATGTCACACACCCCGCTTCACCCCGCCCTTTTGTATTCTGGATCCTTTATATGGTGAAACTTTTATGGTTAAGAATTTTATATTTGGCTCTTCCTAGTCCCCTTTCTGCTGTCATATACTGGGGAATGAGTGGGAGGTCCCAGGTATTTATGGATCGGGAGGGGCTTCTTTTTTGCTTTCATCTCTGCAGAAGTTCGCCCTCTACAGGTAACAACCCATATGTCATGAATAGTGGAAGCGGGGTGTGTGACATACTTATACCCATTTTACAGGTGAGTAATCACAAAATGGCATTTTCTTGCCTTCTGTCACCCCATTAATAGTTCAAGTCTTGCTTCATGTTTGGTCAATAGAGACAGGAAACTGATTCAACAGATCTGAGCATGTCATTGGGTCACAAGGGCGGTAACAAGTTCTGCAACAGTGTGTTAAGAATACCAGGTTTTGCCTAAAATGCCCAGGGATTGGCTAGTGGTCGCCCAGTTTTACCCTCATATATGAAACCATTTTTAGGTTTTAATTTCTGCCAGGTTTTTACGGATATATATATTGGGTTAGCTCTGTTTGCACTAGTGGTTCACCACAGGACCCCAGGTTGTTGTTATTTGTAAAAATATCTTACCCGTCTCCAATTTGTCAAAACTAAAATGTCTTGGCTAAACTGTAGTTTATTTATATTCATTCATTGTCCTCACATATTAATGTGAAGTTTATGTAACAGATTCCAGTTTTTGGAGGGGCCAGTAGACCGCTGCTTGGGAAAAATCTTCATGCTAGCAATTACCATGGCATGGATGGCTTGGGGGATGTACCCGATCCCACTGCCCCTGGTCTTGATGTTTTGAAGAAGGAACATGCAGTGCTTGCGATGCTGAGGATTGTCAGTGAATATCCTGGACAGGTGAGACCAGTAGATCCAAAGTGTTTGTTTAGCATGTTCTATTATAAACACTCATGTGCATAGGATCTCTCTAAAGATTTGCATCATTTTTTATTGGGTATACATTTCCAGAGGTGATATTTAAAATCCCTTTTAAAGGAGCACTATCGCGAACAAATTGCCCAGTAATAAAAATCCAAATAAATATGCTGGAAGGCGGGAGGAGGGGTCACTTATGCACTCGGTATCGAGAAATATCCAGCCAGGCTTGTTTTTTTTTATTTTAATGGAAGGAAAAGGACTTCTCGGGTGACAGACTCTGTCACTCCTTATAAACTAAACCTGTAACCGCAGGATTTTATTCCTACCAGGGGAAAAAAAAACACAAGATTGGCAGGAGTTTTATTCAGTACGGGTTTATAAGTGACCCCTCCCCTTTATTAGCTAAAGTGTTTATATGGATTTTTAATATTACACAATTTCGCGATAGTGCTCCTTTAAACTTGACTGGAAAGATATAGCCTGTAAGATACCTGCTTGACCGAGCAGTCTTCAGAAAAATGTTGTCAGGCAAGGTTGAAGAAGTGCTGAAATATCGGCATCTGCAGATGGTGTTGACTAGTGCCCATTGGAGAAAACCTTGATAACCATGTCTGCAGCACCACTATCTCCACGCTCAGGGCCAGCTGCAGGTTAGTGGGGGAACTTGAGCAAAAGAGTCTTAGTGGGCCTTAAAGTAATGTGTCGCATGACGCCACCTTTCAGCTCCACTGCCACAAATGGGTCATCTTCTGCTGCTAATCACCCTCCAGTCCGTATTGCCTTACCTATAGCCACCAATCGTTCTCTAGTTCTTGTTGCCTTCTCTACTGCCACCAAGCATCCTTCAGCCCTTACTGCTTGCTTTGCTGCCACTAAAGACTCCCATCATTGCTGTCAGTTGTCATCTGGTTCTCGCCATCTTCTGAGCTTCCATCAACTGCCCTCCGTTCCATGCCATCTTCTCCATTGTTGCTGATCAACCCCAGTTGTGGAGGACAGCCATGAGCAGGTCTGCACACAGCACCTGGCATTACTATGGCCAAGAGTGAGCCTGAGTGGGACCCTGAAGATGCCAGGGGCCCTGGCAATTGCCCAGGTTGCCCTGTGCTAGCACCGACCTGTCCCCACCCTCAAACAGTTACTGTATTTCTCCCTCCATAACACACTGTTTTCCCCCAAAGTTAGATGGAAACGTGTGTGCATCTTATGAAACGAATTTGGAGCTGGTAAAGGAAAAGTCCATTTACCTTACTGGTGCTACCACTGATTGAACTCCCGCAGATTTGGTTCTAGCTGGCGGGTGGGAGTTAATGTGTACACATGCCATGGCCACCCACCAGCCGGACCCAAGGCTCTTTGGCAGGACATTTAACAGTGTGGAAGCATCGGTAAAGTGAGTGGACTTTTCTTTTAAATCCCAGGGAAGCCCCGATTGTATGTGTGTGTGTGTGTGTGTGGAAAAGAGGAGGGGGCAGCACGGTTCTGTGGAGAACTGTTGGGCGTTTTGAACCTATGCAAGTAGATTCAGCTGTATAGAAAGGAGGCTCAAGCACATTTTGCTTTCTTTCATTAAACGTTTCTTTTCCTTTGCTAATCCTCCCTCCCCCTTGCCTTGTACAGTGACCGCCCCCCACAATGTCCATGTTGTCATGTTGTCATTACTATTATTATTATGCTCCTCCCCTGCCTCCCCTCCTCCTCTGGCTGCCGATCACCGGCATCTGTCATCAGATCAGCGAGGGACAGAGGAGCTGACGATCGGAGGTGAGTAAAGAAAAAAATATATATATTTTTTTAAATAAAATAATTTTACTCTGTGTGTTTATTTTACTGTTAACCCTTTGTGAACTGGTAAGGGGTCCATGAGACCCCTGTACCAGTTCACAAGGCTGGGGGCTGGCAAGTCACCTGCAACTAGCGGGTGACTTGCCATTAACCCCACACCCCCAATTACCTGCCTCCCCAAAGCCCAGGGGGGGGGGGGGCAGAAGAGCCCGGGCCCCACACAGGCAATGTGGGCTTGTAGGCTGCAGGGTGGGGGGGCCAGCTCTGTTCCTACAAGCCCCCATAGCTGGTCCCTGGCTGGTTATGACGGGTAGGGGGGACCCTACGTCATTTTTTTTTTTTATTTTAAGGGTTAACCTAACCCTTAAAATTCCAAAAAAATGCGCCCCCCCCCGGGAGGGGGGACCCTACGTCATTTTTTTTTTTTTAATTTTAAGGGTTAAACAATTTATATAAGAGAACCCGCGCTTATAATTTTTCAATAAATAATTTCAGAAAGGTAGGTACAATGCTCAACGTGTATAGACCTATTATCCCTCTAGGTTGCATGAACATATAAAAGTAAATAAACACAGAGCATACATATAGCAATAGTGACTAAAGTCCAAGATAATAAATCATCCATAAATTGTGGGTGATTTATTACCTTGGACTTTAGTCACTATTGCTATATGTATGCTCTGTGTTTATTTACTTTTATAATTTTAAGGGTTAGCCTAACCCTAACCCTTAAAAATCCCCCCCAAAAAATGGAGTCCCCCCCCCCCCCCCCCGGGAGGGGGGACCCTACGTCATTTTAAAACATTTTTTTTAAGGGTTAGGGTTTTTTCCAAAAAAAATGGGGTCCCCCCCCTGGGACTCTGTCATTTTCTTTTTAAATTAACCCCTTATGTTTATAGTGTGGATAGTAGTATTTTATTTGTAAATGTTATAAAGTGCTCTTTTCAGTTTGGGGGTCTCCTGGGCACGAATGGGGGGGCTATCGATTACATATGTGGTACCGTTGTAATCGAGAGAAATGGGGCTTTCACATGCAGTATGGTTTTCATTAATAAAACAAATGTTTTATTTAAAATAAAGGAGACAATTGTCTAAAAAATATTATTTTATTTATTTTTTGTATTTTGACTCAAAAATATTTAAAAAAAACTGTAGAAAAATTGCAAACAAGACATTTCATGTTAAAGCCTAAACTCTGCTGCAAACAAATATATATATATATATTTTCCTGGAAATTCTGGCAAAAATCACGGTTAAACATGGCGCAAAATGGGGAAAAATGACCTGTCAACAGAGGGTGACAAAATTCAAGTAGGCTGGCAATTAACAGGGTTAATAGTACCTATGCATGTTGGGTATTGTTCTGCTCGGGGGACCTTGCACTTTCAGATTTAGCTTGTTTTTTTCTTATTTGCATATTGATATTTTAGGAAAAGGTGTTTTTTATTCTGCTTTTTTATACATTTTTTGTGAAAACCCTGTGCAACCTAAGAATTCTTCAAGGGATTACTCCCAGAAAGATGAGCCCACTACAACAAGCTGGGTATGCATAGAAAGTGTTTACTTTCAGGGAATATATGGTTTATGGGGGATATTCCAAATGTAAAGGGTTGTTTTGGTAGAAAAAGCACAAGGTGCGCACTTTGTCTGCAGAGCTGAAATTGTGAAGTAAAATTACCGTTACGCACATGCTTTACTTTGGTGTGTTTGGCAACTCTTCCCTTGACAGGACCTATGCATGTTGGGTATTGTTCTGTTCGGGGCATGTTGCTTTTTCAGATTTTCAGTTTTTTTCTTGTTTGCATATAGTTTTTTTAGGAAAATGTGGTTTTGATTCTGCTTTTTTATTCTTTTTTTAGGGAAACCCTGTGCAACCAAAGAATACATTGAGGGATTACTTCCAGAAAACTGCACCCATGTCAACAAGCCTGGTAGGCCTAGAAAGCTTGAGGTGTGTACTTCCAGAGAATATATAGTTTGTTGGGGGTATTTCAAATGTAAAGGGTTGTTTTTCTTGAAAAACTGCAAGGTGCGCATATTGCATAGCATAGTTGTATTTTATCTGAAAATCCCCTAAAGCGCTGTTTCAGTTTGGGGGAGTCTTCTGGGCAGGAAAGGGTGTCTACCAATACATATGTGGTACCGCTGTAACTGGGTGAAATTTGGGTTTCACACAAAATAAGATTTTAATGATAAACTTACATTTTTTATTACAAAAAAACACTACAAATTGTAAAAAATAGTTTTTTTTTTTTTGCACATATTTCATCCAAAAATATTGAGTTTACCCATAAAAAATGACAAACAAGACATTTCATGTTAAAGCCCAGGCTGAAAAAACAATATATCACTTTCCTGGGAAATCCCTGGAAATCCTTTCAAAAATCACAGTTGAACATGCGTAGTGCAAAATAGTGCAAAATGGTCTGGCAACAAAGGGTGACAAAATCTCCAGGTAGGCTGGCAGTTAAAGGGTTAATGGTCACTACAATTACAAACAGCAGTTAGGCGGCGCATAGGACGTTTACAGCAACCATAGTGAAAAAGGTAAGAGTGTGGTCCTTAAAGTGAATTTAAATCACTGGTATTTACAGGATGGAAAAGTCGGAGGATGGCAGACTCAGAAGGGCATTTGTATATACTTTAAGATGAATATAGGGAGTAAAAATCCTCTCATTGGAATTACATATTCCCAACAAATGCCTGCTTCATGGGTTTATTTTAATGGCAATTTGCCTGAAACGTAAATATGTAAAATAATGCTTGATTCACTGGTTAGCAGGGAATATAACATTTCCTTTCCAGTTATTTTGTCACCTAGAGAGACTGTTACACATAGAAACATAGAAACATAGAAACATAGAAGGTTGACGGCAGAAGGAGACCATACGGTCCATCTAGTCTGCCCTTATGTGTATACTGTATGTTCTCTTTATCTTAGGATAGATGTGTGCTTATCCCAGGCATGTTTAAATTCAGTGACTGTTGATGTTTCAACTACATCTGCTGGAAGTTTGTTCCAAGCACCTACTACTCTTTCTGTAAAATAATATTTTCTAACATTGCTCCTGATCTTCCCCCCGACTAGCTTCAGGTTGTGCCCCCTTGTTCTATCATTAAGTTTCTTCTTAAAAACACTTCCCTCCTGAACCTTATTCAATCCTTTCACATATTTAAAGGTCTCAATCATGTCCCCCCTCTCCCTTCTTTCCTCCAGACTGTACAAATTAAGTTCTTTAAGTCTCTCCTGATAAGTTTTAAGTGTAAGTCCTTCCACCATTTTCGTTGCCCGCCTTTGGACACGTTCTATTTGAATAATGTCTTTTTGCAGGTAAGGTCTCCAGAACTGCACACAGTATTCTAGCTGTGGCCTCACCAGGGCTCTATACAGCGGCATCACAACCTCCCTCTTCCTACTGGTGATGCCTCGAGCTATGCAGCCGAGCATCCTGCTTGCTTTTCCCACTGCCTGGCTACACTGTCCACTCATCTTGCAGCTATCAGTAATCAGTACCCCTAAATCTCTCTCCTCCGAGGTCCTGGCTAACACAGTACTGCCCATACGGTACTCAGAGCAGGGATTCCTTCTACCCAAGTGCATGATTTTACATTTAGAGACATTAAACTCTAGTTTCCACAGTTTTGACCATCTATCCAGTAAAGCTAAATCATTTTCCATGTTGCAGACACCTCCAGGAATATCCACCCTATTACTAACCTTTGTATCATCAGCAAACAGACAAACTTTTCCTACCAAGCCTTCTCCTATGTCACTTACAAATATATTAAAAAGAATGGGGCCCAGGACAGAGCCTTGCGGCACACCACTTGTAACTCGCCTTTGTTCAGATTGCACGCCATTTACAACAACGCTCTGATACCGATCCCTCAGCCAACTGGAAATCCACTGAACTATCCAGGGATTGAGTCCTACCTTCAATAACTTATCTATGAGCTCCTTATGTGGTACAGTGTCAAAGGCTTTGCTAAAATCCAGATAGGCGATATCCACAGCACCACCTTCATCTAACACTTTAGTGACATTGTCAAAGAAATCAATAAGATTGGTCTGACATGATCTGCCCTCAGTAAAGCCGTGCTGTTTTGGGTCCAATAGGTCATTAATTTTTAGATGGGAAATCATCTGTTTTTTTAAGAGTGTTTCCATTAATTTGACCACTATAGATGTTAAACTAACTGGCCTGTAATTACTGGCTTCTTCTCTACTCCCCTTTTTATGGATTGGTACGACATTGGCCATTCTCCAATCATCTGGAACCTCACCAGTTGAAAGGGAATGGTTAAGTAAATCAGTTAGAGGGGCTGCAATCACAAATCTAAGTTCCCTTAGAACTCTCGGGTGGATTCCATCTGGACCCATTGCCTTACTTACCTTTAGATTTGCCAGCTCGGCTAAGACATCAGCCTCCAGAAACTCCGGAGCTGTACTCTCCCAGCTGGATGTTGTGCTATGACCATGCCTGCTACTATCTGAAAATACCGAACAAAAGTAGCTATTCAGATGGTCAGCCACAGCCTTATCTCCGTCAATATATTTATTTTCCCTATTTCTAATTTTTGAGACTGCATTGTTTTTCTTCTTTCTGTCACCAATATATCGGAAAAAGGTTTTATCTCCCCTCTTCATAGATTTGGCCATTTCTTCCTCTTTTTGCCCTTTAGCAGTCCTTATAATTAGTTTTGCTTCCCTTTGTTTAATTTTATACGCCTCTCTGTCAGCTACACTTCCACTTACTTTATACTTCTTATAGGCAGACTTCTTATCTTTTATGATAGTGCTGACTTCCCTAGTAAACCATAATGGTTTCTTCTTCCTTTTATTCTTGCTAGTTTGTTTCACATATTGCTTAGTTGCCTTTAAGATGGCCATTTTTAATAGTGACCACTGGGCACTCACTTCTGCTACTCTGTTCCACTCACCTAATTTTCTTTCTACATACTCCGCCATTTCCTTGAAGTTTGTCTTCCTAAAGTCTAGCACTTTGGTTCTGGTGTGTGATTGCACAATGTCTGTTTTTATTCTGAACCATAAGCATTGATGGTCACTGGAACCCAGATTTTCTTCAACCCTGACCTCGGACACCAGATCCCCATTGGTCAGAACTAAGTCCAGAATGTTATCTCCTCTAGTTGGCAATGTCACAAGTTGTTTTAGAGACACTCCATTAAGTGCCTCTAATATAGTCCTGCTCTTGCATGCCGATGCACTTGGGATATTCCAGTCCACATCAGGCATGTTGAAGTCACCTGTAATTACAACGTCCCCCTTCTCTGCCATTCCACTGATTTCATCTATTAACAGGTTATCTAGATCCTCAGATTGTCCAGGGGGCCTATATATCACACCAATTCTGACCACAGCTCCCTCCTTAGTCTGCATGGTAACCCAGAGAGTTTCTAGTTCATTATGTGTATGCTGAATTATTGTTGATTGAAGGGTAGTCTTGACATAAATGGCTACTCCACCGCCCTTTCTATCCAATCTGTCTTTTCTGTACAATGTGTAACCGGGTATGGCTATCTCCCAGTCATTGTGATCCTTGAACCAAGTCTCTGTTATTGCAACAAGATCCAATTCATCTCTGGATATGATAGCCATTAATTCACAGAGCTTGTTGCCCAAGCTGCGAGCATTGGTACACATCATGTGGATGTTGTTGGTATTGTATTTTAGTGTGTCCTTGATCTTTTCCACCTCTAGCCTACCACTAACCGGGTTTCCTGCTTCAATGTCCTGCTTCATCCTAAATGGTAGGGGACAGAAATCACCCTCGCAAGTTACATCTCTGTCCCCTTCCTCTAGTTTAAATCAAAAAATGCTCTGAGTTCCACTCCAAGTTCTTTTGTGCCTTTCTGTGAAGGATGCAAGCCATCCCTCTTAAACAACTCATTGTTCGACCACCTTCTAACATCATGACTAATACATCCAAAGCCTTTGTCTTCACACCACTGACGTAACCACAAGTTGAACTTGGCGATGTTGAGTGCCTTTTTTCCCTGAGTACATACTGGCAAAACTTCAGAAAATGTGATGGAACCTGTTATTTTGCAACAGTATTGAATGATACTAAAAGCTGAAAAAAAGCTTTATATTGAGGGTGTGTGGATCATTCTATGCATTTCATACCGTTCCTATTACATTTAGGTCACACTGGTCGCAACTGGTCCCCTAACAAACTTGGCTTTAGGTGTTAATATGGACCCCACCTTCCCTCAGAAGATCAAAAGCCTTTTCATTATGGGAGGTAACATGGAGTGTAAGTACACAGCTTTATAATTCTAATTCTGGGTTATTCTTCTCACCTCGTCCTTCAGGATGGCCACGGAGAGAGAAGCTTCTCCCCCTACAGAGGAAACTCAAACTGGGACAGTTTAAAGCCTCCCCCCTTCATCCCAGTCCTCAGTATTGTGTTTCCTCTTTTTTTAGTTTATTTTCAAATCCCAAGAGATCCTGGGGAGGTACTCGCTGACCTGGGGCTGGGAGTGCGGCATCCGACGGCAGCATTGTGGACAGCAGGTATGGGGGGGGGTTCGCCCAGGAGTTTTCTTCCTAGCCTTGGGGGGTGACACATTTTACCTCTGGCGGTACTTCCCTGTTGCGCAGCTGCGGGATGACATCACTTGTGGGTGCCTGCGTTCCAGCACGATTTTGGAGGGCTGCTCAGTGAAGCAGCAGTGGCCCGGGTTGTGGCGTTGCTCCTGGCGGCAGGTCTTTATGGGCAGCAGACATCCCTGAGGACCATTAACGTTTTTTCTGTGCGGTGGCCACGATATGCAGTCCTCCTGCTGGCTGAGGGAAGAACAATAAGGAAGTCCCAGTCAAGGTGTGTACAGTCCAGAACAAACAGCTAACCAGCCAACAACCCCTTCCAGGATTCCTCATCAGGATAAGCTGGTGAGATGTATTTATGACATTTTTTTAATTAAAATTATTTTTATTATTAATTGATTTACTTTTTCCCCAGGCGTCCTCCAGGAAAGCTAGCCACTCACTTCCTCTCCCTAAACAGGAAACACAAACTAAGTATTGCAGCCTCGCCCCTTCCCCTCGCCTCTCTGTTTTTTTGTGTTTCCTCCCAGGAAACGTGATGGGTTGATGGAGGGTCCAGATCCCTCTGGTACCCATGTTTTCCACCTACTTTTTTTTATTTTTATTACAGAGCCTCAGCTAGGTCAGGTATGTGCTGTTTTTTTTTCTTTACCCCCCCATATCTAGTGTAGGCCCTGGCTGGGTGCCAGGCTCCCTGCACAAGAGCTCCAAGGTATGGTGTTCCCTGGCAGGTGGCAGGGCGGGGGACATCAGACAATGGGCGCTGCTGCGGGTCAGGTATCTGGTTCGCAGCAGTGTAAGGGTAAGTATGGCATTCTGGGTCAGGCTCCAGGCTATGAGCGGTGGTGGTTCTCAGGACTTCGTAAATGTTTCTTACCCCTGGTTGGTTAATGGTTCAGGTGGCGTGAGGAACCTAGGAAATAAGAATGTTAAGGAGCCTAAGATCCCTAAGGAAGTTAAAGACAAGCCCCTACCTAGATTCTGCCAAAATTGCCAGATGCATTGTCTATAGGATGCAGTTATGCCTAATCTTAATTCCCTGATTTCAAGTTTTTTCCAGTGCCTGAAAGGGGGAATGGATAGCACATTTGCTTCAAGCTGGATCAGTTTTTGCCTGCCCGCCGGACTCCCACCCCAGTTTATCCAGAGGAAAGTGGGGTTGCCCAGGTCAAGGGTTCGTAAGCAAGTGGGTATTCTGGGGTGATCCCAGGTTTTCCCCCCAGCTGAAGAAGAGTTAGCTTCTTCAGACGAATCGATTCACTCCAGCCACACAGAAAAATCAGCTAAGATGGAGACAGCTGTCAGTTCTAGATTCAGGTTTGTGGTAGAAGACTCACCTGATCTCATTTAGGCTATGTATACCACGCTAAAGATTGAAACCCCAGCCAAACCTATGTCTCTAAAGGATTCTTTGTATCAAGGCTTTCAGGATCCTCCACCACCTAGGTTTTTTTTGTTCATGACTCTATCAAGGAGAGGGTTTCAATGGAGTGGAGGAACCCAGAAGCCAGGTTCTTCTTCCCAAAATCTTAAACGCAGGTTCCCCTTTGAGGAAGCAGACATTTTTTCCCCTGAGAGAAGATTTCCCAAAACCCCTTTAGTTTAAGAACTATTCAAGAGGGTTACCGTCTCAAATTTTTTCGGGACTATTTTCTGTTGACCCAGTCCCCCAGGAACAGGGGCAAGAGAGAAGCCTTCCTGTCCATCATTATCGAACTCTATCACAAGGCAGTGTTAGAACTGGTTCCGAGTCTCCAAAGGAGGGAAGAGGTGTACTCTCATGTTTTCCTGGTACAAAAACCTTCAGGAAAATTCTGCATGATTTTAAATTTGAAAAACCTAAACAGCAATATAAAATACAAAAAAATTAGGACGGAATCAATTTATTCCATAAGAGACATTTTACAGAAGGAGGCACTGATGGCGTTGACTTACGCAATGCCTACCTCCACATTCCTATCCATCCTGCTCACAGAAGGTTTCTGAAGTTCTTGAACCTTTATAAAGATTCTGTAAGAAGCGATGGCTCACCTGAGTCTTTATCGGGTAAACATTATAGCTTAACCTGCTTCTTTTTGCAAGTGACAGGTCCTCCCTTCTGGCAGCCTTACTTACTTTGTCTCCAAGGGTTAGGTTGAATATTGAAACTGGAAAAGTCCAGCCCCATCCTGAAAGCAGATGCACGTACCTTGGGTACGAGATAGATACCCTGACCCAGCGTATCCTTCCCAGGGCCAAAAACAGAAAAGATGGTGGCGTATGTGAAACAAGTTCTCTTTCGCCAGTCAATTTCTTTGAGGTAGATTCTGGCCTTCATACCAGCAGTTCCCTGGGCCCAGCTTCATTCTAATCCCTTGCAGGCCTACTTTCTGGACGCATGGGACAAGGATCAAGCCTTCTTGGATCGGTTAGTTGCCTTACCAGAGCAGGTAAAGGAAAGTCTGGTATGGTGGACCTTGTCAGAGAATGTGGCAGACGGGAAGCCTTGGCACCAGATAGAACCCCTAGTGGTAATGACAGACGCAAGTTTCTTTGGCTGGGGAGCTCATTGCTAGGGTCAATATATTCAGGCGATGTAGCCACAACCAGAAAGTCCTCCAACTTCAGTGAATTTTTAGCCGTAAAGAAAGCTCTGAGGGAACTAAAGTTGGAAGTACTGGGCAGAGACGTCCAGATTGTCTCAGACAACGAAACGTTAATTGCCTTACTAAACCACCAGGGAGGAACAAGATTTCGGGAACTTTGCAGATTGACCAAATCCCTGTTGGAGAGCCTGGAGGGAAATGTCAGGTTCATACAAGCGATCCACATAAAAGGGGACTTAAATGTAGAAGTAGACTTGAGCAGAGTAAGAATTGATCATGAAAAATGGGGACTACATCAGCAGGTGTTTGCCCATATAGTGACTCGGGGTATCCGGGTATAGATTTGTTTGGCAACAACCAGAACTCCAAGTGCCGGAAGTATTTCTCCCTCAGGAGAGATCCGGTGGCTTGGGGCCTGGATGCATCTAGCAATCAGTAGGGAGAATTCAGCCTTTGTTATGCATTCCCCCCAATGAGGCTGTTACCTTTAAGGAAGATCAAACAAGAGCAAGCCAGGGTTCTCTTGATTGCACCACATTGGCCCAGGAGACCGTGATTTTTCCTCCTGTCCTGTATGTCAGTGGAGCCTCCATGGCTTTTGCCGGAGTTTACCAGGGACAAATTCTCCATCCACAGATCCAGTCCCTAAAATTAGCAGTGTGGACCCTGAATGGGGCTTATTGAAAAAAGAAGGGTTTCCATCCTGTTGGAAAGTAGAAAGGTAGTGACACGAAAGATCTACTGTAAGGTATGAAATAGATATCTATTCCTCACCTCGAAGAGGTAGCTTGGGTTTTAGAATTTCTGCAGGAAGGTTATGAGTTAGGCCTAGCCTTAAGCACACCTAAGTTTCACCCGTCTGCACTCCAGTCTTTCTGGAGGAATGTCGTAGAGACTATCCTTTGGTGAATAGATTTTTCATAGCCGTTTCTAGGAAACAACCCTTTATGGCCAAAATGTTTTCTGGTTGGGATTTGTCTATAGTTCAGAGACTAACATTACCCCCTTTTGAACCCATTAAGGACGCAGCATTAAAGATGCTATACTTAAAGATTACTTTCATCCTAGCAATTACATTGGCCAGGTGGATTAGTGACCTGCATGCCCTGTCTATTAAAGAACCCCACATGAGAAACTTACCAGACAGACTTTTTAAGACCAGATCCCTTATGTTTACCTTAAATTACCTCCAAATTTTACAGCTCACAGGAGGTCATGTTGATGGTGGTAGAGACGGCTCAGTCAGATTAGGAGGACAGGTCCTTAGAGCTCCTAGATGCCAGAAAACTGGTTCTCCTGTATTTACAAATTACAGCAGAATGGCGAAAGTAAGATCATTTATTGGTCTCCTTTGGGGAGAAGAGCAAGGGATTGTAGGCATCCATAGCAGGATGGAGATGCTATAGCTCTAGCCTATCAAGCAATGGGTGCCCTGTCCCCCTTAGGTATTAGAGCCCATTCCACTAGGGCAGTGTCAGCTTCTTGGGCTTATATTGGCGGCATCTCATCGGAGGAAATGTGTAAGGCCGCCACCTGGTCTTCACGACACACTTTCCTGAGGCACTACAAGGTGTTGTGGAACCATGGACAGCATCATTTCGGAAAGACTGTTCTTCAGGCAGTCTGCCCACCTGGAGGTAGGATGCTGTGAGTTTGCTTGCCTTCTGGGGATAGCCATCCTGGAGGTCGCCTGGGGAATACCCTAGTTAACGGTATTTACGGTAGTCCTCCAGGATGGCATCATACAACCCACCCCAAAATCATAAGGGTGCTGGGTCTCATGGCCCTCACCATATCTTCTATTGCTTTGGCTCAGCTGCATTCCAAGTAGTTGCAGTCCTTCCTGCTGGAAATATGGGACCACTCTCCAGACTTGCTAGACAGCAGGGAAGCAATTCCAGCAGGAATCTATAATGGTGGTTAAGCTCATCCATCCTTCAGGCAGGGCTTCAATGGTGTCAGATCGAGCCAGTCTTTGTGACAACCAGCCAGCAGCTGGGGGTGGGGTGCTCACTTGGGCCCATATAAAGTTCAGGAACCTTGGCCTCTAGAAGTAAGGAACAAGTCCTCCCAAGTTCAGGAAGCTAATGAAAATAGACAGAGTACTAACTTACATCAGCCACCTCGTAAACGGCAAGGATGTACAGATCCATTCAGACTCAGCAGTGACTTACATCAGTCACCGATAAGGCACAAGGTTGGTCACTCTAAACAGATTGCTTACTCCTTCCTAGTACCCCTTCAGGATCAGGTAAACTCCATTTCAGCAGTTCATCAAAAAGGAACCCTCAATGGAATAGCAGACTTCCTGAGCAGAACTCCTCTGGTACAGGGGCAAGATGTGGTCTTCCTCAGGTTGAACTATTTGCCACAGCTGAAAACAGAAAATGCCATTGGTTTTCTCACTAAATATGGAGAAAAAACAATAGCAAATATGGAGAAAAACCAATAAGCCCTGGGGATAGATGCTTTAGCCCATCTGTGGCACTTCCATCTAGTATACGCCTTTCCCCTGTTCTGGTTAACCCCGCAGGTGGTAAGGAAGACCGCGACGGAGAAGACCAGAGGCATCCTCATAGCTCCTGCCTGGCCAACAAGTTGGTTTTCCATCCTCAAAAGCCTGTCAGCTAAGGATCACTGGGAACTTCCTCTGATACTGGACCTACTTTCCCAGGGTCTATCCAGCTTATTACCAGAATCTAGAACATTTTAGACTGCTGGCCTGCATTCTGAAAGGGAAGATCTGTCCCATAGAGTTACCGAAACTCTAATTCATAGTAGAAAATTGACTACTAGAATTCTTTATTTCAAAATCTGAAAAAGATTCTCTTCTTTCTGTGAAGTTAAGAGTCTGAAGAAATAACTCACTGCTACAGTCTTGGAATTTTTACAGGAGGGCTTTGAGTTTGGACTAGCGGTAAGTACTGAATCAAAACACAGGCGTCGGCCCAATCTGTCTTCCTCGATAAAAGCCTCAGATGTGAAGGTTTGGTTAATAGTTTTTTTATTGCATTATCTAGAAAGAGACCCATTCCTCCGGGTCAAATGCCCTCCTGGGACCTCTCACTGGCTCTGAGGGATCTAGTTAAACCTCCTATTTGAGCCTCTTTCCGAAGCTTCAGATACGCTTACTGTATAGTTTTTCCAGATAGAGTAATCCTTAAGCCAGGTCCCTTGTATCTACCCAAGATATCTTCTAAGTTTCACTGCAGTTATATATATATATATATATATATATATATATATATATATATATATATATATATTAGTTTTACCATCTTTTCGATTCAACTCGGATTCACATTAGGAGAATGCTGTCTAGATGCCTTATTGCCTACTTCGAACATTTCCGTGGAACAGATAATTTGTTCATTTCCTAGCGGCAGCAATAGAGGTCTCCCATCCTCTAAGAGTACTATTGCTAGATGGATAAGACAGGCCATCTCCTTGTCCTACACCTGTATGGATACTCCACCTCCTTTTATTTCAGCCCACTCCATGACAGCGGTTTTAACCTCCTGGGCCGAAAAGAAGGGGGCCTCTGTTGATTACATTTGTAAGGCCGCCACCTGGTCCTCGCCACACACCTTTTTAAAGCTTTACTGCCTAGACTTATTATGCAATAAGCAACAATCCTTTGGTAAGAATGTTCTACAGGCAGTATTTCACCTCTCCATGGCCGTCCTGAAGGATGAGGGGAGAAAATCCCTGTCATGCTTACCGGTTTTAGTGTTTAATTTTTTTTTGCTTAATACTGGGAACTGAGAGGAAGTGGGTGGGGCTTTTAAACTGCCCCAGTTTGTGTTTCCTCTATAAGGGGGGAAGCTTCTTTCTTCTTGGCCATCCTGAAGAACTACCATTACCAGAAAGGCCTAACAGGTATCTACTTTTAAATAATACTTTTCGTAGGATTTGATACTTTGTCACGTTAATCCACCTTTGAGAAAATCATTAAATCATGCTAGACCTTGTAATGAAACTGTAACAAAACAGATTATGTATTTTAAGTCAAATTACAGTTTACCAAGCCAAGAGGGAACATTTTTTTTCTATGTTTTAATAAATGGCAACTTATCTGGCCAGTCTTCATCAATACTAAATCATTGGAGTTCATACTAAATATTTGGTTAAGATTACCTTTTGGATGTGCATTGTAACATGTGAGTGAGCGTTTTAAATTCTGTAGCGCATGGTTGTTCCGATTATCCTCCTAATTATACTGTACCTGCCATTAGGCATTTTTACGGGTGAGGTTATCATTTTTCCTATGAAGTAAGGATATATTTTCTTTTATGTTTGAGAACAGGATCCTATGGGAGATGCCAAAGAATTAGAATCGCCAATAGGGTGCTGTTATCCAACATATAAAGTATCCTTACTGCATTGGAAAAATGATGTACCTTGTCAGTAAAAACCCCTCATGTGTAGGTGATTTTTGGGGGAAAGATTAGAACATACTTTTTTTTTGTAATTGCACTTTTCTGTGTGTTCAAGTAACAAAGCATACCAGCTTCAATTCACACCTAAATGTGCCCCTAGAGTTACACTTGCTTCACTAAATAATTAGCATAACCCCCATTTTTTAATATTTATTATTATTATTATTACATATTATTATTAGGTATGTAAAAAGTAGAAAGCACACATCGTTGTGTGTGCGTGTTTGTGTATAAATTAACATCCTTAATGTGTCTTGACACTCTCATAGCTATTAGTGTAAACTCAAGGTATATTGACTGCTTCTCATAACACTTCTATTTTTTTTCTCTTATTAACAATTTTTATTCTTAGCCAGAGGAAATATCACAGTTTGCGGTGAATTTAACTTTGCATGTGATCCAGAAGCAGCACACATTGTGCTAAATGGCTTTGACTGTCCAACATATATTGCATCTTGGGAATTCACTTGCAAAAATGATTTGCCTTGGGTAAGACAATGTTGTTTTATTGGACGATACATAACCATTATGATTAGATAATCAAAGTGAGAACGATAAATGGGTGAACATAGGTCTACCAACCCAAGGGCTACTGTCCTTCATTGTGATATTTCAGCTACATACATTGAATTTGCCACATGCCAGTTAATTAAAATGTTCTTTCTGAACAAAGAAATGCTAGTGCAGGTAAAATTTAGTTTAGAAGGTTTAGAAAAACTTAGAGGGAGGGAATGCTCCCAGTTTTTGTCACTGTACCTGTCTGTTTTGGACACTAGCTGGGACAGATGCCTGGCAGTGCTTTGGCATGTCAAGTATGGGTATTATTAGTACTAGTGCTTATAGTGGCCATTTTGTGCTTACGCTCACATGGAATTGTACTTTTTACCATTCATAGACTTGTGAACCACACGCTTCCGTGAACATACCAGTGAAAAACTCTTTCTGATTACACACAAGTGAATTACACTCGGTAGACGCACCAATAAATAAACACCATATCGGTGACTACTTACTAAGGGGCAGTGAAGTGCATATGTGCCCGGAGCAGTGGGCTGCCCTAAACTGGGTGCATGGGGATAGTTGGAGGTTAGGTTGCTTGCTCTAACTTTCCTACATAACTACCTTTCATTTTATAATGTGTTATTTAAATGGATCTCATTATGGATGAAATCTTGGGGCTATCGTTGTGGTCTTGCCACTAGAGACAGCGTAGAACTAATTCCTGAAACGGGGCCCACCTCAGCTCCTCTTCTGCTCCCCTCACCTCTACTTCTACTTATCCCTTCCTACCTCACCTCTGTTTACTTCTTGTTACCTCTCCCCGCCTCATCTTTGCTTAGCTTTTCATTTCATCTGTCACCTCTGACCACATCACTTTGGCTCACCTCACCCCTGCCTACATCTAACCATCTCTTGTTCTCCTGTGTCTGTGATTGTTTGATTTGTTGCTCTTCTTGTCTTGTCAGTTCTTTGTTCTCCTGGGTGTCCCTTGACTTTTTGTGTTCCACATTAAAAGCCCTTCTTCTTGGTGCTGTTCATGTATACAACACAATAGTTCTAGTCTTGTCTCATGGTAATAGACTGTCTTAGATGTAGTCTTGATTCCCATGGTCCATATTCGCTATCTTCTTTGTGCTTCCCCCTGTTTTTAAGTTAGTTTTTTTGGATCCCTGTGGTATCTCTTCTCTGGCTACAGCTTATGACCTGTCCAGTTTTCTTGATTTTGTTTGCTATTTGTTTTCCACTGAGCATGCTGTGCTTGAATATGGCTTCTAAATTGTATATAGCCATCTTCTCCCACTTGTCAATATGTGTGTATCGGCACAAGGCCAGAAGTTCATGGCTTTGTAAGTAATTTTACTAATACTACCTAATAAAAGCTGTAAGATTTTTGGATTGTGCAGCTTTGTTGTGGCCTGCCCTCTATTTGTTGCTGTATTGTTCATGACTATATGGAGAATTGCACAAGCAGCAGATCTGAGTGCTTATAACAGGGAAGGAAGGCACAACTTTTCTTCTCTACTTCTACATTCTTTTACATGTCCAAATAGGGGGCTGATATGGGTATCTCCCAAGGGTGGATTTTTAAGGGGCCGGGATTTAAAGTGCTGCAGATAAGAGTTTTGCCTTTGTTTAGGTGTGAAAGGTGTGATATAATCTCTAGCAACCTGCTAATATATCTAAAATATTATGTGGATTATTTATTTTCTTAGAACTTTTACCATGAATGGCTCTCCCAGGACACCAAAAAGGCAGAATTTATGAGGTCAATAACAGCTCATTCTCATAAATACACTGAAAGCTGCTCTGAAAAAGTAGGGGAGGAATGGGCTAAAGGATTTGTATCCTGTGATTCCTATGCCGTGGCTGCAGCGATAGATGAAAGTTTCATCACCAGTTCTTATCACTGTCCTGTAAGCGTAGAGCTTACCGGTACATTGACCCGAGGAATGATGGTCCTGGATCCCATGGGACATCTGCAAAAGAACCATAAGGCTTTTGTAATGACCAAATGTGACAGAGACAAGTTAAAGCATCTCTTGATGAAAGCATTGAAATAACCTTCCTTCGCATTAAACCTTAGAAAGGAATGTTTCATCTACCAGGAGACAACGTCGTAAACAATGCAAGACACGTGCCGACTATTAAGCTAAAGGAAGAAATAGCCGTGAATTGGATCATGATTAAAAGACATTTATTTCTCAGTTATGAAAGTTATACAACTGCAAAGCCATAATTGGCAAGTTTAAACCTAAAATAAATATGTAAGGTATCTCTTTTGGTTCAAGTAATCAAAATTATTTCGGCAAAGAGACTTTATCCATTGGTTTTATGTAAGTAAAATTTACAGTATGATATATTTTTAAATTACATGTGATAAATTAAAACTACTCACAGCATTGTCTCTCACTCTCATACATATGTTTACAGGACAACTGTACCCAGTCAGCTCCATGCTTTCAGGTGTTTGAATATACTGATGAAAGGTGCTGCTTAGTGCCAACAGCTTGGAGAAACAGGCGATAATAAAAAATGAAACACCCTAAACCACTAATGATTAATGTAGGCATTTATTAAAACATGCAGAAAATTGATTGATGTGTTTTAACTTGCTTTCACCTTAGAGATGTATATTGTATACACTACTAGACTTCTCAGGCACATGTTCCTTTTTTCCCAAGCTCACCCAAACCTTCCATACTGCTGTTTGTCAGTCCTGGCATCTAACAAATGCATTGTTACCCTTTAAATCAGAGATGCACAACCTGTGGCCCGCAGTGTCCTCAGTTGCGGTCCCTGGCACAACCAACCCCTATATTTCATAATATTTGCAAAGCTGAGATTGCTTTGCAGTGCATACGGCTGGCCACTAGAGACAGCGTAGAACTAATTCCTGAATCAGGGCCCACCTCGGCTCCTCTTCTGCTCCCCTCACCTCTACTTCTACTTATCCCTCCCTACCTCACCTCTGTTTACTTCTTGCAAAGCTTCAACTAACAGCATTTATCTTCCGGGGGCAATCTTAGAGAAGAAAGGCTGTTCAGCCAAAGTGATTGAAATTCTCTTGGACAGTCACAAATTGACCAATAGGTACATATATGCAAAGGTTTGAGTCTCTCCTCCACAGGTTTCTGTGCATTTAACCAGAGCCATGTCAGCTTCCTGGGCAGAAAGAACAGGTGCCTCTATAGAATAGATCTAAAACAAAAGATGGCTACCTTTCCGAACAAGTACACGCTCCAACAATTGGGGAGAGCCATATTGGACTTAATGCTAACCAATGTAGCAGACTAACCCAAGTAACAGGTTGGGGGACACATTGGAAACAGCGATCATAACATTTTTAATTTACACTTAACCGTCACTAGGGTGCCTTATCATGGAGCCAAAAAACGCTGGACTTCAGAAGGCAAAGTTTGACCAGCTAAACTGCATTGACTGGGAAAATGTCCTTAAAACAAAAGCATGGACAGTAAATGGGATACTTTCAAAGAAATCCTCAATTTTCATTATGATAGATATATACCTTACAGGACTAAAAAGGTTAAAAACAACAATGAAAGGTATCTAAACGTTTAAAGCTGGAAGGCCCCCTGAAAAGCAAGGAGGCAACACCTATTGAGGGGAATGAGGAGAAAGCTAATTTTCTAAACATCTTCTTTGCTTCCATATTCACAAAAGAATGGGACATGCCAGGTGGAATGCAGAGCAAGAACCCAAACTCTCCATTAAATTTCACTTGTCTAACCAAGTAAGAAGTGCAGCACCATCCCAAGCAAATTTAAATTGATAAATCCCCAGGACCAAGTGGCATACATCCCTGTGTTTTAAGGTGTACAGTAATAGACAAGCCATTATTTCTAATATTTGTAGATTCAATTAATATGGGGCCTGTTCCTAGGGATTGGTGCTTAACAAATATGGTGTCAATATTCAAAAGGGGGTCTAAGGGGGTACCTGGGAACTACAGACCGGTAAGTTTAACATCTGTGGTGGGCAAGCTGTTTGAAGGTTCTTTAAGGGATATTATCCTAAACTATCTCAGTGAAAATTACCTTATTACTCCATATCAGCATGGATTTATCTCCTGTCAGACAAACCTGCTTTTATGAGCAGGTAAGTTCAAAATTGGATCAAGGGGGAGTTAATTGGATATCCTATATCTTGACTTTTCTAAAGCATTTGATACTGTGCCACATAAAAGACTGGTACAAAAGATGGGACTGCTTGGACTGGGGGAAAACGTGGGTGAGAAATTGGCTTAATGATAGGAAGCATAGGGTGGTTATCAAATGTACATACTCGGATTTGGTCACCATTACTAGCTGAGTACTACAAGGGTTAGTTCTGGGCTCAATTCTCTACAATATATATATTAATGACTTAGGGTACGAATTAAACAGTAAAGTCTCAATCTTTGAAGATGATACTAAGCTGTGTAAAGTAATTTACACAAAAGGGGACAGCCGGCAGCTACAGATTTAGATAAATTAGAAGCATGGACAATGAAATGGCAAATGAAGCTTAACACAGGTAAATGTAAGGCTATGCACATGGGAAGGACAAATGTGTGCCATAATTACACACTAAATAAATGCTGGATAAAACTACAATGGAAACGGACCTAGGGGTTTTAGTTAACAATATACTATAGTAATCAATGCCAGGCAGCAGCTGCCAAAGCAAACAGGATCATGGGGTGCATCAAGAGGGGCATAGATGTCCATGACCAGAGCCTCATTTTACCCCTGTCAAGTCACTGGTCAGACCCCATATGGAATACTGTGTACAGTTCTGGGCACCAGTGCGTAAGAAGGACATATCAGAACAAGAGCGTGTTCAAAGGAGGGCAACTAAGGTAATAAATAGAGTGCAGGGACTAGAGTAACATGAAAGATTGTCAAAGTTAGGTTTATTTAGTTTGGAAAAGAGACGCCTGAGGTGATCTAATAGCTATATATATATATATATATATATATATATATATATATATATATATATATATAAATTTATTCAGAGTCAATACAAGGATCTGTTCCACAATCTATTTATACCACAGAGTATAACCATAACCTGAGGGCACCCACTAAGGTGGAGGAAAGGGGCTTTCTCCACCAACATAGGAGGGGATTCTTATCTGTAAGAGCAGTGAGACTATGGAACTCGCTGCCAGAAGAAGTGGTTATTAAGGATACCCTAAAAGTGTTCCAAAATGGCCTGGATGCCTTCCTGGCATCTAATGACATTTCCAGTTATGACTACTAGACCACTGGAAGGAGATAAACGGGCTGAATTGAATGGACTAAAGTCTTTGTTCAGCCTTACATACTATGTTACTATCCCTTGCAAAACCAATAGCTTCTAATAGTTAACTGTTTTAACTGAATCTATATAACTATATTATTCCAAGTATACAGCACGTCCTGTTCCAGAATATTCCTTACACATGGGTTATACATCCACAAGATGGCGCTGGACTGCAGAAAAGACTTGTGGCCACTCCCAGCCCCTTAAATAGCCAGGAACCTCCCACCAATTCCCAGTTTTCATCTGCAGTCTGGACTGCGAAGATAGAAGATGGCTCTCTATACTGCGCAGGTGAGCGGGGCTTATTGTCCTGCGGCCCTGCAGGACTATTCCCACCCGTTTCCGGACCCACTGCCTCCCAGCCTTGGCTGACTGGTTCGGGTGAAGGTAGGACATCACCAGGGTCAGGTGCTGAGGAGCGCTGCTCCTACCGCAATCCCTGCACTGACATAGGTAGACGGTATAGGCGCTTATGGTGAGTCTTGTGGGATGCCCCTTCCTGCACTCTGGGTCTTCCTTACCCAATCCCCCCCTCCTTCTGTTTATTATTGTGTTTTTTACTTAATATGCTCGCTGCCGCAGCGCTTGTACAGCGCTCGGCGGACGGCGGCGACATTGCCTCAGCTGCTGCTGCGCCGTCATTGGACACCGAGATCACGTGGGACGCGATTCGCGCTCTTCGGGGGGGGCGGGCTCTGCGGATGACGCTTTTGGCGTCACATCTCCCCGGCCCGCCCCTCGAGGTCTGTGCGGGCGCCATTTTACTTCTCTTCCTCCTTCGCTCGTGCTGCGTGCGCTGCTGCTCCTTTGCCAGTGCAGTCCTTGAGTTTCCCTGCGGGGTGTTTTTTTCTTTCTGCTTCTCTTTTCTTTTTATGTCTTTCAGGCGGGATAACGTCACTGTGGTTTCTCCTGGCCCTCTTCCCTTTGGTAATCTTCCACCTCCCTAGCGGGTTTTTGGGCCATCCTGGGTGGCTATTACTAGCCTTAACCCTATACTGGCCTGTTGTGCCACTCAAATCACCATATGGAGGCTTCTGGGGATAATGTGCCTGGGGTGCCTTCGGGACAAGCACGGCTGTGTGTTGCGTGTGGTGACAATGTCAGGGTATGTGTAAACTGCGCCCAGCAGGTACTTGCGCTGCAGTCCGGGCTGTCTGTTGTGAGCCCTGGTGCTGCGCCCCTTTTTCGCCTACCCCTCCACGCTTACATCTGACCCCCCGTGAGGGGCATACTAGCGGGGACTCTCAATCTGATTTGGCTGCACAGGTGGCCAGCAATGAAAAACATATTGCTGGGTCAGGAGGGGGAATTGTTTTCTGATGCAGAATCCTCTGAGGAAAAACCTAAGATCTATGGTGGTACCGGGTCTCCGTTTGGGGAAGACCCATGATCCTCGGATCATACTGACAGGTTGTTGAGTTACATATTCGAAGTGCTTTGTATTTCTCCTCCTGCAGTGGCTCTGCAGCAGCAGGGTGAGCTTTTTCATACGGTTAAGCCACGCTTGGAGTTCCCTGAGCAGACTCACTTTAATAATCTAGTGACATCCTCTGCTCGGCAGGGTGCTGTGCAAGATAGCCCAGTAAGGGGTGCCAATTATTCTGGTGGCCCCCTGTTGGCCAAGAAGGGTGTGGTTCGCAGACGTCGTGCAGTTGGCAGTAGATCAGTATGCCCTGCCCAAGGATCCAGACCTGCTCACTCAGGGGCAGCTACGCCATCCCAATTTACAAACGCTGGCTTTAACGGCCTGGCTGCTGAAACCTCCATCTTGATGGAGAAGGGGCTGCCTGCTTCTGTAGTTGATACCATGATTAGGGCTAGGAAGAAGTCCTCATCCTTTATCTACTATAGGGTATGGCATGCTTTCATTGCCTGGACTTAGACTCACCATTCCCTGTCGGGTGTTTTCTGTTCCCAGGATCCTGGAATTCCTGCAACATGGTTTGGACTTGGGTCTTCAACTTAGTACCCTCAAAGGTCATGTTTCAGCCTTGGCTGTTTTCTTCCAAAGATCCATTGCCAACCATCGTTTGGTTAAGACCTTTTTCCAGGGGGTTACTCACGTGCGACCTCCACGTAAGCCTTTGTTACCAGTCTGGGATTTGAATTTGGTGTTATCCGCTATGCAGGGATCCTCCTTTTGAGCCTCTGCGTAAGGCCCCTTTGTCTATCATGACGCTTAGAGTTGGCAGCGCTTTCCATCAAACCTCCTTATTTTGAGAGACACCAGGACAAGGGGGTGTTTCGGTTTAAGCCAGATTTTCTGCCTAAGGTTGTGTCTGCTTTTCACCTCAATCAGGAGGACATTAGGGTTGATTCAAAGAAACATGTAACAGCTTGGATTTTGGTGCCGATCATCCTATTTTTCCTGTACGCTCGTGCGTTCGTATGAACTTGCGAGTGATTCTATAAGCAAATACGTTTCTATCATAAAATGTACGTCCGTTCGTATGGCAGTTCGGGAATCAGACCTATGTCAGTTTCGATCCTGAAATTTCCGTTTCATTTCTCAGGTTGCAACATTGGTTTTGCCCTTTTTCCTTTTTTGTCTGGACGTAAATCCTTCTGATCTTGCGGCTGCGCACTACAAACTTACCTCATTAAAGTGCATTCTAAATATTTGGTCTTTTATTTTTCTTTATTTCATTCATTTTGTAGTAACCAACCATTAATGAATGCATTTGCATAAGTAAATCTTACTTTGTTTACTTTTTAGTTAACTTGCATTTTTTTCTTGTGGATTTAATTTTAATATTTTGGCTTCAAATGGTACAACTTAAAATTTTGGGTGTGGTTACCCTCACCCTCTACATACAGATTTGCTCTCAAAAATTAAAAAACACCCAGCAACTTCAGCATGTTATGAGCCTAGAAACAGCCAAGATGGCGGCTCAGGTATTCTCAGGCAGCCTGCAAACAGAAAGGGCCTTGTGACTGTGTTGCTCTGCATTCTTTTAATTTCTGACCTTTCCGTGCCCCCAGCTCTGCTGTGTCTGTGCAAAATACAGCAGTAACCCACATCCTGCACTTTATCCCGCTCTCCTCTCCTCAGTAAGTGTGATGCATCTGACCAAAGATGTGCTTAAATAATTAAACAAAGCAAAGGTAAACAACTACACCAATAAATGCAATCTAAAAATATTATTCTACTACATCAATTTAAAAATAAATAACAAAGGACATAAGTTTCTTTAATTAACGCAAATATATTGCAAAATAAAGGTTTACATGCTGTAGGGATCTTCCCGGGGGATGGTGTGTTTGGACACAGTTCACGGCAGACTCAGATGTTATAAAAGCAGATCTTGGCGTTTATTCATGGCATAAACAGTCCAGCAAACAAAACATACAGCAACCACGTGCTTCTTTTGTGTCCAAACAAAATAAAAGACCTAGCCCGTCTGGGCGCTTACTAACAGGTTCTTCTCACCTATCTGGCAGTTTCAAAACACAGCGTTAGCCTGGATATCGCAGGGTGAGTTTTTAGCTCCAGCAGTGGCTGCGTTCGCAGCTTCCTTCAAACACACACACAGGCTGTTCATTCCTGGCTGAGAGCAATAGCCTGCAGTCTCTGCAGAGCTTTTACCTCCCAGGCTAATTAGGATCAGAGCTCACCTGAGTCAAAACCCAAACTGGATCGGGGAGGTGTGGAATGACAGGTCCCTCTACCAAACCTACCTGCCATTCCATATAAATCCAGGCCCGGCAAAATTAAACAACACCTCAGCAGCATATCACTGCTGGGAAACAAATCAATCCTGGACTTACCATCTCACCCAGCGTAGTAACCTAGGTGAAATGTACACCCCCTCGATCACTTCTCCAGTGACATGTCTACATATCCCCCCCCTCTTCTTCAGACCGGAGGGCTGAGCATTTTGTCCCCACAGACAATGTACCCTCGACAACGCGTCAGCATTTGCCTGTAATTTCCCTGGCCTGTGTTCCACAGTGAAATTAAAGTTTTGTAGGGACAGAAACCATCTAGTCACTCTTGCGTTTCTCTCCTTGTTTAACTTCATCCATGTTAGGGGGGCATGATCTGTCACTAACTTGAATTTCCTGCCTAGCAAGTAATATTTTAGGGAATCGAGGGCCCACTTCACTGCCAAACATTCTCGCTCCACGATGGCATAATTTTTCTCGGCCGGGGTTAGCTTCCTACTCAAGTACATCACTGGATGCTCCTCACCATTTACTACTTGTGAGAGTACTGCACCTAAGCCTGTGTTAGAAGCATCTGTCTGGACCAGAAATTCTCGCCTGAAATCGGGGGTAACTAACACAGGTTGTTGGCACAAGGCAGATTTAAGGCTTTGGAAAGCCTTCTCGGCCTCTGGAGTCCATGTGATCATTGCTCTCTTTCCGCCCTTTGTCAAGTCAGTTAGGGGAGCAGCAACTGAGGCAAAGTTCGGCACAAATCTACGGTAATAGCCCGTAATACCAAGGAAAGCTCTGACCTGTTTCTTTGTCAGGGGTCTAGGCCAATTCTGTATTGCCTCAATTTTATTTAGCTGTGGCTTAATCAACCCTCTTCCAATAATGTAGCCCAGATACTTGGCCTCTTCTAGGGCTATTGCACACTTCTCGGCATTTATGGTCAACCCTGCATCACTTATGGTATCCAATACGACCTGTACCTTACAGAGGTGACTTTCCCAATCAGGGCTAAAAATGACCACATCATCGAGGTAGGCAGCTGAGTAATCACAATGTGGTCGCAAAATCAAGTCCATCAACCTCTGGAAAGTCGCAGGTGCTCCATGTAACCCGAACGGCATCACTACATACTGGAATAGCCCATCAGGGGTGGAGAATGCAGTTTTCTCTTTAGCCTCATCAGTAAGTGGAATCTGCCAGTAGCCCTTTGTGAGATCGAGGGTGGTTATGTACCTGGCATTACCCAACTTCTCAATCAACTCATCTACCCTGGGCATAGGATAGGCATCGAATTTTGAGATCTCATTCAACTTTCTGAAATCGTTACAGAACCTCCAAGTTCCGTTAGGCTTTGGGATTAATACAATCGGGCTGGACCATTCACTCTGTGACACCTCAATTACTCCCAGTTCAAACATACGTTTTACCTCGGCAGATACGGCTTCCCTACGGGCTTCCGGGATCCTATAGGGCTTGAGGTTTACTCTGCTTCTAGGCTCAGTTTCAATGTGATGATAGATGAGGTGTGTACGCCCTGGAAGGTCAGAAAACTTGTCTTTGTTTTTCTGTAAAAACTCCTGAGCCTCCTGTTTCTGTGACACTGATAGGGTATCACCAACCTTGACTGGAGGGATTGGTTGTGACAAATTATTAACAGTATTTGTCGCCCCCAAGGATTCCCTGTCTTTCCAGGGCTTAATCAAGTTTACGTGGTAAACTTGGAAAGGCTTCCTTCTACCTGGTTGGTGCACCTTGTAGTTCACCTCACTGACCTTTTCAACAATCTCATAGGGACCTTGCCACTTCGCCAGGAATTTACTCTCAACAGTGGGAACTAGTATAAGGACCCTATCGCCTGGGTTAAATGTCCTGATTCTTGCAGACCGGTTGTAAATTCTACTTTGGGCCTCTTGCGCCCTCTGGAGGTGTTCCCTTACTAGGGGCATTACAGCGGCTATACGGTCCTGCATTTGTGCTACATGCTCAATAACGCTCTTGTATGGGGTGGACTCGCTCTCCCATGTCTCTTTTGCAATGTCCAGTAGACCCCTAGGGTGACGACCATAGACCAACTCGAATGGTGAGAACCCTGTGGACGCTTGGGGCACTTCCCTAATAGCAAACATGAGGTAGGGTAACAAATGATCCCAGTCACGGCCATCTTTTTCCACCACTTTTTTCAACATATGTTTCAAAGTTTTGTTAAATCTCTCCACCAATCCGTCCGTCTGGGGGTGGTATACAGAGGTACGGATGGGTGAGATTTTAAATAGTTTGCATAACTCCTTCATCACCTTTGACATAAAGGGTGTACCTTGGTCAGTCAGGATTTCTTTGGGGATTCCAGTCCTAGAGAACATATAAAACAACTCACGTGCAATTGTTTTAGATGCGGTGTTTCTTAAGGGCACAGCTTCAGGATAGCGGGTCGCATAATCCATGACCACCAGAATATACTGGTGTCCCCTAGCGGATTTTACAATGGGACCCACTAAATCCATGGCTATACGCTCAAAAGGCACCTCTATAATAGGGAGCGAAATCAAAGGACTGCGAAAATGTGACACTGGGGCACTAAGCTGACATGTGGGGCACGACTCACAGTGCTTTTTAATATCACCATATATCGCCGGCCAGTAGAACCTCTGGAGAACCCTCTCCTGCGTTTTGTCAGTCCCCAAGTGTCCCCCAAGAACATGGTTATGTGCCATGTCCAGCACCTGACGCCGGTACGGCTTAGGCACCAGAAGCTGTTCCACAATCTCGTCCTTAATCTTAGTGACTCTATAGAAAAGATCATTAGTCACAGAAAAATGTGGAAATCTTTTCTCAGCATCTGGTTCCTGAGGTACCCCATTCATGACAGCAACCTGCTCTCTTTCATTTTTGAAAGTGGGGTCCTGTAACTGTGCAGTCCCAAAATTATCCCTAGACACCTCTAAGTCTGGTATATTTTGCTCAGTGGGAGGAGCCTCCTCCTCTCCAGCCAGGACCTGCAAAGGAAAACAATCATTTTCATCCTGCACACTTTTATCACTTAGAGGGGGTAATGCAACAACCATAGGAGTATCCTCACTCCTTTCGGGGGATTTTCTTTTTCCCCAGAGAGCCCAGAATAATGGAAAATCGCGCCCCAATATTACGTTAGGCATGAGGTTTTTAACCACACCCACTTCATATTGTACGGTGCCTTGTTCAGTCCCGACTTCAGCCAGCACTATAGGGTACACTTTTGTATCCCCATGTATACAAACGACACTCATATGCTTTTTACACTCAAAGTCGCCAGCCACCAGGCTGGCATGCACCAAGGTTACGAGGTTTCCTGAGTCCAGCAACGCCTTAACAGGAAAATCATTAATTGTAACGTTGCAGATTTGCGGTTCAGTCTCTAGTCCAGGAACTGCAACACAAGATGGTTCCACAAATAGCGACTGACGTCGATTAGCCTCACATTCCATGGGCTCAGTGGTAAGAGGGCAATGGGCAGACACGTGTCCCATCTCATGGCATCTCCAGCACTGGATAGAGCCTGGTCTCCTTGGCAAGGAGTCCTTTTTAGGGCCACTTAGCCACCCGGGACCATCCCCAGTCTTTTGCCCCTGAGACACCACTTGAGCCCTTTTTCCTCCCTCAGCACCCCTCCACACTCCCCCAATAGATGGAAGTCTCTTACCAGCTGATGGCACAGATCTGGCACTCCGGGGAGGTGAGGGGGCTGCAGAAACATCACGGAGGTAGTCCTCAGTCGCCTGGAACCTCTCCACAAGGTTGACAAGTTCGTTTGCATTCTTAGGGTCACCTTGTCCCACCCAGCGTTGCAGGTCAGCAGGAAGTGCTCGGTGGTAGCGATCCATCACAACCCTCTCTAGGATCTGTGCAGGAGTAGAAGTGTCTGGCTCCAACCACTTTCTCGCCAAATGGATCAGGTCATACATCTGGGACCTCGCCGATTTGTCCAAACTGTAGCTCCAGTTGCGTACTCTCCTGGCACGGACCGCAGTAGTAACGCCTAGTCGGGCAAGTATCTCCTCTTTTAGCCGAGTATAGTCCTTAACCTCTTGCTCACTGAGGTCATAGTAGGCCTTTTGAGGTTCTCCTGTTAAATAGGGCGCAATTACCTCTGCCCACTCAGCGACGGGTAACTTCTCTCGCTCAGCCGCACGCTCAAACCCAGTTAGGAAGGCCTCAACATCATCCTCAGCAGTCATCTTTTGCAGCGCTCGCTGCACAGCTCTTCTCACATCAAAAGTCTCTGGAGCGGCTCGCACCACTGTTTGGGGGTTAGCAACCATAGGCGCCTCCTGTTTTGCTATCAGGTGTTCAATAAGTTGTTGTTGGGCAGCCATGGTCTGTTCATGTCGTCTATTAGCCTCTATCTGAGCCTGTTCATGTCGTCCATTAGCCTCTATCTGAGCCTGTTCATGTCGTCTATTGGCCTCTATCTGAGCCTGTTGTTGTTGTCTATTGGCCTCTATCTGAGCCTGTTGTTGTTGCAAACTTACTTGCATAAACTGCTTCAGCATCTCCTCCATGTTGCCCGCCTGTTCTTGGAGTGTAGTTGCAGCTTTCACCCAAGACATAAGCAGCTGTAGCCAAGTCTGTCCACACCGTTGCCCCTAGCAACCGTTGTGCCCGCTCCGCAGCACCAATTGTAGGGATCTTCCCGGGGGATGGTGTGTTTGGACACAGTTCACGGCAGACTCAGATGTTATAAAAGCAGATCTTGGCGTTTATTCATGGCATAAACAGTCCAGCAAACAAAACATACAGCAACCACGTGCTTCTTTTGTGTCCAAACAAAATAAAAGACCTAGCCCGTCTGGGCGCTTACTAACAGGTTCTTCTCACCTATCTGGCAGTTTCAAAACACAGCGTTAGCCTGGATATCGCAGGGTGAGTTTTTAGCTCCAGCAGTGGCTGCGTTCGCAGCTTCCTTCAAACACACACACAGGCTGTTCATTCCTGGCTGAGAGCAATAGCCTGCAGTCTCTGCAGAGCTTTTACCTCCCAGGCTAATTAGGATCAGAGCTCACCTGAGTCAAAACCCAAACTGGATCGGGGAGGTGTGGAATGACAGGTCCCTCTACCAAACCTACCTGCCATTCCATATAAATCCAGGCCCGGCAAAATTAAACAACACCTCAGCAGCATATCACTGCTGGGAAACAAATCAATCCTGGACTTACCATCTCACCCAGCGTAGTAACCTAGGTGAAATGTACACCCCCTCGATCACTTCTCCAGTGACATGTCTACAATGCAAAGGACTAATTAAGGTCCACATTAAAATGCTTTTATAAGGCATACATGAAATGTATTGAATCAGGTATGCATTGCCATACAATTTATGGCCTCGGCCATGCTGATACATGCAGTTCATTGGAGCTCAAGACGCGCAGACTCCTCCACATAGCCAAAAAACCTGTTCAAGAACAGCAATCCGACTGCTAAAAGGTGTCGGCAGTGGCTTTCTTTTAAAACGTATTTAGAGGTTTGAAAACTGTTCTCTGAATCACACCTAAACACATTCGATTATCCTAAGTTTTACGTTTTGATCCTAAGTTTTAGGATTTGATCCTAAGTTTTACGTTTTGATCCTAAAATTTAGGAACGAACTTGCGATGATCGTAAGAGCATATACGCATTCGTACGTAGGCTCGTGCGAGTCGGAAATGGCCAAAAAAACAGGAAAAAATGACTAACACCCACCCAAACTTACGATTCTCGATCCGAAATCAATTAACTTTTGCTCTTTGAATCGAGGGGATTGTCTTGCCTTCTCTGTGTCCTAATCCTAGTAACCCTAAGGAGAGTGTCTTACATTCTCTGGATGTGGTTAGGACTTTGAAGTTTTATTTGGTAGCTACTGAATCCTTCAGGAAGACTGATGCTCTTTTTGTTCTCCCTTCTGGACCTAGGAAGGGTTTGCCTCCGGCTAGATCCACTATCAGCAAGTGGATCCGTCAGGCGGTGTGCAAGCCTATTCTGCTAAGGGGAAGGAGCCTCCCTTCCGCTCTACTGCTCATTCTACTCTATTGCTATTGGTGCCTCTTGAGCTTTTCAGTGCCATGCTTCTGTTGAACGAGTTTGCAAGGCCCCTACTTGGTCTTCTGTTCATACAAGGTTCAACAAGGTTGATGTTAGGGCCTCAGCTGATGCTGCTTTTGGCCGCAAAGTTCTGCAGGCGGCAGTGGTTTAAACTGCCCGCTGTTACATTTGGGGATCCCCCCCTACCTTACGGACACTGCTATTGGATGTCCCATGTGTAAGGAATGTTCTGGAACAGGACGTGCTGTATACTTGGAATAATACAATTCTGTGAGTACTCACCTGTAGAATTGGTATTATAAGTATACAGCACGTCCTGTTCCATCCCGTCATTGTTATTATTATTTTTGGTTACCTCTGTTTGGTGATTGTTCATTTTGTGTTTATTATACTCCCGGTTTCTTGTATAACTGCTTGTCAACACTGGGAATTGGTGGGAGGTTCCTGGCTATTTAAGGGGCTGGGAGTGGCCACAAGTTTTTTCTGCAGTCCAGCGCCATCTTGTGGATGTATAACCAATGTGTAAGGAATATTCTGGAACAGGACGTGCTGTATACTTATAATACCAATTCTACAGGTGAATACTCACAGAATTGTATTTTATATTATACACAGCATGTATATAGAGATTTGACAGCACTGAGTCTAAAAAGCTCCTATCCAAGCTTTAGAGGACAAAGCATAGATTTACTCAGGACTTATTAACATTATATTTAATGGGTCAAGTATGTTTTTAAATAATGTACAATAACTGATGTTTCATTGTTCCCATAATACTCTGATTTGCCTTTTAGTGATTGTGCCAAATGCCTATGTTTGAAGCTTCAAAGTTTGTGCATAATGGTTGAAAACCATCTGAGAAAACTATCTGACAATCTTTCACATTTTTTTTTACTTAAATGGGACCGTGTTATACTCAGAACTGGGTCACCTGCATTTTTTTAATTTGAAATTAAGCAGAAGCTCTATAAAATGTTCTACTTATTAGAGACAACGTTCCTAATTTAAATGTAAGCAGTACACTAACAGATTTAAACCACCAATCAGACCTGCGTTAGAAATATACTTATTTGACTGGTTTCACACCTAGTCATTTCGGGGACATCCACGCTTTCATGGCCTGCAATCTCTCATGTGTGTGAAGGGTGTTTGCGCTAGTGATTTTCACTCACATAGAGTGATGTCGCTAGCACAGCGCCTTCCAAGCGCTGCAGGCAAGGCTCCATTGATTATTATGGGCAGCGTTTCACAGGTGCTTGCAGAGCAATCACAACCGCCACACAATCGCCCTGTTGTTAAAGGAGCCTTTTCTTTTCCTAGCAGAACTTCACCTGAATCTCTTCAGGTGACTCCCCGGCAGGAGGTGTATGACACTGCAATGTGAAGATCTTTCCAGGTGGCCCGTCTCACAAATCCCCCTAAGCAGTGCAAATAGCATATAGTACCTGCTGTCAATATTTCAAGGGTGTTTATCTTTGTTTTCCTCACATAATGCCTTCATTGTGGAAGCATAGGTGTCTCCAGTAATTGTTGTCTGGCGTATTTTTTAGTATTAAAACTCCCATATTCAAAAAAAGAAGCTGTTTCCTTGACCTTTCCAGCTGACTGCTGCACACAAAATTTCTTTGGACTTGGTGACCCCTAGTGCTTTCATTGCATGGTCTCATGTTTGATCTCAGGATCATGGTGGTAGACCCATGTTTCATCACCCATAACAATAAGAGAATATAAGTCTTCTGGATTTTCTCTAAGCATGTCTACATTAAATGGCTTGTGAGATATTTTTGCTCAGGCATCAACACTTTTGCTCAGGTTCCCCCAGGAACAGACCTTTGACATAATCAAAACACCATGAATGATACCGGAAATTGTGCCAACTAAAATGCCTAATTCTTGAGTTGTGGATTTGTTTAGACCTCTTCCTTTGTAAGTAAAAACAAATCCCTACCTTTTATTTTTTCTTCTTTCTTGTAGACCTGCACTGTGCATGCCATTCTGTCACTTTCGGCTTCTGTTTCATCAGATAGAACTGCTACTTTGTGTTTTGCATGTCCAGGCGTGTCTCAACCTGCACAGACATGCTGAGCTCTCTAAAACTGACAGACACACTGGGAAAGATAACCCCCTTGAATTCCTCTACCTGGATATAACTTGATTGATTAAGCCCTATCCAAGATGGAAACCACCTGGTGTCTGGAAATCCCCTTACAATCTTACCACAATTTGCATGAATTGAATTTTCCCATCCCGTTCTAGTGTCCTCCCTGGACATTCACACCAACACAGTAACAATGAGGCTTTACCCGCATGGGTAAATGTGCTCCTGATTTTAGGACAAAGTCAGAGAGCTGAAATAAATGAATGAGGCTCTCACGCATGATGGAATCCACTTTGTAGATATTCCTTCTTACCAAGTACCAACCCAGACCCCTGCAACTTCAGCTGCAAGAGCAACACTCTCCTCATGCCTGTATCAAACCTCTTTTCTTTCTGGAACTAATGGGATCCTCCATCCCTTGCTCAGATGTTCTGGTTTGTCCATGGTTTCCCTTTTTCTGCCCCCCTGCACTGGAGGATGGTAAACACAAAGGCCAACCATTAAGAGATAAAAATTAAGAAAAACTAACCATGCTGAGGACATTCTCTTTACAGTCTGTGTTGGTAACACACTTTACTTTAAACCAGACCAACACCCATGTTACATAATATGGGTGATGGTGTGCTCCATGGAGTCCCTATTGCTGCCCTCCCTCCCTTGCCTTAATCCATGCTACCCCAGTGAAATGCAGCCCCGCAATTTACCAGTGGTGGTCATATGTCCTGTTCTTGGCAAACTGCTGGCAAATCGGTAGCTGTGGGAGCATGGTTTAAGGGAAGATTTAGAGGGTTTGCGGAGGGGTCTTTAAGGGTGGCCCTGGAAATCAGGAATAATCAGCTTGCATTGGTGCACTAGGTTCATCCCTATCTGCCAGTCTGCATCAGTGCCCATTTGTGTACATTTTGGCCTTTATGCTAAATTTGGCAGGGCCAGTGAGCAGTGCTCTGTGCATGTCATATTTGTAAATTTTCTAGATGTGATGCAGGTTGGCAGTGGATTTTATAAGTGCTGGTTGCCATATAATCCTTAAAGTAATCTGAAAACACTGTTGCAATAAAAATGTGGCCAACTTTTTACTACGTTTGATACCATTTTTAGTTATTGAGGTTAGATGAACAGAATGGTGTGAAAATGTAATTGTTACAAGTATAGCAGTTGGAAGACATCTAAGTCATGTGTTTGCTTTTTTGACATTTTAGTTTTACAAACTATTTGTGATGGCACAAATGCCAGGCGGAGCCGATAGTTGAGCCAAGTCATGGGCGACTGTACATGGAGAACCAGCCAAGGTCATGGGCAGGTAGCTCAGGACCAGTACAGTGAACAGGCCAAGGTCATAGACAGGCACCGCAAGATCAGAGTTGATAACAAGCTGAGGTTGATAGGAGAACAGGATTGTGTCAGAAGCCAGCTGAGTCATACACAGGAAGACGTCAGGAACTTGTGAATACAGGAACACACAGGCAAGCTCTCTGGGCTTTATAGGCCCCTGCATCTGCACACAAGTGAACAAGGTTTTGTGTGCGCACTCTGGTGCACACTCGGAAAGAGCGAATGCATGCGTACGCATCGCAACAAGTAGACGGGATGCTGGCCTGCTGGCTTAGTGCGCCTGCTGGCTTAGTGCGCAACTGCAGACACTTCTAGAACCCCGGTGCCCTCTTTTAGATTTCAGGGCCAGCCGTGCAGGGTTTTGTTCCACTTTAAATTAAGTAGGCCTTCCCTCTCCATTTCTTTAGCCACCACAACCAGCAACATTATATACATCTAACATTAAGTATGTTTTTTTTCTCTCCTCTTTAAGTATGGGGTCCTGGGCAGTTGCCCAGTTTCCCCTCCGTTAACACTGGCCCTGGGTCTTAGACATAAACATGTTGTTTCAAAAGCCGTCAGCATATAGTTCCTGGGCACATTTTGCCTCTTTTTGAAGGCTCCATAATCTTTGGGATTACAGTATCTTTGTTTAATGCTTTGCTGTGCAGGCCTCCCCCTCTGTCTGAGCCCCCACGTCTGCTGCTGTAGAAGGTGGCCTCTCTTCCAGATAAAACCCTTGTCTGGGTGTTTTTAGAATACTGTAGGTGTTCTTGACCATGAAACCTGACCCTTCAGAGGACAAGGCTGTTCTTCCACCTGTAATCTAGCCAAGGTAATTTCAGTTTGCCACATTTACAAAGAAATTAACTCTTTCAGAGCTAACTATTGTATACCCTCCAAGCCCAATGCCAGCTAATGCATTTGCTGTTTGGTCCCCAGAGATTAGTGGTTTGTTGAACATTACTTTATAAACATTTTGTCCAGTACACAAGCTACAGGCTAAAAATAACCTTCCTAAGCCATATGTTCCGTGTTATAAATTTATCTCGCTATTTCTCCTTTACTTTTACTAGCATGGAAAAGGTCTTTCTAGACAATCCCTGTCATCTGTCATTTAAAAGCATCTCATGAATCTGTGAAATGTTTCTGTTCTGTGCTTGAAAGGTGCAAATTACTTTAGCAATGATTGGAATACTGTCATATCGAGTCAAGCTGTACTTGAAAGGTTTATGAATAATGTTCCGCTTTAATGAGCACACTCGATTAAGGGAGCATAAGAAGGACCTGGTCTTGATGGCTACCTACAGGGCTGATTGGTACACAAAAATGCTTTGGCTGGTTTAGTTTTAGGTGTGTGAATCATTAACCTCTACATTTTATTTGAAGCTCTGAAAGGAGGCCATATGTGCTGTCATTTTTGTGACAGCCAATTACAGCCTTTAAAGACAAGCAGGGTTTATGTTCTAGTGTGTATTCATATAAAATCAGGGCTCATGCAGCATAGCGTTTGGCTATTTGAGTTGATTGCTCATATAGATATTCACCTTTTAATCATGGATGTATCAGTCTTGTCACAGAACTTCCTTGGGTCTTTTTTCTTACAGCGCAACATCCCATCTGTTGCTTCTGGTCTTTACCTCACCTTAAACTCTGATTGTACCAGCAGAAGTAATTCATTGTTCAGTTACTTCCACTCTACTACAGTTTAGTAAAATTATTGTATGGTTACCAGGCAACCAACACTAGCAAAGATTACAGGATGCTTTACTGATTATTGTGTGGCCTCAGCATTGCAACCGATTGGAGACGGCTGATTTAAAAGCGGCTTCCAGGATCAACATGGCTTTGTCTGTATTGTCATGTTCCTGTGCTGTTCCAGACATTTTCAGGTTTTCCTTTCTGCATACCTGCCCGATCTCCTGTTGCTGACCACTGCTGCGTCCATGACAGTGTATGGACTACTGCTTGCCCATGACCTCTGTTACACTCCATGACCATTTCCACTCTGCTGCTTGCCCACAACCTTGGCTAAATCTATGTTCCCATCCATCCTGCTCAAGACCACTACTTCCACCTAGAGGCCACATCTTCACCATGGTCTTCAGCCGCACTGAGAAAGGATTCCACATACCACTAGCACAGCGATACTTAACAGGCAGACCAGGGTCTGAATGTGGACCTCTGTGCCAGATTTCTGGACCCCCGCCCTGACAGCCCTGCACTCAGTTGCTTCTATGTTGCCATGCTTAGAGCTGCCCCCATGATCGGCAATGTAGTTCTTAGTCTCCCTGCCAGTGTCATGGCTCCCTGGCACCTAGCATTGCAATATGAAGTACTGCACGAGCAGCAAATGGCATTGCAAGGTACACACAAACTTTGTTTCTCAGTTTCTTTGGCCCATCCAATCCTTTCCCACCACCCCAGCTCTGGCCCCTCTATCCCTGTCCCCACCATCTCACACCCCAGCTCTGCCCCATCCAGGCCAGTCTCTCTGTTGCATCTATCCCTGTCCTCTCAGCTCTGCCCCATTCAGCCCAGTCCCTCTGCCTAATCCATTGTGGGGCCAAAAAAAGCTCCTGTTTTTTCCCAGTGCCCAATAGGATTTTTAGATTATGGAGGGGAGGTAAGCAGCCTTTTTTAGTTTTGCCTGGGGTATCTATAGCCCCTCCCCCAGTGCGCTGAGTTCTAACTATCCACCCCCTGCGACAGCCCTCCGCCCGGACCCTCACCTCTCTCCTGATTCCTTTAAATGGACCTTTACAAGAAGTGGTTGAGTACCCCTGCAGTAGCAGAACTCCCGATCCAAGGGGCAGAGGGGGTCCAACAGCTAAAAAAAAACCCTGAATAAAACTGTACTTTAATTTGGTGTCAGGTGTTAGCCTTCCATCATATCATTGCTTAGAGCAATGTATAGTGGCTCCCAACATTCAGGATTTGGCTTTCAGACAGTGAGGAGGCATGATCATGCAGACCAGGAAAGTAATTTAAAATGATATTTCAGGCAGAGAGAATTGTTACCCTATTGAGTTGTTTGGTACTGTCTTAAACTCTTTTTCATTTTTAAATTGAAGAACTGGCCAAATATCAAGCTTAACAGTTTTACCCCATGATTTCTCTTTTGAAGCATGGAGCTGTGATGATGCATAATAATCAGCTTATGAGGTGGGGCGGCACTGGGAGTGAGAACGCTTGCTAGGAGAAGGCTGGCTGAGTAGAGGGAGGGAGGAGTTAGCTGGGCTTAAATGGCAGATCTGAGAGTACCATTCAAGCCATCAATACAGAAGGGGGTGTGGTATGGACTAGCTCCTTGAGCTAGTATTGATGGCCCAAATTGGCAGGGGGTGGAAGGGTAGATGAGGAAGTATATATTCTAAGTGTGTCATACACCCCGCTTCCACCATTCATGACATCTGGGTAGTCTCCAGTAGAGAGCGAACTTCTGCAGAGATGAATGCAAAAAAGAAGATCCTCCCGGTCCATAAATACCTGGGACCTCCCACTAATCCCCCAGTTCCTTCTCTGCAAGAGCGACGAGCAAGTCAGAAGATGAAGGCTTCTATTCCTTGCAGGTAAGCCGGGCTCACGCCCGGCCATTCTTGCCCCTATTCCTTGTCCCGTATGAGCCTCCCAGCCTTGGCTGTAGGTCCTGGTGAGGGTAGGCAACACCTTTGTAGGTGTTTAAGGAGCATTGCTCCTCCGTGAGACCCCATTGCAAGGGGTAGGCGGTGTCCGGGTTGGTGACCCCGGTTTGGGATGCCCTGTCCCTTCTGCCATATACGTCCACAAGACTCTGGTTCCGGATCCCCCACCTTCCGGGTCCCTTCCTTAACTCTCCAGCTGGGGGGGGGGGGGGGGGGGGCAGGCTTGTCCCTCACATTTCTTTATTGTGTGGGTGCTTACAGTCTGTGTGTGCGCATGTTGTGGTGTACTGTCACTTTGCTGTGGGTCTGCACCATGCTGTGCAGCGTTTAGCAGAGGGAGCTTCTCCCCCTCAGGCTGCGTGTTGGGGGGGCGGGGCCGGGCCCTCGGCGCGGCCCGCCCCTCCCCCTCATTTTGGCGCCTTGCTGAGGCTCAGCCCACGGCCTGGATCCGCGTTGCTGGACTTGCGGGAGGGGGCGTGGCCTAACGAGCACGCGTTCTGCGCTGACCCGGCCCTCTTCTTCTCTTCACTCCTTCCAGGCAAGGCTGTGCTGGGCTCCGGTGGCCATCTTGTTCCTGTTGCTGCTGTTTTGTGAGTGCCCTGTGGGCCCCCTCTCTTCCTGTTATGGCAGCACCCCTCTTCGCAGGGGCTGCGCTGTCCTTATTGTACATATTGTGTATATAGATGTATCTATATAGATATATATATATATTATTATAGTATTAGGTAATGTATGAGTGTTGGCTGATGGGTCCCCTTTCATTTGTGTCTTTCAGGAGGACTCCCTGTGTTCTGCATGTTAGGGGGTTCTCCCGATCCTAGGGTCCCTAGCTTTAAGTTGCACCTTTTCCAAATCCTCCCACTGGGACTTTAAAGGGGCATCCCAGGGTTGCCTACCAGCTTAATTCCCTAGGGTCATTGCGACTACCCCAAAATATCCCCATATGGAGGCTCCGCAGGATACTGGGCTTGGGCTTCCTTCGGGACAATCCCGGCCGTGTGTGGGTTGTGGGTTATCCCTTATGGGGGAGAATGTGCTAATTTGTATTCCATGTGCACAAAAGGCCATATCGCGGCAGTCTGCTTCCCAGGCTTCTGGGTCAGCACCGCCCGCTTCATTGCCTACCCCTCCCCGTCTTATCCGTATCCGGTATGGCCGGCTTTGGATTTTGATGAGGATGAGTGGTCAGATTATTCCCCGTTAGAGGAGGGGGAGTTGTTTGAGGAATCAGAATCTGACGATGTGCAGTTGTGTGATAATGGTGTTGGGCAGGCGCTGGGGGATGCCATTGACACTTCTAAAGTTCTGGCCCATCTCCTGGAGGTTTTGGACGTTGCCCCACCGGAGGCGGCCCCTCTCAAAAAAGGGGAATTTTTCGGGTCCTCTAAGCCCCGCTTGGAGTTTCCTACGCAAAGTCATTTTGATGCATTGATCCTTAGGGAGAATCCGAGTCGGCTTCCCCGGCATTCCTCAGGGATGGGATAGGAAGTATCCCTTCCCGGTTGATGCGGTAAAGCGCTGGTCTTCCCCTCCCAAGGTCGACGCGCCTGTTTTGGGGTTGTCCAACACCTCTGTGGTCCACACCCCTGATGCCACTACCCTCAAAGATGGTGAGGATAAGCGCATTGATCAGTTGGCTTGCCATGCCTTTGCCAATGTGGGTTCAGCCTTACGGCCTGTGTGTGCATCTGCGCTAGTGGCTGTGGCTAATAGATCCCTTGTCAGGGAGTTTTTAAATAGCGCCCAGCGCTGAGTTCGCTGCCCTTAAAAGATGTGAATTGTTTATGGATTTTGTCTTGGCTGCTATGGAAGACACTATTGTTATGTGTAGTAGAACTTCGGCCTTATTGGTGGCCAAGCGCCGATCGGTCTGGCTTCGCCAGTGGGTGGCGTACTTTGCAGCCAAGAAATCGCTCACCGCTCTTCCCTTCATGGGTACCCGGCTGTTTGGAGATAAGTTGGATGCGGTGGCTAAGGGTGGTAAGCTACCCCAGTGTAAGAAGCAGCGTCGCTCCTTTCGGGGGGCGAGCTCCTTCAACCCTTCCTTTCGAGGTGCCAGAGCCGTCAGAGGTTTCGCCTACTCAGGCGTCAGAGGTTCCTCCTGGGGCAGAGGCAGTGGACGGGCCCGTCCAGCCTCTGCCTGGGGCTCCAAACCTAAGCCCCCTGCCAAACCGTACGGATGGGGGGACGGCTGCGGCTCTTCTTCTAGGTCTGGGCCCAGGAGGTCACAGTCAGATGGATTCTGGAAGTGGTCTCGTCCGGGTACAAACTGGAGTTCGAGTACTGGCCCCCTCCAAGATTCTTAAGGTCTCGGGTGCCCACGGACTCTCAGGCTGCACAGGGGCTCCTGTTGGCAGTCCAAAATCTTCGGGACATGGGAGTCATATGTCCTGTGCCTCCCTCGGAGAGAGGCAGGGGCTACTACCCCAAAAAGGATGGATCCATAAGACCCATTCTGGATCTAAAAATTCTCAACAGGTTCATCAGAACCAAGAAGTTTCGCATGCAGACTCTGCGCTCTGCCATCGGTTCCCTTCGTCAAGGGGAATTTATGACGTCCATAGACATCAAGGATGCTTACCTGCATGTTCCAATCTTCTCAGCGCACCAGAGATTTCTCAGGTTTGCGGTGGAGGATCTTCATTTTCAGTTTGTGGCCCTCCCGTTCGGGCTGACCTCAGCACCAAGGGTTTTCACCAAGGTTCTGGCGGGCATAATGGCTCTGTTCAGGGCCCAGGGCATTCGCATTGTGCCGTATCTGGACAACCTGCTGATTTCAGCTTCTTCCTTCCGTCAGGCGGAACTGGACACCAAGACTGTGGTGTCGACTCTGGAGAGGTTCGGATGGGTGATCAACCACCCCAAATCCTCTCTTTCTCCTTCCAAGGAGATTTCATTCCTGTCTCTATCTCAGGATCCTCTGGCTCTGGCGGTGGATGCCTTATCTCTTGCCTGGAGGGATCTGGGGTTCCTGTATTTGTTTCCCCCCTTCTCTATGGTGGGCAAGGTTGTTCGCAAGCTGGTTCTGGAGGGGGCGCCAGCAATTCTGGTGGCCCCAATGTGGCCAAGACAGGTTTGGTACGCAGACATCGTAAGACTGGCGGTAGAGCAGAACAGGCTGCCCATATCTCAGGGTCAACTACTTTACCCCAATTTACAAACGCTGGCTTTGATGGCTTGGCTGCTGAAACCTTCATTCTGAAGGAGGAAGGTTTGTCTGAGGCTGTCGTTCAGACTTTGATTAGAGCTAGGAAGAGGTCTTCCTCTGGTATTTACTATAGGACTTGGCGTTCCTATATTGACTGGTGTGAGGCTAGGGCCTTACCTTGCAGGGGGTTTTCGATTCCTAGGATTTTGGAGTTTCTACAACACGGTCTGGATCAGGGTTTCCAGCTCAGTACTTTGAAGGGTCAGGTTTCTGCCCTGGCTGTCTTTTTTCAAAGGTCTTTTGCTTTGCATCATCTGGTCAAGACTTTTTTCCAAGGGGTCACTCATGTTCGGCCCCATAGAAAGTCTTTGGTTCCCGTTTGGGACCTAAGTTTGGTTCTGTCGGCCCTCCAGGGGCCTCCTTTTGAACCGATGCAGGATGTGGCTCTTTCTGTGCTCACTCAAAAGGTTGCCTTTTTGGTGGCTATTACCTCTGTTCGGTGTGTCTCTGAGTTGGCGGCTCTGTCTATATAGGCCCCTTACTTTGAGAGACACTAGGATAAGGTGGTTTTTCGCTTTAAACCATATTTCCTTCCTAAGGTGGTTTCTGCTTTCCATTTCAATCAAGATGTAGTTCTCCCTTCCTTGTGTCCTAAGCCTAGCAATGACAAGGAGAGGGTTTTGCACTCTTTGGATGTGGTTTGTTGTGTGAAGTACTATTTGGTTGCTACTTCTCCTTTTTGTAAGACGGACGCCTTGTTCGTGGTGCCTTCCGGGCCCAGAAAGGGTTTGGCGCCCGCCAAGTCTACCATTAGTAAATGGATACGCCAGGCCATTGTTGGGGCCTATTCTGCTAAGGGGAGGACTCCCCCTTTTAAGATCACTGCGCATTCTACTCGTGCTGTTGCGGCTTCCTGGGCTTTTCAGCACCAGGCTTCTGTTGAACAAGTTTGTAAGGCTGCTACTTGGTCTTCCGTTCATACTTTTCCAAGTTTTACAAGGTTGATGTGCGGGCCTCAGCGGATGCTGTTTTTGCCTGCAAGGTTCTGCAAGCTGCAGTGGCTTAAGTTGGTGCATTTTTTTTCCTGTTTTTTTTTGTCGGTTCCCACCCATGACGGACACTGCTATTGGATGTCCCAGATGTCATGAATGGTGGAAGCAGGGTGTATGACACAATTAGAATAATACCATTTTGTGAGTACTCACCTTTAAAATGGGTATTATGAGTGTGTCATACACCCCGCTTCACCCCACCCTTGTTGTATTCCGGATCCTTTATATGGTGAACCTTTTTTATTTTTGTTGTTATATTGGTTCTTCCTGGTCCTCTTACTGCTATCATACACTGGGGGATTAGTGGGAGGTCCCAGGTATTTATGGACTGGGAGGAGCTTCTTTTTTGCATTCATCTCTGCAGAAGTTTGCCCTCTACTGGAGACTACCCAGATGTCATGAATGGTGGAAGCGGGTTGTATGACACACTCATAATACCCATTTTAAAGGTGAGTACTCACAAAATGGTATTTTCCTCATTTAGAGCCCAGAGGTAAAAGGCAGCACATTGCTGGAAGATGGCTTGGCAAGGTAAGCTTCTGTTTATTTATTTTTTTTACTTTTGCATGAAAAACTCCTCTAAGCTGCCAAATCAGGGTTGGGGTGAGTTGATTTTGCCATTAGGGCCACTTTAAGACTAAGCTGAACCTCCTCTACAGATAAATATAAAATAGGATTTCATAGTTTCGACAGTCGTAACAATATGGGGCAGCAAGGGAAGAAGGAAAGATTTGTGACTTGTGGATAGTTATAGTTATGGGTCTCCTAGAATATAGGGGTCCAAACACAAACTATGCTACTCGTTTAATACACAAGCAACAGACCACATTGATGCTTTTGCACTTTACAGTGAATTTGTTTTTATGTGCATTTTGTATTCAGGTTACTACATTTTTTCTAGCTAATTCAATGAGTCCTGTGCTTATGTGTTTAACAGTGGTTTCTATTTTAATGCACCATAAGTGAGGAATGACCTGCTGTGTGAAATCCCCCAACAACAGTAATCTTATACCCTCCCTCGCTCGAACAGTGCATGTGCGGCTCTCGTCCAATGAGAGTTGTCTGCTATGACTATGCCATTCAGCAGGCAGAATTCAATGGTTTCAGATAGGCTGGGAGCGCGCACGAGCTGGGAATATGGAGGATGCAGCAGTGCACGCTCAAAAAGGTAAAGTCAATAAGATCTGTTTGCCAAAATGTAAACACAGCAAACTGCTCTCACTGGCTGAGCGTCCAAGCATGCTCTGTTGGAACAAGCAAGAACTGAGTTGTTTTGGGCTTTCTGGGGGTTTCACACAGCGGGTTCTGTTCCTCTTTTAGAAAAATAGACTTATGGAAAAATGTACAAAAAGCTATTATTACTAAGTGATACACATATACTTTATGATAGATGATTGCCAAAATGAGATAAGCTCTGAACCCCTTTTATTATACTGTACTGTACATATATATATATATATATATATATATATGTGTTATCTATATAAATGCTTTCAAATCAAATAGTGCTATTTGAAATGGTACTATATTGTTTTGACCAGCTGCCACCAGAAGTCTAGCAGGTAATTGTTTTTCCTCAAACCATTGTGTTTAGTTGCACTGTGGCTTTACTGCCAGAGGTCACATAACCCTTTTGTAAAAAGCCTGTGTGTTGCCTTACATGTTAGCATGGATATATTGTTTTGAAAAATAAAATGGCACATCCTTGCTATCACATAGCCCTCTTTGCATGAGCTAATGTTTTTCTGAAAAAAATAGAGATCCCAAAAAAATCACTTGCAGATAATGATGCATATTCTGCCATGGATGTGGCAGAGGTTTTAAATACTGGACACAACACCTCTTTCAGAGTGTATATATTTGCCAATTTTTGTTCCTGCTCTTTCCACTGCCAACCTAGTGTCGTCCAAGGAAGCAATCTGATGCAGTTTTTATTGATAAATTGTGGTGGGGACAGCGGTTTTATCAATCTGCCTATACGAAATAATGGTTAATCTATGGAAAAACTACAGAGACTTGTATATGTGATTTTGTATTTTTGACACTTTATTCAATAAAAATGATTGAAACAAAATAATGGTTTCCCCAGATGCGTGAGAGACAATGTAGTTCAAGTCAGTGGGATAAAAGCAAAAGTTATATTAATTGTAGACAAACACTATTAAATTGTACCAATACTAATTTTTGCAAAAATTACTTTATCTGGTGGGTGAAACATCATGATTTATGACGCCCCCTGTGCATTCCCCCACTGCAACCCAATCTCAGGCAGCCTAATCTTACTTTCTCGTTCTTAGAATCTGATTACTGTGCAACCACCTGACTGGTCCTCTCGGTTTTCGTGGAAATGAAGAGGTGGTGAGTATGGGGCTGGCCAGGATCTAGCTTGCAGTGGGGGTTTTAGGGGTGGCCATCCACATTTGAAATGCCCCACCCTCTGCGCACCAGACCAAAAATCATGTTCGCAAAAATCACTTTTTAATTAACTATGTTTAATAATTAATGTTTTTTTGTTTGCATTGTAAATCTGGAACTTGTATTATATAGGCTATATCCAAGAGGTCAGGGTACCCTATAATGTTATTTTTTTGTCTTTCTCTCCTCCTTCCTACACCTGGTAGGAGACACATTGCTCAAAAACAGCTTCAGTGCTTTTTGGGAATAGCTGGAATAGTGGAGGGGTGTGCACCCTAAAGGGTCGATTGAACACTCCTTTTTTAGGAGAGAAAACTTCCTCTCACTTTCATTGTCTAGATTGTAGATTTTTACCGGGCTGAATTAGCCCCAAGGTAGACAATTAATGTGAGAGGAAGTTTTCTTTCCTGAAAAAGGAGTAACTTTTCTCACCTGGTGCCAAATTAACCCTTAAAGAGGAACTTCAGGGGCACCAGAGTCAGCGCCAAGGCTGCATCCCAACTCTAGTTGTGCACATACCAGGCCTTTCTGAATGGGCAGTGCGGGTACACCTACAACTAGAAACTGAGTTGGGATGCGGCCAGTGGTGCACTCGGCACAGCACGGCTACCTTTGCCACTAGCAGAGCCAAAGGAAGCCAAGCAAGAGTGAGTTGGCTGATTGGCTGAGCGGGCCGTGCACTCTGCTTCAGCCACAGCAGCACTGTGGGAATGCCAGGAAGTTAGTTTTTACAGGGAACTGGGGGGGATACACACAGTAGGGCATCTCAAATCAGGATGCCCAGTCTGAAAGGAATAATGCCCAGGAGATTGAAATCCCTGGTTGTTGTTCCTCTTTAAGTGTTCTTGTTGTTGGAGAGCCTCTTCCCCCTCTGATCAGCACATCGGGGAAGTGCTTTTTTGTTCTTTATTTTTAGAACTCTTTAGTACTGTTAGTCAACCTACATTTTTTTTATTAGAAGAGAATAATTTGACATTCAGATATTCATTGATCTTCCTTCAGAATTCTGACTTTAAATGATATTAGTGCAGAGTAAGGAAGAATAAGGGTGCTTTGGGTTCTGGAAATGCGCCACTTGTTGGATTTTACCTTTAGGTAAATGTTAAGTTCTATGGGGTGAGGCTGCTGGACCTCTTCACTATACATACATTCACTATACATATTCCAAGTGTGACATACACTCCGCTTCAACTCTTCATGACATTTGGGTTATTCTCCAGTAGAGGGCGAACTTCTGCAGAGATGAATGCAAAAAAGGAGCTCCTCCCAGTCCATAAATACCTGGGACCTCCCACCAATTCCCCAGTTCCTTCTCTGCAGGAAGGCGAGCAAGACAGAAGATGAAGACTTCTATTCCTTGCAGGTAAGCCGGGCTCGCGCCCGGCCCCATTTTATACCTATTTCTGCCGGACCTTTGTTTCCTAAGTACTATACGAGCCTCCCAGCCTTGGCTGCAGGTCCTGGTGAAGGTGGGCTACACCTCTTTTAGGTGTGATAGGGAGCCATGCTCCCCCGTGAGACCTCATTATGGGGTAGGCGGTTTTCCGGGTTGGTGATCCCAGTTTGGGGTGCCCTGTCCCTTCTTTCCCTTGGCACCGTATGGTGTGGGATCTCCCCCCTTCCGGGTCCCTCTATTACCTCTCCGGGGGGGGGGGGGGTCGGCCCTTGAATACCTTATTGTATGTGTGTTTTTTATTCCCCGTTGTCTGGGTTTGTGTGTGTGTGATTTACTGTGCACCATATGGAGGCCTCTATCTGTTTTTTTTTTTTACTCAGCGCTGCGGGCTTCTGGGGAGCTTCTTCCCCTCAGGTATCCGGTGAGGGGGCGGGGCCGGGTGCTTGCGCGGTGCCGCGGTCCGCCCCCTCTATTGCCGTCTTTTGCGGGCCCAGCCTTCTACAGGCCCGCATTGACTAACGTCGGAGGGAGAGGGGCGGGGCCTCACGCCTGCCCCCCTTCTTCTCCTTTCCTCTCGCTGAGCTGCTGCTGCCATCTGGACGCCATCTTTCGTGCGTGAGTGCCCCACTGGGGGCTCCCTCCCTCTTCCTTGCGTTTTTATTGCCTCTATTGCCGCTTCTTTGGCAGCGCTGCCTGCCTTGGGTTTGATTAATGCATACATTGAGATATACATATATATATATATATATATATATATATATATATATATATATTTGTATATTCTTGTTTTATGGTACTGTGGGCATTTATACCTATTACATGTGATGTACTTTTGTATGTGTGTGGGTACTGATGGGGCCTTTTCACTTATGGCTTTCAGGAGGACTCCCTGTTTTTTGCATATTAAAAGGGGGTTCTCCCGGTCCTAGGGTCCCTAGCCTTAATTTACACTTGACAAATCCTCCCACAGGGACTTTAAAGGGGCATCTCGGGGTTGCTTACTAGCATAATTCCCTAGGTGTTGCGACTATCCAAAAAATCACCATATGGAGGCTCCGCAGGATATTGGGCTCGGGCTCCCTTTGGGACAATCCGGCCATGTGTGGGTTGTGGGATATCCCTTACGGGTGATATTGTGCTGATCTTTATACCATGTGCACAAAAGGCCATAACGCGGCAGTTGTGCCCCCAGGCGTCTGGGTCGGCACCTCCCGCTTCATCGCCTTCCCCCCTCTGCTTTATCCATACCCCAAGTGACTTGGTCGCTAGCAGGGAGTCGCACTCTGATGTTTGTACTAATTTGGCCAGCATCGAGAGATTTATTGCTAGCGCGGTGGGCAAGATGGCCCAGGCTAAAAAGAGTCATTTGTCGCCGGCCCAGGCAGCTTTGGATTTTGATGATGATTCCCTTGATTGGTCGGATTATTCCCCGTTAGAGAGGGGAATTATTTGAGGTATCAGATGCTGATGAGGTGCATTTTTTGTGATACTGATGCTGGGCAGGCGCTTGGGGATGCCGTTGACACTTCCAGGGTTTTGGCACATCTCTTGGAGGTTTTGTATATTGCCTCGCCAGAGGCACCCCCTGTCAAAAAAAGGGGAATTTTTAGGGTCCTCCAAGCCATGCTTGGAGTTTCCTACCCAAGGTCATTTTGAGGCATTGATCCTTAGGGAATGGGAGAAACCGAGCCGGCTTCCGGGTGTTCCTCAGGGATGGGATAAGAAGTATCCTTTTCCAGTGAAAGCGGTTAAGCGCTGGTCTTCTCCTTCCGAGGTCGATGCGCCAGTTTTTTTGGATTGTCCAACACCTCTGTGGTCCACACCCCAGACGCCACTTCCCTTAAGGATGGCGAGGTTAATCGCCTTGATTAGATGGCAGGTTATGCTTTTGCCAGTGTTGGTTCAGCCTTGCGACCTGTGTGTGCATCTGTGCTTGCTACGGTGGCTACTAGGTCTTTGGTTAGGGACTTGTTACTTGACGCCCAATTTGACCCGGCCAGCGTCGAGTTCACTAACCTTAAAAGGTGCAAATTATTCATGGAATTTGTATTGACCGCTATGGAGCACACTATTGTCATGTGTAGGAGAACTTCGGCATTCTTGGTGGCCATGCGCCGATCGGTCTGGCTTCGCCAGTGGGTGGCAGGCTTTGCGGCCAAGGAATCACTCACAGCCCTTCCCTTCTTGGGTACGCGGCTGTTTGGAGATAAGTTGGATGCGGTTGCTAAGGGAGGTAAGTTGCCTCAGCGTTAGAAGCAGCGTCGCTCCTTTCGGGGGGCGAGTGTCAGGTCCCGTGGGACGCCCACCTTCCAATTAAGTCTGCAACCCCCAATCTCCACTGCTAGCTTCGCCTATAGACAAGCCCCCGTTTGCCGGGACACTGGACACGCCTCACCGGGCACGGTTGCCCCCAGGACTTCTTAGCACAAAGGATGCAGACTTATGCAGGGGAAGGCAAATGAACCAGGAACGAGACTGGGCAAGGTCAAACGGGCAGGGGTCATACACGGCAGATCAGTCCAATGAAGCGCGGTACAGGAGGATGAGACAGAAGAATAGTCGAGTCGAGCCAAAGGTCACACCGGGGAATCACAGATACGCAGTACAGAGGAGCAGGCAGAAATCGTGGTCAGGGAAACAGGTTAAGGTCGGTCCAGGCAGCAATCAAGGATGGTCATACACGGCAAGATAACGTAGACGGAACAGACACCAATTCACACCCAGCAGCACGCTATCACGGGCAAGGATCAAATGTAATAGGAACACATTTATAGGAAGTGGCCGACCAGATTGAGGGACATGATTGGTGCAAACTTAGGAACCTGGGGCTGATTGCCCCATTCAAACCACAGGGCGTTCCGCCCAAAAGCAACCTTGGGCTCATTGGCCCTGAACTGATTACCTCCGGTGGGCGCGCTCCTGGGCGTCAGGAGCCCGCTGCGATGCCGAGGACGCGGCCGCTCCAGACTCCGCTAGTGACGGAGCCGCCCGAGCCGCCGCTCGCGGCGGAAACAGCCGAGCGGCGGCCAGGGGTGGAAGCCGTCGAGCCGCCGCCTGCCGAAGATGCCGCCCAGCCAGCGCTCCGGCCGACCGACTGCAGCCGGCGCGGGACCGAAGGCCAGGTGAGTGCATGGTCCCCGTGACAGCAAGCTCCTTCAACCCTTCTTTTCGTGGTGCCAGAGCGGTCAGAGATGTTGCCTACTCCGGGAGCAGAGGTTCGTCCTGGAACAGAGGCAGAGGTCGGGCCCGTCCCGCTTCTGCCTGGGGTTCCAAGCCCAAGTCCGCTGTTAAACCAGCTCAATAATGAAGGGGCGCCTTCACCTGTACGGGTGGGGGGACGGCTGCGGCTCTTCTTCCAGGTCTGGGCCCAGGAGGTCACAGACAAATGGATTCTGGAAGTGGTCTTGTCCGGGTACAAACTGGAGTTCGAGTACTGGCCTCCTCCAAGATTTTTAAGGTCTCGGGTGCCCTCGGACCCTCAGGCTGCTCAGGGGCTCCTGTTAGCGGTTAAAAAAAAAATCTTCTGGACATGGGAGTCATATGCCCGGTGCCTCCCTCAGAGAGAGGCAGGGGTTACTATTCCAATCTTTTCACGGTTCCCAAAAAAGGATGGTTTCATAAGACCCGTTCTGGTCCTGAAGATCCTCAACGGGTTCATCAGAACCAAGATGTTTCGCATGGAGACTCTGCGCTCGGCCATCAATTCCCTTTGTCAAGGGGACTTTATGACATCCATAGACATCAAGGATACGTATCGGCATGTTTCAATTTTTCCAGCGCATCAGAGACTCAGGTTCGCAGTGTACGATCAACTTTTTCAGTTTTGTAGCCCTTCCCTTCGGGTTGACCTCGGGGCCGAGGGTCTTCACCAAGGTTCTGGCGGACATAATGGCCCTGCTCAGAGCTCAGGGCATTCGCATTGTACCGTATCTGGACGGCCTACTTATTTCAGCTTCTTCCCTCCGTCAGGCGGAGCTGGACACCCACTAGGTGGTGTCGATTCTGGAGAGGTTCGGATGGGTGATCAACCGCCCCAAATTCTCTCTCTCCATCAAGGGAGTTTTCATTCCTGGGCATGAATCTGGATACCATTCTAGCCAGAGTGTTTCTACCTCAGCCCAAGGTGCAGGGGGTTCAGGATCTGATCCGCTTTCTTCTGGCCGATCCTTGCCTCTCTATCCGTCTGGGGATGAAACTGGTGGGATTGATGGTTGCTTCCTTCGAGGCAGTCCCGTTTGCTCAGTTTCATATGAGATCTCTCCAACTTCACCTATTGACGCATTGGGACAGATGTCCGTAGTCCTTGGATCAACTTTTCAGGAAGTCTCCCAGGGTTCAGCGGTCACTTCGGTGGTGGCTGGAGTCGAGAAACCTGATGAGGGGCAGATCCTTTCTGGCCCCTTGTTGGGAGACGGTTACCACGGATGCCAGCCTGTCGGGCTGGGGAGGTTTCTTGAAAAGTCATCAGTTCAGTGGGTTGTGGGGTCCTCAGGAGGCTCACATCCCCATCGGAGCCATCCGGCTTGTCCTGGCGCGGCTGACGCCTACAGGGCCTACCGGTTCAGGCTCGATCAGACAATCGGACGGCGGTAGCCTACATTAATCACCAAGGAGGGACTCGCAGCAGGAGTGCCCTCAGGGAAGTCTCTCTTATCCTGACTTGGGTGGAGAGCAATGTTACTTGTGTTTCGGCAGTCTACATTCCGGGAGTGGAGAACAGGGAGGCGGATTCCCTGAGCAGGGGGGAGTGGCCTCTCAATCTCTGAGTTTTTTTTTTTTTTTTCGGTCCCTTTGTCACAAGTGGGGGACTCCGGAGGTGGATCTCTTTGCCTCACGGCACAATCACAAACTCCCATCCTTTGTGTCTCTATCTCAGGATCCTCTAGCCCTGGCAGTGGATGCCTTGTCCCTTGCCTGGAAGGATCTGGGGTTCCTGTACCTGTTTCCTCTCTTCTCCAGGGTGGGCAAGGTAGTTCGCTAGCTGATTCTGGAAGGGGCACCAGCAATTATGGTGGCCCCAAGGTGGCCAGGACGGGTTTGGTATGCTGACGTCGTACGGCTGGCGGTAGTTCAGTACCGGCTGCCCATGTTGTTGGATTTGATATCTCAGGGTCAACTACTTTACCCCAATTTACAAATGCTGGCTTTGACAGCTTGGCTGCTGAAACCTTCATTCTAAAGGAGGAAGGTTTGTCTGAGGACGTTGTTCAGACTTTGATTAGAGCTAGGAAGCGGTACTCTTCTGGCATTTACTATAGGACTTGGCGGTCCTATATTGACTGGTGTGAGGCTAGGGCTTTGCCTTGCAGGGTGTTTTCGATCCCTAGGATTTTGGAGTTTCTTCAACACGGTCTGGATCTTGGGTTCCAGCTTAGTACCTTGAAAGGGCAGGTCTCTGTTCTGGCTGTTTTCTTCCAAAGATTTTTTGCTTTACACCCGCTGGTTAAGACTTTTTTCCAGGGGGGTCACTTTTGTGCGGCCCCCTAGGAAGGTTCTGGTCCCTGTTTGGGATCTGAATTTGGTTCTTTCGGCTCTCCAGGGTCCTCCTTTTGAGCCGTTGCAGGATATTGCTCTTTCTGTGTTCACTCAAAAGGTTGCTTTCTTGATGGCCATTACCTCTGTTCGGTGTGTCTCTGAGTTGGCGGCTCTGTCTATTCAGGCCCCTTACTTTGAAAGACACCAGGACAAGGTGGTCTTCCGTTTTAAGTCGGATTTCCTTCCTAAAGTGGTTTCTACTTTCCAGCGGGCCCAGGAAAGGTTTGGCGCCCGCTAAGTCTACCATTAGCAAATGGATTCGTCAGGCCATTGTTGGGTCCTATTCTGTTAAGGGGTGGACTCCCCCTTTTACGGTCACTGCGCATTCTACTCGTGCTGTTGGTGCATCCTGGGCTTTTCAGCACCAGTCTTCTGTTGAACAAGTTTGTAAGGCTGCTACTTCGTCTTCCGTTCATACTTTTTCCAAGTTTTACGAGGTTGACGTGCGGGCTTCAGCGGATGCTGTGTTTGGCCGCAAGGTTCTGCAAGCTGCAGTGGTATAAATTGGTACATTATTTTATTGTTTTCGGTTCCCACCCATGACGGACACTGCTATTGGATGTCCTAAATGTCATGAAGAGTTGAAGCGGAGTGTATGTCACACTTGGAATAATACCGTTTTGTGAGTACTCACCTTTAAAACGGATATTGTAAGTACACTCCTCTTCACCCACCCTTTTTGGTATTCCGGATCCTTTATATGGTGAACCATTGTTTCTTGGTTGTTAGTATTGTTATATTTGGTTCTTCCTGGTCCCCTTACTGCTATCTTACACTGGGGAATTGGTGGGAGGTCCCAGGTATTTATGGACTGGGAGGAGCTGCTTTTTTGCATTCATCTCTGCAGAAGTTCGCCCTCTACTGGAGAATAACCCAAATGTCATGAAGAGTTGAAGCGGAGTGTATGTCACACTTATAATATCCGTTTTAAAGGTGAGTACTCACAAAATGGTATTTTTCTATAGAGTGAAGAATTGATAGATTTACTAGTAATGTCTTGATAAGTGTTCGAATTTCTCTGATATTAACACTGTAAGTTAGAGTGTTTTCTTTTTTCTTTTATATATACAAAAGCTTTTAAAATACTAAATGCACCTAATAAAAACATAATGAAATAATATAAAATGATTGCAATCTTTGTATTAGTATTATTTTAATATAATTTGAATCCTTCATGGAGGGTGTTTGTATGCTTTGTAAAAAAAAAAGGCAACAGCAGGTAAGAGGCATAGAGAGATCATTAAAGCAGCAAGATTCCCTCCAGCCTGGAAACATAGTCCCTATTGCAACCTTCCCAGTGCTCCTTTTGTTTGCTGGTGTGAGACAGCCAGAAATCCACGGGAGTCTTTTCTTATGGTGATTACAAACAGCCTAACATAGGGTGATCTTTTTTTTTTCTTTGCTGCCCTTCCTTCCTTCTATCTTTTTTACCCTTCTCTTCCTTCCGTAAGCTTTTAAAATAAATACTGGACAAGTTGAAAGGAGCGAAATGCTCAGCTCCCACACACATTTAAACAAAAGAGGTAGAGGAAGACCCCTGAGCGTAGAAAAGAGGACTGTCAGTGAGCCAAACCCCCTTTAGTGTGAAGTGCCTGCTCTGGATGCTGCTGATCTGCTCTTGGATTGCCAGTAAGCAGCTGCAATTAGAACCTCATCTTTGTGTGCATGTACTGGACGCATGCCTCTGTGGATTAGAGCTGCTCCTTTAGGATATCTCTGAAGATGGAATGCTTTCTAGGGAATTAATTGGTCACCACTGGGAGCGGATTCATTTTCGTCAGGGAACACATCTACAAAGTAGGTAAGGGAGATTGAAGTGTTTATGGAAGCAGCCTGATGCTACCTTAATATACAGCATGCATATCATTCGATATCATACCATGCAAGCTTTTCCTCTATGTAGTCTTTTTCCTAGGAAGTTATTTCACTACAAACCAGTGATTATTATATTATTCTATACATACATGACGTGATCAGAAATAGATGTTGGCATTCTTTACAGCTAGACATGGTGAAATAGCTGCTGGTGCTGGCTTGATGAGAGCTTGAAGATTTCCTTGTTGCTATGGATGGGGTCTGCTCAGAGATCAGAATGTCATATGTCGACAGAGCCGGAGCTAGTTTGCTTCAAATATATTACACAGTGAGAATTGTAAATACTCCAGAATTTTACAGCCTTTAAATATTTACCTGGGGGTCAAATGCTACTATTTAGAAAGTGACCACAATGAATGATGTCAGGAAAATCTGTTGGGAAAGGACTGGGTAACAATTACAAAAGCAGGGTTAGCTGATAGTATTATGTAATTGTGTAAGAAATAATATGTAATTTAAATTTGTATGTATTATAAGTGACTCTACAATATTTGACGGGTTTTAGATTAAATACAGTGCATACAGATCCATTGAGTTAGGTACAGGGAAGGAAGCTTCTGCTGCCAAAAGCAATAACTGGGTCATGTAAACCTTAGACGAAGGTGAACATGTGCTTTGGGATTTGTAAAGACAGTTTCTTTTTCACATCGAGCATCTCCCTCTTCGCAGAGCAACTAAAAACTTGTAAAATGTTCTTAAAAGGGGACCTTGCCACGTCAGATCCAACAGTACATGTGATCCAGCAGTTTTCTAGCGCAGCCTTTCTTATTTGACTAAACTTTACTGCCATTATTACATTGGTGTTTTATAGATTTAAGCTTGCCAGAAATCACACAAGATAAAATAAATGGCTTGAGAGCAATCTCTAGCAATGATGGTGATATAATATGGCCAGGTCCTATATTTTGCTTAGAACTCATAATAGAGACAATAAAGATATGCACCTGCCCGATTTACTTAATTGTGATATGAGGATGGTTATTGCATTTAACAAATGGGGGGGGGGGGCACATTATGACAGGCTCAGGGGGGCCTCCAAATTGCTGGAGCCCCCCACACAATACCCCCCACAACAAACCTCCAGCAATCTGGATGTCCCCAGCCTGTCACAATGCGGCCCTGCACCTGTTCGCTAAAAAAAGGGTATGGGACAGCTTTATATTCTCTGTCCAGGCATACACTAACTTCCTCCCATCTTATCCCTGGTGGGAACAGTGTGAAATCAGCCATTTTAATGCAATAATTATATATATTATTTACATAATAATTATATGTAAATACCTTGTGTATTCTAAACGAAGTCACTTTCTTTGCTTCAACATCTGGGCTGTGGCTGAGGTGGCGCATGTCATGACGCAGCTTTATGGGTCATGAGTATGCTGTACTATAATGAGAGCCAGCCGAGGGGCCGCTATGGCTTTCACTTTTTGCATGGGCCGGAGGAATGGGATTGAAAGGAGGACAAACTTTGGCTCCTTAATATGGCTTCTACACTGACGAAATGGAGGAGAGGCACATGGCACAGGCTGCAGCTAATCTGCTTGCTGATATATTATAGCTGTTTACAACTGCTTTAAGGCTGGGTGTGTACAAAATGTTGCTCTAAGGGAGAAAACCTAGACTTTCTATTTCATACATTTGTATGTAACATTGGTATGTAACAAGGTGCCCTGTGCAAAACTACTGTGTCTCCTCCAATGGAGCCCACATCCCTAAAAATGAGATCTGGAAGTGGTAAGCAGGAACCCCCCCCCCCCTCTGCCCTTCAGAACCCTGCATACCCCAAGAAAGCAATCTGGCAGATACTGAGCAGGTTGTACCCCTTTTCCCCCACCTATACAGAACCACACCAGTCTATTGCAAATATATATATATTATCCAAATAAGAATGTCTGTCACCCCTAGGATGACGACACCCTGTCCATCTGCCTTATCTAATTAACCAAAATGCTATGGATGTCTCCACTGGGAAACACTCTTTACTAGTGACATACAGCTAAATCATATATTTAAACATCATTTATTTAAAACATCTTAATCTGCATTATTAAACTGTATATATACAGTGTCTATTCATATGCTAATACACCAGTATTTCCCAACCAGTAGTATGCATATGAATGATGTCACATAAGATCAGGTGGTATGCTGCAAGGTGGCCGATTGATTTGTGACCCAACCTGATCTGCTGCCATCTAAACTTTACCCAAGACAAAAACTGCTCCACAAAGTAAATCAAACTATTTATGAGTACTTGTTTTGTGTGATTTGTGTTTTGTGTGATCTTTTAACACTGTTTTAGATGATTGGAAGTCTACGCAGAGCACCCAGGTGGTATACCTGATATAATTAGAAAAAGGAAAGTGACACTTGATTAAAAAGGGTTGGAGGACCATGTATTAAACCAATTAGTAATTATATAATGACACGTTTTCCAGTCTTTTGCCCAAGAGGGTTCTGAAAATGCTATTAATCTTGTATTTGTCACAGCTTTGAATTCAAGCCTACAGTGGAGCCATTTGCAAAAGAAAGCAGAAAATATGTTTCTGATTATGTTGAAGGTCATTTCCTGATTGCTCCTGTAGTTTAGTTTTCATATAGTGTTCGACTCTGCTTTGAAGTAGATGTGTAATTGTGATGGACGTTGAAGTAAAGTAACACCTTGATGGCCAAGAATTCGCACCTCTTCACTTTTCTCGATACAAATTTCTCCCGAAACTGATATTTTTTTTGCTGGAATATGAATTATTGAAACTGTGTACCATAAATAATTGACTTATCCACAAATATCATGGGTTTTTCAAATTTTCAGCCTTCCATTCACCTTGTGGTATTCAGTTGGTCATCAAAGAGTTGAACATATATCGTTTAAACTGACCCTTTTCTACTGTCTTTTTTTTTTATCAGCATGTTTTCCTTGCCACGCATCTGTCTTCTCCCACAATGTATAACTGTGTGTGTGTATATATATATATATATATATATATATATATATATATATATATAGTACAGATCCGGCCACCTAACAATTAAACTTGGCAGCTGAAGACCCAATCTGCAGCACCTACATTGACAGATAAGCCTCACTGATGAGAGGAATGTCTGCACAGATGGCAAATACATATATTGCATGGGGGAAATCAGGAGTTGAAGTACAAGAGCTGTATAAACCGGTAGTTGTCATTATGGTCTATCTTCCATGCCCACCATTTCCATTTCTGGGTATGTTAAATGCAAAACTTCAGTGTATATATAGATCAAGCCATCATCTTGATCAGGCTTGAATGTCTGATTTAAGATTAAATGAAAAATGGTCTGAATAAACTACTGCTCATAATCAGTGATGTTTTGATAAAATTGGATGAATGGTACATGCTTGCTTTCTTATGTTTATTTCAGCGGCTGACCAGACAATTATTTCTGAGCTAAGCGCTTGCTGAGAGGCTATCGTAAAGGTTAGCATTTGGTAATTTAATGCATTAGTTCAGTTGCCACATCTTAATGTGTTCAGGCACACACATCATAAAGAAAAATGAAGCTATGCTTGTTTCAGTGGTGATAGGCGAGATATACCCTTTCAAAAAGAGGTTTAGCAATGGCAGACCAAAATTAAAGTGGTTTGGTTCTTTCAATAAAACTGCTTTAGAGATCACTTTGATAAATTACTCACAATCCAAGGCAAACAGATGTGATTTGTGCTTTTCTTTGCTGAGGCCAAATATTTTGCATAGTAGCAGAGGTCAGCCTCCATGTTAGATCTTCAGGGGTTATAGGAGGGTACAGATGCTTTTCAGGCCCTGAAGCCACAAGCCCCAAAATTTGTGGGATCATTTAAAGCAGTTTGTTGGTGATGGGTGTGGCTAAGTGTGTGTCTTAAAGCGGACCAAAACCCATATTTTTAAAGTGGACCAACACCCAGGGGTGATCGGCCTCCCCGAGATCGGGATGTCCCGCGGGGTGATACCCCCCCAAAAGCCCCAAAAAACCTTACCTTATCGGCGACGGATCAGCCGCCGCCGCCTCCCGCGCGTCCCTCTAGCAGTGCGCGCGCCCTCGCCGGCCATTTGTGAATAACCGGTGCGGGCGCGCGCCCTGTAAGAGGGACGCGCGGGAGGGGGCGGCGGCTTGTCCGTTGCCGAAAAGGTATGTTTTTTGGGGGGGTTTCACACAGCGGGGCATCCTGATCTCGGATGCCCCGCTGAAGTGGACCAACACCCAGGATAGTGAAAATCCTGGGTGTTGGTCCATTTTAACTAGTACCCCCTATTATGGTCCTGCCACGAAGATCACCTTTTGCCAATTTTTTTACTTCTCCTGCTTCACTCTAATCCCAGATAATGGCCCCTGTTTTAGCTGTAAAGCTCCGCCTCCTCCATTCATTGCCATTGTTTTGTGTGGCAATGATGTCATTGCCACAACAATGCAATGATTGATCACCTGCCATGTTGAGGGACAGCAAAAAAAAACAGCATGTTCCAGAATGATTCGAAAAACGAAATGATCCATTTCTAGTTCTACACCCTAAAAAGGGAATATTGTCAGGGGTTATGGCCAAATGCTTTTCACAAGTTTGGTGGGTTTTGGTCCGCTTTAATTTCGGGTCACATGCTCTAGGAATATTTGGTCCATAAAAGATACTGGTGATTGAGCCAATGCTCAGATATCCATGCATTCCACTACCACCATTCAACCAAAGAGTTGGAGCAGTTGTAAAACACCCAGACATCCAGTGTTCCTCATTTGGTGGGACAGTCTTCCACATGTCAGCAAAGTGGGACATTTAGGTTTTCCCTAAAACTTTTTGGGAGGGACAGGGGGGACTGTAGCGCACAGAAAGTGGGACATCTGGACAGCTTACCCAAGGGACTTGCTCATCTTTGTGGTGCAGGTCTGGATGTTCACTGAGCAGCAAGCCGAACCGAATCTTGAAGCTGGGACCAGCGCTTACATCACTCGCCTACTTTTACTCCTGTCCCTTACTTCTGTCATTATCAGCCCCCAGCAACTCTACTCACCTCTGCCTGCATACACTCTACATATCTCCCTTCTTCCAGCCTCAATTTTTCCCGCCTGACCCATACTCACTTCTTCCCACCTCAATTGTTCCTGACTTATCTCTGCTTGCTTCACCTTAGCCCACCTCACCTTACCTCACCAATGAACTCACCTAGCAAACTGCAGTATAGGTCCAATTTTATGATGATTTGCAAATGGAAACAGCAAATAGATTATATTTTTGTGTAAGCTTCATATCCTCTTTTAAAGGTCTCCTAAAAAATGATTTTATGCTTTAATGTAAAACTATGCCATGATTCATTCTGGGCAGATTTAAGATAGATTTAACATTAGCATTAAAAAGTAGATGGAGTGAGTCATTTATTTTTCTAGTTAAAGTTAGTTGTACATAAAGCACAAAGGAAAGTCATTTTCTACTGGTACTGAGAAGTTTATTTTTAACCAAGACCCATATGCTGGTTTTAATGACTGTAGATATGCACCTGCCTGATGTACTTACTTTTGATCTGAGGTGGGTGTACCTCTTAGGTTAGTTCTAAATTGGTCTGAGTGGCTGCCACCACTACTTTGTATATTTCACACAGGGGTGCAGCCTCAATCGGGAACAGCGAGCTTGGGTCGGAGTACAGCCGGCATAACGGTGAGTTTAAGGTACAGAACTGGCAGCAGCGCCACCCACTGCTCAGCCTACACCTCTACCGCTCAATCCACACCCCTGCACATGCTACCGGGTCCCCAGAGGACTTTTCTGGGCCCACCTCTCTCACTGGGATAGCCATGCCCTCTGCGACTCCTGTTGTTATGCCACTGGTGTGTGCAGGAGGACTTTTCTATTTAGAGAGAGAAGTGCAGCAGTGATCAACAGCATGGGAGGAAAAGTAAGCATACTTAAGGGACAGTTTTGCCCACATACGAGCATCCACCACTGACATATCTGTGGTGGATTCTTGAGATAGCTTACCATAGCTAACTGGATTGCAGAGGCCGGCAAGACTCGATGGGATCAAGCCAGTGTCCTGACAGGTAAGTGAGGTTATTTTATTGATTGACGGAACATGAATTTTACATTTAGATTTAGCTCTTTAAATGGTCACTTCCAAGGGGAAGAATCTTTAGACATGAACCCAGTAATAGTTATCAAGTTAATAAATTGTAGGTACTACATTGCATGTAGGTTAATCGCCTCTCTATTCTGCAAAAGCAACTGTGCTGAACTCACCTGTACTTGGCGGAACAAGTTCTCCTGATCCAGTAAACCAGGTAGTAGAGCCTGGCCAAGCATATAAAACATCCTGTAGTAGCTGGGCAGAGCATGATGGTGTCTTACCATATATACTTGCTATTTCTGTATGTCACTTCATCATAACAAGTAACTTTGTCATTCAGTATTTAGCAGCCTCCATTTTATACATAATTGAATTTGTGTTGAGTGATTTAATTTACCTTGGTCACCACTGGGAACCATCACTTATAGCAGAAGATCCCCCAACGCCCGACATTGTAAATATAGCAAGATCATGTAGAAGAAAGTACTGACAAATTCTCCGATCACCAGGACTCAGCCCACCTATTTGGTATGGAAGACAGCAGAGCTATCGCAAAGCTATTAAGGAAGCTTGGGGAGTCAGGTTGAAAAATGTCTATTTGGTAAAAGCATGGCTTTCTTTTGAATATATAGGAGATATATACACCTGCCAAACACTGATACAAAATGATACTGTGCTCTATAGGCTGTATGTATCTTCCATTATAATAAAAGAAAGCAATGTTCATGAAAAAAAAAGACACCCTTCATCAAGATACACCATAGATCTAGGTGACTGAGGTTTGAGTCCTGGTGATGTCAGCTTTGAACAGATAAAAATGCTTTTCACAGTCAACACTGAGAGGGAATGTGAAGATGTTAGATTTAAGTGGGGCCCCTGTTTCTAAGAGTATGGTTGAAAAAAAAAAAGATGCTCAAAGCTTTTCTGAAATAAAATCTGAAAAATTAACAAATTACTTTTTTTGTATGAAATCTGTTGACTGCTGTTACTAGAACTAATGTACCGGTATGTACGCACAGAGCAATAATATTATTTTCTATATTCTGACTTGTTTTTTTTCTAATAAAGTTATGTTCTCAACTTGTTAGTAGACTTGCAACTTCCCCCTGTGCAGTAGTTCATGGCACAATAGGGAGCCTGTTACCGGACATCATGTACGTACCAAAAATATTAAAAAGAAACGAAAAAGAATGTGGCCCCAGCAACCACAGAGAACACTGCCCCAATAATAAATCACATAACTATCCAATCACATGATAAACATGAATTTATTCTCTAAAAACCACTTACAACATGTAATTAAAAACATATGTCAACCGGAGGAACATCACAGCCAAAAGAGTGTCATACTATGTCCAAAGTTTTGACCCATCACAAAGAAACAATCAATAATTAATTTCATATATTCATAAACAAATATATATATATATATATATATATATATATATATATATATATATATATATATATATATATAGTGCCAGTGCTATCCTGAAATAATTTCCATCAAAAATGTGCCAATGCTGACCTAAAGTGCTCTATATCATACAGGTTAACCCATGCAGAAAGAGAAAACAATATACAAAGTGCTCAATCAGAAACAACATGAGAAAATATCACCAGAAATGAAGGCTGGAAAGAGTCCCCCGCTGCGCCTGGAATCCTTATTTACCCACGTGTTTCGTGGAATGCCCCCACTTTCTTAAGGTGCCAGGCCTATTATTATTATTATAAAATATTAAAAATGGTATTAAAGTGGACCAAAACCCACCTTGGGTAGCCACCTGATTCCCTCTACCCGGTACATTCTGATTTTGGATGTCCTGCTGTAGGAAACCCCCAAATCCCCAGTAAAACCTACATGATCCCTCATTCAATGGTGCATGCACAGGGCGTGGCTTTACTATGCTATAACTAACCAGGCGCGTTCTTGCAGCAGGCATTTGTGAATGGGCGGTAGAGGCATGCCCCCTACTACAGGATAGCAGGGATGTGGCAACCAGCTTGCTTGGCTGCATCCAGCTCCATGCAACCCTTAGCCGATTCTTAGCCAAAGGGACTGAATTGAGCCAAGCACGCTGATTGCGTGCCCACACATATCCTATAGAACTTTTTTTCTGGGCTAACCATGCACAGTGGAGCATCCCAAATCAGGATGCTCCAGAGATCAGGACCAAAACCTGGGACAGTCAAATAGTTTTGGCCCACTTGTGTCCTGTCTTACATCCCATCCAATAGCAACATCCTTTCAATGCAATTTATTCCTTGGGATAACAATATTTACCCTGCCAATAAGCACAGGCATAGAGTAATCCCATATAACAGGGGTTCCCAGCCAGTGATCTGTACCCCAACCTGATCTGCTACCATCTAAACTTTACCCAAGTACCAAATTGAACAGAAAGGTGATGAGAGCTACAGTATATGCGTGCATTCAATGTACTTTTTTGTAGCAAACAATAGAAAGTAGTGCCTCAAACACACCTCCACAAAGAATTGGGAGCACCACTATACCAAGAAATATATACAAATTTTATTGGAAGGCACAAATTTCATAAGACAAAGGATAAAAACGACTTGCGCTCAACACCCCTATTTTGTATGACCTCCAATTATATACAATATTTGTTGCACTAGACAATTTAAATAGGCAAACAGTTAATAATAACAAGGGCAATAAGCCCAAACTTATGTGCCCAAAAGTGGTCGGGGCAAATAAGCCCTAAAGACAAAGTTGTAACAATAATACTTATATAATAATAATATTAAAGGAACAAAAAACAAAGTGGAATACTGTCCTTGGAGTGCTGCAACCCACTGAGCCATAGAAAGATATAGAGGAGGAGGGACGACTACAGTGGGGTGTGGGGTGAGCACCCAGCAATAATTGGGGAGGTGTACAATATGTACTAATGTACTTTTGTATTTTAACATGATTTTAGGTGACTGACAACCTATATGAACCACCCAGGTGGTACTTTTAATGATTCGAAAATGGAAAGTGGTACGGTACTTGATTAAAAAGAAAAGGTTGGGAACCTCTGCCATATTACATATCCTGATGTTTAATTAGTGCTAATGAGCATACACTTATGCAAAATACATTTTAATACACATTTGAGGGTCTTCTGGATGTTACTGCATGTTGAGTTCTGCCTTCACCAGCTACGCCTTTCAAGATGGAGGAGGCTTCAGCCCACCCTGGATCACTACATGATGTGTAATCACACCTGATATCAATGTAGCTCCTATGTGGTTATCTGGTGGTTTTTCCCAGAATTTATTTTGCTCTATTTATAGGGTGACTCACTTTATACCAAAATATGGAATATTAAAAAGGAAAGTCCTCTTCAGAGTCAAAGAAGGTCAGCTAATCCAACAAGGCTAACACACTATTGTATGTTTGAACACATTGTATGTGCTAATAATAGCATAAAATGTAAATCCTTTTTCACAATGGCAACACGTACTAATCATATGCTAATTGCTCTATTATTATACAAACACATAAATGGTTTAGGATCTCTATGCTGCCAATATTGGACTCATGTGAATGCTTCTGTGTACTTTATAAATTTCTCTGGAATTATCTGCGCGTTTGAAATAGAAAAATATATAATGTAGTGGCGAAGGCTCAAATGATGAAGTAGGCAAGATGTATACTAGGAGGTGCTAGCTAACCTAGACATAGAGCACACACCCCACTTTAGCATTGTCTGATCAGTACTGCCAGATGTCACTGCGGCACCTCAGGTGAGTATTTGCCTGGTCACTCTCTAGTCTAATACTGAGGATCGTGGTACAGGCGTACGTAAAGTTTAATTACCATGTAGAATATTTATCCTGACCTTTTGATAGCTTTTTCAGCATGTTTTTGCTGCAAGCTTTCAGTACCAAGTAATGACATTTTGCTACATATGTTCTGGGAAAAGGTAGTGTGTTAACTCTTTCCAGTGTTGCTTCACTCCTTATCGGTTTCATTTGCCATGGCCATCTTTTTTCTCCAACTTGTGCCCCCAAGCTAGCTCCAGATAGATGACCGACAATGCTGATCTGAAAGTCATTAAGTGGGTCCAGTGGTTGCTGAAATCCATGTTTAATAGCATTGATTTACAACATTTACATACAACCTTCACAGAACACCTTCCATTCTGTCTATAACAGTTAATATATCATTGGTATCAGATCGGTATCACTAATCACAAACAAAAAGAAACAAAAACACCTGCAGAAATGTTTGGTGCGCAGTAAACTGGACTATAATGTTTGTTACCATGGTAACCATGGAGCAAGTCAATCTCTTTAATGCTTCTCTTTAAAAGTCCAGTAATGAATTATATTAATTAAAGTAAGCATTCCCTTTGTGGCTCATTCTATATCCTCCTTAGAATGCTGAAGCGTTGAAGGAACAGTCATTCATACTAATATAATATATATATATTATATTATATAATTAAAATAATATACAGTTGTTAGTAATTTAAAAAAAACTACACATTTGAGGCAGACCAAAAAAATCCAGTTACCAAAGTAATCAAGGATTTACATACATATCAGTGTTACATCTTTATTACAGGCCAAACTTTATTCTAAAGAAGTTAGAGATAGTGGTAGTTTACAGCCCATTGGGTTGTCTTTATAAAGCAATAGAAAGAATTTAATACATTACCCCTCCAGAAAGATGTGAGGAAGGCAGCCAAAATAATTTTCACAACTTTAAAACATTGATGCAGATTGATGAAGCTTTACTCTTTCAGTCTGAAAAACTTGTATATAGCCGTTTCCTGGTTGCTTCACCAAGTCATATGTGAGAAAGCCAGCGACAACTTGGAGTCACATGACATCTCCTAAACTAAAGTTTTGACTATATGATGAGAGACCAAACATAAGCTCACCGACCATTCTAGAGATGACCAGCAGTCATGAATGTCAGCCATACGTGAATGAGGAAGAGAATAGGCGGAGCAGATCAAGGACTGCATTTAAAGAACAGCGTTCAGAAAGAAGGATGGAATACACCAGCCATGTTTGTTACTTGGTCTTACCAAAAAAAAATATATATATATATTGTAAGGGGTTAGGTAGCGGGTTAGTCGTCTCCTGGGTAGACGTGCACACTTTCAGCAGGCACAAAGTCCACAGAACAAGGAAGAATCATTTAACTGACCTCAGCCAGTTTTATTGCCAGATTGTGGTATAAAGTAAAACAGAACTAAACAAAAGAAATCCTATGCCTGTCCAGCTTTAACTAAACATTAGGTGCTCCTGACTAACCCAGTGCCGGCCTAGTACCGGGCACCATAACATAGCAGATCATAACATACCACTGGCAATGCTCCCACAGTCTCCTAGCAGATGTCCTGCTCCCAGGATGAGAGAGCCAGATTGTGTGTGAACTCCCTCCTTCTATCAGGCAAGCACACCTTGGACTAAGCCCAAGACCCGGACTGTCCGGGTGGAGTGGGGCCCACCCTCTCTTCCCCACTCCAGCAACACAGGCCCTGTACATGGGTTTTTTCTCAAACCCTAAACTAGAGATCCTAGATCCCTAGTTTCTAAATTCCTGGTTGCTTTTAGCTGACAGATACAAGAAATCTTGGGCAGATATACACACCCTCTATGACTTGTCCAGACACTCTGTCACACATCCTCCCCCCCTGTTTCAGACCCGGGGCTGGAACACAACTGGACATCATACAATGGACCCGAGATAAGGCATCAGCATTTTTCATTTGGGTCCCTGGCCTGTGTTTTACCGTAAACCTGTATTCCTATAAGGCCAAGAACCATCTTGTAACCCTCCTATTCTTTTCCTTATTTTCACACATCCACTTGAGGGGAGTGTGGTCCGTAACCAATTCAAACTGACGGCCAAGCAGGTAATAACGGAGGGCTTCTAGGCCCCATTTAATGGCTAGGCATTCTTTTTCTACAATGGCATACTTTGTCTCATGATCATTTAATTTTCTACTTAGGTACAGCACCGGGTGTTCCTCACCATTCCGCACCTGTGACAGTACTGCCCCCAGTCCCACATCAGATGCATCCGTTTGAAGGACAAACTCTCTCGTAAAGTCTGGCGTTATCAGCACCGGCTGAGCACACCGTAGGCTTTTAAGGGTTTGAAATGATTTTTCCGCCTGTGGCGTCCACTTAACCATGACAGAGTCTTTGCCTTTCGTCAGGTCAGTTAAAGGGGCCGCAAGAGAGGCAAAATTAGGTATAAACCTTCTATAATAGCCTGTAATTCCCAAGAAAGCACGGACTTGCTTCTTGTTAATGGGCTGAGGCCATCTTTGTATGGCTTCAATCTTGTTTAGTTGGGGTTTTATCAAGCCACGGGCCTATGTTGTAACCCAGGTATTTAGCCTCCTCCAGTCCCATGGCACATTTTTTTGGATTGGTTGTAAATCCTGCCTCACGCAGAGAATTGATAACAGCCTGTACTCTAGGTAAATGGGAATCCCAATCTGGACTTTGGATGATTATATCATCCAGATAGGCTGCTGCATACTGTCTGTGAGGTCTCAAAATTCTATCCATAACCCTCTGGAAGGTGGCAGGTGCCCCATGCAACCCAAACGGCAAAACAACATAATGAAACAACCCGTCCGGAGTGGCAAAGGCAGTTTTCTCTTTGGCCTCATCTGTTAATGGTATCTGCCAGTACCCTTTGGTTAGATCTAGGGTTGTTATATAACGGGCATTTCCGAGTCTATCAATGAGCTCATCCACACGTGGCATTGGGTAAGCATCACATTTAGATATGGAATTAAGCTTACGGAAGTCATTGCAAAACCTCCAGCTGCCGTCTGGCTTGGGGATCAGAACTATGGGGCTGGACCATTGGCTATGGGACTCTTCTATTACCCCAAGTTCTAACATTTTCCTCACCTCCGCAGAGATAATCTCTCTCCTGGCCTCTGGTATTCTGTAGGGCCTCAGCTTAACCTTTTCATCTGGTTCAGTCAGAATGTCATGTTTAATGAGAGAGGTACGACCTGGGGTATCAGAGAAAAAAACCCTGTTCTTAAAGAGGAACCCCTGTACTTCTACTTTCTGTGTATCTGCAAGGGAGTCGGGTACTGTTACTTCTGGCAACAAGGGCTTTGCAGAGGCCCACTGCTTTGGTTGGGATGAGGTGTCTGCAGCAAGTGACAGTCGATCTTTCCACGGTTTTATAAGATTGACGTGGTACACTTGCTCCGGCTTCCGTTTACCTGGCTGGCGGATTTTATAGTTCTCCTCATTTACTCTTTCTAATACCTCAAAGGGCCCTTGCCATTTAGCCAGAAATGTACTTTCTACTGTAGGGATCAGCACTAAAACCCTGTCACCGGGTGCAAAGGTACGTATTTTGGCACTGCGGTTATATACTCTTTGTTGTGCCTCCTGAGCATGGGCCATATGTTCTCGCACAATAGGCAACACGGCCGCGATTCGATCCTGCATTTGGGCCATGTGTTCAATGACACTCCTATAGGGGGTAGCTTCTTCTTCCCAGGTTTTCCTTTTCTAGAAGGCCCCTCGGGTGACGACCATATAGTAATTCAAATGGAGAATACCCTGTAGAGGACTGAGGGACCTCACGGATGGAAAACATTAAGTAAGGGAGAAGGAAGTCCCAATTTTTCCCATCTTTGTCCACCACCTTCCTTAACATGGCTTTTAGGGTTTTATTGAATCTTTCTACCAGCCCATCGGTCTGTGGATGGTAGACAGAAGTACGCAGCTGTTTCACCTGGAATAATTTACACAGCTCTTTCATGACCCGGGACATAAAGGGGGTACCCTGATCTGTAAGGATCTCTTTTGGTAGTCCTACCCGGCTAAACACGTGCACCAACTCTTTAGCTATAGCCTTGGATGACGCATTGCGTAGGGGTATAGCTTCCGGGTAACAGGTGGCATAATCCATAAATACAAGAATATGCTGGTGGCCGCGGGCAGATCTTACAACGGGCCCCACCAAATCCATTGCTATTCTCTCAAACGGCACCTCAATAATTGGTAGAGGAACCAGGGGACTACGGTAGTGTGGCCGAGGAGCTGAAACCTGGCACTCTGGGCAGGAATCACAATAATCTTTTACGTCTTTGTAAACCCCCGGCCAGAAGAACCGTTGAGGGACTCTATCTATAGTTTTCTCTGTCCCCAAATGCCCCCCCATAAGGTGACCATGTGCCAGATCTAGCACAATCCTTCTATATGCCTTAGGGACCACTAGTTGATCCACCCGATCCTCTCCCCTTTTTACCACTTGGTATAGCAAGTCATGTTTTACCGCCATGTATGGATAGGACAGTCTGGTGTCAGGCTCCACCAGGTTACCATCAATCATTTTAACATTTTCCCGGGCTCGGGTAAGAGTGGGATCTTTCAACTGTTCAGCACCAAACTGATCCTTCCGCACCTCAAGATCAGTCATACTGTCACTAGGGGGCTCTAGACTGCTATGACCCTCTGGGGACACCACATTGTGGGGTTCAGCTTCTTCCCCAGCCATAACCGAAAAGGGGAAAGTTTCCTCCTCAATTAGGGCCCCACTTACTGGCAGTGTATTTGAGACCCTCTGTTCCCACATCTTCCAGAAATGTGGGAAGTCCCGCCCCATGATGACATCATGCATTAATAATGGCACTATCCCCACCATGAATTTTACTGCACCAAACTGTGTATGTATGTCCACTACAGCCGTGGGGTAATGTCGAGTATCCCCGTGAATACAAGTAACCCCAATAGTTTTCACCCGACGGGTTATTGGAGGCACCAAATCTGCGTTTACCAGGGTCACTAGACTACCTGAGTCTAACAGTGCATTTACAACTTTACCTTCGAGGACACATGTGTTTCTCATCCCCAGCATTTGGTAATGCTACACACGCAAGCTGAATATACAGTGATAAGCGGCGGTTTATGTAGGAGACATCACATTGCATGGCATCATCATACATTGGGCAATTGGCAATAATATGACCGGGCATTTGACATCGAAAACACTTTATAACGTCCTTACTGAGTCTCTTATAGGCCCCCAACTTCCCTGGCATGGCTTGCCAGCTTCTAGAGCCTGGGCCTTCAGTCTCTCCACTTGCATGCACCAACCCATCAGATCTACCAGCCCCCTTTTCCCTTAGAACAGTCTTACCAGGAAGTCCTGGAGATCTCCGCTGTGGGACTAGGGGGCGCTGTGGCAGACTCATCAGTTCCTCAGCGGCTTTGTACCTCTCCACCATCTCCACCATTTGGTCAGCATCTCCATGGCTCACCCACTTGCGCAAGGTAACGGGGAGGGATCTTAAGTACTGGTCCATCACAACCCGTTCCACCATCTGGGGGCCTGTCAGGACCTCTGGCTGCAACCACTTCTTGGTTAGGTGAATGAGGTCATGCATTTGAGAGCGTGAAGGTTTGTCCATGCTGTAGACCCAGGTGTGCACGCGCTGTGCACGGACAGAAACTGTGACTCCAAGGCGTGTTAAAATTTCCTTTTTTAGCTTGCCATAGTCCATAGCATCCCGGGTTTCCAGGTCAAAATAGGCCTTTTGAGGTTCTCCTGAAAGGAAGGGTGCCAAAAGACCCGCCCATTGTTCCTTTGGCCAACACTCTCGCTCGGCAGTCCTTTCAAAGGTTGTCAGATAGGCTTCCACATCATCAGCTGTGGTCTTTTTTGTAGGAAATGACTAGCTCTTATGGAGGCTTGAGTAGCGTCTGCAACACCTGGGGCCCGCTCAGTGACACTGGCTAGCTGCTGTAGAACAACTTTTAAGGTCTCCCGGTCTTTTCTTTGCTCTTCCTGTGTCGCCTCCAGTTGAGCTGTCAGTCTGCGGCTTGATTCCTCAAGTGCTCTTTGCTGCACCATGGTAGCCTCCTGCTGCACTCGGGTAGCCTCCTGTTGAGATGCCACAGCTTGCAACATAGCTTTAATTACATCCTCCATTTTCCAGATGCAAAGAAACAGTCTGCAATAAAAGGGACTCCGGCCCTTTAAATTTCCAGTTTTGTTTTCTTTTGCCAAAAATTAGTGCCTAAATCATCCTCCACCACTTGTAAGGGGTTAGGTAGCGGGTTAGTCGTCTCCTGGGTAGACGGGCACACTTTCAGCAGGCACAAAGTCCACAGAACAAGGAAGAATCATTTAACTGACCTCAGCCAGTTTTATTGCCAGATTGTGGTATAAAGTAAAACAGAACTAAACAAAAGAAATCCTATGCCTGTGCTCTAACTAAACATTAGGTGCTCCTGACTAACCCAGTGCCGGCCTAGTACCGGGCACCATAACAAAGCAGATCATAACATACCACTGGCAATGCTCCCACAGGCTCATAGCAGATGTCCTGCTCCCAGGATGAGAGAGCCAGATTGTGTGTGAACTCCCTCCTTCTATCAGGCAAGCACACCTTGGACTAATCAGACAGCCCAAGACCCGGACTGTCCGGGTGGAGTGGGGCCCACCCTCTCTTCCCCACTCCAGCAACACAGGCCCTGTACATGGGTTTTTTTCTCAAACCCTAAACTAGAGATCCTAGATCCCTAGTTTCTAAATTCCTGGTTGCTTTTAGCTGACAGATACAAGAAATCTTGGGCAGATATACACACCCTCTATGACTTGTCCAGACACTCTGTCACAATATATATATATATATATATATATATATATATATATATATTTTATACATGTATAGTGTGTGTGGATAGAGCATTCTGTGAGCTCCTAACCTATGGACCCTTGAAATGATTAGATGAAGCTGCTGGGAAGTAAAGTGTTTTTATAGCGCTATAAACTACGGTGACACTCGATACACTGATAAGAGTAATTTATTAGTGACTGATAGAACTAAAGGCTAGTTAGTGCTTACATCTGCCTTACCTCTCTAGTTCAGTGCACTTTACAAGTGCACCTGCCAGTCATCCATCATAATCTTTGTCCTTCAATGTAATTTAGTACCAGTGTAATCATAATATATTTTATAAATTGGACATAAAGTAAAAGAAATGGCTTGCGCTCCATTAAACCTCTTCCGCTTACTAGTAGCTAATATGCCTGAAATCAGGTTTTAATACTCAGAAGGGGTGAGTAAGGCAGTCTGGTTTTGGTAGGGACAGGTTGATTAGATCTAAAGTCTTTTTTAAAGTTAGGGGCACTAAAATTGATTTTCATCACTAGAATTTTAGGAATTGTCAGTTATTGGAACTTGAATTTTATAGTTGTTAGCTTGAGTCTTAAGGCTCTCGGCCTTATTCACCTGAATATAACCTGAACTCTACTCCTACTTTGGATTGTAATTATGCCTCATAAACTTACCTCTAAGCCTGAACATAACCAGTAAAGTCAAATTCTTAACCCCTAAAATTATCATAACTCCTAAATCCCAGCTCTCTTTCCCCACCTCACTGACCCTGACTCACTGTGCCTTCGTGCATCCCTTCCAGATTTCTGCTATTTGTACTGCCCTCCCTCAGCGAAACCAAGATTTCTATTGTCTGCCTACTTTTATGTTGTCTTGCGTCCTTTTAGCAACCAGAATTGCAAAAGAGGCTACCGATCGACATAATTGTTGCGATTCGAATGAGGCTTTGCAGAGGGGTATGCGAAGGGGAGCAAAGGTGATCGAGCTGCCCTCTTGCACTCTGGCCGACATCCATTTTGTTGGTCCACTTTAAAAATGAAACTTTACTCATTACAAGCATCTTACTAAAGATGGATCTATAATCTAAAATAAAAACCCTTCCATTGCAAACTTACTTACCTAATGTCAAGAGTCCTTTCCCTGAAGAAAGCCGGGACCTGTATGTGTAAGCCCTTTTATCGTCGCAGCTGTAAGCCAACAATTTTATTACAACTGTGACATCATATAAACAAAGAGACTGGCACATGGTCTTACCACAACTTTGTATCCTAAGAACTCTAACTAAATGTAATTTGAATAAATAGTTTAGTTACCCTATGTTCACACTATGCAGTACAGTGACATCGCAGTGCACCACAAATTTGAGTTCAAATCCTTGGTCACAACTGCTCATGACATGTGCAGGGATTTGAATTAGCAATTGTTCACATATCATGAATTGTTATTGTTACCTTACCACTTTGTCAGGATTAGATTTGATTACTGAAAATAATATATAATAATATATATATATATATATATATATATATATATATATATATAGGTCATGTATAAGTAGTGAACATGGAAGCAAATAAAATTATAAATAGAGGCTAGCACCAGTAGTTAAATTGGAAAAATCATTTAGCAATGTAGTTACAGAAAATGGCCACAAGAGGAGAGTGTTGGATAAGAAATGGAATTACCTCAGAAAGGCCAGATGACAGAAACAGACAGTAATGAAATCGAACTCCTGGGATTGGACTATGACTTTAGGCGGGAAATCCACAGAAGGTATAAAGGAGACCCCCTATAGAGGGAGAGGAGAGACGTGTGAGAGACTCTGAAGGAGAGAGACCTGTGTTAGAGACTCTGAGAGAAGCTGAGGTGTAAGGGAAACTTTACAGGAGATTAGAGTGATTACTGGCAGAATCAGAGAACAGAAAAGGGAGAAGTGTAAGGAACGTGGGATTGATACTGCACATTAAGTGAGCTGGATGTGTTGTGGATGACTCCCCAATAAAGACGTGCTGCCTCATCATCTGAGTATCCTGCATTGTGTCATGTGGAGCGCGACATCACCACCGCAATGAGTAACACCGCACCTGACATCAAGGCCCCACCCCCCACCTAGAGTCCCTTTGGCTCTTCTAACCTCCCCCTACTCCCTCACTAGAGTGTGAACCTCTGACCTGTAGATACTTGTGATAAGATAAATAGATGAAGCTGCTGGAATAACATTTTTACAATGCTGTACAATATGTTACCAATCTAGGCCTTGAGCTTATCTGTCACTGATAGGAATAAAAGTGCACTAGTCTGTATACTTCTATCTGTTCACTGCATTTATGGAATATACTGCAGAATCAGTTGTTTACCAGTTTGGTGCATTTTTAATTAGTTTATAGGCTAAAGGAAGCTGCTTGCGGTGTTTTTCCACAAGATCGAATGTAATTCTTTAAAGTCCAACTGTTGAAGGAGCCACTGTTGTATTATTTTTTACATATATGTCCCAAGTTTATAATAGGTAGGGACGTATTTTCCATTGGGCAACCCTAGGTTTGTACCTAGGAGGTCTGCCTGCAAAGTGTGCAGGAAGGGGGTATATGGCAAAATGGATTAAATACGGTGGCGTGATTCTTATGTATCAGAAGCCAAAGACGCAATTTGCTAATATTCTTACCTGCTCCTCTGCATGTAATCCCTTGTGTCCTACCCACACCTCTCCAGTCAATCACCAACTCGTAGTAGAAGAGCCTATATAAGAAGCTGGAGAGTACTCTAACTCCGCCAGGAAGCAGAAAGTTTGGCTAGAGCAAAGACACGACAAGGAAGTCACCTGAAGGCTCCAGGCAGATGATACAACTGAGGTACAGATTCAGGCTACAATGAATTCACCAAGGCAAACAACAAACAAACAAAATCCTGCTGCACCAGGTGGAGGGCAGATCGTACTTAAAGTGGACCAACACCCAGGATTTTGACTATCCTGGGTTTTGGTCCACTTCGGTGGGGCACCCCGACCGGGGGTGCCCCGCTGTCTGAAACCCCCCGAAAGCCCAGAAACACTCACCTCATCTCGCTCCCACGTGACCGCTCCAGCCAATCACAGCTCTCAGAGCCACTGTGGTATGCGCGTCCAAGGCCGCTTGGACGCGCATAGCAGCTCAGTGGCTCTGAGCGCTGGAGGCCGTGTCTCGCCCTTCCCTCTAACAGGGAGCGCGCCTGAGCCAGCCATTCACAAACGGCCGGCGCGGGTGCACGCCCTGCTAGAGGGAAGCGTGAGATGCGGCCGCGGCTCGCGCATGTGCCGCTGGAACGGGGCTGAGGTAAGGTTTGTGGGCCTCCTGGGGGGTTCCTCCCCACGGGACATCCCGATTTTGGATGCCCCACGGGGAGGGATATGATCGGTCCGGTAATCTTATAGATTCCCGGGCCGATCCCCCCTGGGTGTTGGTCCACTTTAACCCTTTCGCTGCCAGCCTACCTGCAGCATTTGCCACTCCCTGTTGCCAGACGATGTTTCACTATTTTGCGCTACACATATTCAACTGTCATTTTTGAAAGGATTTCCAGGGATTTCCCAGGAAAATTATATATTGTTTTTTTCAACAGAGTCTGGGCTTTAACATGAAATGTCTTGTTTGTATTTTTTAGGTGTATTCTCAATTTTTTTGGGTGAAATGTGTGAAAAAAAATAAAAAAAAATATTTTTTTACAATTTGTAGAGTTTTTTTGTAATAAAAAATGTAAGTTTGTCAATAAAATCTTATTGCGTGAGAAACCCCAATTTCTCCCGGTTACAGCGATACCACATATGTATAGGTAGACACCCTTTCCTGCCCAGAAGCCTTTTATAGCTGCTGGATGACAAATGGTTAATTAAAAAAAAAAATGACATAGGGTCCCCCTTCCCGGGGAGGGGGACCCCATTTTTTTTTGGATTTTGAAGGGTTAAAAACCCTTCAAAATCCCCCCAAAAAAATGACGTGGGGTCCCCCTTACCCAAAGTAACCAGCCCGGGACCAGCTATGGGGGCTTGTAGGCACAGAGTGGGGGGGCCAGCTTTGGTGGCCCCCCCACCCTGCAGCCTACGAGCCCACATAGCCTATGTGGGCCCGGGCTCTTCTGCCCCCCCCTGGCCTTTGGGGAGGCAGGTAATGGGGGTGCGGGGGTTAACGGCAAGCCACCCGCTAGGGCAGGTGACTTGCCAGACCCCTGAGCCCTGTGAACTGGTATAAGGGGTCTCATGGACCCCTTACCAGCTCACAAAGGGTTAACTGTTAAAAAAAAAACCACGACACAATAATAAAAAGTATTTTATTAGAAAAAAAAAAATTTTTTTTTACTGTACTTACCTTCGATTGCAAGCTCTTGTCCCTCGCCGCTCAGCTGACAGATGCCGGTGATCGGCATCCAGAGAAGGAGAAGGCAGGAGATCAGAGGATCTCCTGTCACCTCCTTCCCCAGCGCCGATCACCGGCATCTGAGAAGCTGAGAAAGCTGAAGCCCCCCAAGGGGGCGGGGCTTAGAGGCATGATGGCGGGCGCCATCGAGAAGAAGAGAGGAGAGAGCCTCCCAGGCTCTCTCCTGAAGATCGGTAAGTCCTGGGGGGGGATCGGAGGCCCCCCAGGTGAAGAGGAGGGACAGCGGGAGCCAGCGCACACACAGGTAAGTGAATGTCATTTTTTTTTTTTTTTTTTTTACAGTTAGAAGCTGCTGCTGCAGAAGCGGGGGGGGGCGGCCTATTCCGGGGGCTCTCCTGGAGCCATCCGACCCCCCACGGGGGATCGGATGGCACCAAATTAAAGAGGAGACCCGGCCGGATCCAACAAGGGGTCAGGTGAGTATTTTTTATTTTTACTTTTTAAACTACAAGCGAGGAAAGTCAAGCACGTAACACCTACGGGCTTGGCACTTAAAGCGGACCTTCACTCTAAATAAGAGTCTATCTTATATGTTTCCCACACCCTGTACATACAGATTGCTCACATTAAAAATCATCCTACCTGCATCTACTGCATTTTATAAGCCTTTAAACATCCAAGATGGCGGCTTATGGAAGCTGCCATTTTTGCAGGCAGCCTGCAAACAGGAAGTGCCTGCAAACAGGAAGTGACTGTGCTGCTCTGCATTCTGGGACTGCTGACCTTTCCCTGACCCTAGCTCTGCTCTGTCTGAGCAAAGCACAGCTATAACCCGCCCCCCTGTACCTTATCCCACTCTCCTCTCCTCAGTAAGTGTGATGCTTCTGAGTCAAGATGGCGGCGCCCGTATCCTAAATTCCCGAACAGAGTTGCAGCCCAGTGGGGGAAAGTATAATAAATTAGTGACTAAACATGTAAAATATATTAATTTTAGATGCTGAGGAATTGTTTTTTAAGAGTTTGGGCTTTTCATTAAATCATGGTGAAGGTCCGGTTTAAGGCCCAGCCAAGCCAGCACGTAGGTGTTACGTGCTTGGCAACAAAAGGGTTAAATAGCCCACACACCAGGTGCAGCAGATGATGGGGAGAGAGAGCATTCAGGGCTCTGCTGACACCCGCTGGTGGCTGATGGAACTGCAGATGGGGTGAGAGCAGCCAGAAATCTGCCGACACTAGCTGGTGGCTACCAGTACTGCAGATGGGGTAATTTACCCCAGCCACCAGCCGGGCATCAGCCGAACCCGCGGTTCTAACAGAATGATTTCAGTTGGTCACTTCATTAACAGCCATTTGGTTAATTCCCCATAAATGAGGAAGCAGTGACCTGAGTATAGCCGTGCTTTTACACCAGGTGCAAAGTGTCTATTATGGAGTAAAAGTAAAATAGAAGTTCTGTTTTTATACTTGAAAATGAAAACTAGAAAATGAAAGAGGATGTCACTTTTTTTCGACCCTTTGATTGAGAACAGATGCTAAAGTTAGAGTTACCTAGTTAATACCGTGTTGGGGTAGGGGAAGTTACTTTTTTACTGATAACAGTAACAGATAATAGTAACTGTTAATGTTATTTTCTTCTAAATAAGCAACCACACCTTTTTTTGAAGCTGTCAACTGTTGATGCTGTAGCAAGCTTCTGTGAGAGACTATTCCACAGATTTATAGTTCTGATGGTAAAAAATGATGTCGCCTATGGAGATTACATTTCGAAGGGATTGCCCCCTTATCTTTAGAGAGGATTTTACTATAGCATTTTTGTATTGCCCATTTATATATTTATACAAGCTAATCAAGTGCACTACTTTTTTGGGAGTAAAAAGTACTTTTTTTACTGCACTTTTAGCACCTAGTACCGCAAACCTGAAAGTCTAATTTAAATTGTCTGGGGTGACAGGAAGCTTAGCTAAAAGAGAGACAGAGAGGTGCAACTAGTAGCTCTTTGGCCAGAGAGGCCTAGCACAGCAACCCCTTATTTTATGCTGGATGATCTTTGTTCCTTTATGGTACACATGGATGATGTGTAAAATGTATTTTCTTCAGTGATTAAATGAAAGTGTGGCTGGTCTCATTAAAGCTAACAAAAAGTTTTGGATCGGGTTAGCCTTAAAGGCAGAATTGTCCTGAGGACAGCATTCTTTTAGATATGCTCAAAGGTGGTCATATCTATTAGCAAATAAAGGAAAATGTAATGAATGGTTCATGAATATATCTATGTTACTTTGTTTTCTTTACATTGCTGACATAGGGGTAATATAAAATATGAATACAATTTGGTCTTAGAGCCATTGTCAGTAAAAAAAAAAAATCAGCACACTGTAATACATTAAAGAATGAATATTTCACAGGATGTGGGTTTATATAAGTTAGTAAGAAATATTTGCTGCTAAGGGCAACATTATACACTTTCATTGGGTTTATTTAGAAAGTTAAAAACTTTATCTATCAATCTTAAAAAATCCTTGCTTAATATTCAGCGGCTGTATTTAATTAAGAAGCCAGCCTTGGAGGATTCTCATCTGTTGATAATTAATTTGTCGGTTCATTGCAGTAAAATCAATAGTATTTAGCTTTTGATAACACCTTCAGAAACAATCAATTTTTATTTGCAATTCTGTACTGTGGAATATAGCATCATGGGAAATGTTATGGTGTCTTGGTGGAAAGAACAGCTAGAATCCTCTCACAAAGAGCGACACTCCTGCATTTAGTCCATTGCTAATGGATGGAGAGGCACTAAAAGTCAAATCACTTGCCCTGTGGTCATAACCATTTGTGGAGGGTTGTTTGAGTCACAATGGTTAAGGAAGGACAAACTGAGCCTTTTTGTGTATTTAAAATCAGACCTTTCAATTGGTTGTCTGATCGAATTGACTTATCGCATCACATACACGTTAGGCATTGTTTAATTAGTGGCATGTGCAACAAAGCTGCCACCAGATACAAGATACAACTTCTCTGAAGTATCAACGGTAACCAATTTGGTTGAATCAGTCTGTCTCACCAACTGTCACTGCAAGACTGCGATCCAACAGACAGCATTACCCAGAGTTAGATTTAATAAGGCAATTTGGATACCTGTGTTAGTTTCTTTTTTTATATTTAGAGAAATAGAATCTCACTTTGTTTTTAGATTTAATTAGAGTTATAAAAAAATGTACGAATAGAGAAAAGCAGTTCTGTATGAATATCAATAAAAAAGTGAAAGGGAATTCTATATGTATGTCTGTGGGATTTGTGTGTCAAAAATTCAGATTAATAGAGGAAAAGTTCAAACCTTGGTTGCGGTTCAGAATCCTATAAATCGGATGAAGGTTTTGGCATGTGATGAGAGGTAGCCTGATGTGACATGGATTTTCCTTGTGATGCAAGGCCTAGATGAGAGGCCCCAGTCTGTTCCATCAGATTCCAAGGACCAGGCCCCACAGCCCACCTGGTTGTCAGATCAAGGCCAGAAATGTGATTTTCCAGACCAGCACCTAATTCAGGGTTACATGATATCAAATACGTCCGGGTTGGGGTGCCAGGAACCTCTCAAACCATTTATTTGAGTTCTAGGGATTCCTGAAACTGTCACAAGGCCAGGTCTCATATTATTCTGTAACTTAGGGCCTCTGCTATCAAATGAAATTATAGGGGAATACAGTGTGATTTACATAAGGGAAGCCATTCAATATAATGACTTTTCTTAGTACTTTTTGGCAGGGAGAAGATGAGCGGCCCTTGTGGTGGTGAAGTCTGTGCAAGGCTCGTTAGCATCTAGCTGTAAATGGGCATTTTGCCTTTATAAGTGCAGATGCCCTACACATGGTGGCTGTAACTGAGGGGGAATCGAAGAGGCCTGACACAGGAGTGCTAGATATGATTTTAAAGGCCTAGCAGGCATATATTTAGGGGGAAGATGATGTTACACCACCCCCCCCCCTCCCAGGATTGCCATTTTCTTACCTTCTTCCTTGTTCACTTGGTACACAGGCCTCCTGCAATGATCATTAATTTCCGTGCACAACATTTAATGACTGGACTAGAGTAGAATGCATCCAACCCAACTACAGATAAGCAGATACATTCCTACCTATTGGTGTGTTGTCCAAATAGAGTGCCCTAATAACAGGTGACCAGGCCAACTCTGGAACAGTGAAGGCATCTTTGTGATGTGATCATGACTTATGTCTCATATAAATGACTTGTGTGTCTTTGGTGGCTATTCTACAGATGATGGAGCAGCCCCGAGTCATAGAAATGATGGAAAGACAACGCAGGGTGCGTAGGGAAGAATTTTGGCCTCTAAAATGTTTATTTTTAGCTTAGGGTGGAGTGAAGTTAACTTACAACCACTGTATTATTATTTTCACTTTATGTGACCCTCTTGTAAAGATAAAGCACCATGTCTTGTTTGGTTTTGGAGGCAGAACTTTAATTTAACAGAAAAGTAATATTATTCAGCAGATTGTGGCCAGGACTGAATACAAGGCCCTTGTGTTGGTGACACCCCTATGCTCCTTGACTTTTGTGGCTTTTGTTTGAGGAGAACTTTACCACAAACAGGATGAGATACTAAAGCACAAAGCTATAGACAATAAAAAAAGTTGACTGCAAGTCAAATGGCCCCACTCCTTGGACTTTTCTTCCCTTTGTGGTGCCAGCTGCCCGATCCTGCAACATTAATTGCCAAATCCCTGACTTTAATGGAAAAAGTGTCAGAAGGAAAACCAACTCATGTGTGACACGTGTTATGACCTATGTGAGGCAGGTAAGTGCGCTGTAAATTGGGGAGTCCTTTTAGCAGAAAGTTACATCTAAAAAGACACCACCACCAGGGGAGCCCTGGCCTAGGCCTAGTGTTTTAGACGTTGCCCAGAGGCAAAATCTGTAATGTTAGCTGAGGAGAGGGGAAGCAGCCGCAGTGGGTCCATCTGATGCCAGCCAAAGCCCAAATTAGATGGGTAGCAGTCCACGGGGAGTAAAGCAGCCACACTAAGCTCTTAAGTGGAGCTAGGAAGTGCTGAGGGAAGTTGTGGACTACCAGTGACTGGAATGATTTGCTAAAGGGTATTGAACATCTGACATGTAATGCTGCTAAAACATTTTGTTAGCTGGAAGGACTTGGAATAAAGGAATCTATTATTTTACAGCAATAGAAGCCTTTCCTGAATCTTACCAACCATATCTACTTAAAGAATAAGTACTCTCCACATCCCCACCACACCTAAACTAGTGTCACCCCAAGTCCAAGCACCCTCCTCTCCCCTCACTCCCTCTGCCCCAGACCAATTAAGGTAATAGATGCAACTTAAAGTTGACCAACACCCAGGATTTTGACTATGCTGGGTTTTGGTCCACTTCGGCGGGGCACTCCGATCGGGGGTGCCGCGCTGTGGGAAACCCCCCAGAAACCCTGAAAAACTCACCTCTCCTCGCTCCCACGTGACCGCCGCTGCCAATCCCCGCCGACGGACAAGCCGGAGGCAGCGACGAGAGACAAGAGAGTGCTCCCGCCGCCGCCTCCCGCGCGTTACTCTTACAGGGCGCGCGCCCACACCGGCCATTCACAAACGGCCGTTGCGGGTGCGCGTCCTGCTAGAGGGACGCGCGGGAGGCGGCGGCGGAGGGCGCCGCTGGATCGTGGATAAGGTAGGGATTTAGGGGTTTCTGGGGGGTTTCACACAGTGGGGCACCCCCGATCGGGGTGCCCCGCAGTCAGGGGTCTGATCGGTCCGGGAATCTTATAGAATCCCGGGGCCGATCATGGGAGGGTGTGGGTCCACAACAATGGTATCACCTGCCAAAAATATATGTGTTATACGGGCATGAAGTCTCTTATTTCTAAAAAAAAAAAAAAGATTACGATTTTAGAGATAAAAAGTCATGTCATTGTCTTGAACATGCAGGCACGAAGTCTGCATGACATAAATCATGCTTCCATAATGAGTGAAGCTTAAATGCTCCTTTAAGGGCGTGAAAGTTATACCTGCATGGAAAAATAGCTTGTATTTTGTAGCTTATAAAACCCAAGGAATAAATCATTTATAAAGGCAAGCTGAGATTTTACTGCTGTAGTTTCAGCTTTATAAAGTGTTTTTAATATTTTGGTGCTCTGTATCCCACTAGCTGCTTTGTTGATGGTGGTCAGTAGTTGATAGGTTTGCTCAAAAGACTGTATAAAGTGGAAAAAATCAGGTTGTATGTTCTGGTCTCGAAAGGGAACTAAATCCCTTCCTCCAAACATCCCAGAAACAGGAGAACAGGAATTTTATGCTACCGCATTTTTAGCCCAATAAGACACACCTAGGGTTTGAAGGAAGAAAAAAAGTATTCTAAACCAAATGTTGTGCTAAAACACCCCATTACAGGCAGTGTGGCATCCTCCCACCCCCATTCTCCATAGGCAGTGTGGCATTCCCCTGATCTCATTCCCCATATAGGTAGTCTCGCATTCCCCCCTCCCATTCTCTATGGGCAGTATGGTGTTCCCCCCATTTTATTCCCAAAGGCAGTGTGGCATTCCCCCATCCCATTCCCCATAGGCAGTGTGGAGTTCCCCCCCCATTTTATTCCCATAGGCAGTGTGGCATTCCCTCTCCCATTCCCATAGGCAGTGTGGCATTCCCCCCCTCCCATTCCCCATATAGGCAGTGTGGCATCCCCCCCCTCCCATTCCCCATAGGCAGTGTGGCATTCCCCCCTCCATTCCCGATATAGGCAGTGTGGCATTCTCCCCCTCCCATTCCCCATATAGGCAGTGTGGCATCCCCCCCCCTCCCATTCCCCATAGGCAGTGTGGCGTTCCCCCCCATTTTATTCCCATAGGCAGTGTGGCATTCCCCATAGGCAGTGTGGCATTCCCCCTCCCATTCCCATAGGCAGTGTGGCATTCCCCATAGGCAGTGTGGCATTCCCCCTCCCATTCCCATAGGCAGTGTGGCATTCCCCATAGGCAGTGTGGCATTCCCCCTCCCATTCCCATAGGCAGTGTGGCATTCCCCCATCTCATTCCCATAGGCAGTGTGGCATTCTCCCATCCCATTCCCTATATTTTGGATTTTATCCATTATCAGTAACCACTCCCTGGGATCTTACATTTATAACCACAGGCTTCACTGTGCCTTTTACACTATTTTTGACACCTATGGTTAGACTAGAAATATGGATATCCTCATTACCTTATGGATAGAGATTTTTTCATAGTGGGTTATGCATTCAGTTTTGGTGATCCTTTGGATGTATAGGTGTTTTTTTCTCTGGTGTGGAGGAGACATTTCAAGTGGGCTGTCATGGTTTGGGAACTCCAGATGTGAATCTATTTACTTTATCAATTGGAAGATGAAAATCATTCAGGCAAGAAAAAGATATTCACGGCAGGCCAGAAGCCCTCATCATACCCTGGTAGAAATATCAGATGGTCACCATGGTATTAGACAGGATGTACAGATTACCGCCTGTCCTACTAGATTTAAGTTTGGTCTGGCTGTTGAAACCTGTCTTAGGGAAGAGTTGGACTGCCGCTCCTGTGATCTACCCCTCATTAGGAAAAAGAAGGAGTACTTTTTCAGGTATTGGAGAGCTTTCTTTATGTGATGTGATTCAGACAGGACGTCTTTTGAGCATACATATGCCTATAATAACTTCCCCAGTGGTGTTCTACAGTATTTCACCATCTCTGTACCCAGGGGTGTTTATCAGCATGTATACTGCTTGTGTGCCTGACAAGTGCATTATTATGGCAGGCTAGTGGAGGCTTCTTCGTCAAACAGGTAGCCTGATGGTGTGTAAGTGGCACAATTTCAGATAAAAAGTGGATGTACCAAAGAGCATTGGGAGTTAAAATGAGAATAGATTCGCTTTAATACAACAATTGATTTTAAAGAAATGACTGTATAATGTTTACTGCCATGTATTTTTCTATTTTGTATATACTGTTCATGAAAGGAGGGGGAGATTTAATAATCAACTATTAACAATCAATATTGTGGAAGGTTCAGTAGCTCTATGTTCTTGTGTTGGTGGGTAGCTACATTGTCTTCTCCTGGGACCAAAGAGGGGAAGAGTGGACATTACCTTGGCCGCTTTTTTTTATCTGTACTAATGTTTTAACACAATGTTGGCTCAGGTTTTCATAATAACAAAATAGAATGTGTGAATAATATATTTGTTTAGGGCTGGTAACAAAGGGGGTCTACGAGATCTTTAAATGTATCCTCATCAGCTTGAAGCAGTCTAAAAGTGTTCACTGTATATATATATATATACCTGTATTTCATTATACTGTTGGTTTGGTGTTACTCTATTTCATTCATTTGTATGCAGTGTTGCTGGGTTTAGGGAAGTGTTGCTTGCTCTGTGCAGTTCACATACATTAGTTTTGCACATTGCCACAATAAATCACATTTATCATTATTGGGTCCTATCTCCTTAAACCGGACCTTAACCCTGAATAAGAGCCTATCTTGTATGTTCCCCCCACCCTGTACATACTTGTAACATAGAAACATAGAAACATAGAAGGTTGACGGCAGAAGGAGACCATACGGTCCATCTAGTCTGCCCTTATGTGTATACTGTATGTTCTCTTTATCTTAGGATAGAGGTGTGCTTATCCCAGGCATGTTTAAATTCAGTGACTGTTGATGTTTCAACTACCTCTGCTGGAAGTTTGTTCCAAGCACCTACTACTCTTTCTGTAAAATAATATTTTCTAACATTGCTCCTGATCTTCCCCCCGACTAGCTTCAGGTTGTGCCCCCTTGTTCTATCATTAAGCTTCTTCTTAAAAACACTTCCCTCCTGAACCTTATTCAATCCTTTCACATATTTAAAGGTCTCAATCATGTCCCCTCTCTCCCTTCTTTCCTCCAGACTGTACAAATTAAGTTCTTTAAGTCTCTCCTGATAAGTTTTAAGTGTAAGTCCTTCCACCATTTTCGTTGCCCGCCTTTGGACACGTTCTATTTGAATAATGTCTTTTTGCAGGTAAGGTCTCCAGAACTGCACACAGTATTCTAGCTGTGGCCTTACCAGGGCTCTATACAGCGGCATCACAACCTCCCTCTTCCTACTGGTGATGCCTCGAGCTATGCAGCCGAGCATCCTGCTAGCTTTTCCCACTGCCTGGCTACACTGTCCACTCATCTTGCAGCTATCAGTAATCAGTACCCCTAAATCTCTCTCCTCCGAGGTCCTGGCTAACACAGTGCTGCCCATACGGTACTCAGAGCAGGGATTCCTTCTACCCAAGTGCATGATTTTACATTTAGAGACATTAAACTCTAGTTTCCACAGTTTTGACCATCTATCCAGTAAAGCTAAATCATTTTCCATGTTGCAGACACCTCCAGGAATATCCACCCTATTACTAACCTTTGTATCATCAGCAAACAGACAAACTTTTCCTACCAAGCCTTCTCCTATGTCACTTACAAATATATTAAAAAGAATGGGGCCCAGGACAGAGCCCTGCGGCACACCACTTGTAACTCGCCTTTGTTCAGATTGCACGCCATTTACAACAACGCTCTGATACCGATCCCTCAGCCAACTGGAAATCCACTGAACTATCCAGGGATTGAGTCCTACCTTCAATAACTTATCTATGAGCTCCTTATGTGGTACAGTGTCAAAGGCTTTGCTAAAATCCAGATAGGCGATATCCACAGCACCACCTTCATCTAACACTTTAGTGACATTGTCAAAGAAATCAATAAGATTGGTCTGACATGATCTGCCCTCAGTAAAGCCGTGCTGTTTTGGGTCCAATAGGTCATTAATTTTTAGATGGGAAATTATCTGTTTTTTTAAGAGTGTTTCCATTAATTTGACCACTATAGATGTTAAACTAACTGGCCTGTAATTACTGGCTTCTTCTCTACTCCCCTTTTTATGGATTGGTACGACATTGGCCATTCTCCAATCATCTGGAACCTCACCAGTTGAAAGGGAATGGTTAAGTAAATCAGTTAGAGGGGCTGCAATCACAAATCTAAGTTCCCTTAGAACTCTGGGGTGGATTCCATCTGGACCCATTGCCTTACTTACCTTTAGATGTGCCAGCTCGGCTAAGACATCAGCCTCCAGAAACTCCGGAGCTGTACTCTCCCAGCTGGATGTTGTGCTATGACCATGCCTGCTACTATCTGAAAATACCGAACAAAAGTAGCTATTCAGATGGTCAGCCACAGCCTTATCTCCGTCAATATATTTATTTTCCCTATTTCTAATTTTTGAGACTGCATTGTTTTTCTTCTTTCTGTCACCAATATATCGGAAAAAGGTTTTATCTCCCCTCTTCATAGATTTGGCCATTTCTTCCTCTTTTTGTCCTTTAGCAGTCCTTATAATTAGTTTTGCTTCCCTCTGTTCAATTTTATACGCCTCTCTGTCAGCTACACTTCCACTTACTTTATATTTCTTATAGGCAGACTTCTTATCTTTTATGATAGTGCTGACTTCCCTAGTAAACCATAATGGTTTCTTCTTCCTTTTATTCTTGCTAGTTTGTTTCACATATTGCTTAGTTGCCTTTAAGATGGCCATTTTTAATAGTGACCACTGGGCACTCACTTCTGCTACTCTGTTCCACTCACCTAATTTTCTTTCTACATACTCCGCCATTTCCTTGAAGTTTGTCTTCCTAAAGTCAAGCACTTTGGTTCTGGTGTGTGATTGCACAATGTCTGTTTTTATTCTGAACCATAAGCATTGATGGTCACTGGAACCCAGATTTTCTTCAACCCTGACCTCGGACACCAGATCCCCATTGGTCAGAACTAAGTCCAGAATGTTATCTCCTCTAGTTGGCAATGTCACAAGTTGTTTTAGAGACACTCCATTAAGTGCCTCTAATATAGTCCTGCTTTTGCATGCCGATGCACTTGGGATATTCCAGTCCACATCAGGCATGTTGAAGTCACCTGTAATTACAACGTCCCCCTTCTCTGCCATTCCACTGATTTCATCTATTAACAGGTTATCTAGATCCTCAGATTGTCCAGGGGGCCTATATATCACACCAATTCTGACCACAGCTCCCTCCTTAGTCTGCATGGTAACCCAGAGAGTTTCTAGTTCATTATGTGTATGCTGAATTATTGTTGATTGAAGGGTAGTCTTGACATAAATGGCTACTCCACCGCCCTTTCTATCCAATCTGTCTTTTCTGTACAATGTGTAACCGGGTATGGCTATCTCCCAGTCATTGTGATCCTTGAACCAAGTCTCTGTTATTGCAATAAGATCCAATTCATCTCTGGATATGATAGCCATTAATTCACAGAGCTTGTTGCCCAAGCTGCGAGCATTGGTACACATCATGTGGATGTTGTTGGTATTGTATTTTAGTGTGTCCTTGATCTTTTCCACCTCTAGCCTACCACTAACCGGGTTTCCTGCTTCAATGTCCTGCTTCATCCTAAATGGTAGGGGACAGAAATCACCCTCGCAAGTTACATCTCTGTCCCCTTCCTCTAGTTTAAATCAAAAAATGCTCTGAGTTCCACTCCAAGTTCTTTTGTGCCTTTCTGTGAAGGATGCAAGCCATCCCTCTTAAACAACTCATTGTTCGACCACCTTCTAACATCATGACTAATACATCCAAAGCCTTTGTCTTCACACCACTGACGTAACCACAAGTTGAACTTGGCGATGTTGAGTGCCTTTTTTCCCTGAGTACATACTGGCAAAACTTCAGAAAATGTGATGGAACCTGTTATTTTGCAAAGTTCCTGACTAAAATTTTGGAAGTCCCTCTGCACAACAAACAAATCTTTTTGGGATAAGTCATTTGTGCCAAGATGTAGCACAATGTCCACTTGGTTATGTTTGCTTGCAGACTTCACAATATTTATAATACGTTTCTTATCCCTATTAACCGTGGCACCTGGGAGACACCTCACTTCCTTTAGCTCATCTTTATCCTGTCCAAAGTCCACACCTCTAATTGTTGAGTCACCAACCAGAATATGTCTTTTCCTATTGGTTGGCTTGGTAACTGTTCCTTGCTGCCCTTTTGTACTCATTTTATATGGTCCCTTATTTAAGTCCACTTCCTTTGATCTTACCAAATCCTGCCCAGACTGAGCATTAGCAGATACATCCACATCAAGCTCAGAAAGAACAGCAAATTGGTTATATTGGCTTAGTCCAAAATGTTGATGTTTTTGTTCTACAATGCGCAATCTTCCGGAGCCAACAGTCTTCCACTCTGCCCCTCTCTTGTGAAGTCTTTGTGGGAGTGGTGGCTGTATAACAAGCTGCTTTACTGGCTGGGATAGCTTCATAACTTCAGACTGAAGAGTAGAAACTAAAGACTGTAATTTTGAAATCTTGTCATACAACCCCTTCATTTGCATACAAATTGGACAGCATCGCAAGTTCCACAGAGTACTACGAAACACAACGGCCAGGCAAGAGTTACACTGCACCAAACCAGACATTCTAGATAATAAGAATAGGTACGGCTAAAAAGTAAATGCTGTACTCACCACTATTACTTGTGTACAACCCCTGCTGTTTTCAAACTACTGCAGTTTTTAAAACTACACACTTGTGTCCTGCTGCACTTATGTCAAGCTGCTCTCACACAGGCTGAAACTCCACAGAGTGAAACTCCACAGAGCAGCTCACCTGTTTACATACAAGCCCCTCTAAGTTAAGCTAATGAGAGATTGCTAGCTCTTTTGCTATGTTAATTAGAACCCACCCTATTTAATCAACACCTGCTTAGCAAACAGCAACAGGCCAAAACCAAAACTTTTACTACCAATGCAATACTATCCAAATCACATTTAAGACAAATTAAAACAGTACACTTTTGACTTATAAAGGGAAGATTCAAATACAAATACAGTTACTTACCAAATCCAATGTAACTACTGCAGTTTTTAAAACTACACACTTGTGTCCTGCTGCACTTATGTCAAGCTGCTCTCACACAGGCTGAAACTCCACAGAGTGAAACTCCACAGAGCAGCTCACCTGTTTACATACAAGCCCCTCTAAGTTAAGCTAATGAGAGATTGCTAGCTCTTTTGCTATGTTAATTAGAACCCACCCTATTTAATCAACACCTGCTTAGCAAACAGCAACAGGCCAAAACCAAAACTTTTACTACCAATGCAATACTATCCAAATCACATTTAAGACAAATTAAAACAGTACACTTTTGACTTATAAAGGGAAGATTCAAATACAAATACAGTTACTTACCAAATCCAATGTAACTACTGCAGTTTTTAAAACTACACACTTGTGTCCTGCTGCACTTATGTCAAGCTGCTCTCACACAGGCTGAAACTCCACAGAGTGAAACTCCACAGAGCAGCTCACCTGTTTACATACAAGCCCCTCTAAGTTAAGCTAATGAGAGATTGCTAGCTCTTTTGCTATGTTAATTAGAACCCACCCTATTTAATCAACACCTGCTTAGCAAACAGCAACAGGCCAAAACCAAAACTTTTACTACCAATGCAATACTATCCAAATCACATTTAAGACAAATTAAAACAGTACACTTTTGACTTATAAAGGGAAGATTCAAATACAAATACAGTTACTTACCAAATCCAATGTAACTACTGCAGTTTTTAAAACTACACACTTGTGTCCTGCTGCACTTATGTCAAGCTGCTCTCACACAGGCTGAAACTCCACAGAGTGAAACTCCACAGAGCAGCTCACCTGTTTACATACAAGCCCCTCTAAGTTAAGCTAATGAGAGATTGCTAGCTCTTTTGCTATGTTAATTAGAACCCACCCTATTTAATCAACACCTGCTTAGCAAACAGCAACAGGCCAAAACCAAAACTTTTACTACCAATGCAATACTATCCAAATCACATTTAAGACAAATTAAAACAGTACACTTTTGACTTATAAAGGGAAGATTCAAATACAAATACAGTTACTTACCAAATCCAATGTAACTACTGCAGTTTTTAAAACTACACACTTGTGTCCTGCTGCACTTATGTCAAGCTGCTCTCACACAGGCTGAAACTCCACAGAGTGAAACTCCACAGAGCAGCTCACCTGTTTACATACAAGCCCCTCTAAGTTAAGCTAATGAGAGATTGCTAGCTCTTTTGCTATGTTAATTAGAACCCACCCTATTTAATCAACACCTGCTTAGCAAACAGCAACAGGCCAAAACCAAAACTTTTACTACCAATGCAATACTATCCAAATCACATTTAAGACAAATTAAAACAGTACACTTTTGACTTATAAAGGGAAGATTCAAATACAAATACAGTTACTTACCAAATCCAATGTAACTACTGCAGTTTTTAAAACTACACACTTGTGTCCTGCTGCACTTATGTCAAGCTGCTCTCACACAGGCTGAAACTCCACAGAGTGAAACTCCACAGAGCAGCTCACCTGTTTACATACAAGCCCCTCTAAGTTAAGCTAATGAGAGATTGCTAGCTCTTTTGCTATGTTAATTAGAACCCACCCTATTTAATCAACACCTGCTTAGCAAACAGCAACAGGCCAAAACCAAAACTTTTACTACCAATGCAATACTATCCAAATCACATTTAAGACAAATTAAAACAGTACACTTTTGACTTATAAAGGGAAGATTCAAATACAAATACAGTTACTTACCAAATCCAATGTAACTACTGCAGTTTTTAAAACTACACACTTGTGTCCTGCTGCACTTATGTCAAGCTGCTCTCACACAGGCTGAAACTCCACAGAGTGAAACTCCACAGAGCAGCTCACCTGTTTATATACAAGCCCCTCTAAGTTAAGCTAATGAGAGATTGCTAGCTCTTTTGCTATGTTAATTAGAACCCACCCTATTTAATCAACACCTGCTTAGCAAACAGCAACAGGCCAAAACCAAAACTTTTACTACAATGCAATACTATCCAAATCACATTTAAGACAAATTAAAACAGTACACAGTATGTTCCCCCCACCCTGTACATACATATTGTCCACATTAAAAATCATCCTACCTCCACCTATTGCATTTTCTGAGCCTTTTAACATCCAAGATGGTGGTCCATGAAGTCTCAGGCTGCCAGCAGACAGGAAGTGTCTTCTGACTATGCCGCTCTGCATTCTGGGATTGCTGACCTTTTCCTGACCCAAGGTCTGCTCTGTCTGTGCAAAGCCCTGTGCTTTTCACTCCTCTCCTCTCCTCAATATGTGATGCTTCTGAGGCAAGATGGCAGTACCCGTATCTTAGAGTCCTGAAAAGAGTTGAAGCCCAGTGGGGAAAATAATAATAAGTAAGAGACTAAAAACATAAAATATATTAATTTTATATGCTGGGAAATGGTTTTCTAAGGGTTTGGGCTTTTCATTAAATGCTGCTGAAGGTCTGGTTGAATACCAGTAGTAGAAAAGGTGTTAGTATATCTACCAAGATAAATAAATAGCCATGTAAATAATATGAAATACCTTTTTGCCCTATAAGACACACTTTTCCCCCAAAGGAAAAAGGTCAGTGCATCTTATTGGGCGAATGTACAAAAAAAAAAAAAAAAAACAGAAAAAAAAACAACCCCTCTCCCATGCTGCTGCCATAGGGAGGCCAGCTAATGGAGGAACGGCGGCCAGACAGGGGAAGGGCAGAGTAAATGGACCCTGCCCACTGTCCCCACTCTGGCTGCCACTGCTGCTGCTGCTTCTGGATGCTGATAAAAAGTCAACTCACTTAAGCCTCACTCCCCTGATGATGAAAGAGTGGCGGGTGGGTGGACGTATGAGTATAAGAACCCTGCACGCTGTCCTCGCTCTGACTGCCACTGCCACTTCTCTGGCCGGCACACGCACGCAGCTGGTGAGCGTGGCCTGCGTCCTTGTCCATAAGTATGCATGTCTTTGGATGGGTACCCAGTTCAGCCTTAAAACACGTTTCTCTCTTGCATGGTTGGAACAACAGAACATTTGGGGTCAAAATACTCCTGGAAGTAAGAGCAAGGCCCTATCATAGCTATCATAACATTATCATAACGACATAACGACGATCAGAAAAATTAATTTGGCATAATTTTTTACATTTCTAAGCTAAGCCATGTTTATTTTATCAAGTAATAAGAAAAAACACTGTAATACATTTTCACTCTCTCAATGAGTTTTGGGCATGTCATGAAATATAAAACTAGAATGGGACAAGGACAATTGTTCTTCTTGCACCTTGGTAGATGGCTATTTATTTAGGGGTTATTATGTTAAGACTGGTAACTATGTTATTGTTAGACCAAACAACACTTGTCTTTTGTTTCAACCAGCTACATTTTGTTCTTCCCTTGGAGAGATCACTGCTCCTATGTCAACTGGATCTTAACATCAGATTTTCTATAAGAGAGAAACATATTTTGGCCTAAAAGGACATAACACCACTCCATAAAGTTTTGATGGCAGTTAAAGCGGCTCAAAAGCAGCAATGGTCGGCTACTAGCCAGCCCCCGGGGCATTTGGAGTTGGAGTGTAAAACCCCTGGGGTCTCTGGGAAACTTTCTCAGTGGCTCCCACGACACTGTCCTCTGAACACCACCATTCAGATAGGCTATGGGCACTCCCCAGACTACAGTGAAAACAGGGATGCGTCCAGGGTGCAGGTAACTTTAGCAGGCACCTTTGAGATCAGCCAATAGGAGATCTCAAAAATGCCATGTGGGCATGGCCTCAACATTGGAAAAACACATGTGGGAAAGGGTTTTGTGCTGCTTTAAGGCAGTCCGGTCAGTCCTAGGAAACACTGTTGTGAATATTGTACAATGTCCTGACACTACTAGGTAGATATCTGTTGTGTGGAGTCTTTTGCTCAGGGGTTGCCATTTCAGGTAGAAGAGAGTAAAGCACAGATTGCAAAGAAAGTAGTCTGTACTGGAGCTTAAAACTAGGCATCGTTCACTGCAGGAGGCAAGATGTCTGACAGCTGGAACCAAGCGATCGCTTAAAGTTGTTGTTTTTTAATACTGTACCTTTTTTACTATGGAATAAAAGAACAGAAACATATTCTGAGATGTCTCACCGGATCTCCTGCATAATATGTAACTGAGGCCCTTATTTATGAAGGAATAGCGACACGTAGCGACTGGTGAGCGACCGGTAATGACGGGCACCGCCACGAGAATGCCGGCTCCCCACCACAATCACACATTTATCAAGGCAATCCTGCTTAGCAACTGAGATAGCGCCATATAGCCACTCATTCATCATTATTCCAGCCTCAGCCCACAGCGCCAGCGTCCGACCTTGAACAGCGACAGGTATGACCTCTCGCTACCTGGCGCTCTCCAATGCATTTCAATGGAACAATCTTTAAATATTCATAATTAATTGTTATTGTTTTTTTTTTTTTTTTTTTAAATGTGAAAAATTCTGTGACCACTTCTGCCATGTTAGTTAACCTTTTTAAGGTAAAAAAAAATAATAATAATTTGTGCAGAATTGATATTACAGGTCTGATATTATTGTATTCATATTACTAAATTCTTTCAAAATTTTTTTTTTTTTTGGTTTCCAAAAATATGGTGGTTTGGGGGTTAAAAAACTACTTTTAACACATCGCCGCCAGCGCTCTGGGGTTTAAACATGCATTTCACAGCGCGAGAATTTTGTGAGCGTGATTTTTTGATGAATGTGGTGGGAGCCGGTCGCTCTTACCAGTCGCTATCATGCGCACCCATACATCGCGGAACCTGTCTAATAGCGACTCGTCACCCCGTATTCAACATTACTGTAAACCGACTGAGTCGCTATCAACAACCAAACAATGGCCAAGCACAGCGACTACTAGCTGGCGCTGTGAAAATACTGCTACAGTCGCTTAACTGTCGCTACCTGCCGCTATTAATGAATCGGCCTCTTTGTCATCTGCCACTAGGTTATAATTAAATCCGTATATGTGCAGCACCCGGTTGAGCTAATGGCTGAACATACTATCTTAGGGGCTACTGAAGCAGTGGGCTCAAATAAATATTACTTAAAGGAGCACTACCGTGAAATTGTGCAGTATTAAAAATCTACATAAACACATTGGCTAATGAGAGGAGGGGTCACATTTACATTCAAACTGAACAAAACTCCCCCTCAAGCTTGTGGCTTGCTTCTCTTTCATTTTTCCTACAATGTTCATGTAGTTTTTATTTCATTATTATTTTTTTTTATAACCAATACAATCTGTAATCAGCCTAATATATTAAATAATGTATTTTTTATTACCCTTGCAATGATATTTAAGTAAAATATTTTTTTCATGGCGTTTCTGTTTTGTTATCTACCATAAAATAAAATGAAGGTACTGTATCCCACAAATGTGTATGCTAATACAGTATTCTAATAACCCCGAGCCAAATTCTGTTTGAGCAACACAGGCAGCAGCATAAACTAATGTCACATTTCTCACGAATGTAGAAGTAATATAAAACTAGGCTAATTTAAGAGAATTCACACATTACATTTGATGTGTTGCTAAAAAATCAGACATCTGTGCATCATGCATTAGGACGTGAGCAGCATTGCACCGCGTTACCTCCGTTGCCATGGTGATAACAATCCAATGAATGAACCACATAAGAGATGAGTGAGGTGAGTACGTGTGAAATTGATTCAGTAGTACACAGAAAATGTGGAACTGATTATTTTTTCAGGATGCAATTTAGGTAGGAAATGCTATTTCAATTTTTTTTATCGCAAATGTGCATGCTTCCACCTAATCAATAGAATATATTGTTAGATGGGCCATTTCATTATTAGCATGAAATTTTCTCATTTCTGTAATTTTTTGAGTTGTTATATGCGGTATAACAAATAAATGCTGGGAAGATAAACTGCAGCCAAATCAAATTATTCCTTGGCTGCTGGGTATGCATGCGTTGCTGAACTGCAGCAGATGCTAAGAAACGAGTGTGTTATTTACATAAAAAATCGATTTTTCCTGGACTTAAGAGATTTTTTGTTGTAAATCTGGCACATTTCTTTCATTTGTTTTTCTATAGTAAGTAAATATATTGCATTTTATGTAGTTTTCATTTCATGTATTTTGGTATATTTTTTCAAAAACTAAATAATAGTAGTATTTTAAGAACCTATTCTACATTGAGTAACCATAATTGTCAAATGAATTAGCAGAAGAAAGCATTAGGTTGAATGGAGTATTATTTTAATTTACTATATATTACTGGCATATATATCCTTATGACACAAATTCAGTTCATTTCTATTTAATATTTTATAGCTACCTGCTGATTTTCAGAGCATATCAATCCTATCTTTGCATTGTCATATTGATCTGTTGGCTCAGGCTGGATGATAGCTTATCAGGGTATCATGACAGCCAACCTGAAGAAGGGGGCCATGTTCTTCAAACTCACTCTGGCTTGTTTAAAGCAGAACAAAACTCAGCAGCGGCCGGCCTGGAATTCTGAATCGGGATGTGCCTCTGTGTAAACCCCCCCAGTGCAACCGTAAAAACATACCTTTCTCTGTTCCAACGGCGCATGCGTGGACTCTCATCCAATGAGAGTCACCTGCTATGACTACATCATTCAGCAGATGGTTCCCATTGTTTATAATGGAGAGGGCATGCTGCCACATCCCCTGCATTCAGATAGGCTGGAGAGTGAGCACGTGCATGGCCAGGGATGTGGGGGTCGTGGCAGTGTGCGCTTCCCATTCTAGTAAATGAGAGCTGGCTACTAAATTACTTAGTCATTTCGGGCTGCTCTCATTGGACTAGAGCCCACACATGCGCTGTTAGAGATGGCAAGGTGATTTTTTTCTGGCTTCCAGGGGGGGGGGGGTTCACTCAGCAGGGCATCCCCCTTGGGCGAACGTAGCAAAGTAAAATTCCCAGGTTTTGTTCCACTTTAAGAAACACAGATTAGCCGTGAATGTGGACGAGGAGGTGTTTACCCTTTTCTCTTTTAAAAGTGATCACAAGCTTAGGTCTATTGAACTTTAAATGCATCACTCACACACCACTAAGACCTTAATCATTTGAGAAAATTAGGGAATGCAGGTGTATCTGTGGTAAGTGTCGAGGTCACACTTTTTTAGTTCGCTTCAATCTGGTTTGGTACATAGCTTATTTTATATAGCTTATATATATGTTGTGCCATATGCTTGTGTAACTGCTGTTTACCTTCTCCAGTGGACAGTCTGGTCACTTGCAATTCTTCTGGTGTTGGCTGTTTCTGATGTACAAGATCCTGTCCTGTGTTGCTGGATTTAAGTAGAATGGGACATGTCTTTTTTGAGCATACAGTGCATATACATTGACCATATTCTTTCATCTGTCATACTTTTTACCTTAAATGGTTGTCTTCAACATGTCTTCATTTCTTCATGCCTCTCTGTTTTAAATGATTAGCCTTGAAACCTGAAAGTTTTAAATGCCCCTTATATTTGTTGATTATCTTTTTCTTGCCTTTAGAGCTGCGTGTGATCTTCCTTGTTCATGGAGTAGTGTTCTGATGACCCCCAGTTTGTGATCTAGAGCAGGAGTCCCCAACCCTCATCCTAAAAGCCCGCCAATGGGTTATATTATGTGGGTATCTATAGAGATGCACAGGTGAATTAATTAGTGCAGCAGAGCTAAAGAGCCAGCTATGTGTAGATCCACAAAACTTGGCCTTTTGGCAGGCCTTGAGAAGGAGAACGTTGATCAAGAAGATAATGGGAGTCAAATTGCAGGTATTGGTCTGTGGCACTGGGCTTTCTGTAGACCTCTATCTTGTGTAAATCTGATGTTATATTCTACTGCATCGATGTGTTCATTGGAGGCTAGTATCTCTTCTTGTTCATTTTAACCTAGATGTCCTCAGTACTTATTCTATGTACAGGTTGCCTACGAATGGTAAAACTGGTGATCAAATAACACTGCCATGTTATTTTCTTGTAGAACTTGTACCTGAAATAGGCAGTTTTCAGGCACATGTTCAGCAATGAACACACTTGATCTTAAGTCTTAAATATTAAGTTTGACTCCAAATGTTTTTTTCTTGATGTAATTTTATTTAAACCAGTAGAACTTCCTCTGGGGTGGGGTTGCATGTGAAATGCAATGGGATGTCATAGCGAGTCATTGTTTCTTCAGTATCAAGTATTAAGCCTTGGATTAAGGTTGTGAAATCCTCCAAGCTCAGAATGTGATCCTGTGTATTTCTAACCTAGAGAGCTAGGGTTTTTGTATGCGGACCCTTTTTTTCTCCCTCTGTCCCGTCCATCTGGCTTCCCATCCAAGTACCTTTAGGCAAATCTACCTTCCCCTATGTTTCCTCTTTGTTATGTCGGCCATGCTAGCCATGCTCACTCTGCAAATTTGAGATCGCTTATAGCTTGATCTTCAATATGCTGGGTGACGTAGGCACCCACACTGCCCGCATCCCTGTTTCTCTGTAGCTTTAGGCACACTCCCGTCCCCAGCCTATCTGAATGGCTGACCACAACTGCAGAGGGATCAATAGATTTTTGGCCTTCGTGGGGGGGGGGGGGGGGTTCACACAGTAGGGCATCACAATTTGGGGATGCCGACACTGCATATCATATAGTTAATTCTGCTGACATTTGTAATGTGGACAAAAGAGCTGAAGAGGTTATACCAATGTGGAGGTGGTGATATGTGTCTAATCAATAGCTTTGATTTGTAGCCATTATAGAGGACTGTGACATTTTGCCATCCAGATGCCATCTGTTATAAGTCATTAGAGATGCCCCTTTACTCTCACAAAACTCCTGCAGGCCACATGACATTGGTGGAACTGTTTATACAGTGCAAACCAGCAATAAACCTACGTGTGCCAAAAATAACAATTAGAAAGACACTAATGCACTTGGAAAAAGTCCACTATACAAAATATACTCTAGCTCACAAATGCAAACCAGCAATATACCTATGCGTGTCAATAATTTAGGGATGAGCGAATCGATCCGGACGAACCCGGATTCGATCCGAATTTCAGGAAAAATTCGATTCGGATCGAATCCGAATTTCCCCGCGATTCGATCACTCGAAGTTTTCCTTTAACATCCATTCATTTACATTTACAGGCATTCTAAGATGGCGGACGGGACATGTCTGGACATGTATCCCGCGCCAGTGCAAGCTGGGGCAGTCACATGCAGCCTATCAGCAGCCAGCAAGCCCGGTGACGTCACACAGCGGTATTTAACGGCGGCCATCTTGCTTTTCCTCATTTCTCTATTGCATTCGTGACAGACAGACAGAACGCTGTGTAGCTGAGGCAGTTAGACAGGCTGGAGACAGGGACAGACAGGGACAGGCAGGAGACAGGCAGGAGACAGGCAGGAGACAGACAGGAGACAGACAGAAAGCCAGGGAAAGGTAGGAAAAACGGAGCTGGCTGACAGGGAGATTTTTTTTTTTTCATCCAGCCTTTGTTAGCGTTTTCAGGCTGCTTATAGTAACTAACTGTGCATATATACTGAACTGATCTTAAGTCTGCTGTGAGGCATCCCATTCTGTGACTAAAGCAGCCTCTGTTTAAGACCATATAAGCATTTGCTCTTATCATATTTGAAATTAGGCCTGATAAAGACACTTTTGCTGGCCAAAGCACTACTGGACCCTGCCAGGTCCATTCCTGCCCAGGGCATCCCATTCTGTGACTACAGCAGCCTCTGTTTAAGACCATATAAGCATTTGCTCTTATCATATTTGAAATTAGGCCTGATAAAGACACTTTTGCTGGCCAAAGCACTACTGGACCCTGCCAGGTCCATTCCTGCCCAGGGCATCCCATTCTGTGACTAAAGCAGCCTCTGTTTAAGACCATATAAGCATTTGCTCTTATCATATTTGAAATTAGGCCTGATAAAGACACTTTTGCTGGCCAAAGCACTACTGGACCCTGCCAGGTCCATTCCTGCCCGGGGCATCCCATTCTGTGACTACAGCAGCCTCTGTTTAAGACCATATAAGCATTTGCTCTTATCATATTTGAAATTAGCCTGATAAAGACACTTTTGCTGGCCAAAGCACTACTGGACCCTGCCAGGTCCATTCCTGCCCAGGGCATCCCATTCTGTGACTAAAGCAGCCTCTGTTTAAGACCATATAAGCATTTGCTCTTATCATATTTGAAATTAGGCCTGATAAAGACACTTTTGCTGGCCAAAGCACTACTGGACCCTGCCAGGTCCATTCCTGCCCAGGGCATCCCATTCTGTGACTACAGCAGCCTCTGTTTAAGACCATATAAGCATTTGCTCTTATCATATTTGAAATTAGGCCTGATAAAGACACTTTTGCTGGCCAAAGCACTACTGGACCCTGCCAGGTCCATTCCTGCCCAGGGCATCCCATTCTGTGACTAAAGCAGCCTCTGTTTAAGACCATATAAGCATTTGCTCTTATCATATTTGAAATTAGGCCTGATAAAGACACTTTTGCTGGCCAAAGCACTACTGGACCCTGCCAGGTCGATTCCTGTTGGGGCATCCCATTCTGTGACTACAGCAGCCTCTGTTTAAGACCATATAAGCATTTGCTCTTATCATATTTGAAATTAGCCTGATAAAGACACTTTTGCTGGCCAAAGCACTACTGGACCCTGCCAGGTCCATTCCTGCCCAGGGCATCCCATTCTGTGACTAAAGCAGCCTCTGTTTAAGACCATATAAGCATTTGCTCTTATCATATTTGAAATTAGGCCTGATAAAGACACTTTTGCTGGCCAAAGCACTACTGGACCCTGCCAGGTCGATTCCTGCCCGGGGCATCCCATTCTGTGACTACAGCAGCCTCTGTTTAAGACCATATAAGCATTTGCTCTTATCATATTTGAAATTAGCCTGATAAAGACACTTTTGCTGGCCAAAGCACTACTGGACCCTGCCAGGTCCATTCCTGCCCAGGGCATCCCATTCTGTGACTAAAGCAGCCTCTGTTTAAGACCATATAAGCATTTGCTCTTATCATATTTGAAATTAGGCCTGATAAAGACACTTTTGCTGGCCAAAGCACTACTGGACCCTGCCAGGTCCATTCCTGCCCGGGGCATCCCATTCTGTGACTACAGCAGCCTCTGTTTAAGACCATATAAGCATTTGCTCTTATCATATTTGAAATTAGCCTGATAAAGACACTTTTGCTGGCCAAAGCACTACTGGACCCTGCCAGGTCCATTCCTGCCCAGGGCATCCCATTCTGTGACTAAAGCAGCCTCTGTTTAAGACCATATAAGCATTTGCTCTTATCATATTTGAAATTAGGCCTGATAAAGACACTTTTGCTGGCCAAAGCACTACTGGACCCTGCCAGGTCCATTCCTGCCCAGGGCATCCCATTCTGTGACTACAGCAGCCTCTGTTTAAGACCATATAAGCATTTGCTCTTATCATATTTGAAATTAGGCCTGATAAAGACACTTTTGCTGGCCAAAGCACTACTGGACCCTGCCAGGTCCATTCCTGCCCAGGGCATCCCATTCTGTGACTAAAGCAGCCTCTGTTTAAGACCATATAAGCATTTGCTCTTATCATATTTGAAATTAGGCCTGATAAAGACACTTTTGCTGGCCAAAGCACTACTGGACCCTGCCAGGTCGATTCCTGTTGGGGCATCCCATTCTGTGACTACAGCAGCCTCTGTTTAAGACCATATAAGCATTTGCTCTTATCATATTTGAAATTAGCCTGATAAAGACACTTTTGCTGGCCAAAGCACTACTGGACCCTGCCAGGTCCATTCCTGCCCAGGGCATCCCATTCTGTGACTAAAGCAGCCTCTGTTTAAGACCATATAAGCATTTGCTCTTATCATATTTGAAATTAGGCCTGATAAAGACACTTTTGCTGGCCAAAGCACTACTGGACCCTGCCAGGTCCATTCCTGCCCGGGGCATCCCATTCTGTGACTACAGCAGCCTCTGTTTAAGACCATATAAGCATTTGCTCTTATCATATTTGAAATTAGCCTGATAAAGACACTTTTGCTGGCCAAAGCACTACTGGACCCTGCCAGGTCCATTCCTGCCCAGGGCATCCCATTCTGTGACTAAAGCAGCCTCTGTTTAAGACCATATAAGCATTTGCTCTTATCATATTTGAAATTAGGCCTGATAAAGACACTTTTGCTGGCCAAAGCACTACTGGACCCTGCCAGGTCCATTCCTGCCCAGGGCATCCCATTCTGTGACTACAGCAGCCTCTGTTTAAGACCATATAAGCATTTGCTCTTATCATATTTGAAATTAGCCTGATAAAGACACTTTTGCTGGCCAAAGCACTACTGGACCCTGCCAGGTCCATTCCTGCCCAGGGCATCCCATTCTGTGACTACAGCAGCCTCTGTTTAAGACCATATAAGCATTTGCTCTTATCATATTTGAAATTAGGCCTGATAAAGACACTTTTGCTGGCCAAAGCACTACTGGACCCTGCCAGGTCCATTCCTGCCCAGGGCATCCCATTCTGTGACTACAGCAGCCTCTGTTTAAGACCATATAAGCATTTGCTCTTATCATATTTGAAATTAGGCCTGATAAAGACACTTTTGCTGGCCAAAGCACTACTGGACCCTGCCAGGTCCATTCCTGCCCAGGGCATCCCATTCTGTGACTAAAGCAGCCTCTGTTTAAGACCATATAAGCATTTGCTCTTATCATATTTGAAATTAGGCCTGATAAAGACACTTTTGCTGGCCAAAGCACTACTGGACCCTGCCAGGTCCATTCCTGCCCGGGGCATCCCATTCTGTGACTAAAGCAGCCTCTGTTTAAGACCATATAAGCATTTGCTCTTATCATATTTGAAATTAGGCCTGATAAAGACACTTTTGCTGGCCAAAGCACTACTGGACCCTGCCAGGTCGATTCCTGTTGGGGCATCCCATTCTGTGACTACAGCAGCCTCTGTTTAAGACCATATAAGCATTTGCTCTTATCATATTTGAAATTAGCCTGATAAAGACACTTTTGCTGGCCAAAGCACTACTGGACCCTGCCAGGTCCATTCCTGCCCAGGGCATCCCATTCTGTGACTAAAGCAGCCTCTGTTTAAGACCATATAAGCATTTGCTCTTATCATATTTGAAATTAGGCCTGATAAAGACACTTTTGCTGGCCAAAGCACTACTGGACCCTGCCAGGTCGATTCCTGCCCGGGGCATCCCATTCTGTGACTACAGCAGCCTCTGATTAAGACCATATAAGCATTTGCTCTTATCATATTTGAAATTAGGCCTGATAAAGACACTTTTGCTGGCCAAAGCACTACTGGACCCTGCCAGGTCGATTCCTGCCCGGGGCATCCCATTCTGTGACTACAGCAGCCTCTGTTTAAGACCATATAAGCATTTGCTCTTATCATATTTGAAATTAGCCTGATAAAGACACTTTTGCTGGCCAAAGCACTACTGGACCCTGCCAGGTCCATTCCTGCCCAGGGCATCCCATTCTGTGACTAAAGCAGCCTCTGTTTAAGACCATATAAGCATTTGCTCTTATCATATTTGAAATTAGGCCTGATAAAGACACTTTTGCTGGCCAAAGCACTACTGGACCCTGCCAGGTCGATTCCTGTTGGGGCATCCCATTCTGTGACTACAGCAGCCTCTGTTTAAGACCATATAAGCATTTGCTCTTATCATATTTGAAATTAGCCTGATAAAGACACTTTTGCTGGCCAAAGCACTACTGGACCCTGCCAGGTCCATTCCTGCCCAGGGCATCCCATTCTGTGACTAAAGCAGCCTCTGTTTAAGACCATATAAGCATTTGCTCTTATCATATTTGAAATTAGCCTGATAAAGACACTTTTGCTGGCCAAAGCACTACTGGACCCTGCCAGGTCCATTCCTGCCCAGGGCATCCCATTCTGTGACTAAAGCAGCCTCTGTTTAAGACCATATAAGCATTTGCTCTTATCATATTTGAAATTAGGCCTGATAAAGACACTTTTGCTGGCCAAAGCACTACTGGACCCTGCCAGGTCCATTCCTGCCCGGGGCATCCCATTCTGTGACTACAGCAGCCTCTGTTTAAGACCATATAAGCATTTGCTCTTATCATATTTGAAATTAGCCTGATAAAGACACTTTTGCTGGCCAAAGCACTACTGGACCCTGCCAGGTCCATTCCTGCCCAGGGCATCCCATTCTGTGACTAAAGCAGCCTCTGTTTAAGACCATATAAGCATTTGCTCTTATCATATTTGAAATTAGGCCTGATAAAGACACTTTTGCTGGCCAAAGCACTACTGGACCCTGCCAGGTCCATTCCTGCCCAGGGCATCCCATTCTGTGACTACAGCAGCCTCTGTTTAAGACCATATAAGCATTTGCTCTTATCATATTTGAAATTAGGCCTGATAAAGACACTTTTGCTGGCCAAAGCACTACTGGACCCTGCCAGGTCCATTCCTGCCCAGGGCATCCCATTCTGTGACTAAAGCAGCCTCTGTTTAAGACCATATAAGCATTTGCTCTTATCATATTTGAAATTAGGCCTGATAAAGACACTTTTGCTGGCCAAAGCACTACTGGACCCTGCCAGGTCGATTCCTGTTGGGGCATCCCATTCTGTGACTACAGCAGCCTCTGTTTAAGACCATATAAGCATTTGCTCTTATCATATTTGAAATTAGCCTGATAAAGACACTTTTGCTGGCCAAAGCACTACTGGACCCTGCCAGGTCCATTCCTGCCCAGGGCATCCCATTCTGTGACTAAAGCAGCCTCTGTTTAAGACCATATAAGCATTTGCTCTTATCATATTTGAAATTAGGCCTGATAAAGACACTTTTGCTGGCCAAAGCACTACTGGACCCTGCCAGGTCCATTCCTGCCCAGGGCATCCCATTCTGTGACTAAAGCAGCCTCTGTTTAAGACCATATAAGCATTTGCTCTTATCATATTTGAAATTAGGCCTGATAAAGACACTTTTGCTGGCCAAAGCACTACTGGACCCTGCCAGGTCCATTCCTGCCCGGGGCATCCCATTCTGTGACTACAGCAGCCTCTGTTTAAGACCATATAAGCATTTGCTCTTATCATATTTGAAATTAGGCCTGATAAAGACACTTTTGCTGGCCAAAGCACTACTGGACCCTGCCAGGTCCATTCCTGCCCAGGGCATCCCATTCTGTGACTACAGCAGCCTCTGTTTAAGACCATATAAGCATTTGCTCTTATCATATTTGAAATTAGCCTGATAAAGACACTTTTGCTGGCCAAAGCACTACTGGACCCTGCCAGGTCCATTCCTGCCCAGGGCATCCCATTCTGTGACTACAGCAGCCTCTGTTTAAGACCATATAAGCATTTGCTCTTATCATATTTGAAATTAGGCCTGATAAAGACACTTTTGCTGGCCAAAGCACTACTGGACCCTGCCAGGTCCATTCCTGCCCAGGGCATCCCATTCTGTGACTACAGCAGCCTCTGTTTAAGACCATATAAGCATTTGCTCTTATCATATTTGAAATTAGGCCTGATAAAGACACTTTTGCTGGCCAAAGCACTACTGGACCCTGCCAGGTCCATTCCTGCCCAGGGCATCCCATTCTGTGACTAAAGCAGCCTCTGTTTAAGACCATATAAGCATTTGCTCTTATCATATTTGAAATTAGGCCTGATAAAGACACTTTTGCTGGCCAAAGCACTACTGGACCCTGCCAGGTCGATTCCTGCCCGGGGCATCCCATTCTGTGACTACAGCAGCCTCTGTTTAAGACCATATAAGCATTTGCTCTTATCATATTTGAAATTAGCCTGATAAAGACACTTTTGCTGGCCAAAGCACTACTGGACCCTGCCAGGTCCATTCCTGCCCAGGGCATCCCATTCTGTGACTAAAGCAGCCTCTGTTTAAGACCATATAAGCATTTGCTCTTATCATATTTGAAATTAGGCCTGATAAAGACACTTTTGCTGGCCAAAGCACTACTGGACCCTGCCAGGTCCATTCCTGCCCAGGGCATCCCATTCTGTGACTACAGCAGCCTCTGTTTAAGACCATATAAGCATTTGCTCTTATCATATTTGAAATTAGGCCTGATAAAGACACTTTTGCTGGCCAAAGCACTACTGGACCCTGCCAGGTCCATTCCTGCCCAGGGCATCCCATTCTGTGACTAAAGCAGCCTCTGTTTAAGACCATATAAGCATTTGCTCTTATCATATTTGAAATTAGGCCTGATAAAGACACTTTTGCTGGCCAAAGCACTACTGGACCCTGCCAGGTCGATTCCTGTTGGGGCATCCCATTCTGTGACTACAGCAGCCTCTGTTTAAGACCATATAAGCATTTGCTCTTATCATATTTGAAATTAGCCTGATAAAGACACTTTTGCTGGCCAAAGCACTACTGGACCCTGCCAGGTCCATTCCTGCCCAGGGCATCCCATTCTGTGACTAAAGCAGCCTCTGTTTAAGACCATATAAGCATTTGCTCTTACCATATTTGAAATTAGGCCTGATAAAGACACTTTTGCTGGCCAAAGCACTACTGGACCCTGCCAGGTCCATTCCTGCCCGGGGCATCCCATTCTGTGACTACAGCAGCCTCTGTTTAAGACCATATAAGCATTTGCTCTTATCATATTTGAAATTAGCCTGATAAAGACACTTTTGCTGGCCAAAGCACTACTGGACCCTGCCAGGTCCATTCCTGCCCAGGGCATCCCATTCTGTGACTAAAGCAGCCTCTGTTTAAGACCATATAAGCATTTGCTCTTATCATATTTGAAATTAGGCCTGATAAAGACACTTTTGCTGGCCAAAGCACTACTGGACCCTGCCAGGTCCATTCCTGCCCAGGGCATCCCATTCTGTGACTACAGCAGCCTCTGTTTAAGACCATATAAGCATTTGCTCTTATCATATTTGAAATTAGGCCTGATAAAGACACTTTTGCTGGCCAAAGCACTACTGGACCCTGCCAGGTCCATTCCTGCCCAGGGCATCCCATTCTGTGACTAAAGCAGCCTCTGTTTAAGACCATATAAGCATTTGCTCTTATCATATTTGAAATTAGGCCTGATAAAGACACTTTTGCTGGCCAAAGCACTACTGGACCCTGCCAGGTCGATTCCTGTTGGGGCATCCCATTCTGTGACTACAGCAGCCTCTGTTTAAGACCATATAAGCATTTGCTCTTATCATATTTGAAATTAGCCTGATAAAGACACTTTTGCTGGCCAAAGCACTACTGGACCCTGCCAGGTCCATTCCTGCCCAGGGCATCCCATTCTGTGACTAAAGCAGCCTCTGTTTAAGACCATATAAGCATTTGCTCTTATCATATTTGAAATTAGGCCTGATAAAGACACTTTTGCTGGCCAAAGCACTACTGGACCCTGCCAGGTCGATTCCTGCCCGGGGCATCCCATTCTGTGACTACAGCAGCCTCTGTTTAAGACCATATAAGCATTTGCTCTTATCATATTTGAAATTAGCCTGATAAAGACACTTTTGCTGGCCAAAGCACTACTGGACCCTGCCAGGTCCATTCCTGCCCAGGGCATCCCATTCTGTGACTAAAGCAGCCTCTGTTTAAGACCATATAAGCATTTGTTCTTATCATATTTGAAATTAGGCCTGATAAAGACACTTTTGCTGGCCAAAGCACTACTGGACCCTGCCAGGTCCATTCCTGCCCAGGGCATCCCATTCTGTGACTACAGCAGCCTCTGTTTAAGACCATATAAGCATTTGCTCTTATCATATTTGAAATTAGCCTGATAAAGACACTTTTGCTGGCCAAAGCACTACTGGACCCTGCCAGGTCGATTCCTGTTGGGGCATCCCATTCTGTGACTAAAGCAGCCTCTGTTTAAGACCATATAAGCATTTGCTCTTATCATATTTGAAATTAGGCCTGATAAAGACACTTTTGCTGGCCAAAGCACTACTGGACCCTGCCAGGTCCATTCCTGCCCGGGGCATCCCATTCTGTGACTACAGCAGCCTCTGTTTAAGACCATATAAGCATTTGCTCTTATCATATTTGAAATTAGGCCTGATAAAGACACTTTTGCTGGCCAAAGCACTACTGGACCCTGCCAGGTCCATTCCTGCCCGGGGCATCCCATTCTGTGACTACAGCAGCCTCTGTTTAAGACCATATAAGCATTTGCTCTTATCATATTTGAAATTAGCCTGATAAAGACACTTTTGCTGGCCAAAGCACTACTGGACCCTGCCAGGTCCATTCCTGCCCAGGGCATCCCATTCTGTGACTAAAGCAGCCTCTGTTTAAGACCATATAAGCATTTGCTCTTATCATATTTGAAATTAGGCCTGATAAAGACACTTTTGCTGGCCAAAGCACTACTGGACCCTGCCAGGTCCATTCCTGCCCGGGGCATCCCATTCTGTGACTAAAGCAGCCTCTGTTTAAGACCATATAAGCATTTGCTCTTATCATATTTGAAATTAGGCCTGATAAAGACACTTTTGCTGGCCAAAGCACTACTGGACCCTGCCAGGTCGATTCCTGTTGGGGCATCCCATTCTGTGACTACAGCAGCCTCTGTTTAAGACCATATAAGCATTTGCTCTTATCATATTTGAAATTAGCCTGATAAAGACACTTTTGCTGGCCAAAGCACTACTGGACCCTGCCAGGTCCATTCCTGCCCAGGGCATCCCATTCTGTGACTAAAGCAGCCTCTGTTTAAGACCATATAAGCATTTGCTCTTATCATATTTGAAATTAGGCCTGATAAAGACACTTTTGCTGGCCAAAGCACTACTGGACCCTGCCAGGTCGATTCCTGCCCGGGGCATCCCATTCTGTGACTACAGCAGCCTCTGTTTAAGACCATATAAGCATTTGCTCTTATCATATTTGAAATTAGGCCTGATAAAGACACTTTTGCTGGCCAAAGCACTACTGGACCCTGCCAGGTCGATTCCTGCCCGGGGCATCCCATTCTGTGACTACAGCAGCCTCTGTTTAAGACCATATAAGCATTTGCTCTTATCATATTTGAAATTAGCCTGATAAAGACACTTTTGCTGGCCAAAGCACTACTGGACCCTGCCAGGTCCATTCCTGCCCAGGGCATCCCATTCTGTGACTAAAGCAGCCTCTGTTTAAGACCATATAAGCATTTGCTCTTATCATATTTGAAATTAGGCCTGATAAAGACACTTTTGCTGGCCAAAGCACTACTGGACCCTGCCAGGTCGATTCCTGTTGGGGCATCCCATTCTGTGACTACAGCTGCCTCTGTTTAAGACCATATAAGCATTTGCTCTTATCATATTTGAAATTAGCCTGATAAAGACACTTTTGCTGGCCAAAGCACTACTGGACCCTGCCAGGTCGATTCCTGCCCGGGGCATCCCATTCTGTGACTACAGCAGCCTCTGTTTAAGACCATATAAGCATTTGCTCTTATCATATTTGAAATTAGGCCTGATAAAGACACTTTTGCTGGCCAAAGCACTACTGGACCCTGCCAGGTCGATTCCTGCCCGGGGCATCCCATTCTGTGACTACAGCAGCCTCTGTTTAAGACCATATAAGCATTTGCTCTTATCATATTTGAAATTAGCCTGATAAAGACACTTTTGCTGGCCAAAGCACTACTGGACCCTGCCAGGTCCATTCCTGCCCAGGGCATCCCATTCTGTGACTAAAGCAGCCTCTGTTTAAGACCATATAAGCATTTGCTCTTATCATATTTGAAATTAGGCCTGATAAAGACACTTTTGCTGGCCAAAGCACTACTGGACCCTGCCAGGTCGATTCCTGTTGGGGCATCCCATTCTGTGACTACAGCTGCCTCTGTTTAAGACCATATAAGCATTTGCTCTTATCATATTTGAAATTAGCCTGATAAAGACACTTTTGCTGGCCAAAGCACTACTGGACCCTGCCAGGTCGATTCCTGTTGGGGCATCCCATTCTGTGACTAAAGCAGCCTCTGTTTAAGACCATATAAGCATTTGCTCTTATCATATTTGAAATTAGGCCTGATAAAGACACTTTTGCTGGCCAAAGCACTACTGGACCCTGCCAGGTCCATTCCTGCCCGGGGCATCCCATTCTGTGACTACAGCAGCCTCTGTTTAAGACCATATAAGCATTTGCTCTTATCATATTTGAAATTAGGCCTGATAAAGACACTTTTGCTGGCCAAAGCACTACTGGACCCTGCCAGGTCCATTCCTGCCCGGGGCATCCCATTCTGTGACTACAGCAGCCTCTGTTTAAGACCATATAAGCATTTGCTCTTATCATATTTGAAATTAGCCTGATAAAGACACTTTTGCTGGCCAAAGCACTACTGGACCCTGCCAGGTCCATTCCTGCCCAGGGCATCCCATTCTGTGACTAAAGCAGCCTCTGTTTAAGACCATATAAGCATTTGCTCTTATCATATTTGAAATTAGGCCTGATAAAGACACTTTTGCTGGCCAAAGCACTACTGGACCCTACCAGGTCCATTCCTGCCCGGGGCATCCCATTCTGTGACTAAAGCAGCCTCTGTTTAAGACCATATAAGCATTTGCTCTTATCATATTTGAAATTAGGCCTGATAAAGACACTTTTGCTGGCCAAAGCACTACTGGACCCTGCCAGGTCGATTCCTGTTGGGGCATCCCATTCTGTGACTACAGCAGCCTCTGTTTAAGACCATATAAGCATTTGCTCTTATCATATTTGAAATTAGCCTGATAAAGACACTTTTGCTGGCCAAAGCACTACTGGACCCTGCCAGGTCCATTCCTGCCCAGGGCATCCCATTCTGTGACTAAAGCAGCCTCTGTTTAAGACCATATAAGCATTTGCTCTTATCATATTTGAAATTAGGCCTGATAAAGACACTTTTGCTGGCCAAAGCACTACTGGACCCTGCCAGGTCGATTCCTGCCCGGGGCATCCCATTCTGTGACTACAGCAGCCTCTGTTTAAGACCATATAAGCATTTGCTCTTATCATATTTGAAATTAGGCCTGATAAAGACACTTTTGCTGGCCAAAGCACTACTGGACCCTGCCAGGTCGATTCCTGCCCGGGGCATCCCATTCTGTGACTACAGCAGCCTCTGTTTAAGACCATATAAGCATTTGCTCTTATCATATTTGAAATTAGCCTGATAAAGACACTTTTGCTGGCCAAAGCACTACTGGACCCTGCCAGGTCCATTCCTGCCCAGGGCATCCCATTCTGTGACTAAAGCAGCCTCTGTTTAAGACCATATAAGCATTTGCTCTTATTATATTTATATTATAAGACACTTTTGCTGGGCATAGGCTTACTGCTGCCTGCCAGGTGCACTTCTGTTGAGGCATCCCATTCTGTAACATAGCATACCCCTCTTTATTTACACTAAGCAGCTCTCTTATTTACACTAAGCAGGCCTGTTGGAGGCTGAGTGTTACTGCTCACTTTTGGTGTGCATTATATTCTGTTTCATATAGACCCACCGCTGCCCGGGGTTTTTTTAAATATCACCTACTACCACGCCAGTTAGACTATGTCGGGCAGACAAGTGCCTGGAAGTGAAAAGAGGAGTGTCAGAGGCCAAGATTCCGCAGGCAGAGCTCGCATCAGACTGGGGGCCAGTAGCAGCAGGAGTCACGCTGAGAGACCTAATCTGCCAGTATCTGCTAGCGGTCGGGTCTCCACCAGTAACGCATCTGCCGTGGTAGATTGGTTGACGCGCTCATCAACAACATCATCACAACTTACGTCTGAGACCCCCAGTCTAGGGTCGGTAGGTTCCTCTGACACAACCCTGAGTTGGCATGCCCCGAGAGCAGTCCCTGTCCTCCCATTGCCTCTGGCCTACGTCGTTCCCTCCCCCAGCGACGTATCCTATGCTTTGGGTTCAGCTCCACTCTTTAGTGAGGAGGACCATCAGATAGAGGACAGTCAGCAGCTACTGCCCAGCCAAGAAATGGAGGTGGCTTCTTTAGCTAGGCAGACAAATAGTGATGTGGACAGTGTCGTGGGTGCTGCGAGCGTTCCAGCTCCTGCGCCAGACACTGTTGACGAATCCACGAACATCAGTGACGTACAGCCACAACTCGGTGATGATGATGATGATGACGATGAAGCCGATCGCACTTGGGAGCCGGGTGATGAAGGGGCTTCATCGTCATCATCAGGAGAAGAGGGGTGCAGGTTGCCCCGGAGTCAGCAGCTGAGGCAGCAAGGTGGTAGCAGTCAGCATGGGGGCACAATTCCAAAGGCTGGAGCCGGCCGGGGCCGGGGTAGAGCACCTGCTGTGCGGCAGTCTACCTTATCGGGAGGTAGTGGAGCAGGGGTTCCTGGAGTTGGCAACAGCAGCAGTGAATCAGTGAGGCCAGGGGGTGGGAAAAGTAGCTACTCGGCAGTGTGGCAGTTTTTCCTGAGGCATCCGCAGGAGGGTAACATGGCCACATGCAAGATATGTAGGCAAAAGGTGAAGCGTGGCCAGGGTCCAAATGTTGGCACCACGGCCCTGCGTCAACATATGATGCGTCACCATAAAACGACCTGGGAGAACCGAGGCTCCCAAGGGGTGGTCCTGTCTGCTTCCTCACCAAGTGAGCTCCCAATTTCTGCCAGCCAAGGCTCCAGCACCTCAGCCGAAGGCAGCTGTGCGTCATACCCATCCTCTGTCGCTCCTGCTCCTCCTCCTCCAAGTCATGCATCCCGCCAGCAATCCATCAGCGAAGCCATGTCCAAGAGACAGCAGTATGCGCCCACTCATCCTACGGCGCAGAAGCTGAATGTGCTCCTGTCCAAGTTGCTGGTGCTGCAGTCGCTCCCTTTTCAGGTGGTGGAATCTGCACCTTTCAGAGAACTGATGGCTTGTGCCGAGCCGAGGTGGAGAGTCCCAAGCCGTCATTTCTTTGCCAAGAAGGCAGTACCAGCGCTGCACACTTTTGTTGAACAGAAGGTGGGCCAGTCCTTGAGCCTGTCGGTGTGTAGCAAAATACATGGCAGCGCCGACATCTGGAGCTGTAACTACGGTCAGGGGCAGTACATGTCGTTTACGGCCCACTGGGTGAATGTGGTCCCTTTGCAGCAGCAACTTGGACAGGTCACGCCGCTTCGGCCTCCGCGCTCTCTGCCCATTGGGCCTGTGACACTGTGCGACTCGGCCTCCTCATCCTCCGCCATCTCCTCACCCTCCACTGTAGGCTCAAGTCTCAGTGCCCCTCCAGTCTACCATGTGTGCAGGGCACGGAGGTGTCACGCAGTGCTTCACATGGTTTGTCTTGGCGAACGGAGTCACACAGGGGAGGAACTGCTTAAATGTATTCATCAGGAAATCCAAACATGGCTTACTCCGAGAAAACGTAAAATGGGAATCATGGTTACCGACAATGGGAAGAACATTTTGTCTGCGCTGCGCCAAGGAAGCCTGACCCATGCCCCCTGCATGGCTCACGTCTTCAATCTGGTTGTCAAGCGGTTTCTGAAGTGTTCCCCCCATCTGCAGGACATCCTAACAACTTCACTGAAACTTTGCATGCACTTCAGCCACTCCTACACCGCCAAACACACCCTTCTTGAGCTACAGCGTCAGAATGGTATCCCCCAACATAGTCTGATTTGCGATGTTTCCACCCGTTGGAATTCCACCCTTCACATGTTGGACCGATTATATGAACAGAGAAAAGCCATCACGGATTTCCTGATGATCCAAGCAGATAGGGGGACTCCCCTGTGTAACTTCAATGTCAACCAGTGGCAGCTCATACGTGACACCTGCCGTTTGCTCAGGCCCTTTGAGGAAGCCACTTTATTTGTCAGTCGGCAGGATTACGGGATGAACGACGTGATTCCACTGCTTCATGTACTACAGCACATGTTGGAAACCATGGCTGGTCAGGGCACTGGAGACATGGCGTTTACATCTTACGGCCACATGAACCCCGTTGGAGCTGAACTGGAGGAGGAGGAGGAGGAAGAGGAGGAGGAGGAGTTGCCCAGCGAAACACAGTTTAGGCTTGGCGAAATGGCTGGTTTATCTAGTCAGCGGACAGGAGAGGAGGAGCAGGAGCAGCCAGAGGAGCTAGAGGTTTTTGAGGAAGGAGAGACAGAGGACCCGGGCACACCGTGGCAGTATGCAGTGGAGATGGAGACAGGTAGTCCATCCGAGTCACTTGCGCAAATGGCACGAAGCATGCTCACATGCTTGCGTAGTGACCCCAGAATTGTTTCCATCTGTCGGCGGGATGACTTCTGGCTGTCCACCTTATTGGACCCTCGCTTCCGGCACAAAATGGGGGCATTTTTTAAACCCACCGAGAGGGAGGACAAACTCAACTACTACAAAGACATTCTACGTAGGCAGTTGGCCGATGCCTATCTGCGCCATGGTCCATACTCTCGCAGGTCTGACTCGAGGGGACCTCTGCGCTCACCTTCCACTGCCATGGCCGCTGGGGGGGTTGGCAGCAGCAGCAGCAGAAGCTCCATCAGCAGCAGCAGCCTCAGTCTTCAGTCGCTAATGAGTAGCTTTCTACACCCGCATAGTGAGGCTACTCATGAGCAGCAGGAAGACCTGGAGCAGGACCTGAACCAGCAGGTCATGTCATACTTTGACATGACCATGCCAACACACCTTGAGGATCCGCTGGACTTCTGGGCAGCCAAACTTGATTTGTGGCCGCAACTAGCAGAGTTTGCCCTGGAAAAGCTGTCCTGCCCGGCAAGTAGCGTGCCATCTGAGCGGGTGTTTAGTGCGGCGGGGGCCATAGTTACGGCGAGGAGAACTCGTCTGTCAACTAAAAATGTGGAGAGACTCACCTTTGTCAAAATGAATCAGGGATGGATCAGCCAGGATTTCCACCCACCAATGCCTGATGCATGCGACTAGATTCAGCATGGTGCCACGTTTTACACTTTCCAAATGGTGCAAAACATATTTATGTCTTTAGGCCATTTTTTGGGCTCCTGCTGCTGCTGCTGCCAACTCCTGCCAACTCCAGGGTGTGATTCATCCAATTTTTGGGCTCCTGAGGCCAACTCCAGTGTATATTTGGGCTCCTGCTGCTGCTGCTGCCAACTTCTGCCAACTCCAGGGTGTGATTCATCCAATTTTTGGGCTCCTGAGGCCAACTCCAGTGTATATTTGGGCTCCTGCTGCTGCTGCTGTCAACTCCTGCCAACTCCAGGGTGTGATTCATCCAATTTTTGGGCTCCTGAGGCCAACTCCAGTGTATATTTGGGCTCCTGCTGCTGCTGCTGCCAACTTCTGCCAACTCCAGGGTGTGATTCATCCAATTTTTGGGCTCCTGAGGCCAACTCCAGTGTATATTTGGGCTCCTGCTGCTGCTGCTGCCAACTTCTGCCAACTCCAGGGTGTGATTCATCCAATTTTTGGGCTCCTGAGGCCAACTCCAGTGTATATTTGGGCTCCTGCTGCTGCTACTGTCAACTCCTGCCAACTCCAGGGTGTGATTCATCCAATTTTTGGGCTCCTGAGGCCAACTCCAGTGTATATTTGGGCTCCTGCTGCTGCTGCTGCCAACTTCTGCCAACTCCAGGGTGTGATTCATCCAATTTTTGGGCTCCTGAGGCCAACTCCAGTGTATATTTGGGCTCCTGCTGCTGCTACTGTCAACTCCTGCCAACTCCAGGGTGTGATTCATCCAATTTTTGGGCTCCTGAGGCCAACTCCAGTGTATATTTGGGCTCCTGCTGCTGCTGCTGCCAACTTCTGCCAACTCCAGGGTGTGATTCATCCAATTTTTGGGCTCCTGAGGCCAACTCCAGTGTATATTTGGGCTCCTGCTGCTGCTACTGTCAACTCCTGCCAACTCCAGGGTGTGATTCATCCAATTTTTGGGCTCCTGAGGCCAACTCCAGTGTATATTTGGGCTCCTGCTGCTGCTGCTGCCAACTTCTGCCAACTCCAGGGTGTGATTCATCCAATTTTTGGGCTCCTGAAGCCAACTCCAGTGTATATTTGGGCTCCTGCTGCTGCTGCTGCCAACTTCTGCCAACTCCAGGGTGTGATTCATCCAATTTTTGGGCTCCTGAGGCCAACTCCAGTGTATATTTGGGCTCCTGCTGCTGCTGCTGCCAACTTCTGCCAACTCCAGGGTGTGATTCATCCAATTTTTGGGCTCCTGAAGCCAACTCCAGTGTATATTTGGGCTCCTGCTGCTGCTGGTGTCAACTCCTGCCAACTCCAGGGTGTGATTCATCCAATTTTTGGGCTCCTGAAGCCAACTCCAGTGTATATTTGGGCTCCTGCTGCTGCTACTGTCAACTCCTGCCAACTCCAGGGTGTGATTCATCCAATTTTTGGGCTCCTGAGGCCAACTCCAGTGTATATTTGGGCTCCTGCTGCTGCTGCTGCCAACTTCTGCCAACTCCAGGGTGTGATTCATCCAATTTTTGGGCTCCTGAGGCCAACTCCAGTGTATATTTGGGCTCCTGCTGCTGCTACTGTCAACTCCTGCCAACTCCAGGGTGTGATTCATCCAATTTTTGGGCTCCTGAGGCCAACTCCAGTGTATATTTGGGCTCCTGCTGCTGCTGCTGCCAACTTCTGCCAACTCCAGGGTGTGATTCATCCAATTTTTGGGCTCCTGAGGCCAACTCCAGTGTATATTTGGGCTCCTGCTGCTGCCAACTTCTGCCAACTCCAGGGTGTGATTCATCCAATTTTTGGGCTCCTGAGGCCAACTCCAGTGTATATTTGGGCTCCTGCTGCTGCTACTGTCAACTCCTGCCAACTCCAGGGTGTGATTCATCCAATTTTTGGGCTCCTGAGGCCAACTCCAGTGTATATTTGGGCTCCTGCTGCTGCTGCTGCCAACTTCTGCCAACTCCAGGGTGTGATTCATCCAATTTTTGGGCTCCTGAAGCCAACTCCAGTGTATATTTGGGCTCCTGCTGCTGCTGCTGCCAACTTCTGCCAACTCCAGGGTGTGATTCATCCAATTTTTGGGCTCCTGAGGCCAACTCCAGTGTATATTTGGGCTCCTGCTGCTGCTGCTGCCAACTTCTGCCAACTCCAGGGTGTGATTCATCCAATTTTTGGGCTCCTGAAGCCAACTCCAGTGTATATTTGGGCTCCTGCTGCTGCTGGTGTCAACTCCTGCCAACTCCAGGGTGTGATTCATCCAATTTTTGGGCTCCTGAAGCCAACTCCAGTGTATATTTGGGCTCCTGCTGCTGCTACTGTCAACTCCTGCCAACTCCAGGGTGTGATTCATCCAATTTTTGGGCTCCTGAGGCCAACTCCAGTGTATATTTGGGCTCCTGCTGCTGCTGCTGCCAACTTCTGCCAACTCCAGGGTGTGATTCATCCAATTTTTGGGCTCCTGAGGCCAACTCCAGTGTATATTTGGGCTCCTGCTGCTGCTACTGTCAACTCCTGCCAACTCCAGGGTGTGATTCATCCAATTTTTGGGCTCCTGAGGCCAACTCCAGTGTATATTTGGGCTCCTGCTGCTGCTGCTGCCAACTTCTGCCAACTCCAGGGTGTGATTCATCCAATTTTTGGGCTCCTGAGGCCAACTCCAGTGTATATTTGGGCTCCTGCTGCTGCTGCTGCCAACTTCTGCCAACTCCAGGGTGTGATTCATCCAATTTTTGGGCTCCTGAGGCCAACTCCAGTGTATATTTGGGCTCCTGCTGCTGCTACTGTCAACTCCTGCCAACTCCAGGGTGTGATTCATCCAATTTTTGGGCTCCTGAGGCCAACTCCAGTGTATATTTGGGCTCCTGCTGCTGCTGCTGCCAACTTCTGCCAACTCCAGGGTGTGATTCATCCAATTTTTGGGCTCCTGAGGCCAACTCCAGTGTATATTTGGGCTCCTGCTGCTGCTACTGTCAACTCCTGCCAACTCCAGGGTGTGATTCATCCAATTTTTGGGCTCCTGAGGCCAACTCCAGTGTATATTTGGGCTCCTGCTGCTGCTGCTGCCAACTTCTGCCAACTCCAGGGTGTGATTCATCCAATTTTTGGGCTCCTGAAGCCAACTCCAGTGTATATTTGGGCTCCTGCTGCTGCTGGTGTCAACTCCTGCCAACTCCAGGGTGTGATTCATCCAATTTTTGGGCTCCTGAAGCCAACTCCAGTGTATATTTGGGCTCCTGCTGCTGCTACTGTCAACTCCTGCCAACTCCAGGGTGTGATTCATCCAATTTTTGGGCTCCTGAGGCCAACTCCAGTGTATATTTGGGCTCCTGCTGCTGCTGCTGCCAACTTCTGCCAACTCCAGGGTGTGATTCATCCAATTTTTGGGCTCCTGAGGCCAACTCCAGTGTATATTTGGGCTCCTGCTGCTGCTACTGTCAACTCCTGCCAACTCCAGGGTGTGATTCATCCAATTTTTGGGCTCCTGAGGCCAACTCCAGTGTATATTTGGGCTCCTGCTGCTGCTGCTGCCAACTTCTGCCAACTCCAGGGTGTGATTCATCCAATTTTTGGGCTCCTGAGGCCAACTCCAGTGTATATTTGGGCTCCTGCTGCTGCTACTGTCAACTCCTGCCAACTCCAGGGTGTGATTCATCCAATTTTTGGGCTCCTGAGGCCAACTCCAGTGTAAATTTGGGCTCCTGCTGCTGCTACTGTCAACTCCTGCCAACTCCAGGGTGTGATTCATCCAATTTTTGGGCTCCTGAAGCCAACTCCAGTGTATATTTGGGCTCCTGCTGCTGCTGCTGCTGCCAACTTCTGCCAACTCCAGGGTGTGATTCATCCAATTTTTGGGCTCCTGAGGCCAACTCCAGTGTATATTTGGGCTCCTTCTGCCCCTCATAGTGATGCCACTTCAACTCTCTGCAATTGTGCCGCTCTGCGATTCTATTAGCGATGCCTCTGATCTGCATGTGATATTTCTTCAAAGTATTATTTAACTAACCCAGCACGCATCCTGTGCGTGTTACAGCAAGGCTGAATGGTTTACAACCCTATTGAGGCTGTAGGAGGCTCAGAAATAGCCGTTTTTAATAGCGATTCGTCGCGAATTTATTCGGGTCGAAACGATTTTTGTCGGAAAATTCGGCGAATCAGTCGAATCGAATTTTTCAAAAGTTCGCTCATCTCTATCAATAATAACAATTAGAAAGACACTAATGCACTTGAAACAAGTCCACTATATAAAATATACTCTAGCTCACAAATATAACACCTAAAAGGACAGGAACACATTATATTATTTCATGCACTTTGTATCATCAAAGTATTATCCCAGCTGGTCTTCTATGCCTTTTTCCTGGAGGCTCTTGGGACCCTTATTTCCCTGTACCAGTACTTTAGAGGACTCTAGAACTGCTTTAAGTCTTGGTTCATTTTTGTATGTTTATTTTACTTCAAATTTGCTTTTAGCCATGGTAGTGATTATTAGAGCTCGTTGCTATACCTGACATGTCATTGTTTGCATTTTGTTTAGACTTTTCTTGTATGCCAGAAGGATTTTCTCAAAGTGCTAAGCATATATTTTATTATTTTTTTTATTTCTTATGTTAACAAGAAGCAGTTTTTATATATGGAAACAGGACAGGAAAGTGGACTGTGCCTTTAAAGTGGACCAAAACATCTAAAACACTATAGGGCTGGTGTAAAAGCTTGCCTTGAGGATACACCAGAATGGCCAAGTGTGTGAACCCCCCCTCAATCTGGCAATCCCACAAAGCATGTGCAGGCCCCTGGCAGCATCCATGCTCTATACAATTATAGTACCAGGTAAACTTAAATGGTTGTTGGTGGGTGCACACAACCAGAGGGAATGGACATGTTGTTAGGTGCAGCAGTAATGATGTGCAGCAGTAATGATGTGCCATGGGATCACTGAGGTTAGCACAGTGAACCTTCCAGGGGGGCTGACAAAACCCTGTGAGGTGCCCCTGCTGCGTTGGCAACTTGCTCCTCCTCCTCGGCCTCTTCACCATCACTGAGGCCTCAGAGTCAGCTGGGAACCTCGCCAGTAGTGCCTCCACCAGCATGCGTTTATACTAGCTAATTGTTTGATCCTGCTCCAGTGCTGGAATCAAGGAGGTGATGTTATCCTTATAGCAGGAATCCAACAGGGTGGTCACCCAGTACTTGGCGATGGTGATTATACAGGCAACTCTGCAGTCATTCCACAGGCACTGGAGCGCATGTGTGCGAGGCTTCCCTGAGTCAAGGAGAAGCTGTCCTCAGCATCAGGTGTCTCCTCCTCCTGATCCTCACTCCAGTGATGCCCATGAGCTCCATTGGGTGCCACCCTGCTGTGAGAGAAAGTCCTCTTTCTCCTTCCCCTCTGAAACCTCTGACTTCTCCAAAACTGTCTACTGGCTGGGCAGTGGAGTATGTGGCCGCTGTCTGCCAGAGCAACCCACCCCACAAGCCCAAGGCTGCTACAAGGTTATGTCTATTGCTGCACACCACCTTGTCAGGCTTCAGATGCAATGGCAGCAGCCACTCATATTGTCTGCTCTTAAATTTGCTAAGTTAAGCACTGACCCGAACTTGAGCCAGGTCCGATCAACCCGATCAAATATGTATCAAAAGGATACATATTACATTACAGAAGATTTCATGAGATGTTGGATGGGGTGTGTAACTTGTGAATGGCAAAGCAATCAATTTATGGAATTGGCTGTCTAACTACGGAGATGTCTTTTGTCATTTTTAAATTCTGCTACAGAAATGAAGAAGACTGATTATCTTGATCTGCAAAGTGACAGTTCCAGGTGGAAAGCATTGATAGGACTATGGTAATGATAAGAGAGCCTTTAGTTACATGCAGGTACTAAGTGTGCTGTGACTGCTATCCGCCAAGATAGTAAGACATGAAAGTGGTCAAGCCTGAATGTTTCAGAGAAGCACAGATGAATTACTGGATTGACTCAGGAAGCAATGCAAGAGAATGTTATAATTCATCATATTATGAGTAACATAAAATATATCTGTGTATTATTGCACTTAGGGCCTTATTTATCACGGGCTAGCGCCAGGTAGTGTCTGACGAGCGCCAGGTACCGCCAGCTATCGGCGGCTACCGACTCAAGTACGCCCGGCGGCGGTCACAATGACGCATTTATCAAGCAAAATGAGGCTAGCGCCGGCGAGAGCGACGGCTAGCGCGGCATTCATCATGAAGCCGCCTGGACCGAACAGCGCCGCTGCAAATTCCTTCACAGCGCCAGGTATGAGCTGTCGCTCCCTGGCGATGTCCAATGCATTTCAATGGAGCAATCTATAATTAATAATAATTAATTGGTATTCTTTTTTTTTTTTTTTTTTTTAATGTCAAAAATTCGGAGACCACTTCTGCAATGTTAGGATTTATTTTTAAGTAAAAAAAATTAAAAAAAAAATTTGTGCAGAATTGATCTAACAGGTCTGATATTAATGTATTCATATTACAAAATGATTCTAAAAACATGTATAATGTTACAATCAAAAAATATGGTTGTTTAGGGGTTAAAAACTAGTTAACACCCATCGCCGCCAGCGCTCTGGGGTTTAAACAAGGAATGGACAGCGACAGCAAATTCGGAGCGTGATTTGTTAATGAATATGAAGCTAGCCGTTCGCTCTGGCCATTCGTTGTCAGGCGCTCACATACAACGCTGAACCTGTGAAACAGCGACCCCTAAGCCCATATTTAACATTACCACACACCGACTGAGTCGCTGTCAACAAGCTAACGCCGGCCAAGCACAGCGAATACTGGCTGGCGCTGAAAAAATCATGCTACAGTCGCTCATCTGGCGCTACCTGGCGCTATTAATGAATCGGCCTCCCCGTGCATAATTGCTTTCCAGGTTATCTTACTAAATGATAACTCTGCCACAAACTGTCACAGGTGGAAGCTGAAAGCAGCTTTGTATATGTCACCTTGCTTCACCTTTCCCGGAGGCTTGTCTGGTTGTGTGGCTAAATTAATTGTAGGTGTAGCTCATTTATTAATCCCCACCCATGCATTCATTTTGGTAATATTCAGATCAGTTAGAGCAATGTCAGTTTCTTCCCTTGCTACATTTGCATTACTGTTACTTTTCACTAATATTTATTCAATTGGAAATCTACAGAAAGTGTACCATTTCTTGAAAAATTGTATTTATGTATATGCAGTATTGTATTACATTTATATTTAATTAAATTAGGAAAGTTAGGAAAAATGCAGATTTGGGGACACTTGTTCTAGTGTTCGCTTTGGTATAACATAAAACAGCATACTCACCTTGCATTTTCCAAGGCTGATCTGTCCAGTTCTGGTTCTATAGTTCCTGGTTCTGCCCTTTAGGTATTTTTGACATAGCACACATGGCTGCTGCTTCCCCTCAGTGCTTTCAACATAATTGCAACCTTTGTGACCTGCCAGTCTACTTGAAATTTTGTGACCCTCTGTTGAGAGGCATTTTTTCATCATTTTGTGCTACGTTTAACTGTGATTTATATATTTTTGCAACAGAGTTTAGGCTTTTTATTATTTGTAATTGTCCTACTGTTTTTTTCAAATAGTTTTGAGTAAAAAAACAAAAATAAATATTTTTTTTAGAAAATTGTCTCCTTTATTTTAAATAAAACATTTATTTTATTAAAGAAATCCTTATTGCATGTGAAAGCCCTATTTCTCCCTTCACAGAGTGGACCCCATCTTTGGGGGAATTTTAGGGGTTAAAAATCCCAACTAAATGATGTCCCCCCCACCCAGAATAACCAGCCGAGGAACAGGGCACAATGGCCAGCCTGGGTGGCCCCCGCCCTTCTAGCTACAAGCCCAAAAAGCCTAAAGGGCTCTTGGCCCTTCTGCCCCCCCTTGGCTTTAGGAAGGCAGGTAATGGGGGGCTGGGGGTTAATGGCAAGTTACCCATTAGCCGCAGATAACTTGCCAGCCCCTAAGCCCTGTGAGCTGGTATAGGGGTCTCATGGATGCCTTACCATTTCACAAGGGGTTAAATGTACACATACACAATATATATATATATATATATATATATATATATATATATATATAGTTTCAACCAGTAATAACCATCCGTTTGGGCTACGGATAAGAAATGTGGGCAGCACCAGTGAATATTTCTATAGGTGCACTGCTCTGTGGGTTAATACCCAAAAAAACAAATGTATTAGTTTGGGGTAACCTCTACACCCCCTGCCAAAAAGCCCAACAGAGACTCACTATTGCACTCAAACAATCAATTTATAAATCCATTTTATTGTAGCATATTGTTTAAAACCAATTTAAAAACAATTTTACTGAACCATATGCATGGTAAGCCACCAGGGGGCTCCCTCATCAACAATACAATCTCATATACATATAAGTAATTTCAAAGTGATTCTGTGCTAATCTATCAATAAATTCATATATATACAACTATACTAAAACTTAATATACAATTCACAATTAATATCCTCACCCTAATAAAGTGCCAGTGCTTCCATCACAAATAGAACCTTGTGCAAAATATTTAAGCCCATTCAGAGAGCGAGGGCACACAGACAACACACAACAAACAAGTGCTTACTGTTAGTATGGTGTCAGGAAGGCCCCCCTCAGGCGCAGACCAACGCGTTTCGAGCCCCCTATGGGCTCTTGCTCACGGTCAGTATGTGTGTGAGCAAGAGCCCATAGGGGGCTCGAAACGCGTTGGTCTGCGCCTGAGGGGGGCCTTCCTGTCATCATACTAACAGTAAGCACTTGTTTGTTGTGTGTTGTCTGTGTGCCCTTGCTCTCTGTGAATGGGCTTAAATATTTTGCACAAGGTTCTATTTGTGATGGAAGCACTGGCACTTTATTAGGGTGAGGATATTAATTGTGAATTGTATATTAAGTTTTAGTATAGTTGTATATATATGAATTTATTGATAGATTAGCACAGAATCACTTTGAAATTACTTATATGTATATGAGATTGTATTGTTGATGAGGGAGTGCGCCCCCTGGTGGCTTACCATGCATATGGTTCAGTAAAATTGTTTTTAAATTGGTTTTGAACTATATGCTACAATAAAATGGATTTATAAATTGATTGTTTGAGTGCAATAGTGAGTCTCTGTTGGGCTTTTTGGCAGGGGGTGTAGAGGTTACCCCAAACTAATATATATATATATATATATATATATTTTTTTTAATTCTTACCTCCCATCCATCTCCAATTGTGTTCCTCACCAATCACTCTGGCTCCTACTCTCCTGCGGCGGGAAGCCTTTTATACCTGGGGTGACAGAACATAAGGAGTTTATTAACAAAATTACATAAGGTCCCCCTCCTTTGGGGGCACAACATTTTTTGGGGAATTTTAAGGGTTAAAAACCCCATAATAATCCCCAAAGAATGATGTGGGGTCCCTCCTACCCAGCATAACTAGCCCAGGGATCAGCTATGCAGGGCTTGTAGAGCAGGTTGCAAGGGCCAAACTTGGTGCCCCCCCTACCCTGCAGGCTACAAACCCTCAAAGCCTAAATGGCACTGGGCTCTTCTGCCACTAGCCGCAGGTGACTTGCCAGCCCTGAGCCTTGTGAACTGGTATAGAGGTCTCGTGGATTCCTTACCAGTTCACAAAGGGTTATATGTAAAAAATGTTATGTATTTTTTCTTTATTCACCTCCGATCCTCCACTGTACCCCGGCAATCCTGTCCCATGGGGCTAGCAGCTGGGCAACTGCCAAAGTGCTGGAGAGGGCCTATTTCATCCTCTCCTCACCATGGAAGAGACCAGGGGGCGATCGGAGGCCCTCTCAATGAAGAGAAAACCCATCGGGAGGGCGGCACTTCCACCAGATCGAGCCGCACTGTCCATTGATTGCAATTGGGGGGTGGGCCTGGCCCGCTCCTCTATTGCAATGAATGGACGACACTGTTTAAAGAAGCTAAAATTTAGGGCATCCAAGCACATTATTTTTTCTTAGTATGGTTGAAAATGAAGATAGATTGTTTCTTTTGTGGACCATTAAACACATAAATTGTAAGTTTCAGGTATGAACTATGAAGATAAACTGTGTTGTTAATCCTACATATATTCAGCTGAAGCATTGCCATAATTGTGCTCCATTAGTTACTAATGTTTGTTAATGGTGTCCTAAAAAGTGCGCAGTGACATAGCTAAAGGTGAAGCGCCACACAGGTAATGAAATTTAAAGGGGAAATGCAAAACTGCAGCCAGTTAAATGATCTTTTTGTAAGAAAGCCTACACTGTTGCCAAGCTAGCTCGACTCAAAATGTTTGTTTTAGCTAACAATAGTGCTTAAAAAAATTAATAAAAGCTTTTTTCAGTGTATGTGTGTGTTCTTTACATGTAACCATTTCTGAACTGGTATAGGGTCCTTAATCTCCTAGCCCAAGTAACCTGGTGACTTGCCATAAACCCCCACCCGCTTACCTGCACGCCCAAAGCCCAGGGCGATTCAGAAGGGGCCGTGGTCCATGTAGGCTTTATGGGCTGGTAGGCTTCAGGGCCAGGCAAGGCCACTCAGCCTCCGCACTCTAGTCTACCAGCCCCTTATAGTAATATTTTAGTTTAAGTATAATTTTCCTACATATCTCAACCCAAAAAGTTGCCTTGATCTATTACTAAATACATATCTAACATTATCTGGATAAATGTGATTCTTCTTAACAATCAGACTTATTTAATTTCTTGCGGGCTGGCTGGGATTGCTAGGATTGCAGTAAGTTTCATACTGCAAACATGGCATGGATGGCAGCATAATTTTAATGCAGAACCACAAGGAATTCCACTGGGGACACTTGAATGACATGATACAGGTCTATCTGTATATTTGCATGGCTCAAATCGCAAGTTTGCAGCGCAAACCCAAAAGGGCAAAAAATGCTTATGAAAATAATTCGAAACAGCCCAGGGAGCCCATGGCACATGCACCAACCCCCCAAAAATGGCCCAAAAAATTATAACCAACCCAGCCCATAGAAATCTATGGGATAAGGCCACGCAGTGGATGGTGTACGCCTGGTCTTATGTGACACTGTAGGGAACACAGCACTGACACTCATATACTCGCTGGCACTGTTGATAGAGGGGACACTACCTGCCCATCTAGGCGCTATCGATTGTTTACTTAGGGCCTTATTCATGAATGGATAGCGCCAGGTAGTGACTCTTTAGTGACAGGTAGCGAGAGGTATCGGCAAGAGAACACCGGCCACAGCACGCAATTACACATTTATGAAGCCGATCCTGTTTAGCGACTGGGATAACGCCATGTAGCATTAGATTTATCATTATCCCAGCCTCAGTGTACAGCGCCGGCGTTCACAGCGCCACCTATTACCTCTCGCTACCTGCCGCTCTCCTATACATTTCAATGGAAGATCCTCAAATCCCATTTCTCATCCCTTTTTTTTTTTTTCAAACTACAAATGTTGTAGACATTATTCCTGAACTGTATGTATGTTTTAGATATACATTTTTTTTTTTTTTTGGGTGAAAATATATTTTAAAGTCTTGCATTAAAATCTTAAAGTCACACCCTTACCACAATGTCATTCCCGTTATTTTTGAAACTTTAATGTTTTTGTGTCCATAAATTCACTTTAATATAACCGTGTCTGGCGCTCTATCCCACAGTCACAAAAAAAACAGCGCCCACACTGTTTCATAGAAATGTCTTGTTGAATCTGGTTTTGAGCGCCGAGGGCCAGTCGCTATGACCAGTCGCTACCTGTCGCTACCTGGGGCGCTGTACTTTTGATACATGTGTTGTAGGTTTTTGTGTGTTGTAGGGGCTGTGTTGGGGGCCAACAGTGCAGCAAAAAAAATAGACTGGGTTTGAGCACCGAGGGCCAGTCGCTATGACCAGTCGCTACCTGGGGCGCTGTACTTTTGATACATGTGTTGTAGGTTTTTGTGTGTTGTAGGGGCCGTGTTGGGGGCCAACAGTGCAGCAAAAAAAAATAGACTGCTGCTGTATTATCTGATGTAGCAACAACAAGTTTGGTCCTGCCGATCAATGGACCGGTTGATCACAGTCACCAATTCTGCCTCGGGTTAGTTGCGTAGCTCCCGTACCTCTTGCCTCAGGTCATGTATTCACGCGGCTGTTGGTGACTGTAGGCCTCCAGCATCCGGCTCCCTAACTCATAGAGCTCAGCACTGGTGGGGACACCTCTTGCAGTTGGTTGCGTAGTCATCTAAAAAAAAAAGCCTGATATTACATTACTGATTGTATTTAGCATATACAACGTTTACATCCACATCTATGGTTATATTATAATGTACCGTTTGTGCTGGCTCCAAAGGCTGACCACATGGGACTTGGGAGGAGGCCACATCCTGGGTTGCTGTCAAGGATTCCTCCTAAGATCAAAGTATGGTGTATGTAAGATGTTTTTACATGACTGTCAAAAATAATTTTACAGTTTTCACAACCATTAACCAACTAATCACTGGTACCTGAGTGTGGTCCTCCTCAAATAGTTCAGGTGTCTGGCTGCCAGGAAGGGGAAAATCATCATCCGATAATGACGGCAACATCACATATGCTAAATAGAAAAACAGTTTTATTTTTTGCATTGGTTTTATTGTGTCTCTACTTTGTCTAACCTGTATAGATTGAATACCTGTTAAATTTTACAAATTGGTCAATCCACACACCCATTACATGTTTGATATTTAGGGAAGAAAGCTCATTGTTAAACAATAAAGGTCAACTCATTGTGTGGCCACAGATCATAATTACATTTATAAGCACACATACCCGCCACATCGGAGATGTCCAGACTTAGCCCATCACTAGAGCTTTGCCCTAAACATACATGGGTCATACCAAATGTAAATAGGCCAAATACATGTAATGAGATCCAACATCCTTACATTAAAAGTTGAAATCACATTCTTACCCTCATCCCTAGCAGCCACACTTTGAAGAGTCCTTTCAGGACCAGCACATTCTGCATTCGAGCCTAGCGAAAGAAAACATAATTGTTATTACTTTAAGCTGCCATAGTATTGCTTCAATAAATGTATTCAAATGTCACCAAAAGAAAGGCCACATGTATTTAACAGTTGACTTATTTTATCACTCAGAAATAGTAAACGTTTGTTTGAAAAACATAACCAACTTTACAGCTTTCAATGTGAGGTCTCATGGTTTTTCAGGGTACAAATTGTTGAGATACACATTAATAAACAAAATACAAAAAGGATACAGTATGCTTAGCGCTACACACCAACAGAGTCCTGTAGGCCTGCAACACAGGAAGTGGGGTCCAAAGATGAAGCTGGAACTTGGCCTACAAATTAAAAACATAATACAGCTAAATCCAGATATTTAACTTACTTTAGGGCAAGCCAAATTAACACATACACTTACTGGCTTCCAAAGAGTATGTAGACTCGTGAGGAGATGCTGATGCAATTCTGGGGGCATCTATTTTTTAAAAATAATAACAATTAGCCATTGTTAATGTGCGCAATTAAAGACCTATACCATGGAATCGAATGATCCAGACTCTTTACCTTCCACATCAGACTGGGTTAATGTTGAGGCTGGGGGAAGGGCAGGAATCTGGGACCCATCTGCATCTGAGTCCTGAGAGTCCTCATGTGCCACTAAGGAAAAACAAAGAGAAATGTTAAAAAAACATTACATAGGTATAATATAATACTTACCATGACCTACTTTTAGGATTAGAAAGAGGTTACAAACAAATATGGTTCTACATGAATTGGAACAATCATTTACAAGGTAATCACAATGTACCTTCACCCCAGCCTGTGGTGTCATCCCCAGCATCCACACCCTGCAGCCGACAAAGGGGAATCTTGCACTTCAACATCTCCTCATATGGCCTGTATTTACTCTTTGGACCCTGCTTCGTCTCACAGTTAGCAAGATCAGACTTCATCTTTTGCATAAGGGCCCTTTGCAAAGTGTAGAAGCGTTCCTTGCAGGCTGTGCCACTACGTGGACATTGAGCAGTGCTAGTAAGCTGCTCACCAATGGCATCCCACAATTTACTCCTTTCTTGCTTGCCTAAACACTGACTTTGGGAGACAAATAATAACTCCCACTTAGCCAGTGTCAGACGCACAAGAGTATCATTATCCTCCAAATTAAATTCTGGCTCCCTCTTGGCATAGGCACGCTTGAGCTTTGGTGGGGGTCCATCTTCAACCTGGGCCCTTTTCCTTGAGGAAGGTCTGCGGCCACCACGCACACCACTGGTACTGGGAGCCCCAGGAGACACAGCAGTGGCAGGCAGATTTCCAGAATTTGGCTCCATCCTGTAGCTGCACACACCACCAAACCACAAACACACACGGATGCATGCAAACTTGCTAAATGGCAACAATTGCAGAATGTGGCTGGCAGTTTTTATGTGCTTTATTACCCAATCACAAACAGGTCCAGTTAATTGATTGAGACATACAATACAGGTGTGTGTAGCTACATCTTGACTACAATGAATGAGGTATCAGCCAAACATGTGTTGAAGTCAATAAAGTAATTAATAAGCTACTTACAAAGCCAGATACACATTTGTAATTACTTGTATCCATGTATCTGAACACCATTTGAAATGGTGTCCAAAAAACGGCTATTTGAAATTTAAAATGTTTACCTTGGATTGGACAATAGATGTCTGTGCAACCAGATCCGCACAACGGCGCTATTATGGATGCGCTAGGCGTTTCCGCCACACCTGTGGTAAGCTAATTACAGACCGGAAACAGCTCACAAACGCAAGAGGCGGCTAAGCGGACCAGACCTTTGTATAAGTAAAGTATAAATTATTATATTATTTTGATACACTGTGGCAAAGGCTGTGGTGTTTTGTGCTTGTAACTTTCACATAGCTGCCAGGAACTGGCTTGCTTGGTTTCTTGATTACTGTCTGTGACTTTGTTGTGTTTTTTTGGCATCAGCGCTGTTTCTTTGGGAGATTTGTTTTGGTGGCATCTGCAAATATTGTGTAGGATACGGCAAGTGTGGATTGTTTTGGGGACCTTTTGTGGGTTGTGCAGCAACTACCCTCTCTTGGCTGTGCCAAACTTTGAAAGCATACTTTCAGCAGGCTGATGGTTGTTACCACTATACATCTGGTTTTGTGGTGAGCTGCATTTGTGTGGTTGTCTGAGGATTTGGATTGTTTGTGTATGTGGATTGCTTGTGTGTGTTTGGAAATTGTTTAAATTAGATTGTGGGAGTGCATGAGCTATGGCCAGTGAGTGTGATGTGGATGTTGGGGTTATGTTTGGGGTATGGATGTGTTGTTGTGGCAGCCCAGAGGAAGGTCAGGAGCCAAGAGAAGAGGGTGCTGTGAGGCTTAGGGCACCCTGATCCTTTGGCTTCCACCTCTCTGTATGGGATTTAAACCGGACCTTCACCATGATTTAATGAAAAGCCCAAACTCTTAAAAAATGGTTCCCCAGCATCTAAAATTAATATATTTTACGTTTTTAGCCACTAACTTATTATTCTTTCCCCCACTGGGCTGCAACTCTGTTCAGGAATTTAGGATACGGGCGCCGCCATCTTGACTCAGAAGCACCACATTTACTGAGGAAAGGAGAGTGAGATAAGGTACAGGGGGGCGGGTTATAGCTGTGCTTTGCTCAGACAGAGCAGAGCTGGGGTCAGGTAACGGTCAGCAGTCCCAGAATGCCGAGCAGCACAGTCAGGAGGCACTTCCTGTTTGCAGGCTGCCTGATAAAATGGCAGCTTCCATAAGCCGCCATCTTGGATGTTTAAAGGCTCATAACATGCAGTAGATGCAGGTAGGATGATTTTTAATGTGGCCAATCTGTATGTACAGGGTGTGGGAAACATATAAGATAGACTCTTATTCAGAGTGAAGGTCCGCTTTAAGTGACGAGCAGATCAGAAGCAGATTTTGTCTGAATCGTGCAGCACTACAGTCCCTATATGATCAGATTAAGACCAAAATCGATCCATCCACCAGATGAACCCAATCCATCCCTGGCATTGTTTGGCTTTGTGCCATGTTAAATATAGTGGCACGGGGCAATTTCCAGGCAACCTCAGCCCTCCTCAGTGGGATCAGCCAGGCTACAATGAGCTGAATATTTTACAAGGTAGTCCTGGCTATTTGCAACCTTTTCCCCGTATATATAAAATTTCCTGAGGATGAGGAGGAGGTTGGCAATTTTAAACGTGCGTTCTACCGCATGGGAGGAGTACCTAATGTGCTAAGGTGCGTGGATGGTACACATATCCCTTTCCGCCCTCCCCGTGCACAGGAGCTGCATTATAGGAATAGGAAACAATTCCATTCCATGAATATCATGGTGGTATGTGACCATGACATGAAGCTGAGGGCCGTGAGATCTGGTTTTCCAGACTCATGCCATGATTCTTATGTGCTCCAGCAATCAGTCCTGTGCCGGAAGTTTGAGAACAATGAAATGCCACATGGATGGCTACTGGGTAATTAATAATCCTATACATAATAACAATTACAATATGTTTAACAAAAAATCCCACAGTAAGTTTTAATGTATACATTATGTTCATGGTACTTTACTAATTGCTATCTGTCACTTTGTTTATTCTACAGTGGAGAAGGGATATGGGCAGAAAACGTGGCTAATGACTCCGGTCAGAAACCCACAGACATCTGCCCAAGTATGCTACAATGCAGCACATGGGAAAACCAGATGCATTGTGGAAAGAACCATCAGGCTGATGCTGAAAGCACGCTTTCTCTGTTTGGCACGCCCAGGAGGAGAGATGCTGTACAGTCCACAAGGTCTCCAAAATCATCCTCGCATGCTGTGTTCTACACAACATTTGCATATGCCACCGAATCGAACCCCCCGAGGAAACAGCACTGGTGCCAGAAGTCCCCAACATGGCAGCAGAAAGTAGTGAGGATACTGAGAATGGGTTTGAGCGACGGCAAAGCATGATTACATTGTTTTTTTGGTAAGTCAGCTCACCTTAACTATACTACAACTACAGTACAACAGGGGCATACTAAAAAATAACAAACACATATGTGGGTGGTCTAAAATTACTAGAAAACATAATGGGTAGCTTAAATTCATTTAAAAAAATATGTGGGTGGTATTTCATAGTGTAAACTACAAAGTGGCTTGCTTTTAATATTTAATACAAAAATGTGGTTGGTATATACATAAAACAACCCACATTAGGGTGTTTAAAATACATTATTTATAATTAAAAACCCAAAATAACTACACTTTTGTCTCCATTACAGGCACCATGAAGATGGGAACAACTTATTTTGAAAAAATGCAACCTTTTCCAAAAAATATATGCTTCAATTAAAAAAAATTGATTTATCTTCAAAATATCTGGTTACATGTGTTATTTGGCTTCTGTTATAGCAGAATTTTAACTTTTACAGATTGATTTCTATACAACAGCATAGAAACGCTCAGGAGCTGTATTGAATAAGGTGCAACAACTCAACAGCGCCTCTAATGCAAATTTGAAACATCACATTTAACATTGGCAGTGTGATTACCAATAACGGCAGGTAGCGACTGAGGAGACCTGTAATAGCGACTGACGGCTGATCGGGGCGGCCACTAGCGGTCGTTCATAGCGCCGCAATACAGATGCTCATCTGTCGCTACCTGGCGCTAATAGTGTATCAGCCTGTTATTAAATACACCTTTTGCACTGGGATCTGACATTCACCTGACGCTCATCTGGCCCTACACGGCACTAGCGCTTCTTAAATAAACCCCTTAGTAAAGCAGGAATCACTGGAGACACTTGGCCGCAAAGTAAGAGAGACATGACTTCCAGTGGACCACTAGCCAGGAAATCCTGTAGGTGCCAAAATCGAATGCTATGCAATAACCCTTCGAAAGTTCAAAAATGTGACTGCCAATGGGGATCACCAGGTGGACATGCATGGTGCTACATACTATGGATTCATGCCCACCTGACAAACCCAGATGTTAACTGGCAGAGAGGGGAAATGTGCACAATAGGGTTATGGGAACACAAACTGGTAGCTATTCAGCCTGGTTTTCAGGCTTCCTATGGGGTTTACTTGGATGCACATCAGGGTTGGGGTTTAAGTAGACCTACAGTAATTTTCTACTTCAAAACAGCTTTAATTACAATACTCCTAGACTGCTAAAAACGTATGATTATGTTGAGGACTAGTGATTACCAGTAATGTTACTTGAAACTTCTCAGTTTAGCAAAGTTTCCAAAATCTTGTATAGCAAAGTTTCCAAAATCTTGTATTCTAGCAGACCCAAATCTGAAAACCTTGTAACTTCTATGAGGAATTAATTGTGTTTTCTAGGATATGAAGAACAGCTAAATCAGCCAAATGCCCCAGATTGCATGAAAAGACAACCAAAGACACCCTCTAACCATTTAGTTTATTATTCAAGTGATAAAAAATAGAAGAAGCCTCTTTTAAAAGACATTGTTGTTAATTAGGGGTTTTCTAAACACTGATAAAAATAGCTGTATTAAATAAAAAAATAATACCCTAATATGGTCTTTCAGATGATAAATAAGCATAATATTTGTTTAAAGCAGAACAAAACCCACCAGTGGAACGAGAGCACACACAAGGCTGGGAATATAGGAAATGTAGCAGCTCCTCATTCATTTCAATCACTGCTCCCTGCTGAATAACATAGCCAAGGCAAAAGGCTCTGATTAGACAAGAGTTTTAGTGGGCCTTCTGGGGAGTTTCACACAGCAAGGCGGCCCAGTTCAGGATGGCTCAGGAGCATGAAACAAAACCGAGGAACGTCAAATTCCCGGGTTTTGTTCCGCTTTAAATGCTGAAATGCCTTCTCCTCATGTGATGATGGTCCCTTTGAGCACTTATTGCTGCAAGTGGAAGAGAGCTTATCAATTATACTTATACTTTTTTTATTGGACCTGCACTGCAGAGTAAAATGTACATGGGAAATGGCAGGCACATAAGATGTTTGTACTGTGCATATGGCTCTCTGCTAGGCAATGTGCTGACAACCAACCACTACCAACAGCTGTCACATCATGACTCAGCACATTACTATGAATTCATCCTGCCACAATAAATAGGGAAGAAGACATTTTGAGGAAGGATCAGACTGCCTAATGTGAGAACACAGAGGCAAACCCCGAAAGACATCTGCAAACAGCATGTAGCTGCTGGGATCAGTGCTAGAGGTGTGACACTGGGAGCTGGTCCAAGCTTTTTCATTTAGCACAGAGAATAGCGTCTAGCAGAAAGCTACATGTAGGTCTCATCTTATTAACCCTTCTCCCCTGTGTGTTTCACTCCTTTGCAGCTCTACTGGGGTGTAGAAAAACAGTTGTATGAGGTTTTTAATTGCCTACATTTAACATTAACTGTCTATTGATGGGCATAAATGTTGTGCCTTATTTATGATGTGCAGCTTTTAGCATAATGTTTGTGGCTATAGCACCAGGTTCGGAGAGCTGGCATTCCTGTCTTATCTGGTACTGCTGTCTACTACATTGGCACTAGAAGTTGATGTAACGAACACTAATAATTATCTTTGAATGTTGCACTTAAGTATTGACTGGCCTATGGCAGCACTTGTTTGACCCGCTGGCCGATTATCCCAGCACCAGTGAATGCCACTTTGTACTGCCGTTATTCCGGCGCTCCTCGGCATATTTATCAATGTTTTCCTTCTCGACATCTTTGGCGCTGCATTTTTCCAGTGCTGGTTAGAAGTTTCAAACTTTACGGTGCATTAGGTTGCTTTTAGGCAAAAGAAGCCATTAAATCAATTTTAATAACCCCCCCCCCCCCAGAAAAACATTTTGGCCCATCTAGGTCCCGTGTTTCAATTATTGACAAGTTCCAATGCAAGTTCTGTACAAAACAATGTGTGTAATATTAATTATAAACATTAAACACTTCAATCCAGTTCTGGCCATTGTGCTCTATGGGGTCTTGTGCTACAATGTCAAAGCTTCAACCAGAGTGGCCAGTGCTGCATCATTTTAGGCGTTAGTGTTAAATAAGACGTTAGCCGATTTTCTTCCAAAATCCCACACTGAGTGCCACTGAGGCCAAAAAAGTGGCGCTGTTTGGCGCTGACGCTTCATAAATAAGCCTTTAAGTATTTTTTAAAATAAAAATAGAAATAGCCTAATCATTTCACCTGCCAATTTACAGTTTTTATGTAATCATAAACTCATCTTAATTTGTTGTTTTTATTGTCTTCATTTTGGGGGGCTTACTTGATTCCCAGCAGTAGAAAGGTTTTGAGTGTCACTGCATCACAAATAATAATAAATATAATGATTCACAGAAAATAAGCAAGCTAACAAGCAGAGTACCTAGTGGAAATGACACCAGAAACCCTCAATATTCGTCAGGAGGGAGAGTGGTGTAGGGCTGCTTTGGGTTATGGTAAACCCTCCACTCAAGACAGGCTATGGCACTAACCTGTTGGTAACAAAAAGAAGCTGAGCCTTCGCTGAGTGGAAGAGTGGGTTAAATGTTTGGTGCGCTAGTGCCTCCATCCAGAATAGGGCCCTTGCAACTAATAAGGAACACCTTTCTGGGAAATAGATCAAGTTGTCTAAGCAAAACAATACATTCAGAGCAGAGGGACTACTGCTCCCAGCAACCATTTACTTAAGTCACTCACTGACACAGTCAAGTATAACAGTACTATGAACTTTATGTAGTAAAGGTTAACTTGGCAATATAAATGAATCATATACAGTATAACACAATGAAAGGCCCAGCTGGGGCTTTAGTTAGTCTGTGTACATATACCCGGGTATATATATAGTCTATAGCCAAAGACCTCCAGGAGAAAGTCGACACAGGATGCAAGCTGCAGGGGCCCCTGATCTTGACTCGAAGAGATGATTCACTCTTGACATGCAGGAGTCAATGATCAGATATGCAGCAGCAGTCAAAGCTCTCCACAGGACACATAGCAGCCGGACACACAGGTCAGCAGGCAGAAGGCAAGAAATTCAGGAGCAGCTACAGAAGATTCCTCACATGGCACCATCAGCTGGGCATGCAGGTGAGCAGTGTAGTAGTCTGAGAAGTGATCTAGGATCCCCTGTGAGGATGTATATGTAGGTTGCAGCAACACAGCTTCTGGCAGCAGGCTGTGTGCTCAGTTCTCCTAGCATACAGGAAGCCTGTCCAATGTTTATAGTCTTTGATACATCCAGTTAGGAGCTGTAAACCCCAACTTGCAGGGCAGGAAGTGTATTATCAGCAGCTAGAGAGTGAGAGTGATCCACAGCAAGCTCTCTCATCTATGATCTCCAGCAGGCATGTAATGTTTCATTTGCAACTCTGTGGTAACTGAGAACTTCCCTACAGTGGTATCCATGCTCCTCACAGGCAGCCTTAAATAGTGAAATGGAAAGGCAGAAAACCAGCACCAACAGCAGTGCATGTTACGGCGCTGGATGATGACGTAATCGGTGGGTGCAATGTCAGAACCCAGCCAGCCCAGGGTAAAGAGGCAGTATTGCCATCTAGCCCAGGGATGGCTCACGGGGCCTGGTTCCGCTCAGTGGGCACAGTATATATAAGGAAAGAAGGAGGGTGAACATTTCCGTGTTATGGATATGAACACTAAAGATGGAAACCACCTAACCAGCATTATATACAGCGTGTATAACCAAAAAGATGGCCGCCGTATAGTAAGCGGCGGAAGTCCTTCACACAATTATAGGCGTCAGCAGAAAGTTCCATAGTATTATGACAAAAACCAATGGAGGCAAAGATAGCAGGATATGGCTGATGACCTATCCATGGGAAAGGGGAATGTCCTCTGCAGAGAGAGAATTGTTTTAAGATGGGACACCATAGTCAGTAACAATGCAGGAAATATTAAAAGAGAGAGGCACATAATTTGTAGTAATATGTGCCTCAGTCTCTTTATTGAGACCAAAGGGGCTTTTAGTCTGTAACTGAAAAATGAAAAAACAGTTCACGTTGCAGTAGTTTTCTATTGCTATCTCCACCTATACAGTGACACAGCAACAAGCAGGTACTCTGGCTTTTAGCCAGCAAGAAGTGAATGACATAATTGCACAATACTCTAGGGCTGACAGTCCTTTGGTACTCTACAAAGAATCAGTTTGAGTCTGTTTCAAAGAAATCTATTGAATATCAAGTGCATTCCGACACCTTGATTCAATATCTGAAAGCTAGGAGAATCCCTAGATGCCTTAGTCTTGATATTAAACCTACATTTTGCCAACAGAATAAAGATTTTCTTGACGATTGGCAAAAAATATAAAACAAATAACAAAAAAAACATATAACAAATGCAGCCCAGATCTAATGGCATTGACCATTAAAGGTATACAGGCTGAATTGTCTCAATTAATGCTACAATTAAATAACTGAAAACTAATTTTCAGACGGCCATAAATCATACCTAGACACATGTACAGCTACATTAAATTAATATAAACAGGAAACAATTCAGTTTAAACTGAACAAATATAGACAGGACGCATTTGAGGATTGCGTCTACTCTTGGCAAGAACAGCGCAGATGTAGACCCCCCTTTACCAACACTTCACGCATTCCCACTAACAGTGACACTGGTAGCTCATCCTCTTCTTCAAACAACATTTTTTAGAACAACGCCAAATGACCAGAGGCTCCAAAAAACAAAGAAAACAAGGAGAGTCCTCAGGAAATCACCAAATAAGGAACAATCACCAACGACCAGCCAGAACACATGCAGCAGGATGGGAACTGCACAGTGATTACCATCTCTAACTACACACTGTTTCCAGTCTTAAGGTATTGTCCTGGGGGCTGACCTTTGTACCCACCAACAGGAGTAATCTATTTGACACTGAAATCAAACTTCATTGCTTCTTTCGCAAAATTAGGATTAAATCCTAATCCTTCTCACAGACCCAACAGTAATCCAAATTTACCTGGCATTGACCTTATAATGTGTAAGATCTAAAAACAAATGGAACTCCCACCCTCTTTACATGTGGTAGAAACATTCATAAGCCTGGTGGAGAATGACTTTGCCAAAATTAAATTACCCAAGTATATGAGATCTCATAACCTTAGTACTAAAAAGAAAAAAGCTTTGAATACACTAAGTAAAAATCCTAATATTACGAACAAGCTGGCTGACAAGGGAAGGGCAATAGTGGTTATGAACTGTGAATTTACTCAATGGAATTATGTCACAACTGAATGGCATCACAGTCTACACACCTATTCCACATGACCCGACTCCACACATAAAAACACTGATTGATTCAGTTATAATTGAAGCTTTCAATTCAGCCATTATAATTGAAGCTTTCAATTCAGCCATTATTGATGAGAACACCAAGAAGTTCCTCATTACTGACTTTCCGCTAGTGCCCCTAACCCATTGCCTCCCAAAAATCCATAAAATATTACCTACTCCATCTGCAAGTCCCATAGTTGCGGGAACCAAATCTATATTTCAACCCCTTGCAATTTTTTTAGATCAAGTACAACAACCTCTTGTCATTACCACTACTTCATACCTCCAGGATACAACTGATTTTCTCAACCATTTGGCCACTTTCGGCACACTTACAGAAGATTGTGTGTTTGTAACTGGACATTTCAAGCCTTTATACCTCTATAGCACACAGTGATGACATTTCCGTAATACCCAGCAACATTTTTATTACAGTTATTACATATTATTTTACATCAAAACTATTTCTCGTTCAAACAACAATTCTGCTTCCAAGTACAGGGCACTTCCATGGGCTCTAACATGGAACCTAGTTATGCCAACCTCTTCATAGCCCATTACAAAACTGCATCCTTTAATACCTAAATACTCACATGGCTAAGATGCATAGATAATGTTTTCATGATTTGGAAGGGTTCTAATGATACCCTGCTTGTTTTCCATTCCATTCCTATCTTAACCACTGCCTTCCTACCATTTCATTTTCATATAGTACAGAGTATAGTACTGGGATGTATATAGGAAACCTATGGACCGTACTAATTTTCCTCATGCTAATAGCCTTTATCCTCCTTCCCTAATTGACCCTTTAAGTGCCAAGCACGTAACACCTACATGCTCGCATGTCCAGGACCTAAGAGTCAAGCACGTAGGTGTTACGTTCTCGAATTCCCCCCCCCCCCCCCGCTAGTTAAAAAAAAAAAAAATACTCACCTGGCGGATCTATCGATCCGGCCGAGTCTCCTCTTTAATTTGGTGCCATTCGATCCCCCGTGGGGGCTCCAGGAGAACCCCCGGAATAGTGCCCCCCCCCCACGACAGTGGCTGCTGCTAACTGTAAAAAAAAAAAAAAAAAAGACATTTATACACCTGTGGCCGCGCTGCCTCCCGACAGGTCTCCTCTTCACTGGGGCTCCTCCGATCGCCCCCCAGGCTCTTTAGTGGTGAGGAGAAGAACAGAACAAGGACAAGAAATCGCCCTCCCCCCACTTCCTGGATTGCGACTGCTAGCCCCGCCTCCTGGGCCAGGTGACTTCACTGTGATGTCACCGGCAGCCAGCTTCTTAACACCCGCATCGGAGACTCAGAATCAGTCTTGCCGGGTGCTTGGAGGAGAGAGGTGGGGAGGGGGAGAGGGCTGTGATCCCCCCCAGGCTCCCTCCTCCAAACACCAGCAGCTGTCATCGGAGATCGCCGGGGGACAGAGGAGGATCGGAGGTAAGTAAAAAAAAAAAAAGTAAATAAATGTCATTTTTTTTTATTGTGTCTGTGTTTTTATTTATACTGTTAACCCCTTGGGAACTGGTAAGGGGTCCATGAGACCCCTATACCAGTTCACAAGGCTGGGGGCTGGCAAGTCACCTGCAGCTAGCGGGTGACTTGCCATTAACCCCTGGCACCCCAGTTACCTGCCTCCCCAAAGCCCGGGGGGGGGGGCAGAAGAGCCCGGGTCCACACAGGGTATGTGGGCTTGTAGACTGCAGGGTGAGGGGCCACAAAAGTTGGCCCCTCCCCTCCTCCCCGCTGGCTCCTCCCCTCTGTTCCTACAAGCTGGTCCCGGGCTGGTAATGCTGGGTAAGGGGGACCCCATGTCATTTTTGGGGGGATTTTTAAGGGTTTTTAACCCTTAAAATTCCAAAAAAATAGGGGGGACCCTATGTAATTTTTTTTTGTTTTAAATTAACCCCTTATGTTCTGTCGCCCAGCAGCTATAAAAGGCTTCCAGCAGCAGCAGGAGAGCAGAAGCTGAATTGATCAGCGTGGAACACAGGGATGGATGGGAGGTAAGTATTAAAAAAAAAAAATATATATATATATATATATATATATTTGTGCTTGTCTCTGTGTTTTTTTTTACACTTAACCCCTTGTGAACTGGTAAGGGATCCATGAGACCTCTATACCAGTCCACAAGGCTGGGGGCTGCCATTAACCCCCGGCACACCCAATTACCTGCCTCCCCAAAGCCCAGGGGGGGCAGAAGAGCCCTGGCCATGGCTATGTGGGCTTGTAGCCTGCAGGTTGGGGGGCCACCAAACCTGGCCCCTGCATCCTGTTCTACAAACCCCGATAGCTGGTCCCGGGCTGGTTATAATGGGTAAGGGGGACCCCATATTATTTTTTGGGGAGTTTTAAGGGTTTTTAACCCTTAAAATTCCCCAAAAAAATGGTTCCCCCCCCACAGGAGGGGGGACCATATGTCATTTTTTTTTTAATTAACCCCTTATGTTTATAGTGTGGATAGTAGTTGTATTTTATTTGTAAATGTTATAAAGTGCTATTTTCAGCTTGGGGGGTCTCTTGGGCAGGAACAGGGAGCTACCGATACATATGTGGTACCGTTGTAATCGGAAGAAATGGGGCTTTCACATGCAATATGGTTTTCTCTAATAAAGTAAATGTTTTATTTAAAATAAAGAAGACAATTGTCTAAAATATTTATTCTTTTTTTTTTTTGTTTTTTTACACAAAAATATAAAAAATAAACAGTAGAAAAATTACAAATAAGACATTTCATGTTAAAGCCTAAACTCTGCTGCAAAATATATATCTATAATTTTCCTGGAAATTCCGGCAAAAATCACGCAGAATGGGGAAAAATTACCTGTCAACAGAGGGTGACAAAACTTCAAGTAGGCTGGCAATTAAAAGAGTTAATAGTACCTATGTATGTTGGGTATTGTTCTTCTCGGAGGACCTTGCTCTTTCAGATTTAGCTTTTTTTTTCTTGTTTGCATATTTATATTTTAGGAAAACATGTTATTTATTCAGTTTTTTTATTCATTTTTTTAGGGAAACCCTGTGCAACCTAAAAATTCTTTGAGGGATTACTTCCATAAAGGTGAGCCTACTGCAACAAGCTGGGTACTCTTAGAAAGCTTAGCATGTGTACTTTCAGGGAATATATGGTTTATCAGGGATATTCCAAATGTAAAGGGTTGTTTTGGTTGAAAAATTGCAAGGTGCGCACTTTGTCTGCAGAGCTGAAATTTTCAAGTAAAATTACCGTTATGCGCATGCTTTACATTGGGGTGTTTGCCAACTCTTCCCTTGACAGTAGGTATGCATGTTGGGTACCGTTCTGTTCGGGGCATGTTGATTTTTGAGATTTTACTTGTTTTTTCTTGTTTGCATATAGTTTTTTTTTAGGAAAATGTGGCTTGTTTCTTCCTTTTTATTCTGTTTTAGGGAGACTTTGTGCAACCAAAGAATACATTGAGGGATTACTTCCAGAAAACTAGGCCCACATAAACAAGCTTGGTACACCTAGAAAGCTTGAGGCGTGTACTTCCAAAGAATATATAGTTTGTGGGGGGTATTTAAATGTAAAGGGTTGTTTCTCTGGAAAAACTGCAAGGTCCGCATCTCCTAAAGCTCTGATTCAGTTTGGGGGAGTATCCTGGGCAGGAAAGGGTGTCTACCTATACATATGTGGTACCACTGTAACCGGGAGAAATTGGGGTTTCACATGCAATAAGATTTTATTGACAAACTTACATTTTGTATTACAAAAAAACACTACAAATTGCAAAAAATAGATTTATTTATTTTTTTTTTTTGCACATATTTCACCAAAAAGTATTGAGAATACACTAAAAAAAGGCCATACAAGACATTTCATGTTGAAGCCTAGACTGAAAAAACAATATATTTTTTTCCTGGGAAATCCCTGGAAATCCTTTCAAAAACCACAGTTGAACATGTGTAGCGCAAAATAGTGAAACATGGTCTGGCAACAGAGGGTGACAAAAGCTGCAGGTGGGCTGGCACTTAAAGGGTTAAATACTTCTTAAAGAGGAGCAACCACCTCCCTAGAGTCTATAAGACAGTCACACCTGGATGTTTTTGCAGCATCAGTTTTGCGCTGAAGGAAAAATGATGTGGGGGGCCCTCTACTCCAAGGCTACCAGCCCGTCACACTAGCCACAGGGCTTGGGTTGATGACCATCTTAAATCCTCCTTGAATGGTCATCCAAAAACATTAAAAATGAAAATTCATTTTTGGACAAAACTATACCTGTTTGCACATCTCTACATGTATTAATGACTAGAATTCAATGTAGATTAAAAGAGCTCACACCAAGTCTTGGTTATTGATTATTATAGTTCTGTAAAGTGTAAACCGAAATTTGGCTTACAGTTTGCAAATGTTCAATAAATGTTGGCCCTCTTGAATCAATTTACAGATCCGGCATTATTGGTCTGAAATGTGTTCAGTTGAAACCTAGAGGGGTTAATCTTAAACAGCATCTCCTGTAGCGAGAGCCTAGGTTTTACATCTTATCTGGGTAGGAGATAGTTCCACCCATTGGCAGTCTGAATGCTATATTAATATATGATTCTCCCTATTTTGTTTGAGACCTTTGTATTGTGGTCCTCCCTTAATTGATTTGTCTATGTTGGTGGAGGGCCGAGTGCTCTATCATTGGACAGTTTTGATCCTGGATTTATATGTATTCATGGATGCCTGTGTGTGTAAAAATGTGGTTGCTAAAAGAACTTATACCACTGTTGTGGTTATTTTGCTCAGCTTATTATCAGGTAGTTCCTTTAAATAAGCATATATTCTTTATTTAGGTATGCATTAGCTATTTACTGCTGTATTTGGTGTAGTTTTCTCTTATGTAATTTAACTTTTAGGTCTGAAAATAATACAGTTTGTAATTATTTTGTTCATTATTAGTTTTGTATTATTAAATGATAGTATAAAATGTTACAGCTTTAATGTTATATGTTAGAACCTTTGTTGTAAGTGTTGTTGTCAGCCAACTCTCTGTTCCTTCCTTTGGCTGTGGCTCCACGCCAGTCCTTACACAGCGATCTGCTTTGCCTCCCCAAGCGGCTGGTGGGGGCCAGTGGGGGGGTGCATCAGACAACGTTGGCCCACTGGGATTAGGGGGGGGTCTCTGGAGTGCTCGCATCAGGGGATGCGGCGTCAGGAATCTGATGGGTACCCATCAGATTGGGCACGCGCTGCTACTTCATGTGTCAGCACGCGCGCATGAATGTGCACAAGGGTGCCTCATGCTGGCCTGCATTGTGTGTGTTTGGGGCAAAATCAAGCTTCACATGTTTTCACCACCTGGCCTAATTGAGCGGGACTTACAGCTATTTATAAGGAATAGCACAGAGACAAATATTAAACCCTGAGGCAGTGGTGGGTCCTTGATAATCTGCTGTTTATTTGTTGCTTTTAGGTACTGCTACGTATCTGTTCATATATTTTTTCTTTTTGTTCATGCACTATTGGCACATTATATGATTATAACCTCTGTGAAGTTGTTGCACTATTCATAGCACTAGATTGTGTATTTGGGGATGTATTTGTATAGCACTTAGCACTTTTGGTCCACTTTGTGGTACGTGCAGTACTTTTATGTTTACATCATTAGCAATCAGCCAACTGAAATGGGTCCCTGTGTTTTTTGTAATTGTGTTATGTATTGTATAGCTCCTATAGTCTGTAACAATAGACTGTGCTATTTGATTATATTTTGTGTGTGGTGCAGCCAATTTGAAGCAGTATCTCCCCGGGGGAGGCTTCTCCCGGTGTCCTTGATGTGCTGATACCCTGTGCCAGCCTAGATATCAAGGGTGGTACTGGGATACCCAAGTGTTTTAGGGGGTGTGCGGATGATGGCATGTTTATACATATATGGTGGTCCTGTCTGACATTGATGGGTCTTCTTTGTTATTATTAGTAAAGAACCAAGGTTAGCAATTCTTTATGTCAAACCAGAAAAACTTACAAGGAACCAATTTACCATAAGCTAAACAAGCTATAGCTAAAGCCTAAAAGAAAAGTTCAATTTCCGGAGGTTCGGGATAGAATTAATTGCTTTTTTTTTTACGAGAAGTTAATGAGTGTGCTTAGGGATTCCAATAAATTGGAACATTTGGGACTCCTGGGTGAAATTTTAGCTTTCTAAATTTAGGTACTACTCTGCTTGGGTGGCTTTGACTGAGTACATTAGGTTTCCTGGTCTCCCCCTTTTTTAACTCTGCTTCTTTCTTCCCCTTCTTTCTTTTTTCTCTCCTTCTTTATTTTTCTACTCTGTTCTCTTTCTCTCTCTACTCAAGTCTTGTATAACTAGTGTTCCTATATTTGAACAGGATACTATGGGAAACTTTGATTTATGCTGTCAACCAGCCTCCTTTCAATTTGCAATAGTGGAGTAATATTTTCCAGACTATTGCTTGTTCCTATTTGTGGATAAAATCGTAAAAATCTCATAAAAAATATGAACCCTAAAAAATAATACCCTAAAAATGTGGAGTCTATGCACATTTTAGTGAATAGCCCCTGGGGGCTGTTGATACAATTTTTTGGACATTTAGGCAAGGCTCTGCATAGTTTTCATTTCTGGCCTTGCTCTCAATACAATACAGAGCACACTTCTCACACACACACTACTTGCGACCCTCAGATCGGGGGCTGATGCTGATTATAAATGTGTAATTGATGCCTTTATGCTGCATTTGACTCATGATACTATGCATCTTATTAGTATTTTGTTTTACCCTGTTTGTAATTTTTAACTTGTGCGGCACCATGGCACCATATAAATAATACTCATGATAGTATCTTCTGTTCCTTTTTTTTTTTAGTTGACCTTTTTAAAAATGAGAAAAGAAAATATAAAGGGGGAAGTTGATGCCTTTAATCCAGTTGTTATCATATTTGCCCTTGTGTTTATAGATTCCGCTTGCTGTGTTTTGTATTACCAATGGCCAAATATTTGCTCACAGGATTGGGAGGAGGTTGAAGGATTTTCTTGCTAAAAAGGTGCCCTTGCTAAGAAATCGGAATAATACAGTGTCAATAGTCTGTTTAAAGCATCTTTTTCAATATGTTAATGGATTAATCATTTTTCTCAGTAATTAACAGGGAGCTTCATCTGTGATGAAATAACAGAGATCATCTGTGGTGAAATATAAAAACATTAAAAAAAAACAATTTGAGTTTCCTGTTTTCCCCTAGATATTCACAAGATATAGGTAGAAAAAGTGTCCCTCCAAACTGGTTAATTTGCTTTGATTCTTGGGTGTACATACCACAGAAGAAGCCCTGGGCCTGTGTCAAAAGTGGGCCTGGTGCAAGATGCCACCACCTCCTCTAAAGTAAATATGTCTGGAGTTGCTTCATACTCACATACTCAGCCATGTGCCTCCTTCCTTCAGGTCGGCTTCTTCTGTCTTGCTCAGTCGCACTCTTGTGTACCCCTCTCTTGTCTCTGTACATGCCTCGGTACATGCCACCCACACAGATGCACACTGTCTGAAGGTGACCCGGCTTGTGACTGTCTGTCAGCCCCTAGGGGGCTTTCCAGTAGTATAGGCAAAATACTGACAACATGAAAAAGTTTTTGAATGTATCTAACCTGTTTTTGACTTGGGTGTTACACCTTCATTCTCACTATGTATCTCAAGTGGAAAAATCAGTGATCTAATAATTGTTGACAACTGATATTTATGTGTTACATTTCAATCAGTTAGTGCAGTAAAGTTATGTTCATATTGCGGTGGAAACACACAAAGCGCAGTGCAGTCCAAAAATCAAGCTGCCCAATTGTGTGCTGCACTGTGCCTCCATTGTGGTGCAATGGCAGCACTACATGCCACCGTGCACTGCACCATTTTTCTTGTTTCTCTGGAGCAGAGGGGCACAGGCACCTGGAGCAGGTGGTGTCAACAGCAGAAGAAGGCAGCAGTGGAGGAAGGAGCTCCTGGTTCTTCAAGAACCAAGAGCAGGAGCAGAAGGCAATGGCACTTGGCATCCTCCTCCACTCTGGTGCTTGCATTAGCCAGCTTCTTAGGGTCCTTCAACCCTCTGCTCCAGCAAAGACCTGGTGGAAGGACCCAAGGAAGGGGGCTGCAGCAGATGCCAGACCTGGGTATGAAGGTCTGTGACAGCAGCAGGGGGCTAGCGAAGATGGACCAGGTGATATGTCCTTTTCACAGGCACCACAATGCAGTGCAGGTAAAGTGCCCTGGGTGGCATTTATTATGGGCATTTGAAGCACAGAAGGCTCTGTGTCTGGTGTGGGCATGTTATGCAACGGAATTTTGAGATTTAAATGTATATATTTGATTAAAAAATGACATGGTATAAGCTTTAACCTGGGTTTTATAAGAAGTGTATTATTTTATATGCTAATTGCCTTCTCTGTGATTGAGAAATTAGGCTTATCTATTGCCATCCTGTTTGACTGATTTTATCTAAACCATCTTGTTGCATATGATGTTTAATCATGACGTAAGATTTGTAAGTTGTACTCCAAAGTTGAATAATATTCAATCATTATTATCATTATTATTACTAGAAGAAATATCACCACACAGAAATAGCTTAAAACTTAGTGGGATACATAATACCTCACCACAGAAACAACCATTGTCTTTCATATTCATCAGCCAGGAAGTCAGGTAGTGTAGCTCCTTCATTCACCCACTAAAATAGCATCACCACTTACTTAATATCACCTTTCCTATGGGAACTTGAATGGGAATGGTACCTACTTCCTGGCACACAAAAGGCAGGTTCTTGGCACCCAAATGAGAGTTTCTTTGTGGCACGCCAAGTGGGAGCTTCCTTTTGGCATAACTGTTATATGTTAAATGCTTCTTTTTAAAGGGACTGGAAAACCCATCCCCCCAAGAACCAGATAATAGACAAGGTGCCGAATCCCCCACTTACAGGCAGAGAGGCATTCTCCCCCCTATTCCCCATGCGCAGTGTTGCATTCCCCCAATCGCATTCCCCATAGGCAGTGTGGTATTCCCCCATCCCATTCATTATAGGCAGTGTGGCATTCCCCCATCTTATTCCCATAGGTAGTGTGGCATTCCCCACATCCCATTTCCATAGGCAGTTTGGTATTCCCCCCTCCTATTCCCACAGGCAGTGTGGTATTTCCCCATCCCATTCCCCATAGGCAGCGTGGCATCCCCCCCATTTCCGTAGTCAGTGTGGCATTCCCCATATTTACATAGGCAGTGTGCTATTCCCCCATCCCATTCCCCTTAGGCAGTGTGACATTCCCCCATGCCATTCCCCATAGGCAGTGTGGCATTTTCCCACATCCCATTCCCATAGGCGGTGTGGCATTACCCCCTCCCATTATCACAGCCGGTGTGGCATTCCTCCTCCCATTCCCACAGGCAGTGTGGCTCTACCCCCCTTCTATACCCATAGGCAGTGTGGCATTTTCCCACATCCCATTCCCATTAGCAGTGTGGCATTTCCCCACTCCCATTATCACAGGCGGTGTGGCATTCCTCCTCCCATTCCCACAGGCAGTGTGGCACTCCCCCCCTTCTATATCCATAGGCAGTGTGGCATCCCCCCTTCCATTCCCACATGCAAAGTGTGCTCCCCCGCTGGAGAAGAAGCATCAGTGGCGAGGCCAGCGTGAATGTCGGGAACAGCGTAGATGGTGATGCCTGCCTACTGCTCCTCCCATCTTCTGGTCTCCCATGGCTTGACATTTCCCCCCCACTTTTGGGGAAAAATAAGTGTATCCTATAGTGCGAAAAATATATGGAATTATTTTAAATTAGATTTTTAGATGACACAAAAAAATATTTAGTGCAATCTATTGAAGATGTTCAAAAGCTTCAGGCTTGGACTTGGACACTTTGAGTCTCTGGGCATCCACTTGGCAAATTAAGTTCCATGTGAATAAGTAATGCACTTAGGGTCTAATAATGAACAGGCTACATATGTCCTCAGGGGAGTAAAGCTCATTTGTTGAGAATGATCTGGTAGACCACAAACAAAATAACAGCGTGCAATGTCAAGCAGCTGCTTCCAAGGCTACTAAGATATAATGATGCATTAGAAGAGCGATGGGATAGTGAAGTAAAATTGCCTCTTTACAAGGCACTGGTGCGTCTTCAAGAAAAGGACACCCTGGTTTTGGAGTGCAGAGGATAGTCACAAACCCATAAGGTGAATGATGTTCACCTCTTTTCACCTCTTCTTGCCACCTCTGCTACCCTTTGCATATAAATAAAGGCATTTGCATCTTACATTTCTTTGCAGCCCCTTGAATTGGAACAATAGGACAATGTGGTCCCTAGCCCAAAAATGGTTGTGCACCCTTGGTATAGACAAACCAAAAACCAGAAACAAATAAACAACAATTAATTAATTTGAAAAGAATACTTGCTACTTATGTGTAATTTTGCCTGTTGTAATTAGTGAGGAGCTGGAGCATGGACAATCTAGTCCTGAAGCCCTTAAGCCAGACTGTTTTATACAACAGTTTTATACGTGTGGACTGGTATAAGGGCCCCTTGGACACCTTAGTAGTTCATGAACAGTTAAAAAAGAAAATAATACAATATTAAAAAAGGAATCACTTTCACTGTGTCTTACTTCATCTAACCTCTCTCGAGTGGTTCACAAGGACTCCCTCTCCATGTCCCCTTCAGTGACATCATAAGTCACCTGGGGGGATTCCACATAGACTCCTCCTCTGTGATATAAAAGCATCCTGCTAGTTGCCCAGCATTAGTATTGCAGGACGCCATAAAGGGAGAAGGGAGACTCGCGTTCCCCTCTCACTATAGAGAGAGACAGGGCGGCTGCAATAGTGGCTCCCCCCAGCAGCAGACCAGTACCCATTGGACAAGGAGGTGGCTCCCGATCCGGTGGACCTGCAGAGAGTACATCGCCTAGCAGGAAACAGATGAAGGAAGCTGCAGCAATGATGAGCCCTTTTTTTTAAGCATGGTTTCCTTTTTTAACTGTTTGTGAACTGGTAAGGGGTCCAAGGGACTCCTATGCCAGTTCACAGGATAGTGATGGCCGACATGCCACCTGGGCAAGTGACATGCCAGATAACTGAACCCAAGATCATGCCAGTATACATGATGGGGCAAACTAGACGAACCAACAAGATTTCGGTCAAATCTAGCTGGAGCCCAGATCTAAAGCCCTTCACTGGTTATAATATCATATATATATATAGGTGACGGTATAGCTGATGGTGGCCGTGGCTCACGCATGAGCCATTGGATCGGGAAGAAGGTCGGATTTTTTAGGGGACTCACACAGCCATGGGTTTTGGTCCACTTTAAGAAGCATTGATTTTTTTAAAATGAATCAAGCTATGGTCCTTATCTAATGATGAGAGATATTATTTTTGTCGACATAAACAATTTAGCATAGATTCTGTAACTGTATTCCCCTGGACAACCCAGGGATTATGAAGTTAATGGCAAACACGACACGACAGTGCTGTTAAAGAGAAATACCAATTGGTCCATGCCCAGACTCTTTTGTTCATCCTAGTGTTACATCTGCGGAGTCAGATTTCACTTTAAACCTTTCTTTTGACAAATGGATAAAAATGTGAAATGCTGAATAGAGCTTATTTTAAGCAGCTGCTATGCCAGCTTGCGTCTTCCAACAACTGCTGGTGCCTAAAAATAATCTTTAGTAAGGCAGCAGCGAGGAATCTAGTCATGTATGACTGAAAGCATTCTTTGCCAGTGCATTGTAACAAGGAACTTGGTACAATTAAAGCTGCATTCCACTTTGCTGCCATCCAAACACTGTGGCAAGCTATTAACAGACAGAAGATTGTGAGAGCCGCAGTGCTGCAGAAGCTGAAGCAGCATCACACCTCTAATCTGAAGGAATGAGCCTGCACCCAGTCATATCCCTCTCTTCCCAATGATGTAGGATTAATAGGCACACATAGCACATAGACTACGCCAGCACGTGCACTGGCTATGCTTCAATACACATAGAGGGCTAGGGTAACTTCAGCAGACAGGTGAAAATGAATAGAAAGCCCTTTCCGTACCTTGGAATATAAGCTGTGCTGAATGAATAATGCATTGAGAGGTGAATCCGATACCTGATGGAGGACTCTAAATAATGTACCTCTGTACACAAGAGTTTTAGCAGCGAAGAATGCAGATGACTGAACCAAGGATATCAGGCAAGGTTGAAGAATGTCTCACTATCATTTTATCAAATGCTGTGAGTAGGCTTTTTTTTACTAAGCTGTGTGTGTTATAACTGGTGGCATTTCTGTGGTGTTTGATTTGGGATGAATGAGAGAATGGCATTTCCGAGGCAGATGCTCTGCGATTGCTAAGGCAGCCAGTGCTGTGGCTTCCATACACAAGCTTCATGTACCTGTCCTGTACTGTATACTTATCATACCTGGAGCATACACATCTAGACGATGATTTCATTAGTCTCTGCTAATCCCTATTCAGTGCATCATATTTATTCCGAACAGGGACCAGTGATTCTTATTTCCACCCCCCATCAAACACCGTGCTACTATATATAAATGTCAGCATGCTGCAGACTGCAGCGTATTTTACACAATCTTCAAATAAAATAATGGAATCTAAACAGTCAGCAGCAATTATTGCAGTCTGTCACATCTCATATGAAAATGTGTTTACAATGCACTAGTGGGTTTGTCTGAAATGTTCAAGGTCAAACATAACGATATCCCCTATACATTGTAATTCTTCTGGATGATCATGAGAAATCCATTGCTTTGATGTCTGTGTGATGGACAGAACGATTTCCCTTTTTAGAAAATGCTGTAAAGCCAGCAGGATTGGCTCTGTTATTAATCCACTCATGATGAATGTTTTCATGTATCGCTGATTTTTTTTCTGTGTTCCAGCCAACATTTAAAAGCTTTTTATTGCTCTGTAGCTTTTTAAATCAAATGGATGTGGGCTAATATCTGTCATGTTAGGTGATTGTGAATTCTGCTGTGATAGTAAATCTTGTCATAGTTAAGATTTGTGCCGGTTTATCTGTCTTTTAAGGTGTAATAATTATATACAAATATGATTAATCAGCATAATAATTCTGTGCATGTGTATTCATTTGGATAACTGTATATTAAGCTGAATTTTCTATCTGATTTTACCTGCCAGTTTGTTTACTACACAGTACACACTGGCATAGTAATAGCACTCACACATGTGTCTGTAGTGCAGTGGGAGTGGTTTCCCAAAGGGTGTCATTTCTACAACAGGAAGCCATAGCATCGTGTTAAACACTGCAAAAGAGAAATACTGTATATTTTGACATTTATTTCCTACCTAATTGGGACCTTGAAATGGATGCAGGTTTACAGGTCTATAATAACTAATGTACCATACTGATTTGTTACGTATGCCTGGCAAAGTCTACAAATATTTGCATGTTGCATGTTAATCATACTGATTGATATTCAGATAGCAAAAGCTATATGATAACAATATAGATGCAAATGTAACCAGACTCTGTAGGATATAGTAGCTCAACATACGGCTACCCATGCATACCTCCCACAGATAACTCTTAAAGAGACCCTGTCACTGATATACATGTATCAGAAAAAAAAGTCAATAAAATGTTTGAAACATGGTTCCTGTGACTGTGCCTATTTACATATCCTTTCCTGCTCCACCCTTAGGAATCATGGAATACACATCTACATTGAGGGAGGCTGGAGTAGAAAATGGGTTAGTCCTGTCATTTCATGTTTTGAGTGCAAGGGGTGCAGCTGCCCCAGGAGGTCAGGGGGGCATCATTGTTCCTCCTCATTTAGAGAAAGGAGGGTCAATTCATCTCTACTGCTTCAGTCTTTAGTTGTCTAGCTGCATCCAACTGAAAACATGTAACTGTATGAGCCTTAAATAGGCCCCATTTGATGTTTGCACCAGGGCCCTGTCACATTTAGTTATGCCACTATACAGCAGGGCATGGACATTTTGTCCTTACATTTATTTGTTGTTCAATATTCAGTGTAAGCCAAACTGTACCTCTAACTGTTGACTCTCCATGGAGAGTCTGAAGGCTGCTAGGGTGCCGGAACAGCCTCCAGCATTTTTTGTTCAATACCTGTAATGAATTTTCCAAGAAATAAGAATTACCAATTATGACCCTAATGTGATAGTCAGTAACTTTGCCTGGGTGATGTTATGTTAGTTTACAACCCCTGGTCCCATGTCCATGGAGTATTTTGTGTATAAGATTGTCTATGTGTTAATTCCGACCACCCCTCCACCAGGCTGTTACTTATTCCCCATGAGTGAAGAAGGCCCCACCTCACTCCACAAGGATATTGTTTTGTATTGCTTTGCCTGTAGTTATATAATTGGTGGGAGCAGGAGCAGACTGGCCATAGGAAGACCTGGGACAATGCCTGTGGCCCATGCTGCTTTGGAGCCAGTTAGGCTGCTGCTTTTAACACCCACATTCAATCCCTGCCCTCTTAGTCTCCCTCTTAGTGCCCTGTACCCAGCCCCACATGCCAAAGAACCCCAGCCTCCAATGCTGGTAAAATCCAGGGCTAATTTTTAAACCCGGCCTGCCACTGGGTGGGAGGTGGGCATCACACAGGAAAAATTTAAGTTACCTAATTTCTTAAATCAGGTTAAGGGAAAGAACAAGGTCAGTTGAATATGGGAAGGTGTTTATGGTTACGAGTGAAAAGAGACTAGTAGGAGACTGGTACAAGGTAATGAATAGGAAATGAAAAGTAAGACATAAGAAGTGGACAATGTTTTTCAAATGATAATATGAAATAAGTCCCTCTCTGATCTCATGTGACCATTGGTTGCCAAATAGTTCACCAGAGAGGCATGCACATCTGCCCAGCGAAGGTAATTGTTCACCAGTGGTCAAGTGGGACACTAGAGCAGATGCCACCAGTGATAAAGCCAGGTACAGGCCAGTATTTTGGCCTCTTTATTTATTTCTGTGCTGCTTTGGGATTCCGGGAGGGGGCCAAGCTGTGTGGACTGTCATTCATCCTGTCCTGATCAGTCATATGCTCTTGTTTTCCATTCATGGACTTGCTCTTTAATATGTCTCTGTGTTCTTGAAATAGTATTATATAGACAGGTAAATTAAATCTGACATGTTAAAGTACCATGTAATAGATAAAACCATTTAGAAGCGGAATACCACTTACATATGTGCTATATGAATTAGGTGAATGAGACCTAATATATGCTTGAAAATATACATTAAATATTAACATTCACGCTGATATGAATAAGCCCCTACTTCAATGTAAGAGCTCAACAGTAGTATAAAAATAGATCAATTTAAATACATTTGAATATTGCATAACATTTACTGGGACAAGTCCTTTCTGCTCCCTTAATGTCTCAGAGCAATTTTCTGGTCCAGATTGTATCTGTTATAATAATTAGAACTATGCATAGCAGATTAAATCAGCAGCTTCATCATATACACATTCAAAGGCAAAGCTGGAAGTAAAACCAATATTTGTTTCTAGCCTTTATTTAGCATGGCTGCGACTAATGCTGTGCCAGCTCACTTAACATATAGTTTTCATTTCATATTTTTCCAATGTTTTGGGAAGATATAATCTGCTGTCTATTTTACATTGCTAAAAGTCTTGTAGGATAATGTTTGTTAGGCAATAATCAGACAGAAAGAGCTTTTAGTGTGGCTATACTCTGCCTGATAAAAGCACAATAAACAAGCAAAGAACACAATAATACGGCTTAAAAGATAGAAAGAACAAATTTGTCTTATCAATGTTGTCAGTAGGGATCTCAGAATTTTCTCAGTTTGACAACAAACCAAATTCAGTACTTAGGGTCTTGCCAGTATGATGTAAACAGCCCTGTAGTTTACCACTGTGTTCTAAACCACTCTCTTATGAATCTGTAATATTTAGTTATATTTAAATGGTATTAGAAGTGTTTCTTAGCTTTTGATGCACATACCAGAGGGGTTACTTGTTCCCCAAGAATCGCCATAGGGCACCATCAGCCTCTCAAACTACTGACTCTGCAATTTCTTGTTCTGGGGCTGAGGGGAGATCCCATGCACACTCAATATTTTTCATTGGGGAATGCCATGTCCATTTTTAGGGTCTGGAGAAAATCTGTGTAAAATCGGTTTGTTGCATTTAAGGAATTGTGGATCTGTGTACATCATGCTTTTTTTTATGGTTGATGGTCGTGGATTCTGTGTGCACTCGTTGTGCACCTTGTTGTCTTCAATATTTTTAGTTTGGGGTTAAAAGCAAACTGCACACTGCTTATTAGGTTTTGGGGACTGCAGTATTTCCATTAACTGCTTTTCACTCATGGGGTTCTAGGGTGGGATCGATGTCAGGTTTAAGCCCTGAGAGGGGGATCTGTGTACATCTTTCTTATACACTTCTGCTGTTATATGGGGTTTGGTGAAATCCACTCATACTCCACTCATATTAATAATGCCTAATCATTTTGGGTTTCAGGGAAAGTTGAGATATGATGAAGCTAGAACATGATTTGCACCCAAAGCTGTCACTAGAATAATGTAACAACTTTTTTTTCAGTTGCCTCTATAAAAATCTCAAACCTTGTGATGGGCTGGAGCAGGGTCTTTCCAGTTCAGAAGTCATCCAGCAGGATATTCCCCAGTATCCAGCATTCATCTTCCCACTGGTAAAGAGGTCCCCTTGCTAGTTCACAAACTGTTACATACATAATAAAATAAAAAGAAAATGTACCCTTTCATTTCTTCTTCCTGTCCCCTGCTGGAAGTCATCCTCTCTTCAGATCCTGCAGGTCGGGGGCTCCCTCCTGGTCTGGCAGGTGCTTGTCTTCTGATATCAAGAAGCAGCTGCATCAACCTCTCTGTCTGCATCTGTTGTCCCCCTTCCTTGGTAGCTCACCAAGCTTATAACAAGCCCCCAAGGAAGGAACCCTTATTTCACAGGATCCTTGCTTCGGCCCAGATCCAAAGCTCATCACTAGTTATTGCTAGCCAACATATAGGCATTTATAAACTCTTGTCTCTCTTCTTTGAATCACTCCTTGTTTTATCAAATGCCTTATTTTGAAATAAAGAATGACCTGGTGCTTATTTTCTAAATGGTATTTAAATAAGGTTTACTTAATCAAGGCTGGTATTTGTTGGACACATGAGCCACTTGATGAGAAAAACAAATCACTTTGGTTCACTACAAAAGTTCACTCTTATTAAAAAGAGCCATTGACTTTCATTGTCCTTTGCTAGGTGTTGAAGTTACTGCAGATGTACACAGCTTTCCACTCATGATAAGAATTAGGAAATCAACTAAGAGGCCGATTCATCAATAGCGGCAGGTAGCGACAGATGAGCGACTGAAGTATGGCGCTATGAGCGCCGCTAGCGTCAGCCGCGGGCGGTAGCGATTCGCTATAGCAGGCCTCCTCAGTCGCTACCTGGCGTTGTTGCGAACAACGCCTACATTGCTGAATATGATGTTGGCCCTCAGCTTTGTAGGCGCTGTCAGTCAGTGTGACCACGCTATTCTACACAGCGCCTGTTAGCTTTGCTGTGTCCTGGCCATCCAGTACCTTCTGAATAAAACACATTGCCACATTTGTTTTAAAATTTAAAAATTTTTTATTTTGTGTTGAAAAGGAAATTAAATTCTACCAGATCTTCGAATATAAATGGAAAATAAAACATAATTAAACACATAGCCACAATTTTTGTTTTTTTTTATTTGTTACATAAAAAGGAAATACAATTAAACCACCAATGAGAAAGAAAAGGAAAATAAAAACAGAACAGAGAAAGAAAAGGAACTTAAAAACAGAACAGAGAAAGAAAAGGAAAATAAAAACAGAACAGAGAAAGAAAAGGAAAATAAAAACAGAACAGAGAAAGAAAAGGAAAATAGAAAAGGAAAATAAAAACAGAACAGAGAACGAAAAGGAAAATAAAAACAGAACAGAGAAAGAAAAGGAAAATAAAAACAGAACAGAGAAAGAAAAGGAAAATAAAAACAGAACAGAGAAAGAAAAGGAAAATAAAAACAGAACAGAGAAAGAAAAGGAAAATAGAAAAGGAAAATAAAAACAGAACAGAGAAAGAAAAGGAAAATAGAAAAGGAAAATAAAAACAGAACAGAGAAAGAAAAGGAAAATAGAAAAGGAAAATAAAAACAGAACAGAGAAAGAAAAGGAAAATAAAAACAGAACAGAGAAAGAAAAGGAAAATAAAAACAGAACAGAGAAAGAAAAGGAAAATAAAAACAGAACAGAGAAAGAAAAGGAAAATAAAAACAGAACAGAGAAAGAAAAGGAAAATAAAAACAGAACAGAGAAAGAAAAGGAAAATAGAAAAGGAAAATAAAAACAGAACAGAGAACGAAAAGGAAAATAAAAACAGAACAGAGAAAGAAAAGGAAAATAAAAACAGAACAGAGAAAGAAAAGGAAAATAAAAACAGAACAGAGAAAGAAAAGGAAAATAGAAAAGGAAAATAAAAACAGAACAGAGAAAGAAAAGGAAAATAGAAAAGGAAAATAAAAACAGAACAGAGAAAAAAAAGGAAAATGAAAATAGGAATTAGAATGAAAAGGAAACTTACAACAGAATTAAACACATAGCCACATGTATATATATAATTTTTTTTTTATTTTTACTCTAACCAAAAATTAATAATAAAACAGAAATGAAATAGAAAATGAAAAGTCCAGCAGAAATTCAAAAGAAAAGTAAAGTCCAGGAAAGGGTTGGAAAAGGAATTTAGGGATCATGGTGCATCTCTTTGTGCCTGAAAAAATAAGAAAAGTGCAGTTAGTATATATCTTTGTAGTTGTTTTGTGTTTTCTTTAAAAAAAATGCATAACTTGATAACCAACATTGGCGTCTTACACCCCCCTTAGAGTGGTTTGGGTCATCTTACAACCCCCCTTAGAGTGGTTTTGGTCATCTTACACCCCCCCTTAGAGTGGTTTGGGTCATCTTAAACCCCCCTTAGAGTGGTTTTGGTCATCTTACAACCCCCCTTAGAGTGGTTTTGGTCATCTTACAACCCCCCTTAGAGTGGTTTGGGTCATCTTACACCCCCCCTTAGAGTGGTTTGGGTCATCTTAAACCCCCCTTAGAGTGGTTTTGGTCATCTTACAACCCCCCTTAGAGTGGTTTTGGTCATCTTACAACCCCCTTAGAGTGGTTTTGGTCATCTTACAACCCCCCTTAGAGTGGTTTGGGTCATCTTAAACCCCCCTTAGAGTGGTTTTGGTCATCTTAAACCCCCCTTAGAGTGGTTTGGGTCATCTTAAACCCCCCTTAGAGTGGTTTTGGTCATCTTACAACCCCCCTTAGAGTGGTTTGGGTCATCTTAAACCCCCCTTAGAGTGGTTTTGGTCATCTTACAACCCCCCTTAGAGTGGTTTTGGTCATCTTACAACCCCCCTTAGAGTGGTTTGGGTCATCTTACACCCCCCCTTAGAGTGGTTTGGGTCATCTTAAACCCCCCTTAGAGTGGTTTTGGTCATCTTACAACCCCCCTTAGAGTGGTTTTGGTCATCTTACAACCCCCCTTAGAGTGGTTTTGGTCATCTTACAACCCCCCTTAGAGTGGTTTTGGTCATCTTAAACCCCCCTTAGAGTGTTTTGGGTCATCTTAAACCCCCCTTAGAGTGGTTTTGGTCATCTTAAACCCCCCTTAGAGTGGTTTGGGTCATCTTACAACCCCCCTTAGAGTGGTTTGGGTCATCTTACAACCCCCCTTAGAGTGGTTTTGGTCATCTTACAACCCCCCTTAGAGTGGTTTGGGTCATCTTAAACCCCCCTTAGAGTGGTTTTGGTCATCTTAAACCCCCCTTAGAGTGGTTTGGGTCATCTTACAACCCCCCTTAGAGTGGTTTTGGTCATCTTACACCCCCCCTTAGAGTGGTTTGGGTCATCTTAAACCCCCCTTAGAGTGGTTTTGGTCATCTTAAACCCCCCTTAGAGTGGTTTGGGTCATCTTACAACCCCCCTTAGAGTGGTTTTGGTCATCTTACACCCCCCCTTAGAGTGGTTTGGGTCATCTTAAACCCCCCCTTAGAGTGGTTTGGGTCATCTTAAACCCCCCTTAGTGCGTTTGTTTGCTCTTTTGGATGGGAGGTCAAATACATTTAAACAGTAGTGCAGTACTTGCATTAGAGTGAAGGGTAGTTAGCTTACCGCAAAATAAGAAGTGATCAGCCTTTCCCTTAGCTCATCGCCAGTCTGGGTGTCCTCACTTCTATCTGCGGGCAGGTTGGGGATTTCTGGCACCAGTGCTGTCTCCTCGGGGGCTTGGATTCGGTGGCATATACAGATATTGTGTAACACACAGCAGGCAAGGATGATTTTGGAAACCTTCTGTGGGCTGTAGAGCATCTCTCCTCCTGGCCGTGCCAAACAGAGAAAGCGTGCTTTCAGCAGGCCGATGGTTCTTTCCACAATGCTTCTGGTCTTGCGATGCGCTGCATTGTAGCGTTCATGGGCAGAGGTCCGTGGGTTCCTGACCGGAGTCATGACCCACGTTCTCTGCCCATATCCCTTGTCCGCTGTAGAAAAAACACAAGGAGAGAGACAGCAATTAGTACTAGTACATGTTTTTTGGTGGTAGTTTGGTTAAAATTGCCTTACTAGGCCACATATTAGCAAAATACATAGACATGGTTAATTTATTACCCAGTAGCCAGCCAGCTGGCATTTCGTTGTTATCAAACTTCCGGCACAGGACTGTCCGCTGCAAGACGTAAGAATCGTGGCATGAGCCGGGGAACCCCGATCTCACCGCCCGCAGCCTCATGTCTGGGTCACAGACCACCATGATATTAAATGAATGGAACGGTTTCCTGTTTCTGTAGGACAGCTCCTGTGCACGGGGAGGGCGGAAAGGGATATGTGTACCATCAACGCACCCTAGCACATTCGGGATCCCTCCCATCAGATAGAAAGCATGTTTTATTTTGGCAACCTCTTCCTCATCCTCAGGAAACTTGATGTAAATTGGGATTAAATCACAAATTGCCAGAACTACCTGGATTAGGATGCGGCTCATAGTAGCCTGGCTTATCCCGCTGAGGAGGGCTGAGGTTGCCTGGAAGGTCCCTCGTGCCAAAACATTAAGAGTGGCACACAGGCGTACTATGCCTGGAATGAAGTGAGTGCGTTTGGTGGATGGCTCGATTTTGGTCTTAATCTGATCATATAGGGACTGTAGTGCAGCACGATTCAGACGGAAGCGGCTCCTGATCTGCTCGTCACTTAAGTCCCATACTGAAAGGCGGATTGCAAAGGAGCGGGGTGCCCTAAGCCTCACAACACCCCGCTCCCTTTCCTCCTGCTCTTTCAGCATACACATACATCCATCCACCCAGACACCATACATCACCCTCTTATCCATCACACACACTAAAGATATATACAAAAACAAAAATAAACAAAAAAAACCACTAACACACAACACACACACAAGCAATCACACTACACACACACCCGCTACAATGCAGCTCACCACAAAACCAGAACTATAGTGGTCCAAACCACCAGCCTGCTGAAAACCAGCTTTCTAAGTTAAGCACAACCAAGAGGGGAGTTGCTGCACAGCCCACAAAAGGCCCCAAAATCAAGCCTCACTTGCTGTATGCTACACAATATTTGCAGATGCCACCCAAACCAAACTCCTAAAGAAACAGCACTGATGTCAGAAATCACCCAACAAGCCACAGAGAGTGAGGACAGAAACCAGACAGAGGCTCAAATGAGCTAAGGGAAGCGAGCACAGCACCACACCACAGCCTTTGCCACAGTGTAAGAATAGCAGAAGCTAGAACATTCCTTCCTTTTATACTTCATTTTCTAAAGTGACAGGTCCGCTTTGCCGCCTTTTGCGTCGCTCTGCTATTTCCGGGCGCCAATTAGCCGACCCAGGTGTGCGTAAAACAGAGTGCGCACGCGCACGCTAGTGGCGCTACTAGCGTACTTGAGCCGTAACTTGCGTGCATTAACGGACATGGGCCAAAAATCAGGTGGGGACCAATGAAAGTGAAGCTGTTGTTTTTTTAAATAGCCGTTAGGCTAAGCACATGTCACAAGGGTTGCAGATACATCAGTCCATTGTTGGATTTGGGTGTGTGTTGTTTGTTTAATGAGGTCTGTAATGAGTTAATTGGCTAACACACATGCTTCTGTCAGTGCAGTGGAGGTGTGCCTAGAAGGAACTGGGCTGTATGTGTGAATCAATTAAGTGGGCTGCTTTTGGATTGGCTGTTAGAGCACATAAAACCTGCCCAAGCCTAAGAGATTGCGATGCCATTCTGTAGTGTGCATGCGTGCTTGTGGGGTGTTGATTTGTGTGTGTGTGCAGCTACAGGATGGAGCCAAATACAGGACATCTGCCGGCCACAGCAGGCACGAGTAGGAGTTTGGTGGGTGCTGTGCGCAGACCTCCCTTACGGAAAAGGGCACAGCCTGAAGGTGGGGCAGCACCCCAGGCTAAGCGCCCAGGTGCCAAGAGGGAGCCTGAATTTAATTTGGCTGAGAATAATCATCTTGTGCGCCTGACACTTGCGAAATGGGAGCTGATATTTGGCTCCCAAAGCAAGTCCATAGGCAAACAAGAAAGAAGCAAACTGTGGGATGCCATTGGTGTGGAGCTTAGTAGCACAGCTCAACACCCACGTAGTGGCCCATCCTGCAGGAAACGCTTCTACACTTTGCGAGGGGCCCTTATGAAAAAGATGAATCACGATCTTGATGTGGACAGTGGGTTCATCCAGGCTCCAAAGAGTACCTACAGGCCGTATGAGGAGATGCTGAAGGCCAAAATCCCACTGGCTCGGCTGCAGGGTGTGGATCCTGGGGATGACACCACCGGTTGGGCGGAAGGTACATATTTTCTGGCTTTTACAATAACCTAATGTTAATGTCTGTGATTAGCATTTTTACATTCTGACCAACTAACTGTAGGACCTGTGAAGTATTACATTATAGCTCAAACATTTGTAACTTTTCTGTCTGTTGCTTTATGCATAGGTGCACATGCTGCTGTCCGGGATGTGGCTCCGGACACCCAAGCTCCTGCCCTTCCAGCAACCTCAAGGCTACCCCAGTCTGCCATTGAAGGTATTTACCCATAATTTGTTTGCTGGTTTTTTACAAAACAAATGGGTGTGGGAGCAGCTCAAACAATAAAGGTTTGCCCTGTTGACTATTAATAATATGTGCGTGCGCCCTAATTGCACGCCCACTGTAACACTCACAGCAAGTAACTAACAAGGCCCTAACATGTGTAGATATGTAGGATGCCAGAGATGTGTAGCCATATATCGGCATATCAATGTGTGAGCCACACTTGGCTTGATTAGTCAATATTAGTGAAAGAGCTGCTCACACACCTTAATGCATGTTGTATTTTGCTACGCACATTAGCTATGGCTCAATGTTGGTTTTATTTTGGCCTAGCTCCCATGCCCTTGGCCCCAGCATCTCCTCCGGATCCCACCTACTCTTTGGATGTCGGTAAGTGCATGTGTTCACCTTGCGTGATCCACTTTGACTCAAGTGCATGTGTCTCATTTGTCTTTTTTCTTGGTAGGCCAAGTGACTGGTTCATCTTTGGACCCCACTTCCGATGTTGCCGGTCAACAGGACCCTGTTGGTGTGTAGAGCAATACATAATGTATCCTTTATGCTGTTTATGTTACACTGGTTCAATTTGGTTAGTCTACTAAGCTACATGTTTGCTTGGTAAACTTGAAGATGCCTCTTGGGAGTGCTGGTTGCCTCCCCAGGGTCAGTCTATTAGTTATTTGAGTGATAGCAATGTATATTTGCGGACATATTTTTAGCCAAACATTCCCTGTAGTAGTTTGCTGATTATTTAGAGACTTTTTTTTTATTTTTTAGTTGACCCGAATATCGGAAGTGGCTGTCCAGAAAGGGCCCCTCAAGTTCCAGCTGCCAGAGATGAGGGTAAGTGGTTTTGCCTTGCTCTAGTCTGTATTTTGGCTCTAATGTTGTGCCACTTGCTTCTGGCAACTTGTGTGTCCACATGTATTTTCAAGGTCCAAGCTCGAGTGAGGACCCCACTCCAGACATCTGGGATATTGGGGGTATGTTTAATTTAAGCAATGTTTATGATGAGATTTGCAGAAATTAGTGCGTCTTAGTCCTGTAACATACATGTTAACAATCTGAGTTTAACAGAGACCTTTGGTCTAGTGTGTATTTTTAAACTTTTTAGAGGTATGGCCTCGATAGCCTAACCAGGTTACATTAGAGTTTGGCCCACAGACCTACTAACCTGATTTTCCTGTTTAGCATATGCCAACTTGCCCGACATCTCGGATGTTGAATTGCGACTCTCTGGCAGCGATACCTCGAGCCTACCTGGGCCGGAGGACACGCAGGTAACATGGCTGATGTAGACGACCTCGAAACCCATTGGCATATTCGTGGGTAGTGGAAGAAGCAACATGTAACATTTCCTTTCATTGTTGTTTTGGCAGGAGGCGGAACCAGAACCCCAAGCTGGGACCTCTTCCCAAGTCCCATGTGGCCAAGCTTCAGAGGCTCAGACAAGGGTAAGTTGTCTAGTGAGTGTTTATGGTAACTTTTTGGAGGGGCATAACTGCATTTGTTCCGTTTGACTAAAATGTGGTTTACTATTTGTTTAGCCTCCAACCACAGCAAGAGGAGGTGTGGCACCAACCAGTGCCGATTTCTACCAACTAGGGGTCCGGATGCTGGAGGACTACAGTCGCCAACAGCCGCGTGATGGAACTAATGAGCGCATTGCGGCGTTGGAAAATCAGGTGCTGATGTGTCAGCAACAAAATGAGGGCCTGCAGCGCCAGGTGGACCAGTTACGGCAAAACCTACAACAGAACCAGGACCTTGGTCGCCTTGCAAATGTTATCGAGCAATCTGTACAGCGCCAGGAAGAAGCAATACAGCGCCAGGCAGAAGCAATACAGCGGCAGGACCAAACTTTGTTGTTGCTACAACAGCTCATACAACAGCAGTCTATATTTTTTACTGCACTGTTGTCCCCCAACACCGCCCCTAGCAATGACTCCCAACCTCCCCGGCCACCCAGCCAAGAATATTAATTTGTAAACCTTTTTCTTATTATTTATGTAAATATATTTTTGAAAACCACCTCTAATTTGTGTTTATCCATACATGTGAAAGCTAAATACACAGTCATGGATGATTTGCTCAATCATCTCTAATATTATGCCACCATTTATGTGCCACATTAGTTAACATTGCTTACTATGGTGTAAACATGTACTGGCTCAAAATGGCTGCCTAATTTTAGACATAATGGTTTTTGGGAATCTAAACCTATGCTGGTCAAGGAACAACACAGTTATTGGTAAATATAAATGTATTTCTACAAATTGGGCCAACACGGCCAACATAGGCCAACAAAGCCAATAAAACATGGACATGGCAGCCATCCCCCCCACCCTAACGTCTCCGACGCCTCTTCATGGCCAGCAGCATCCCTTTCATCTGTCGGAAGGCCCGCCACAGTCTGCGATGCTGGCGTATACAAGCTGTAGAGATGTGATTAAAAATAATATATTAGAATTTGATTGGGAACTCAACATACACAGATGTAGCAATGTAATGTCAGTGTTTCTAACTTGCTAACACTCACATTAACATTGGTGAACAATGTGCCCCTAACATTTTAAATTAAAGTTTTAATATTGGCTTGAAAACATGTTAGGACCACATACCTTTACTCTTAAAGTGGACCAACACCCACAATATAGTTTATCATGGGTTTTGGCCCACTTTGTTGTTGCTCACAGATCTGTTTTTCCCCTGATGTGTGTATACACACAGTAATCCATAGCCACTCACCTCTCCATGCTCCAACGTGCTTGGCACCAAAAACGCACGCTAACGTCTATGCAGGGAACAGGAATGTACACTCCTCTTCCGCCGCCTCTTCACGCATGTCACTCTCTGGCTGTTCATGGGGACCCGGCGGCCATTCACAGAGGCCCAGGGGGGAAAAATGCACGTCTGGAGTGTTGCGCTGGAGCCAGCGGAAGATAAGTTCCGATAATTAGGGGTTTGCTTGGTGGGTTGGACCCGCGGTACCTGCACTTATCGTATGTTCCGCGGGGTGTTAGTTGTTAGTTGTTGGCAAATTAAATGTTTAATGCACATTAAACACCCTTGGTGTTGGGCCAGGTTAACTCTTGCAAATGTAATAATGTTTATGGCCAAGTAAGGACATTTATGTCTTTAGTCCCAGCCAAACATCAGTGCCTAAGGATGATGGAAGTTTGCCCTATAATGTTATGGGTAAACACCTAATCAGCCCCATTTGGTTGTGTATACGCCACAAATAGTCCGTATGTGTCCGTAACAAGAATGTGAGGCAACTATCAAGGATGGTGACTGGCATGTTGGATTATTGTCCAAACACATTTAACCTAGATGTGTGTGAAATTCACACATTGGTAAATTACAAATTTCTACAAATGTAACTAGAAGAGAAATGTTTACAAAGTATTTACCCATATGAATTTGGATGTACTCACCATCGCAGCTGTGGCGGTGGCCCATGCTGCTGGCCGTCCCTGGAGCTGGTGTGGGGAGGAGGAATTCTGCCTCCGTCTGCGTAGCGACATCTGTCCATAAAAAATCAAAATACAAAACAACATTTAGTGGAGCTATGACACCCGAAGTTTGGACATCAATCTGGTTATTGAGTCTTACCTCCAAAAACAAACACTTATTTACATACATGTTAAACGATATTTGCTATATTCCTGGCCCATTAGTTAATGTGAAGTGTTTATGGTTGCCACATGTATCCATTATGAAAATCTGGCACTAACCTTTACATTGCAATGTAAATGACTCATTACCAATTTAATGGATAATGTTACC